>CM022082.1:11185928-12385928 GCA_011114355.1 Carex littledalei
TTTTAAATATATTACAAAAATAAAAAAAATTATTATATTATTGAAAATCTATCAATATATACGTTAGGGGTGTAAATGGAGCGGATTCGGAGCGGATAATGCTAATACCAAATTCGTATCCGCTTTTCAATGAGCGGATACGGATACGAATACGGATATCAAAATTTAAAACCATATCCGCCTTAAACGGATACGGATACGGATACGGAGCGGATAATTTACTGATACGGATTCGAATACGAATATATAACGGATAATTGTCGGATATTGAGTTATATGAACTTTAAGATATAATTAATAATTAATAAAATTTAAATATGAAAATAAATGAATAATTGTAAGTTGATGGAGATATTAATGTTGGAAAGATGGGAGATATAAGATATTCATTCCATTGATATAATATATAAACAAAATAAAGAAGTAGTAACAAAAGATAGTGTGTAGTGGTTTGTAACTTGGTTGCTTAGACTCTCACCTCACATGACATGGGTTCAAATTTCCTTGAAGGCAAAATAATTTCTTTTAATTAGTGGGTCCGAAAAAAATTATTGGGTTTCGGATAATCCGGATATCCGCTCCGTTTAGGTATTACTATCCGTATGTGTATCCGGATCTTCTGTGGATAATTGATAATTATCCGTATCCGCAATATCTGTATCCGTTTAGATCCGGATACGGATTATGCCGATTCAGAGCGGATATCCGCCCGGATATCCATATCCGTTTACAGCCCTAATATATGTTTATTTTACCCAACTCTACAAGTATTTACTTAAAGAAAAAAAAATTGGCAAAATATTTTTTGCTGGATATAAATATATCGACTGATTGTATATAAATTTCATCAACATTATATTTTTTAGACGGGATCTTTTCAATTATTTTTCGTTGAATATATTCGTGTTGAAACCGCCCATTAGGTTTCTAAATTGAATACACCATAAATTACCAAATACCAATGCCAAACCAGAATATAATTGAATACCAATACCAATGCCTTAAATTGAACACAAAATTACCAATACCAATACCCTAAATTGAATACCAATACCAATACCAAAACAGTATTTAATTAATGCACCACAAATTGAATAATAGATATCTAAATTCTAACCCTTCTTCTGTGCCAGCGGAGTGGAGAGAGAGACAGGGGCGGACCTGAGAACTGAGAGAGTCAGAGAGCGCGACTTGAGAGAGAAGAGACTCACTTCTCTCTGGGGCGAGCGCCGAGCGGACTTGAGCAGCGGGGCAAGCGATTTTTTTGTTTTTGTTTAGGCGAGTCAGAGAGTTGAGAGACAGAAAGAGTCCAATTTTTTTTGTTGAAACAGAGAGTCAGAGTGAGATGAGAGTCGCTGGTTAAAATGAGAGAGACTCCAAATTTTTTTAACAGGGCTTCGGAGTTGAGAGCAGAATTCAGATCCGTGAGAATTTTTTTCAGAGAGAGACAAAACAGATTTAGACTCGTAACTTTGCACAGAATTTCAAAATTCAGGGGCAGTTGCCGAATTCGTATCCTCTGCATTAACTCAAATTTTGAGTTAAGATCTGAACCGTCCTATTGAGATCCGCACTACAATTAAAGTGTACGTGCGTTATAGGAGTGGACAGGATTGGTCTGAATTCTGATCGTACGGTTCATAAATTAACTCAAACGGTGCGTTAATGCAGAGGATACGTATGCAGCAGTTGCCCCTTGAATTAGCAACACAAGTACTATAATAGTAGAACCAATATAGAAGGATTGAATTGAATCGACTCGTGTTCAAATAACAGCAGTACTAGTCATCAGATAACAGCCGTACTAGACATGCAACTGGTACATGCACTGGACGGGAGGATACTAATTGCACTGTTTCAAGTGTGGTCACTGACTTACTGGTCAGCTCCGACTGAAGAAGCATTGGCATTATGTGTCATGTACATTAAAGAAAAAAAAATTAATGTTTTTCAGAAATTTTGGACCATTGAAAAATAGTGATTTGATATTGTCTGAAATATATTAAAAAAATTCAAAGAAAATATAAATGGCTATATATGTTGTAAATGAATGTTCCATCTCTAATTTGAGATACTTACGGTACTTGTGTTGCTTATTGCTTTCTGTCCCTCTTTGTCACGTCAAATTTTTCCAAGTTGACAAATATTGACTTTACAATAATTCACTGCCTAGCACAGTACACTACTACAGAAATGGTCATTGTACACTGCACATTGTATACGGATTTGACAATTTTATATAAAAACCGTGTGATATTGTAATTTTTTGGAAGCCTTAAATATCTGTGGGATCTATTACACGGATATTTAATAAAGAATCAGTGTAGAAAGCCTTGAGAGAGCTACACGGACGTTTATCAGGAATTGTAAACGGATTATTGTTTAACTAACAGTGTATATAGCCATGAGAGAGCTACACGGATATTTATGGTGAGAACCGTGTAGAAATATGCGAAATGCACACGGATGTTTGTTTAAATAACAGTGTAGAAATCTTTGACAGAGCTACACGGCTGTTTACATAATAATCCGTGGAGAAAGGTTATTGTAGGGTTTTGATTATCGATAAAGGCATTGTCCTTCCAGCGCCGTTTGATCAATTAATACTCTCTCTCTCTCTGTATACGAATTGGTCTGATTTCTGCGCACAAGGAGGCCGGATCTGAGATCTTTGAAGTTAATTTGTATTTCTCCTCTCTATCTTGCTAAGGTTAGTCGTGTATATATTTCTCTTTTCTTCCTCTAATTTTCTGTTACTTATTATTGCTTATTTAGGTCAATTAGTAATTAATGCATGCATGCTTGATTTGTTGAGATAATGTAAATAATTAGTATATTAAATAGAGTGATGCATGTATAATTGTGCTTGTTTCTAATAATAGAGTAATGCATGTATAATCAACTAATGCATGTATAACATAGTGATGCATGTATAATTGTTATTTTAGTGATTATTTTACTAATGCATGTATAATTGTGCTTGTTTCTAATAATGTTGTTTTTTGTAGAACCATGTCACATTCAGGTGAGCAACGATGGCTCTTCGCTTTTGGTGCCAGTAGCTAGGGTTTACAGAGGGTAATATGAAGATATACATGTTTTAATAAAGAAAGAGTTGAGTAAAAAGTTGGATGAAGGACCTTTAAAAAAAAGGGAAGAGGTGGGATGAAGGACCTTCAGAGCCGGATGAAGAGTCGGACATAACCTCTGAGTTACACCAGCTTCAGCTAACAAGGAAGATTCTGACATGAGTTACATACATACATAGAACCGACCTTCTTCAGTCTGACAAGATTGTGTCCGACTCTTCATTCGACTCTTCATCCGGCTCTGAAGGTCCTTCATCCACCTCTTCTCTTTTTTTTGAAGGTCCTTCATCCAACTTTTTACTCGACTCTTTCTTTATTAAAATGTATCTTCATATTACCCTCTGTAAACCCTAGCTACTGGCACCAAATGTAAACCTTAAGTTTATATTTGAAATCATTATGGGATCGAGGCTCAGGAAGAAGGATATGTCTACCCAGTATGGATTTGTATAATATATGCTCAATATGGATTTGTATAATGTTTCAATTTAAATTTTGTAATACTCAATATGGATTTGTATAATTTTGTATAATTTAGTATACACGAATTTTTAGTTTACCCTTATTAATTGACCGGTTTGTATGCCATCCACCTATTTTGTGTTTCAAATATAAAGCATATTCTTGTAATTAAATAAAATATAGAGAATTTAGTAATTTTTTGTGCTGTAATTGTAAATAAGGAGATGAATTTATGAATTTTGTAATTGCTGAACATGGATTTGTAATGCTAAATATGAATTTTGTAATGCTAAGTATAATTTTTGGGCTGTAATTGGAAAACTGGATGTCAAATTATCTGAAAAACTGGGGGTAAACTCAATATTGAATTTTGTAGCAAACTGGCTAGCAAAACTGGAGGCTAGCTCAGAAAAAAATTGTTAATAAAAAAATATATAGGATACCATACACGGATATTTAACTTAAAACCGTGTCAAAATAGTAATTGTACACGGATATTTGTTGAATAGCCGTGTACGAAATAGCTACACGGATTATTTTTTTAAATCCGTGTAGAAAAGACTAGTCCAGAAATAAAAAAAACCCAAAAAATATATAGGACACGAAAACTTTAATTCTGTTGTAAAATTAAAATGAAGTTGCAACAAAAGTAAAGTAAATGACAAGAGAGATAGAGAGCAATAGTACAATTTTATTCCCTTCTAATTGTATGTCCTTTCTTGCTTTTACAAAACCTCTATTTATAGGCTAGAAAGAGATGTTACAATAATAAAGAAGAAAATAAATGTCCATAGTAGTGGAGTAGTGGAGAAGTGGGGCAATGAATTGAACATCCACATAAATCATATTAAATTTGATTTACAACAAATTCTATTCATCAATGAACTATAAATTTTCATAATAATTTTTAGCATCCCTAAACAATGGGATTTGCTGCCCGAATTTGCAAAATTAAAAGATAACCTAAACATTTAATATAACTGACAACTTCAAACTCTACTAAAGTTGACACCCACCTGGTCCGAACCTGCGACTGTCACGCCCACCTGGCCCGAACATGCGACTGTCATAGGGTGCTTGACGGCGGTTAATGCGACGATCATCGGAGTTATTGCCTTGAGAATACGAGGGTGGTGGAGGTGCATGTGGAGGTGGATTTTTTCTATATGGAGGGGGGGGGGGGGGGGGGGGGGGCGGAGGAGGTGGCATGTAATTTCCACCTCTGAGGAAGTATCCTTCTAATTCCACTTGCACAATTGTTGAGTTTGGGTCGTCAATGAGAAGGATATTTTTTGGGATTTTTGCCGGATCATGAAAAGCCACAAAAACACAAAGCACCTCATAATTACCATAGGGAAAGAAAGGAGCCACTCTTACCAAATAGCCAAAACCTGATACGAGATCAGAGAGGTATTCCTTGTTCCAATATTAGAGAGGAACACCGTGCAGCCTAATTCTAGCACGGTGGGTTGTGGGCTCGTGGAGCATGCCTAATTCTTCCGTCCATTCCACCAGTTGGACTTCAACATCCCGGTCAAGAACAAAAACGCCCACCCCGACCGCAGCATCTCTCATAATTGAATTTGGGAAAGTGGCAACAAAGTCCCCAATTGATGGGTCAATTTCCGAAATTATGAAATAATGTGGTGGAATTCCAAAAAATCTACCCAATGCACTCGCCAAACGTGTTGTTGTGCGGTGGTCATTGTAGTGTGGCCCGGCAAATACAATTGCAGAGCGAAGAAGGAACTGATTTTCTTCCGCCATTTCTTGATCCCGTCGAGGCAAATAGACCCTGAGCTCTTCAATGCGATTTTGGATATTAGCCGGATCTTGCATTTGCATAGTTTGCCAATTTGGTGGTGTTGCCATGGTTTTCAGTTTATGAATTGTGATGTCAAGAGCGATGGTGCATGGTTCTGTGCAAATGTGTTCCTTCCTTTTATAGATCCTTGTGGCTGTTCAATAGTTTTCTCATGAGTCTCCTTAGTCTGTTTACCTTCTCCTTTATTGCCATGCATGTACTTACTCCCTTTGATAACGAAGAATTTAATGTATATATTACTAGAAGAAAGTGGATTGCAGAATTTGAAGAGGTGATTTGTGCCTTGGCAATTAAAGAAACGTCTTTTGGTTCTTACAATTCATGCTCTTATGCCCCTTTTTTAAGAATCTGAAGCATTTTCCCAGTATGAACAAATCATGGTGCCCTTTCAGCTTTGGCTTGAATTTATTGCCGATATTAATTAAGTTTGGCTTGAATTGCAGCTTCAGCAAGACTGGAGGCTAGCTCAGAAAAAAAAAAATTACCCAAAAAATACATTAGACTACATGGATATTTAACTAAAAACCGTGTACAATAGTATCTGTACACGGATATTTGTTTAATATCCGTGTCGAATAGCTACACGGATTTCTTTTATAAATCCTAGAAAAGACTAGCGTTATACACGGTTCTTAAGTACAAATAGCCATGTATGATTTGTTAGAGAGCTACACGGATTTCTTCACGAAAGATCCGTGTAGAAAGTAAATGTATACGGTTGTTTGTTGAAAATCCGTGTAGAAACGCATTCTCCTATCTTAAATAACCCGGATTTTTTTATAAATTTCATAGAAAAGGCTAGCATTATAAAACACAGTTCTTAAATACAAATAGCCGTGTATGATTTGTGAGAGAGCTACACGGATTTCTTAACGTAATATCCGTGTAGAAAAATCTTTGTAGGGTTTTGGTATAAAAGGCCTTCTCCTTCCAGCACCGTTTTTTTTATCAAGTAATTAATACTGTCTCTCTCTCTGTATTGAATGCGCTGATCCGATTTCTGCAAAGGCCAGCAGCTGGTATTATCTGAGATCTTTGAAGTTTGTATTTTCTCCTCTCTATCTTTCTAAGGTTAGTGTATATATATATATTTTCCTTTTCTTCCTCTAATTTTATGTTACTTATTTTTACTTATTTAGATCATGTGTAAGTAGTGTATTGTTGTCCAATAACCGACCTACTGATGCTTTTAGGTCCTTGCCCATTCAAAATTAATCCAATAGGGATTAATTTTGGATAGTCCCCGTTTTGGGACTGCTCTTTGAATATTGGGTCTCATTTAGGATGTGAACACATATTTAACTTGTTTATGGATTACTCCGGTTTGGATCCGGTGCGGGTCCGGATCCGAAACAGGTACATGTCGCAACTCACAGGCATTTGAGAAACACTTTACGTTTAAATATAATCATAATTTGTTAAATATCTCACATAATGTATTATTATAATATAAATTACATTATGCTCCAAAATATTAAATGTGAGATAGTTTTAGAAAGTAAAATATTGGAGATGGTGATTTCATTATGTGGTTCCAAAAATTCAGGAATAGAATATTAATATCAATTTGTTTCAATCAGCGAAGAGAGACTTAAATTTCAATAATCCGTGCAGAAAGGTAGATACATAGTAGATAAAGAGATCAAGAAATGAATTAATTATCTTCGAAAATTTATAGGCAAAAGGTGAACATGACATTTGATTTCAATAATATGTGCGAAAAGAGCAATAAATTTCATTCAAGAAATTAAAAAATACTACAAATTATTATCTTTTCATAGTTATTAATATATGTTTATATTAAATGATTATAAAGAAATGATATTATCATTTTATTAGGTATTTATATGAATATCGGGTCGGGTTCGGTTCTGGGTCGGATAACTAAATCAAACCCATATTCTATCCATTACAGTATCGGTTCTGGTTCGGATCCATGTCAGATATTAAATTATTAATTTTGTAACTGTACCCATAATTTAACCGGTTATATTTTTTAAACCATATCCTATCCAAATTAATCGGATCCGGGTGGGTTCCGGTTCGGATCAGGTTCAGTTCTGGATCGAATCCAAGTAATCGGGTAAAAGTAGCATCTCTAGTTAGACGAGAAAATTATCAATCATATGAAGAATAACGTCTTCTCCATCAGAGCCAAAATTTTTATTTATAACATTTTCAAAAAAAAAAATAAACCAAATAATCATCGTTTGGTGGAAATTCGAATTCTAGCACGGCCGCACTGGCATTCCGCGGACTCAAATGCTGGAGACCGCACAGACATTCTGCGGACCCATTTTTTTGTTTTGTTTTACCAACAACATATCTCAAATTTTTTGTTTGTTAGTATATTTTAGTTTTATAGGAATGCGTGAGGCACCAGCGAATCTCAACTTTTTCATTTTTTAATACCTTTGTTTTTCTAGGAATGCGTGCATAGCAGAAAGTTTGAAAACGGATGAAAAAAAAAAATCTGGGTCCGCAGAATGGTTGTGCGGACCCATTTAGGGGTCCGCACCGGCATTCTGCGGCCTCGCTGAAATGGGTCCGCAGAATGCCGGTGCGGCCGTGCTAGAATTCGAATTTCCACCAAACGATGGTTATTTGGTTTATTTTTTTTTGAAAATGTTATAAATAAAAATTTCGGCCATCAGAGTTTAGTCAGTAGCTTTTCATCTGCAATTTTACTTCTGTAAGCAAAATCTTAGAGGCAGGGCGAATTCAGGATTTTTGTTAGGGGGCAAAAAAATAGTGAATCTAGTTTAAATAGCTAATCGGGTTCAAATTCATTAGTTTATCGAATACTAGATAAAAACAATCACTACTACAAAAACTGGCTTTGTACACTGCACATTGTACACGGATTTGGCAATTATATTAAAAACAGTGTACCAAATATGAGTCCAAAAGATCTGCACGATTTCTACACGGATAATTAGTTAATAATCAGTGTAGAATTATTAGAGAGAGCTACACGGTTTATTAGAAACCACAAATCCGTGTGTAAAGAAGTGGGTGTGCAAATAATTGAGAGAGCTACACGGTTTATAACTAAATATCCGTGTAGAAACATTACACACGGCTTTTTGATAATATAGCCGTGTAGAATTCTTATAATTGTACACGGATTTATAACTAAATAGCCGTGTAGAAATAGTTGGAGAGCTACACGGATTTATAACTAAATAGCCGTGTATAATAGTGTAGGGTTTTTATCTCTTCCCTTCCAGAGCGCCGTTTTGATCAAGTCTTTTAGTTAATACATCTCGAACTGAGCTTTTTATTTCTGCGAATTGATCGAGGGCAGCAGCTGAGATCTGAGATCTTTGAATTAAGTTTGTATTTTCTCCTCTCCATCTTTCTAAGGTTAGTAATATGTATTTAAATCATTTTCTTCCTCTAATTTTCTGTTATTTAGGCTTATTTAATTAGGTCATTTCATGCATGCTTGAATTCTTAATTTTAGATGTAATTAATTAGTGTATTGTGGTCCAATAACCGACCTTTAGATGCTTTTAGGTCCATGCCCGTTCAAAATTAATCCAATAGGGATTAATTTTGGATAGTCCCCGTTTTGGGACTGCTCTTTGAATATTATGTCTCATTTAGGATGTGAACACATATTAGCGGGATTTAATTAGTATTTGAGGAAAGTTCGACAGTATTTTCCCTTATTGCTCCTACGAGTATGTGGTTCGTACGCATACTTGGGGAGTTAAGGGGAAATGCTGCCGAATTTTTCTCAAATACTAATTAAATCTCGCTAATATGTGTTCACATATGAGACATAATATTCAAAGAGTGGGTTAGGATTGTAAACCGGCCCTTTGTAAGCCCAAAATTTTGTACACGAAGGAGAATGTTGACCATGCATGCATGATTAATTGATCAAATCATTTTTTTAATTTAATTTACAGATGGATCGAAGCTGGATGTATGAAATGCGACGTGACAGTGAAGAATATTTGGTTCGCGTTGATGAGTTTATAAAATTTGCTGAGAGTTATAGAGTGAAGAAAAAAGAAGAAGACATTTTATGTCCTTGTAAAGATTGTAAAAATTTATTAAGATTTTTGGACATCGAAGAAATTAGAGCTCATTTGATTTGTCGGGGATTTAAGAAGAGATATACATGTTGGTTCATGCATGGTGAGAAATTTGGGGAAAGTAGTAGTGCCAATAAAGATTGTAATCGTGAATTGAATGATGAGAATGTTGGAATTTCTGATAATTTTGAACTTGATTGGAACGAGGATTATGAGAGTGCCGAATATTCTGATATTAACGTCGAACCCGAAAATGACGATGATGAGATGGAGAGGAATTTTGATGAAAATGTAGAACACGAGTTTACTGAAAATTTGGAGGATATGTTACGTGATGTGGAAGATGAAATTAGTGATAAAAATTATGATAAATTTCAAAATTTGTCTAATGAATCCAAGAAGCCGTTGTATCCCGGGTGTACCAAATTTACAAAACTGTCAGCTGTGTTGAAATTATTAAACTTAAAAGCAGACAATGGTTGGAGCGATAAGAGTTTCACGTCCTTATTACAGCTTTTAGGAGAAATGCTCCCAGATAACAACGAGTTACCCGGTACAACATATCAGGCAAAGAAGTTGATATGTCCAATGGGGTTGAAGATCGAAAGAATACATGCATGTCCGAATGACTGTGTATTGTATCGTAACGAGTACGAGGCCATGCATGTCTGTCCTAAATGCGGTGTTTCACGATATAAACGTCGTAAGGACCAGGACACTGATGATTGTAACGAGGACACAAGTGGCCGACCTCCGGCTAAGGTGTTGTGGTATTTGCCGATAATATCGAGATTCAAACGGTTGTTTGCGAATCCTAAAGATGCAAAATTATTGCACTGGCACGAAGAAGAGCGCAAAAATGACGGTAAACTAAGGCACCCGGCTGATTCTCCTCAATGGAGAAACATTGACAGACATTTCAAAGAATTTGGTTCTGAAACGAGGAACCTTAGGATTGTGGTGAGCTCAGATGGAATGAGTCCGTTTGGAAGTATGAGCAGTCGGCACAGTACTTGGCCAGTTCTTTTATGCATCTACAATCTTCCTCCTTGGTTGTGCATGAAACGCAGATATATAATGATGTCATTACTAATCCAAGGACCCAGACAACCCGGAAATGACATAGATGTATATCTCGCACCATTAATCGAGGACCTCCAAAAATTGTGGCGTGATGGCGTCCCGGTGTGGGATGCGTATATGAAAGAGACCTTTAACTTGCGGGCCATGGTGTTTTGCACCGTAAATGATTTCCCCGCGTACGGGAATTTGTCGGGTTACACTTGTAAAGGAGCAAAAGCGTGCCCGATCTGTGAAGATGACACGCAGGTGCTGAGGTTGAAAAATTGTCAAAAGAATGTATTCATGGGGCATCGTAGGTTTCTTCCTATTAATCACCCATATCGTAAGAAGAAGATGGCATTCAACGGGAAAATTGAGCTTGGAGTGGCTCGTCATCCATTAGACGGGGAGAGTGTCTTCGAACGGGTAAAAAACATTGATGTTGTTTTTGGAAAATGCGCCAAAGCACTACCGAAGAATATTTGGAAAAAGAGGTCCATATTTTGGGAGCTACCGTACTGGAAATATTTAGAAGTGAGGCATTGCCTATATGTCATGCATGTCGAAAAAAATGTCTGTGACAGTTTAATTGGTTTATTATTGAACATTCCGGGGAAGACGAAAGATGGTATTAAAGTGAGAAAATACATGGTAGAGATGGGAATACGACCCGAGCTCGCACCGCAGGAGAAAGGGAAGCGCACATACCTACCCCCCGCACTGTGCACAATGTCAAAGAAAGAGAAAACAAGCTTCTGTGAATGCCTCAATGGTATAAAAGTCCCATCAGGATATTCTTCGAATATTAAGAAGTTGGTGTCGATGAAGGACTTGAAACTGGTCGGTCTGAAATCTCACGACTGTCATGTTTTACTGACACATATAATTCCGGTTGCAATTCGGGGAATTTTACCAAAGCACGTTCGTCAAACCATTACGAAGCTTTGTTCTTTCTTCAATGCAATAAATTCCAAAGTGATAGACCCTCTAAAATTGGACTCTTTGCAAAAGGAGGTCGTCGTTACTCTTTGCCAACTTGAGATGTATTTTCCGCCATCTTTTTTCGATGTCATGGTTCACCTTGTTGTTCATCTTGTGAGAGAAATTAAGATTTGTGGTCCGGTGTTCCTTCGGTACATGTATCCATTTGAGAGATTCATGGGTATTTTGAAAGGATACGTAAGAAACAGACATCGTCCCGAAGGGAGTATTGTAGAAGGTTATGCCGCTGAGGAGGTGATTGAATTTTGCACCAACTACTTGACCGGTGTGGATCCTATTGGCGTTCCAAAATCTCGATACGAGGGAAGGCTCCAAGGAGTCGGGACAATTGGGTTGAGAGCCGTAGTTGCTGATCTAAATGAACTACAAAAGGCACATTTCATTGTTCTACAACACATGACTGATATTGCTCCATACATACATGAGCACATAACAATCCTTCAACAACAAAACTACACCAGGAGTCAGAAGTGGCTTACTAACGAGCATAATCGTTCTTTTATAGGATGGCTGAAAGAAAGAGTGCAGTCACACCCCGTACCTGAAATTGTTAAACTGCTTGGCGAAGGACCCCAAATTGTTGTTAGAACATTCCAAGGATACGAGATTAACGGATATACATTTTATACTAAATCCCAGAGTGATAAGAGCACGATGCAAAACAGTGAGGTGACGTTGGTGGCGACCTCTCAAGAATTCAGTAGATCCGGAGATGGCCGGGCTGTAATAGCATCAAAGTCATATTATGGCGTTATTCAAGAAATTTGGGAGCTCATTTACAGTCCTCGCCTGAGCATTCCCGTGTTTCGGTGTCAATGGGTCGAAGACCGAGGTGTTAAAGTTGATAACGACGGGTTCACACTCGTTGATTTAAACAGGGTTGGGCATGTTGATGATCCGTTTATACTCGCCAAGCAAGCCACCCAAGTCTTTTATGCCACTGACCCGAGTGATGCCAGGTTAAGCGTCGTCCTATCCCGAAAAAGAAGGATTGTCGGGGTAGAAAATGTCGTCGATGAAGAAGAGTACGACCAGTTCGACGAAGTACCTCCATTTTGTACCGATGTGCAAACTGAGGTAGCAACACTTGAAGGGGTAGACGAAGCTGACTACATGCGGTCCGACCACAATGAAGGATTATGGGCCGAGGGTACTGTTCAAATAGTGGAAAAAAGGAGAAAAAGGAAAAAAAAAGGGTAATGTGTAATATTTATTTTGTTTAAGACCGTGTAGCTTTTAATATTGCAACTTTAGCTTGTAATATATCAAATGAAAAAGGAAAAAAAAAGGGAAAAAAAGAAAAAAAGCATAATGTAGTAATAGTATTATCAAATATTATCAAATATTATCAAAAATTAGTTTAATGCTTATAATGAAGGATTATGTTTAATGCTTATAATATTATCAAATATTAGTTTTCACTAAATATTAGTTAAAATATTTAATATTAGTTAAAATATTTAATATTAGTTAAAATATTTAAGGAAGGATTATGTTTAATGAAAATATTATGTTCAACTTTATCAAACATTTAATATTAGTTAAAATAAATATTAGTTAATAAATAAAATAAATATTAGTTTATGTTCAAAGCATTTTACTGAACCTGGGACCCGCCTGTCGGAACGATTTATACACGGACTTTTAGCTAATAGTCCGTGTAGAAATGGAAGAGAGCTACACGGACTATTAGCTAGATGTCCGTGTAGAAAGGTGATTTGCACACGGTTTTTTATGTACAACCGTGTAGAAAGGTGATTTGCACACGGACATTAACTTAACAGCCGTGTATAATGAGGAAACATTGGTTATTTCGAAATCCTTCTCTGCCAAAATTTTCATAAGTTCCGAAAACCCTTCTCTGCCAAAAACCTCCAAAGACACGAGCTCGATCTTCACCGCTCACCGCGCGCCTCACCGCCTCGCCGCCTCGCCGCCTCGCCGCCTCGCCGCCTCGCCGCCTCACCACCTCGGTCTCTCTCACCCGTGGTCTCTCTCACCTAGGTTAGCGTCTCTCTATCTCGTTCTTTTTCTTATTGGGTTTGAACCCGTTAGCCAATTTAATAAAAGTATTGCTATTTCCTTTGTTCTGCTGGTTTGTGTACCAATTTTGGCTACTGGTATGGTGTACCAGCAACCCCTGTGCTTGTTCTCTGTTGAAATTGCGCTATTGAAAAGAAATTGGGAAATTTGAGTTTAAATAAATGGCCGGCCTTTAATTTTAGGTTATTGAATACATTGTGGTTTTTCATAATTTGTATATAGGGTATTTTAGGGTATTTTAGGTTAATTTAGGGTACTTGTTAATTTTAGGTTATTCAAATAATTATGGTACTTGCATGTTAGGGTATTTTAGGTTATCTCTATTTTGTTCATTTATCCCTACAAAAGACAAAATATGTAATAGACCATGTCGAATGTAGTAGACAAAATATGTAGTTCATTTATCTCTATTTTGTTAATTTATCTCTTTAATTTATCTCTTCAATTATTGGTCACTTATGATTTGATCTTTAATTTCATGCAGAACCATGTCGAATGAGGATGAGTACTTCGATATGATGGAAGAAGAGGAGCAGCAAGCTGCTGCCTCGTCAGAAAGAAGGAGAAGAGGGCCGACAATGTGCACGAGCCATTCTGAGCAGACCCATCAAGAAATCTGGTTCACAGAAGACGGGCGTGCGCAGGGACCAAAACGGTAGAAATACTCAAATTGGTGTACGAGCTTCGTGAGGCAAAATGCGAGTATCCTTGTTGAGAGATGGGATCATTTCGAGGATAAGGTGAAGGACGCGTGGTGGAACACGGTGAAGGTAAAGTGCCTAACAACTCTTCTCTTGAATTTTCACTTATGTATGATCTATACTTAAATACACTAAATTTTTGTGTCAATCAGGCTCACTGGAACATCAAGAATGATGTTCCAAAGGCAACGACTTTGAAGATTATGAACAATGGTTGGAAGCAATACAAGAGCACGTTGAAGACGGACTTCATGGAGAAAGGGAAAAATCCGGTCGGCTACTACAAATGGCTAAAACAAGAGGACTGGGATGCGTTTCAAGCTTTGAAGTCTACCGAAGAGTTCCAGGTATCTAACTCGTGCCAAATTTATGCTTATTCTTTCTCGATATGTACTTATCTTTCTAAAACTAACTGATCGTTATTGTCTTGTTTCTGTGAAGGCAAAGAGTGATACAGGCAGGAGGACCGTTGCCTTTAACAAGTATCCACACCATCTAGGGTCAGGTGGTTATGAGGGTAAGACGGCAGAATGGAGGAAAGTCCTGGACGCGAACAAGGATTCTGACTCACCCGTGGTTAGGATCCAAAATCCTAGGGGCAAAGATTGGGTCATGGGTAGAGCCGAGGTAACCGCTGACGGGAGGATAGTACTCCCAACGGATTTGCAAAGCGTGGCTCAAAGAATGGTAAGAGTCATTTATAACTCTGAAAGTACGTCAATTGTTCTTTTGCTTTAACTAATTCTTCTACTTGAACAGTTGGAAGTGGAGGAGGAGGTCAACTCGGGTGCCCGGAGTGTCGAACGACAAAATGATTCCTTGTCCGCAGCGCTCGAGAATCCAGAACACCCGGGTCGAGTAAGGGGTGTAGGGGTCTATAGGGGCTGGAAGGAGGTGTTCCGAGTGGAGGGAGAGAAACCTCGAAGAAAATCTCGTGCCAAGGTAAACAAAGACGAGATAGTTGCGCAGATACACGCGGAGGTGAGCAAAGAGTACGACGCAAGGTTTGCTGAGATGGAAGCAATGTTGACACAAATTAGATCAGCAACTACGCAGCCATCCGAGCAACCACCTCCCATTTCGCCGGGAATTCGGCGAAGTAGTCAAGCATCCGGCACGTGGGGCGCCTTAGACGATTTGGATAATCTCAAGGTAATCAATACTTCTTCATAATCTAAAGGTATTTAAAACCTGTTTGCAACCTTGTTAGACAATATCGCATCACTAAAATAAACAACTTTCCTATAAATTTGCAGGACCCCAGAGCATGCGACCTCGTCCTGCGGAATGGCAGTGTTTCTATTATCGTTGCTAAGGGCGTTGTACATCCACTCGCCAAAAGTGTACACAATACTCAGCTAAGACCCGACCATGCATGCGTGCAGGTTGAGTTAGTCATGGATGGATGGCAGCGCGTACCCCTTCCTGTCCCTACCGACGAAGCGCTTGTGCTTGATGACGCACGGATGTCATTTGTCCAATGGCCCAAGAGTCAGATTGTTTTGGATCAGGTAATCCATAAAAAAATTCATTTATTTTGTTACATTCAACTCATTCTTTTTGAAATACTAGAATAATACATCTATAACTTGATACAGACACGAGGAGATGATGTTACCGGTACGGCTCTCTCACCGGTACGTCAGGAGGTGGCTTGCGACGTCGCGCCTGACGCGCCACAATCACCGCCCCGTCCTATGGTCACAGAAGAAGAATACAGCCGTTTGCCCAATGATTTGCGCCTTCTCCACGACTACTTGATGACGGCGCCCGACGGCATGGAGGCTATCGTCATCCCTGTCCCACCTGGGATGTTTCTACACGAAGGCAGGGAGCTCCTGCTGTCGTTCAGAGACTTCAAGGACCTCTTCCACCACTCGTCATCCGACAAATGGCTCGATGTTTCACACATCACCATTTTCCTCATGTTAGTGATATTAAAATATTTTCATTATTGTATATAACTCAAATATATATTCTAATTACAATATGATGAGTTTTCAGGAAGCTAGTCCGACTCTGTGATGAGATGGTTGAAAGGAAGAACTTTTGCGTGTTTCTGGACCCCGAGAAAGTGAGTGGTACGGCAGCGACATATTATCCGGATATGGCTATCGAGTACATGTGTTCTGCGATGCATCGTGCTAAGGCGGAGGAGAAGAAATTCATTCTCATGCCATACCACGAGGGGTTAGTTCTAATCTTAACTTATGTGTTGTTTATATTTTAATTAAAGAATTGTATAAAGGAATTAAAAGTTAAACATAAAAAAATGAAATCACACCATCAATCATAGCAAATACTCGTGTCACTTTTATATGCTAAAGTACTATAATTCTTCTCCTCGATCCCACAGCAAACATTGGTGCTTGATTCTCATTGTGCCGTACCTAAATGTGGGCATAATTGTTGATTCTTGTAAGCCCAAAGGAAAGACCGCGTCTGCCAAGTGCAAAGTTATCTTGCCTTTTGTGAATAAGTAAGCAATAATAATTCTATAGGTTTGCATTTCTTTCAATCATATCAAATTATACTTTTGCTAATTACATTCACTCACTTTTGTAAGGGCTTTTGTGAAATATATTAAAGAGGGAGGATCAGATAGGACGGGCCCGGGCAAGAAAAGCAAGTTGAATTGGAAGTACTTGTTGGTGAGCACACTTTATGAGTTAGAAATTTCATATCTTGTTAAAAAAATTATTGTCATTCTAACAAATGCCGCTAAATGTAAATTTCAGAGCCCGCAACAGAAGGAGGGTTGGGAATGCGCTTATTACACGATGATATTCATGTTTGACTTTGTCGAAAGAATACAATTCGAATTCCCAAAAGCGGTATGTACTTCATATGAATTTCCTATATAATAAGCAATTGATATCTACCTTTTCTGAAATACTAACTATTATCAAATTATAATTTTGTAGAATGTGACAAAGCAAGATCATTACACTTGGGGTCAGATCGACGATGTGCGGTGCATGTGGGCAAGGTGGTTTGCCATGGAATTTTGTAATCCTCGATATGGATTTGCATAATTTTGTATAATTTGGTGTATATGAATATTGTATAATTTATTGCATATGGATTTCTGGCTAATCTGAAAAATATGAATTTCTGGCTAATCTGAAAAATATGAATTTCTTGCTAATCTGGAAAATATGGATTTCTTGTTATATGAAATCTGGAAAATATGGAAAATCTGGAATAGTTCTGTAACAAAAATGGCTAGCAAAACTGGAGGCTAGCCGAAAAACAAAAAATACAAAAAAAAAAAAAATGTTCTTTCTACACGGACATTTAACTAAAGTCCGTGTAGAAAAAAAAGAGCTACACGGACATTTAGTTAAATGTCCGTGTAGAAAGAGGAGAGCTACACGGACATTTAACTAAATGTCCGTGTAGAAAGAGTCAAGCTACACGGTTTTTTAGTTAAAAGTCCGTGTACAAAAAGAATCATACACGGTTTTTTAGGTAATATCCGTGTAGCTCGGTAAAATGGAGAGCGACACATTCTGGTCTTTGTACACGGCTGTTTGTGAAGTTATACGTGTAGAATCTTTAAAATTGCACACGGCCAAAAGTCCGTGTGTAGTTATTGAACTAATCGTACACCCTCGATTTAAACACGGTAGGAAATCCGTGTAGCTCCTCCTTTATTGTCCGTGTATAATCTCTTTTTTTGTAGTAGTGAATGCTCCGACTTCTAATTTTTAATACTCTAACTTCTAATCTTAATTATCAATCATAATTCAAAGAATTTATTCTAATTTTAATCTAAAAGTTAACCCAAATTACAAATCAGAATTCTAGATGGGGCAAAAAAAATTCCAAGCACCCCCCCCCCCCCACCACAACCCAACTGGTGCAAGTTTACTATTTTTTTGCTTTATGTCCGGTTAACATCAACATATAAATGATGCAACAATAGAAACCCAGGAATTACAGAGAAGTTATTAAAAAAGTTTACTTTGTTTATATATATTCATAATTGTTTAATTGGTAGTCATGATTGTAACAAAAACTAACGTAGTGGATTGCTAACGGGTACCTCGGGCCGGGCAGACCCGTACCCGTCCCGGGCAGCGGGCAAGACGGGTACGGGTACAACGGGTGGGCGGGTACAACGGGCACGGGTAGGCGGGTTTTTTTTTTTAAAACTCCGCCCTGCCCGTCTCAAACCCGTGCCTGTTGCGGGTAGACGGGTACAACGGGCAAGGGTACAGCGGGCACGGGCAGGACGGGCACGGGTAGAATTTTTTTTTTTTTTTTTTTTGCTGTTTTCTGATTTGTTTTCTGATTTTTTTTACCGTGTCGTACGAATATTATTACGTGTTTACCGTGTCTTACGTGTTTATTACGTGTCGTACGAAATATTATTTCTTTACACGAGTAATTTTATTTTATTTTCAAACTCTCATTCTAATTATATAGTTTCATAATTTATTTATATCCCGAAATTTGTAGTTTACATTTTAAATTGATAATATATTTTGTAAACGTTCAATTTAAATTGATAATATAAATCTAAATTAAATAAAAATTCAAATCTAAATTTAGATGCAAATTAAATTAAATCTAAATTGAATAAAAATGTAAATCTAAATTAAAATTAAAATTGAATCCAAATCTAATTTAAATCTAAATTAAATTAAATAAAAGGAAAAAAAAAAAAAAAAACTTCTACCGAATTTCAAAAGAAAAAAAACAATCTAAATATAAATTCAAATATAAATTAATAGGTTAAATAAAATATAAATAAAAAATATCTTAAATCAATTAATTTAAAACAATAAACATTTTAAATTGATAATATATTTTGTAAACGTTCAATTTAAATTGGTAATATAAATCTAAATTAAATTAAATAAAAATTCAAATCTAAATTTAGATGCAAATAAAATTAAATCTAAATTTAATATAAATGTAAATCTAAATTAAAATTTAAATTGAATCGAAATCTAATTTAAATCTAAACTAAATTAAATAAAAGAAAAAAAAAAACTCAAAATATGACTCTGGAATCTGGATTCTGCCGAACTAAAAAAAAAAAAAAAAAAAAATTTGCCTCTGCCGAATTTCAAAAGAAAAAAAAAATCTAAATCTAAATTTAAATCTAAATTAAATCTAAATCTAAATTAAATCTAAATCTAAATTAAATCTAAATTCAAAAATAAAAGTTACCCTCCTCCTTTATTCCGGGCTTGGGACCGGCTATGTAAAATAACATAGGCGGAGTTCTAACTTTTTTTTTGTTAGTAATTTTTCTTTAAAATGAATAATTTAAGAACTAATTGAAACGTTTAGAAATTATAATTTAAAAAATAACCATAGATATTAAAAGAGGTTAGAAATGTATACCGACACTACCTATCTAGTAGTTTGGATTCATATACCATTGTTCGCTCTCTTCCGCACCGTCTGAATCCGAATTAGCCGCGTGCCGCGTATCGGTACCGCTTTCTTCACTGTCGACTCCGGATGATGATTCTTGATGATCTCGATGTTGGTTGCGCTCATCAGCATCAATCCAATCTTTCAAGCACACAAGTCTCTCAAAAACATGTGCACCCAACTTACTGCGTTTGTCGGAGAGGATCCTGTTCGCCGAACTAAAACAACTTTCGGAAGGGACGGTTGACACGGGTACGGCAAATACGTCGCGGGCCATCATCGCCAGTGTTGGATAGTTTCTTTGATTCCTCTTCCACCACGTCATGATGTCAAGTCCATCTTCTCTTTCGTTTACTCCCGCAAAATAGCTCAGTAACTCATTTGTGGATGTGTGCGGTTGGATCTCCGATTGGAAATCTGCTAACAATCCACCGCTGCTAGTGCTCCTGGAAGTGGAACTATTAAAAAAAATAAAAAAATTAGTAGAAGTGTAGATATTATAAATAATAAAGATTAAAATAATGTAGATATTTAAATTGTTACCTAGGACCGGCACGGGACGAAGACGGGTTTTGGTTGTCACCCATTCTTGAGTGGTATATGCTAAACATCTCATCGAACTTCGAAGTCACGAATGCCTCCACCCCGGTGTTGTCTAAATGTAGATTATCTTTGTACGCTGTAACTATTTTGATTGTGTAAAACTTCTTGTATGCCGGGTTGAGGCAGCTTGCGATAATGGCCAGGAGGGGTACATCGTCCCAATATTTTAGAAATTTTTCTTTCATGGCATCTACGATCGGTGTGAGAGTGGTGTACTTGCTTTCAGCTTCTTCCAATTCACGGTACACCTTGGAGATGCTATAGAGATGTCTGATCAACTCAAATGCCGTCGGTGAGTACGAGCAGGATAATTGGACGGTTGCATTAAAAAAGGTTCGTAAGAAATTACTCAGGGTTGTTAGTTGCTCCCATTCTTCGAGGCTGGGCTCCAATGCCATTCCCTCGGGGGTGGAGCCTCTCAAAAACTCTCCTATGACGGCTTTGTAAGGAAGGCACCGGTTCAGAAACCTATAGGTAGAGTTCCAACGGGTATCTATATCCCAAGGAACTTTCAACTTGCTCAATCCATAGTTGACACACATCAAACCAAACCGTTGTTTTCTTTCTTGGTTTGAAACAATGTGGGACAGACAATCCTTTAATTTAACGATCAAATCTTTTACTGCTTCTGTTTTAAGGCCCGCCTTCACGACGAGGTTAAGTATGTGGCAAGCACACTTTTGGTGAAACATTGCCCCATTCATAATCGGGTTTAGTGACCGTTTAAAAATCTCAATGGAAGCTACATTGTTACTAGCATTATCGAATGAAATAGAGAAAACCTTGTTATCCCTATCTCTCTTAAGGTTATACTCTTCTAACACCTCAATAATGGATTTGAAAATTACATGTGCTGAGTGCGGGGAATCTAACACACGAAAACTTAATATCCTTTTTTGTAACACCCACTGATCATCGATCCAATGGCCGGTAACACACGAGTACCCAAGGCCATGTTTACCGGCAGTCCATATATCGGAGGTAATTGAGACCTTATTTTGTTGGTATGCAAATATAGCTCGGAGCTCATCTTTTATTTTGGTAAACTGGTTTTTGATTTCACCAACCATCTTTCTATGATGGATCCTCTTGTACATTGGTTGAGCACACCCCTTAATGACTAACCGGGCAAAACTCATACAACCACCCATGCCTATTGGTTGTTCTTTGTGGGTAATGTACCGTGCCAATTCACTAAGCATTTTTGATTCATCGTATTTTGGGTTGGTTCTAGTACCATCCGCGTTTATAAGGGTTTGGATTTGTCTCGGTCCAGCATTTTCAGATATAACCTCACCCTTCCTTTGGTGCATTTCGACATGTCTTTTAAAGCTGGTCATACCACTACTTTGTTTATAGGTAAAAAACGGTTTCTTGCAATTTTGTACCTTACATTCGAGAGTGGTCATGTTGCCGTTCTCATCTGTGGAAATCTTGTACCATTTGGCCCACGGCTGATTGTATTCAGGAACTCTTTTAGTCTTCTTTACCACTTGTCCTTCTGGGGGGGCACTTGTCGGAGGAAGGATTGGTTCTTCTTCAATTCCAGTGACACTTCTCGACGGAGTACCTTCCATAGGGAGGGTGACTTGGCTCGATGCTACAGAAGAAGTGCCTCCATATGCATGTGTTTCTTGTGGAATATACATGTTTGGATCGTTTGAAGTATAATACGGTGCATACATTTGGGGGGGGGTTGTTGATAATTTAAATCTAGCGTTTGATCCCTTCTTTGATAATTAGGTGGATAATTTTGTGGATAATTTTGGGGATAATTTTGGGGATAATTTTGGGGATAATTAGATGGTGGTTGCATAGGTGGATTTGGGCCAAAAATTTCGATTGACAATCTTTGGTCCAAAGGTAAATCCTCATTGTGACTAGGAGATGTCATCTTTTAAACCTATTCAATATAAATAAATATAAATTACTTCACATATTCAAAAAAGTAAATGTAAATGTAAATGTAAATGTAAATCCAAATTGAATATAAATGTAAATGTAAATGTAAATTAAATCTAAATTGAATATAAATGTAAATGTAAATCTAAATTAAATCTAAATTGAATATAAATGTAAATGTAAATCTAAATTAAATCTAAATTGAATATAAATGTAAATGTAAATGTAAATGTAAATGTAAATCTAAATTGAATATAAATGTAAATGTAAATCTAAATTAAATCTAAATTGAATATAAATGTAAATGTAAATGTAAATGTAAATGTAAATCTAAATTGAATATAAATGTAAATGTAAATCTAAATTAAATCTAAATTGAATATAAATGTAAATGTAAATGTAAATGTAAATCTAAATTGAATATAAATGTAAATGTAAATCTAAATTAAATCTAAATTGAATATAAATGTAAATGTAAATCTAAATTGAATATAAATGTAAATGTAAATCTAAATTATATCTAAATTGAATATAAATGTAAATGTAAATCTAAATTATATCTAAATTGAATATAAATGTAAATGTAAATCTAAATTAAATCTAAATTGAATATAAATGTAAATGTAAATGTAAATTATATCTAAATTGAATATAAATGTAAATGTAAATCTAAATTGAATATAAATGTAAATGTAAATTTATATCTAAATTGAATATAAATGTAAATGTAAATCTAAATTAAATCTAAATTGAATATAAATGTAAATGTAAATCTAAATTATATCTAAATTGAATATAAATGTAAATGTAAATCTAAATTAAATCTAAATTGAATATAAATGTAAATGTAAATCTAAATTGAATATAAATGTAAATGTAAATCTAAATTATATCTAAATTGAATATAAATGTAAATGTAAATCTAAATTAAATCTAAATTGAATATAAATGTAAATGTAAATCTAAATTATATCTAAATTGAATATAAATGTAAATGTAAATCTAAATTAAATCTAAATTGAATATAAATGTAAATGTAAATCTAAATTATATTAAAGAAAAGAAAAGAAAAAAAAAAAACAAAGGAAAAGCTCTGCTGCCCTCTGCCGAATTAAAAAAAAAAAAACAAAGAAAAAAACTGCTGCCCTCTGCCCTCTGTCTCTGTGACAGAGGAAAAAAAAAAAAAAAAAAAAAACAAAGGAAAAGCTCTGCTGCCCTCTGCCGAATTAAAAAAAAAAAAACAAAGAAAAAAACTGCTGCCCTCTGCCCTCTGTCTCTGTGACAGAGGAAAAAAAAAAAAATGCCTCAGCCGAATTTCAAAAGAAAAAAAATTATATAAAAAAATAAATCTAAGTCTAATTCATAATAATCTAATTCAAATTTTGAAATTCTAATTCATAATAAATGTAAATGTAAATCTAAATTGAATATAAGTCTAACTTATTCAAAAAAATAACTCTAACAAATTTAACTTATTCAAAAATCTATTTTAAAAAAATAAATACAATTTGTTCTAACTTATTTAAAAAAATATAAATCTAACATATTCAAAAATCTAACATATTTATAGATTCAAAAAATATAAATCTAACATATTAAAATCTAACTTATTTATGTAACATATTTAAAAATTAATCCGAAATTAAAAAATAAAATCTAACCTATATTAAAATAAATCTAACATATTCAAATGATCAAATAACATATTCAAAATTTAAAAAATAAAATATAACATATTAAAAAAAAAATCCAACATATTTATAGATCCAACATATTTATAGATCCAACATATTTATAAATCCAACATATTAAAAAATAACCTATTTGAAAAATCTAACATACTAAAAAAATTTCACCAACATATTTATAGATAAACCTAAACATATTTCAAAAATTAATCTAACCTATTCAAAAATAAAGCTAACATATTTTAAAATAAATCTAACCTATTCTAAAAATAAATAGAACTTATTTAAATCTAACTTACTTACAAATAAAATCTCACACATTTCAAAACTAAATCTCACATATTTCAAAACTAAATCTCACATATTTTAAAAATAAATCTAACCAATTTTAAAATAAATTACCTATTCAAAAACCATTTTTAAAACAAATATAACTAATTTTAAAATGAATATAACCTATTTAGCACAAATAAAACCTATTTAAAATAAAATTTAACTTACTTAAAAATAAAAACCGAATTAAAAATTAAATCTAACCTATTTAAGCTATTTTGAAAATAAATCTAACCTATTTCAAGAATAAATCTAACATATTCAAAAGTAAATCTAATATATTTTGAAATAAATCAAACCAATTCTACTAACAATAAATCTAACATATTTAACTTGGAATAAAAATTAGTCTAACCTATTTATAATAAAACTAACAATAAATCTAACATATTTAAGCTACTTTAAAAATTAATCTAACCTATTTATAATAAAACTAACAAAAAATCTAACATGTTTAAGCTATTTAAAAATTAATCTAACCTATTTATAGATAAAATTAACAATAAATCTAACTTATTTAATCTATTCAAAAAAATTAATCTAACCTTTGCGAGATGAAAACTTGCGCCTTTGCGGGATGAAATAATCTTGCTCAACCGTATCTCGCGCCTTTGCGGAATAAAATAAATTTCCAACTATATTTTTTTTTCTAATAATTAAATTAATTTCGGAAAAATAAATAAAAATGATAGAGAGTATGAGTGAGAGAGAGTATGAGAAGAGAAAATCAGAAATTTAGTGAGTGAGGGAGAGTGAGAAATTTAGTGAGTGAGGGAGAGTGGGTTTGGGGGTTAATTTATGGGGATTTCAGTCAAAATTCGGAACTGTGGGAGTGTGGGTGCACAGTGGGGCAGTGTACCAACGGCAGGGGTCCAAGAGCTGAGGCTAAATTGAATTCACATCCTCCTCGGTACTACTTAATCTGGACCGTTATTTTTAACTTGGAACGAATCTCAAAGCCAAATAATACTGCTCCCTGCGTTAGGCCGAATCTCAAAGCGGTGAGAGTTAATCCCAAACCGTAAAGTGAAGGGAATCTTTTACACATATTGGAGAGGATCCTGGACTTTGTGGCTTGTTGCCTCGTAAAGTGAAGGGAAGCTGATGCTCAAACCAATTCACATCCTCCTCGGTACTACTTAATCTGGACCGTTATTTTTAACTTGGAACGAATCTCAAAGCCAAATAATACTGTAAAGTGAAGGGAATCTTTTACACATATTGGAGAGGATCCAATTCAACATAAAAAGCCACGGTGCATTGAATTGTGCCAGGCTAAGTGTACTCGCCGATGCAGTAGCCAGTAGCCAGAGGGCAGAGGCTACTCGGGTCCATATCCTCCCAGGTACCTGAAAGGATTCCCTTTTACAGTTAGCTATTTACGGTTGAGATTAACTCTCAGCTGGTTTGGGATTCGGGCTGACTGAGGGGGGCATTATTATTGGGCTTTGAGATTCGTGCCAAGTTAAAAAGAACGGTGCAGATCAAGTAATTGTAAAAGATTCCCTTTTCAGGTACCTGGGAGGATACGAATTCGGCTATACTCGGTACGTAAAGTGAAGGGAATCTTTTACCGTAAATCCTCGGTCCAAGGGAATATTAACAGAGCAGTTTTAGCTTCATGCAGCGCAATATTCACATGAAAAGCTGTACTCAGTGCGCTGCCTATAGCCAAAACTGCTCTGTTATTATACTGCGAGTGGGGGGAATATTTTTTGAATTAAAGTTGTTCGGTTCGGCGGGCAGACGGGTTACCGGGTTACCGGGCAGACGGGCAGACGGCACGGGTACGCGGGTGCGGGTACACCCTTGGCGGGTGCGGGCAGACGGGCAGCGGGCACGGGTTTGACGGGTACGGGTACACCCGGGTTTGGCACCAAAAAAGGCCACCCTGCCCATTTCAAGCCCGTACCCGCGTACCCGTTTACCCGTCTATACCCGGGCACGGGTACGGGTACCCCGGGCACCGGGCACGGGCGGACCGGGTTCGGGCAGCCCGCGGCGGGCACTGTCAAACCTCTACGTCACAACACCATATATATTGTTTGATTAGTCGTCATAATTGTGCTTTGGTTTATTACTTCGCCTTCTTTATAATTAATCTACAAAAGAGTATTTTTCTGTATGTTCTCCGAGGAAGCTGCTGAAAATATCCGAGTTCCATATTAAAATTGACTTATATTTTATACACAAGCACATAATTACATGGAAATTCAATATGAGATTTGATCTTATGTGGCATACTTATATCGGAATAATATCCCAGTTCCCTATTCAAATTGATTTATATTTTATACCCAAGCTAGCTACTTAACATTCCTAAACAATTTCATTTGGTTAGTGCGCTCTTAAATTACTATGATATATTTATCATGTAATTTCTTTTGTAATAAAAAAAAATCATATTACCAGCGTATTAAAGTAAACATTAAGCATTTGAATTTAATCTACATGTCACATAAATACCAATGATTCTTTAGTCGGAGCCAACCAGTGAGTCAGTGACCACACTTGAAATACCAGTTGCCTGTCTAGTACGGCTGTTATCTGATGACTAGTTCATATGTTATTTGGACACATGAGTTGATTCAATTCCATCCTTGTATATTGGTTCTACTATTTTTTGTCATTCGATCATGGGTTTTGTTCTCTGATGTTACTGATGTTAGATATCAGAGGATAGAAATTTAATTTGGTATATATATGGGTATATCTGTATTTGTCTTGTAAATGAATGTTCCATCTATAATTTGAGACACTTACGGTACTTGTGTTTGTGTTGCTTATTGCTTTCTGTCTCTCTTTGTTGCGTTAATCGGTATTGGTTTGTGTGACCGACTGGTACCATTAATGATATTGGAGAAATAAATCTGCTGCGATCCTCTGGGATCACAGGCTTTCTGCGATTCTAATTTCAACCGTTAACATGCTTCGAGATTCATGCACAAAAACTGACTTCTCAATAGAATTCTGGGTTTTATTATTGAATGGTTGGGATTAGAATCGCAGGATCCTGCGATCCCTTAGAATCGCAGCAAATTCGCTTCCATGATATTGATAGTTTAGGTGTGCATGTAAGGTGTTCGATGAAATTCCCAAAACACTCAACTACTATATAAAGAAAAGATACTAAAAACTATACAGAGGAAGCGGTTGAAAATATAAATAATATTACAATACAATGATAAAATAAAATTACACTACATAATCACAAAATAGATCATATACAAGAAGAAAATAGTTTGTGTGTAAACATATATATAGAGAGAGAGAAAGAGAGAGGGATCAAGTTACAACAAACTTACAACAACCTTTTTTTTCATTTTCAAAGCCCAAATCGTCCATCCAAACCGTTCAACATGATTATCTAAATAAAATGTGCTTGCAGATCAAAATTTACCTTTTTTTGAAATTTTTTTTTACTATTTATTAAGATGGGTACAAAATTCAATGGTCTGAATATGACTATTTTTTATAAAATACTTAATAAATAGTAAAAAATTCAAAAAAAAAAGTAAAATTTGATCTGCAAGCACATTTTATTGTGGAGATCATGTTGAACGGTTTGGATCGACGATTTGGACTTTGAAAATGAAAAAAATAGTTGTTGTAACTTTGTTGTAACTTGATCCCTCCTCTATATCTCCATTCCATTATTAAGCACGTTGATGTCCTAATCCGCCAATGGCTACGATTGAAAGATGAATTTTCGGATTAAATATCAGCCCTCCAATCAAATAATCTGTCTTCTTTTGATTAAATACATATGTTTTATGTGTAGAAGTCTAAATTTAGTTAAAAATATACTCGCTACAGGGAAGCCCACACGATATGTTACATTTAAAATTGAATAAACTGTTATCTAGCGATTTTTCTTTATCACATACGTATCGGGGAAGAAGTGAAGAGACGCTACCACCCTTCATTCTTCTTCGATTCTTTTTCCCCTCAAAATCGCGCTAGAACGATTAATTGAGAGGTTGTTAACGGGAGATTTTTTATTTACTTCGTTTCTTCATTTTGTTAAATTTTTCTTCTTCATTTCTTTTTCTCCTCATAATCACGCCAGAACGATTAATTGAGAGGTTGTTAACGGATGTTTTTTATTTACTTCGTTTCTTCATTTTGTTAAATTTTGCAGTGGCTAAAAGAGAAGAGAGAGCAGGTTACGGCTTTAACAAAGGAGAAAGCGGATCTCAGTCGAGTTAGTCCTGTAACTTCTTTAATTTTATTTCTGCATATTTTTCTTCTGAATTTGACGAGTTATTTCTGTGAGATAAGTGCTATATTTTTTATCTATTTGTGGCTTTTCCTTGTTTGCTGCATCTCTTGTCCTTTTGCCTTCATTTGCTTCAGTTTTTTTTTTGTTTCTTTTCTAAATATGATAATAAATTATTTTTACAATATTTCAGGAATTCTTAGAGTTGCAAGAGAAGTTTCAAAGACTCTATGCGATGAAGTTATATCTTAGAGGTCAAAATTCCAAGGTAAACAAAATTGGTACCAAGTACCAACCACTGACCACTGTTAACAACCTCTTAAAAAATAAATTACTTGAAATTGAAAGTTTCTAAACTACCCTTGCTGCCTATGTGCCCTGAATTTGCCAATTTATAATACATATTTGTTTTCGCTCAATTCCAGGTTTGTTATCTTTGTTCATGGTTAATTTTTAATTTATTCAATTTCTGTTGTTTTTACACGTCGTAATGTTTTCTCCACTTTCAGGGTTTTTTTTCTTTTTCCTTTTTTCCTTAATCTCACTAGATAGTGCGCAACACCAAGCGTAGTGCACAAATTTTTTTTTTTTCATTTTCTATCAAGTGCTGAGTATGAGTGTATAGTTTAGGCTTGGGAAACCGCAATTGAAATTAGAAATATCATTTTGGAGTCCGAGTTGAATGCTTCAATTTCAGGTTAGTTTGGGATTATATAACAGTATCAGTATCTGTACTCTTCTGAAAATCACATGTTGTATGTAACATATATACCTGACTTGAATTTGGATTTCTAATTTGAGTTCGTCTTTTTTGAAGGACAAAGAACAATTCTTGTAAATTAGTATTTTCAAGAAAAGTTCGGTTTGTGTTTTCATTGCTTCTTATATACCAGTACATATCTTTATCTAGGCTTTCGGAAGAAGATCTGTTATACATTAGAAACATGGACGTGAGTAATTATAATGTAGTTATGCTTGAATTTGAAATTTCTAATGAAGTTCAGCAGTTACTGCTTGACAGCAGAATCTGATGAAGATCTGTTATACATTGGAAACATGAATGTGTGTATTATATACTTGTCTTAATATTTTTTTTGAAGGTTGGCGGGGGTACTTGTCTTAATATTTAATTTAATGCTTCAAAGTAAAGATTAAACTATTGTCCTGCTGCTCCATTATGATTATGTTTTTTGGATTTTTTATGAGAATTGTTAAACTGTGTTTACTGACAATGCGGATGAGATTTTTTGGTGATGGAGCTCATCAGGTGTCTACACGGCTAGATCAGTATATGATACAATTATGGGAGGAGGGAAAATCAAGGATGCAAATTATGGTTTATGGAAATACAAGGCACTAGAGACCGTACGCATCTTTGGTTTCCTCATGTTTAAAAATAAAATAATGACTCACGAAGTCATGCTAAGGCGCAAGATGCACTGCAATCCTACATGTGTACTGTGCTTGGACTGCCTGTTCAAAACAGCAATCCATCTGCTTAGTGTCACTATGCATTACGGGTCTGGTCAGAGGTAAGTACAATTTTGGAATACAGAATAAGACAGGCATCAGGCTCTATACAAGAGATAAGGGATGGTACTCTAAGACAGATGCAGTACAGTTACCGGGGTTGGAGCTCTAGAGGTCCGGTATTAATTCTGTGTACCTGCTGGCACATTTGGCGTCATAGAAATGCCAAAATCTTTGAGGGGAAATGCTTGCCAACAAACAAAACAGCTGAAAAGGCAATGTCAGAAGCAGAACTATGGCTAAGGTATTGTTAGCAAGGGGTATGTGCATGGGAAGGTGCAAGGTGTTGTATATGGGCAAAGTATGAGTGAGTCAGGTACATCTGGTACAAGGACTGTAATTGGTAGAAAAGGGAACTGATGCATGTTGTACATCTGGTAGCATCTACCAGACTTTCCAAAAAAAAGAAAAAAAAAAAATTGTTATACATTTAAAATACATCATTTTATATTAGAATTTTTGTTCTTTTATAATATGTCCCGTTGCAACGCACGGGTACATTACTAGTATATATATATATATATATATATGAGGAAATCGGCCATTTTGTGGCTGGTTTGGACATTTTTGGAAAACCCCAGCAATTCTGGATATAATTATTAATTTGTAATTAACTTTGGATATTAATAAATATGTCGGACCTTAAAAAACCGAAATTTTTATTTATAACATAGCTAAAAAAAATAAACCAAATAACCATCGTTTCTGAGAATTTTGATTTTCACCACGGCCGCACCGGCATTCTGTGGACCCATTTCAGCGGGGCCGCAGAATGCCGATGCGGACCCTTAAATGGGTCTGCAGAAACATTCTGCGGACCCTTTTTTTTTTCAAACTTTGAGATATCTCATAAATGTGGCACGCATTCCTAGAACAAAAAAAATATCAAAAACCAAAAAATTTGAGATATCTTATATAGATACGAGGTTTTTTTTTCAAACTTTGAAATATCTCATAAATGTAGCACGCATTCCTAGAACAAAAAAATATTAAAAAATCAAAAAATTTGAGATATCTCACACAGATTCGTGGTTTTTTTTTTCAGACTTTGAGATATCTTATAAATGTGGCACGCATTCCTAGAACAAAAAATATTAAAAAACCAAAAAAATTTGAGATATCTCATACATAGAGTGAGGCTATGGTACTATGCATAGCACGGTTTGGTCTGTGCTATGGCTTAATATTTGAGTTCTCAAAATCCTAACGGTCGATCCGAACCGTTCAACATAATTATAAAATGAATATGTACTTGCAAACCAAATTTTACATTTTTTCGAACTTTTTTACTATTTTTTTAGATAGGTAGAAAATCACTTGATCTGAAAATTCTGGACCATCCAAAAACAGTGATTTTCTACCAATCTAAAAAAATAGTAAAAAACTTCGAAAAAATATAAAATTTGGTTTGCAAGTACATATTCATTTTATAATCTTGTTGAATGGTTTGGATCGACCGTTAGGATATTAAAAATCAAATATTGAGCTGTAGCACAGACCAAATCGTGCTATGCATAGTACCGTAGCCTCACTCCTCATACATATGCGTGGTTTTTTTTTTTTTCAAATTTTGAGATATCTCATAAATGTGGTACGTATTCCTAGAACAAAAAAATATTAAAAAACCAAAAAATTTGAGATATCCATGCAAATGCGTGGTTTTTTTTTTCAAACTTTGAGATCTCATAAATGTGGCATGCATTTCTAGAACAAAAAAAATATTAAAAAAACAAAAAATTTGAGATATCTCATACATGGTTTTTTTTTTCAAACTTTGAGATATCTATAAATGTGGCACGCATTCCTAGAACAAAAAATATTAAAATACCAAAAAATTTGAGATATCTCGCGTGGCTTTTTTTTTTTAATTTTGAGATATCTCATAAATGTGGCAGGCATTCCTATAATAAAAAATATTAAAAATACTTTAACATGAATGTCAAACCGAGAATTTTTCAAGTAGGAGATTTTGCGCTGATACGCACAGATATCAATCTCCAAGGTAGGAAGAAAATTGCGAAAACTTGGGTTGTGCAAGTTCTTAATTAAACCAGGAATGGTTTATTAGGGCTTGATGGGCTAGTTTTGCCGAGGGCCTGGAATATGAATAATTTGAGGAAGTATTATATGTGATGTTTTTATTATAATGCTTTATATTTTTTATAATGTGTTATGATGTTTGTTGATAACGTCTTGATATAGGACTAGTGTTATGTATTTGATATACATCTTTAGGGTAGGGGGAGACTTCCTGCTAGGTCTACGCCTCTCTATCTTGGAGAATGGAAACATTAACATTGGCATTCCATATGAAAGATGGACTAAGAAAATGACACTGGCTCGGGTCGAGCATTGTTTACGAAAGGCTGGATTGCAAAACCAAAAAATTTGAGATATCCAATAGAGATGCGTGGTTTTTTTTTTTTTTTTTTTTTCAAACTTTGAGATATCTCATAAATGTGGCACACATTCCTAGAACAAAAAAATATTAAAAAACCAAAAAATTTGAGATTTCTCATGCAGATGCGTGGTTTTTTTTTTTCAAACTTTGAGATATCCCATAAATGTGGCACGCCTTCCTCGAACAAAAAATATTAAAAAATAAAAAAATTGAGATATCTCATACAGATGCGTGGTTTTTTTTTCAAATTTTGAGATCTCATAAATGTGGCACGCATTCCTAGAACAAAAAATATTAAAAAAACCAAAAAATTTGAGATATCTCATACAGATGCGTGGTTCTTTTTTTTTTCAAATTTTGAGATATCTCATAAATGTAGCACGCATTTCTAGAACAATAAAAAACTAAAAAAAAACCAAAAAAATTGAGATATCTCATTACGATGCGTGGTGCCTCGATAAAACACAAAAAAAAAATATAGGTCCGCATAACCATTGTGTGGACCCATTTAAGGGTCCGCATCGGCATTCTGCGGCTCCGCTGAAATGGGTCCGCAGAATGCCGGTGCGGTCGTGGTGAAAATCAAAATTCTCAGAAACGATGGTTATTTAATTTTTTTTTTTTGAACTAATTATAAATAAAAATTTCGGCTTAAAACATTGATGATAAACTCACAAACATTTTTATTAAAGCAAGTGACACACAAGCACATAAAATAAAAATAAGAATAAAAAAGAAATTACATGGAAATTCAATATGAGATTTGATCTCATGTGACATACTTATATCGGAAAAATATCCAAGTTCCCTATTAAAATTGATTTATATTTTATACACAAGCACATCAAATAAAAATAAGAATAAAAAAGAAATTACATGGAAATTCAATATGAGATTTGATCTTATGTGGCATACTTATATCGGAAGAATATCCGAGTTCCCTATTCAAATTGATTTATATTTTGGCAAATTCTTCTATGGGCTTAAGGACCTATTTGTAAAATGAGCATATTTTCATTTTCAAAGTTCAAACAGTCGATCCGATCGTTCAACATTTTCTCCATATTACAATGTACTTGGAGGTCAAATTTTACATTTTTTTGAATTTTTTTACTATTTATTAAGATGGGTACAAAATTCAATGGTCTAAATTTGACAAGTTTTGTAAAATACTTAATAAATAGTAAAAAAATTCAAAAAACTATAAAATTTGACCTCCAAGTACATTGTAATATGGAGAAAATGTTGAACGGTCCGATCGACTGTTTGAACTTTGAAAATAAAAAGATGCTCATTTTACAAATAAGTCCTTATGCCCATAGAAGCATCCCTCTTATATTTGATACCCAAGCTAGCTACTTAACATTCCTAAACAATTTCATTTGGTTAGTGCGCTCTTAAATAACTAGGATATATTTATCATATAATTTATTTTGTAATAAAAAAAAATATTTTTACCAGCTTATTAAAGTAAACATTAAGCATTTGAATTTAATCTACATGCCACATAATACCAATGATTCTTTAGTCGGAGCCAACCAGTGAGTCAGTGACCACACTTGAAATACCAGTTGCCTGTCTAGTACGGCTGTTATCTGATGACTAGTTCATCTGTTATTTGGACACATGAGTTGATTCAATTCAATCCTTCTATATTGGTTCTACTATTTTTTGTCATTCGATCATGGGTTTTGTTCTCTGATGTTACTGATGTTAGATATCAGAGGATAGAAATTTAATTTGGTATATATATGGGTATATCTGTATTTGTGTTGTAAATGAATGTTCCATCTCTAATTTGAGATACTTACGGTACTTGTGTTGCTTATTGCTTTCTGTCTCTCTTTGTCACGTTAATTGGTATTGGTTTGTGGCACCGACTGGTACCATTAATGATATTGCTAGTTTAGGTGTGCATGCAAGGTGTTCGACGAAATTCCCAAAACACTCAACTACTATATAAAGAAAAGATACTAAAAACTATACAGAGGAATGGCTATGCTCAAGTTTTGGAACATCCTATTACAATATCAGTAACTTCTTATACATAATAAAACATTTCCATCAATCAGGTCTCTCTCAAACTAAAGCATATCAAAAACAAATAGATGGAATTCATTATTTTATAAATAAGATAATACATAAATAGCAACAACCATTAATTCGATCACATATTATGTTCTCTCTTCGAGAACTTGGCTGGCAGTCCACCTTGCATCTTTAATGTTGCTACTACCCTATAGTTTGGCTTCCCTTCCATCACAACTTCAATCTTATACCTTTCAAATAAGAATGCGGCAATCGATTTCATTTGTATATCCGCCATCTCTTTTCCCAAACACATTCTTGGACCGGCATGAAAAACAGGGTACTTGAACGGGCTTTCGGGCTTGAAAACCCCATTCTCCAACCACCTCTCTGGTTTATATCACTACTAGAATATGAGTTTTCTGCAAGGGCAGCACTTGGTTTTAGTAAGGGGAGGAAAGCCCTTGCAAAAGAAATGGCATCACTAGTGGAAAATGTGCAAACAGTATCGCCTCATCAGGATCGGTTAAAATAAAACACTGACGCTAATACCTTTGGGATCGGGCAAATACGATAACCGCTCGTGATTGTTAAGTATTAACATTGGTTACAGGTTTAACCGATGTAGATAATGTGTATCAGGATCGGTTTACCTATACACCGATCCAGCTAATAAACAAGATCGGTAAAAAACACACCGATCTTGATTGTCAAGTATCCTGAACGGTTTTTTTTATTAACCGATGCTGACAGTTAACATTCAAAATCGGCTAAATAGATAACCGATCCTGTAAAAAATTTTAAGAATAGAAGAAACATATTAATTTTTTGATTTCATAGAATAAGATTCAAATTTTTTCGATTCCATATAAGAAACATATGATTTTTCGAACTTTTCATCGGACTCTTGCTTTTTTTTGAAGGTCCTTATCCTTCATTCAACTCTTGAACATGAAATATAATTTATTAAATTTTTTTTTCATATTAAGTTCAGTAAACTCTGATGGAAACAGCAGAGAAGAACCACCGACTTGTGTAGACCCCCTTGTCCCCTCTTCCAGACCTAAATTTGGTGAAAGAAATGAGCGCCAATTTGTCCAGATTTGGCATTTTCAATATAAATCCATATAGTAAGCAGAAAAAATAAAAATTTGAAGAAATAATCGTTTTTTGCTTTAAAAAAATCAAAAAGTTGCAGATAAGCCATTCAGGATCGGTGTTTTAATAGCACCGATTCCGATGATTATCACGATCAGTGTTTAAGAATAACCGATCTTCATGGTTTCCAGGATCGGTGAAAACGTAAAAAACCGATCCTGATGAATGTCTTTCTGCCATTTTTTTTTTTCCTTTTCAGGCAGATATAGATATATATGTATATTGAAAATCATATAATTTCTTATCCACACCAATTATTCAAGCAACTCATTTGTGATTGACACCCATTATTCACACATGACATACAAATATGCAATTAAAACAAATATGCCAAACAAATCATAATTTAATCAAGCATCACACAACCATAATATCAATATATAATAAGGTAACTTGCTTAGTTAGATCATATAGATCTCAAAATGACAAGTTCATATCCAAAAGAAGTAAATTAACAAATTCATACCATATATATATAAGAAGTTAGATCATATAGATCTCAAAATAAACTTAATTAGTTGCAAAAAAAAATAAACTTAGTCTTCAAGAGGGCCGTCGATGCATGTTGGGCAACTCCATTCGACAAGTCGGAGGTCCTTGTTCTTCTCCTCCTCGCCAACACATTCCGGATGGAATGTGTTGCGACATGTCTCACAACGGAGCACGGCATCCTCCTTGGCCAAGAAGAGGCACTCGAAGCACTCCACCATCTCAGCAAAGGTTGGAAGAGCATTCACCTCGAGCTCAACTTCTTCACCCTCACTGTCCTCATCACCGTCACTATCCGGATCGAGGTAAGGATTTGAATCGAGAATGCAGTCAGCTAGGAGTGCCAAGGCCGGGTCATCACTGTAAAAGAACTCCTTCAACTCTCGCTTGGTGAAGTACTGTGCAAAGTCATCGCCCTTGCTGGTTATGAACCGACGGCGAGGAGGCATTTCTAATACGAGAAAATACACGTACAACGTAAAAAATAATGAAAACAAAGTGATCAAAGAAAGGAAGGACATTAAAACCTTGAAAAAGTGATCAATGAAAACCTACTGCAAGAAATGGCGAGTGTTGAAGGAGAGAAAATGGCAGATTTTTGAATTGAAGTTGAAAGGTTTGAGTGTGAAGAGGGGAAGAGGGGAAGAGGGGAAGGCGCCTCATTTTACGTGCCACCTTTACGTATCAGGATCGGTTATTACTAATACACCGATCCTGTATGTGCACTACCGGCATCGGTTTCAAATAAAAGACCGATCGGGATAGTATCGGGATCGGTGCACCATAATTAACCGATCCTGAGATTAGTTTTGCATTTAATATCCATCTACCCGATATTTTTGGGATCCGTATCACATGAGGCTCTTGTCTCAAGACAATGGAAAGGGACGGTCCAGATTTACTCTCAAAGAGTCTAGTATTAATTGTGCTTTGAGATTCGTGTCAAGATATGTTATAAAGTCTTTTTGTATTTTCAAGATTCGTGCTTTGAGATTCGTGTCATTAATATGTAATAATATAAAGTCTTTTTTTTAATTTTCAGAGTGATTTAAAAAACGTCCTAGACGATTTGTAAAACGTCCTGACGATTTAATGTTAAAATCAAAATTCAAAACCAAAATTTTATCTTCAAATGTCCAGAAGAAATCGTTGTGAGACGTTTTATAATCGTCCGAGACGTTTTCGGCGCCTCTTCGACCCCTGCGAACCGACTCTTCCTCTCTTCTTCTTTTCTCTTCTTCTTTTCTCTTCTTCTCTCCGCCACCCTAGCCCTTCAATCTCTACTACAACCACCACAAACCACCAAATCACTTATTTTAAAGTGATTTCTCCTCTCCTCTCAACCCTCCTTCCATTTCTCCTCTTAAAATCAAGGTTTTCTCCCTCCTTCTCTCTCTCCACCAAAACCCTAAATCTCGCCACCTTTTCAAATCCGGCAATCCGACCGTTCAATCGACGATCCGTCTTCATCATTGCACTTCTTGAGTCGTTCTCTTCACGGATTTGTACTTCAATATTCAATCGGTAATTTTCAATTTCTCTCTTCTATCAATGGCACCAAAACTCTCCAAATTGAATATCCTTCGAAAGAAGAGGTCTCGCAACGATGCGGGTCAATCTAGTGCCACTGAGATTGAACAGGATACCAATATTTATCGATCCAACACCTATTTATTTAGAAATCCAATTGCTCACACCAATTTCACGGGTCAATTTTCGGATCGAAAATTATCGAATTGTTATTATTTCAACAAGGCCTCGGTTACCTTCTCATCTCCCGAGGATGACAAAATTATCGGGTTTATCCGTCATTGGCCTTGGGAAAATTTGATCACGTGTGATGAACCCTATAGTGAGATGATTACCAAAACCTTTTATTGCAATCTCACTTTCTCCGAAGACCCATTTCTTGTCAAGTCCTATGTTTGTGGCCGAGAAATCATTCTCTCTTTGGACAATGTCGCCAATTGGCTTGGGTTAGTCAATGAAGGTGAAAAAGCCTATCTTCTTCGGAATTGGCCCGAACTTGCTTTAGAATCATCCGATGGTTACAAAACCTGGTTTGCTCACCGTAACTTTGGCGTTAAATCCCTCTATGCCTCATCTCTTCCCTCTTTACATCGTTTGCTATTTCTTTTCGTTAACAATATTCTCATACCCAAAGCAACGATCAAATCTAACATTGAAAGAGGTCCAATGTACTATTTGAGGCACCTCATCTCCATGGATGAAAAACGGTTCAACATCCCTTTTATCATTCTTCGTCACATGATTGCTTGCTATTCTAGCTCTGTTGCCAATCTCCCCTATGGCCATTTAATTCATCGCATGATTCGCCTACATGGCATAACCGTCCCAAGTCATCTCATTCAAAATGAGCCTAATCATTTGCTTGATATTCTACCCAAACATGGTTGGGTCAAAAGTGTATCGGGTTCGGGTTTACCAATGATAAAACCTGACATCAGACCTATCAATGATTGGATAAATGCTCCAAATGCTCTACCTAACCAATATTGGGATCCGGATGAAGAAGAATCGCCGGCTCAACCTGAACAACCACCAATACCACCAATGGCTCAAGATGAACTTCCTGAAGGAGCGGAAAATCAATTGGCTTGGATTGTTGAACACATGCAAGAATACCAAATAGCCAATAACAACCAATTTACCGCGATCAACAACGATCTTAAAATCTTGAAGTCAAGATCACGCAAAATCCATATTCAAGGTCGCAAAAACGCCGAAGCAATTTATGATATTGATCTCACCACTTCTGAACTCGCTCGGCGCTTTGTGAAGCAATATGGTGCTTCTAGTGGTGCGTCCACTAGTGCCCCTCACATACCTTCCGAAGATGATGATGATGAAGATGATGAAGAGGGTGACGAAGGAGATGATGACGATGATCCCGAAATTTAAATCTCTATGAACTTTTACAATTAGAATTTGCTAAGTGATTGCTATGCTATGTTATTTGTGTTGCATGAACTTTTATTATTTCTATGTTGTATGATTGCACTTTTATTATTTGACTTGAACTTTGTTAGGTATATGATTGCATGTTTAATCCTAAATTGATTATCTTTCGTATGGTTATATTTGTGATGATATGCATGTTCAAGACAATTGGAATTGCAATTTAGAGCACTTGGACTGAAGAAATCATCAAGTTATTTATCAAGCATTTAACCAGAGGAAACGTTCTGAGACGTTTTTTAATCGTCTCAGACGTTTTAAGAATTCTCACAGAAATTTGAATTTTTGACCTAAGTTAAACTAAAACGTTTTCAACGTTTTACAAAACGTTGGGACGTTTTATGGCAGAATATATCACCACGTTCTTGATACTCATCAAGATCGGTTAATAACAAACCGATGCTGGTGATTATCAGGATCGGCTAACAAATTAACCGGTGCTGATGATTATCAGGATCGGTATTATAACTTAACCGATCCAGATACCTTGTTAATTTCTTCTCCCTTTCCGTAATACGAGGTCTTTTAATTTGCTCCCTTTCCAGTGCGCGATCTGTCTCTGCCCTCTTTGAGGTGTTTTCGTTCTCTGAACTCTCTCTACCCGAAACAATTGTTTCTCTTCCTCATTTGTTGATCTATCTCGGTTGATGGTTGATTGAGGTAATAGAAACCCGATTCCTTCATTTTTAATTTAAAATGCTAACTAATTTTAGGCACAATCCCATAGAGAATCAAGAAATTAGGAAATTCAAGTGTACGTTTTATATTTGATCTATAATTCTCGTTCTACAAGCACATATCAATCAAATTAACTTGGATTGATGAGACTCAAGAATGGTAAATTTGTTTTTATATTAGGGCTCATGTGGTGTATTTTGCTTCAAAAGCTCAACTCAATTCTCATTATTTTTGTAGATTGGCTATTATTGAGGAATCTGGTGCAACGATCTTCATCTCACTCGATTCGGCGTCGAAAAAAATTGTAAGTGCAACATGAACCTCGTGTTTGGCTTTGTGAATGAAACTTGATCATGTATTTTGATAATAGTATATATAGTTAATTAAAGGTATTTCCACCATTAGGTATCTAGCTAGAGTATTGTCTTACGAGCCACAACCCAATGAATAATGCCTTTAGGTCACAAAACCCGTTCAAAATTAATCCATTAGGGATTAATTTTGAATAGTCCCCGTTTTGGGACTGCTCTTTGAATACTTTGTCTCAATTAGGATGTGACCACTTGTTAGTCGTGTTTTAGTATTTAAGCGAATTTCGGCAGCATTTCCTCTTAGTTCCCCGAATATTTGGGGAACTAAGGGGAAATGCTGCCGAAATTCCCTTAAATACTAAAACACGACTAACAAGTGGTCACTACTGAGACAAAGTATTCAAAGAGTGGGATAGGATGGTAACCGGCCCCATGTAAGCCCTAGTGTGAACATTTAAAGTACCATATATTCCCTTGTGCTTAATTGTTTTTTCTTATAATTGCAGATGGACCGCAGTTGGATGTACGGAACATCACGTATATCCAATGAATATATGGCCGGTGTTGATGAATTTATGAAAGTTGCTACGGAAGATACGGCGAAGAATGGGACTGGGCTGATGTCGTGTCCTTGTCGTGAGGAACCATTTAATCCGACGTGGATTCAAGCAACAATATAAGCGTTGGATATGGCATGGCGAGAGTTTGGAAACCGATATAGGTAGTGAGCATCAGGAATACCATACTGGTGGGAGTGACGAAAGTGGTGATGGACCACACGATGGGACCGATGATGCGGTGGTAGATGAAACTGAGAATGTTGATCAAATGTTACGTGATTTAGAAGAGGATTTTGATAATGATAAGCAGTACTCTGTATTTGAGAATTTGTACGAAGATTCTAATAAGGAATTGTATCCCGGTTGTTCTAAATTTTCAAAATTGAAAGGTGTATTAAAATTGTATAACCTTAAAGCATCAAACGGTTGGAGTGATAAAAGTTTTACTGCGTTATTACAAACATTGAAAGAAATGCTTCCGGACGGAAACGAGATACCATATAATGTTTACGAAGCGAAGAAAATGTTGTGTCCAGTGGATTTGGAAGTTCAGAGAATACACGCGTGTCCAAATGATTGTATATTATATCGAAATGAGTACGAAGATTTCCACGAGTGTCCAAAATGTGGTGCATCACGTTATAGTAGAAAGCATCTAACCAGCGATAAAATGGGGAGTGATAAACCGGATAAAGGACCTCCGGCAAAAGTACTATGGTACCTCCCCGTGATACCGAGATTCAAACGTTTGTTCTCAAATGCCAAAGATGTGAAATTATTGCGTTGGCATGCCGATAACCGGAAAAGGGACGGAAAATTACTGCACCCCGCTGATTCTCCTCAGTGGAGAAATATTGACAGAAGATTTCCCGAATTTGGCGGTGACACAAGAAACCTAAAGCTCGGGCTGAGTGCAGATGGAGTGAATCCGCACAGTAGCATGAGCAGTAAGCATAGCAGTTGGCCGGTTCTTTTGTGCATTTATAATCTTCCGCCGTGGTTATGTATGAAACGCAAATACATCATGCTGACCTTGCTGATATCAGGACCCAAACAGCCCGGAAACGACATAGATGTGTATCTAGCGCCGTTGATTGAGGATTTAAGCAAGTTATGGCATCCCGGAGTGGAGATATTTGATGCATATACCAAGGAGAAATTCACTTTACGGGCCATGATTTTCTGCACCATTAATGATTTTCCGGCCTATGGTAATTTGTCGGGTTATAGTGTTAAAGGGGAAAAAGCGTGCCCTATTTGCATGGATGATACAGTCGATATGTGGCTACCACATTCCTCGAAAAATGTGTACATGGGTCATCGTAGATTTCTTCCTGCCAACCACGCACACCGAAAGAGAAAGAAAGCATTCAATGGAAAGACCGAGAATGTCACAGTAAATTATCCATTGACCGGCCAACAAGTTTATTCGAGAGTAAAGGATATTGAAAATCAGTTTGGGAAATGGAAAAAAAAGGCGGTGAGAAAGAAAGGGTCTCCGAAAATTACATGGAAGAAGAGATCAATATTCTGGGATTTGCCATACTGGGAGCATTTAGAGGTTCGACACTGTCTCGATGTGATGCACGTGGTTAAAATGTGTGTGATAACATGGTTGGAACATTGTTGAATATTCCGGGAAAGACTAAGGACGGTATCAATGCCCGAAAAGACATGCAATTCTTGAACATACGGCCGGATCTACAACCGGCAGAGAAGGAAAGAGAAAAGGGTAAACTTTGCACATACCTAAAACCCGCCATGCATACGTTGTCAAAAAAAGAAAAAACAAGTTTATGTGAATGCCTTCATGGTGTAAAAGTACCATCTGGATATTCTTCAAATTTTAAGAACCTGGTTTCACTGGAGGGATTAAAATTGATAGGTATGAAGTCCCACGACTGTCATGTTTTACTGACACAGCTTCTTCCTGTTGCAATTCGGGGCATATTGCCACCGTGCGTTAGACAGACGATCACAAAGCTTTGTTTTTTCTTCAACGCCATTTGTTGCAAAGTAAATGATCCTGATACGTTAGATGCTTTGCAGAAGGAGGTTGTCGTCACTCTATGTCACCTTGAAATGTATTTTCCGCCGTCTTTTTTTGATATAATGGTTCATTTAATTATTCATCTAGTTAGAGAAATTAAGATGTGTGGGCCTGTTTTCTTGCGGTACATGTATCCGTTTGAGAGATACATGGGATTGTTAAAGGGATATGTGAGGAACCGATATCGTCCTGAGGGCAGCATTGTAAGAGCATATGCTGCCGAAGAGGTGATTGAGTATTGTACTAATTATCTGGATGATTTAAAAGCCATCGGCATCCCTAAACCTCGGCACGGCGGAAGACTTCACGGGGTAGGCACCTTGAGATCGAAATTAATCGTGCCCTTACATACAACGATGACCCTAGCACATTTACATGTTTTGCAGCACCTCACCGACGTTCATCCTTATTTGGACGAGCACATGACTTTCTTGCGTCAACAGAATCCTAGGAAATCCGATAAGTGGTTGATTGGAGAACACAATGAAAAGTTCGAAGGATGGTTTACACGTAGAGTCATGAAAGCTCCGGAGGGAGAAAACATTAAAGAAGTTGTCAAAATGTTGGCTCTCGGTCCAGTCCATGTCGTGAAAACCTTCCAAGGATTTGACATCAACGGGTATACATTTTACACAAGAAGTCAAGATTTGAAGAGTACCGTGCAAAACAGCGGAGTGACTGTGGTAGCCGTGTCGAGTGATTTTTCAGGAGCTAAAGGTGTCGGACCATCGCATGCCTCGATGTCGTATTACGGGTTTATCGAAGAAATTTGGGAGATAGATTACAGAAAATTTAAGATCCCGATATTTCAGTGTAAATGGGTCGACAACCGTAAGGGCGTTAAAGTTGACAACGATGGTTTCATTTTGGTGGATTTCAATAAGGTTGGATACAAGGATGATCCATTTATACTTGCAAGACAAGCCACACAAGTGTTCTACATAACTGATCCGGCCGATCGTTTAAGACATGTTGTCCTCTCTGGGAAAAGACGTATTGTCGGGATTGATAATGTAGACGACGAAGAAGCGTACGATCATTTTGATGATATACCTCCTTTTTCCACTGGCATGGCATCTTTACCAACTGTCGTGGATAATGAAACAAGTCACATGCGCAACGATCATAATGAAGGAGAATGGATTGAATAAATTTGATATTCAATGTTTTATTGGTATGTCATATCTAGACTTTTTTAATCTTTTCCGACTTGAAAAAAAACTTCAATGTTCCTGACTTAATGAGTTTATTAATTTTTGTCCAGGAGGCATTATAATTACTTGACTATGGGGGTTGCATGCAAGGTGTCATAAATATTTAGACTTTTTTGTGTTATTATTGTGTTGTTTAGTAAATTATTGTGTTATTTAGTAAATTTTGAATTATACAAATGTGATGCTAATCATGTAAATATAAATTATGTGAATGTATATTTGATGCATTACATAAATCCATTGAAATTATGTAAACAGTGATTTAGTTTTTCAAAGTACTGGATTAAATATGTATGCATCAGGATCGGTTATTAAGTTAACCGAACTTGATCACAGTACGCAGGATCGGTTTTTTAACAAAAAACCGATCATGATGATATATTTTCGCGGTGATTTAATTTGGCGCCTCTCTGGCTACTTAGCGAAAATTGGTCTCCTGAATTCATTTTCAAAACTCGATCTGAGCTCACTGATCCCTCTCTCTCTCGCTAATCTCTCTCTCTCGGGCGCACTCCGCCTCCCTCGGTGCACTCCGCCTCTCTCGGTGCTAACACCGCCTCTCTCGTATTCTTACGGTGCTCACGCCGCCGCCTCTCCGCCGCCTCTCTCGCCGCTCATTCTCTCCCCGGCACCTCCAGTGCCGGTGCTATCGGTGGTGCTTCCATCTCTCTCGGACTAATTTCGCACTAATTTCGGGTAAATGCTCAAACACCTTTCAACTGGTACCTTTAACTGGTACCTTGAGTTCACCTCTGGTACCGGACTAATTTAACTGGTACCTTGAGTTCACCTTTTAACTGGTACCTTTTAACTAATTTAACTGGACTAATTTCGCACTAATTTCACTGTGTTGCTGTTGCTGGTACCGGACTTGGTTTTCATAGTTTATATTGTTCAAAGTTGTATTGTTCAAAGTTATATTGGGATCAAGGTTTACATTGTTCAAAGTAACATGCTTCCCCAAGTTTAGAAAATTCACATGTTGCTCCAGTTTTGAAAAAACAGCACGAATACACATGCTGCTCCAGTTTTGAAAATTCACTAAAAATAGCAGAAAAATCCAAATAAATCAAATTTTCACTCTAAATTGGTTGTTTTTTTATTCTCTATCTAACCGTTCAGATGGCTAGTGGTGCTGGTGAGGCTAGTGGTGCTGGTCACCGAGCTGCTCCTATCATGCCTAGTGGTGCTGGTGAGGCTAGTGGTGCTGGTCATCGAGCTGCTCCTATCATGCCTAGTGGTGCTGGTGAGGCTAGTGGTGGCGGTAGCGAGCGCGCCTCGGGTGAGAAGCGAGTAAGAGGGCCTTCCCAACTTGCTACCTGCGTTAATCAGACCGGCAAGCATGTTGAATTTGATGCATTTGGGAGGCCTATTATTAATAGGCAAACCACTAAATACCCCTCGCACCTTGGGATATTGGTAAGAAGGAACGTTCCTATAACGTGCCTAGAGTGGTCTCAGGTAGAAGACGACGTGAAGGAAAAGATATGGAACCAAATCCAGGTAAATAACATGGTCCTAAGCTCACAAGCTAGCAAAGTTGAATTTAACTCACGTAAACCTTGATTAATTTCTGTTTCTTTGGCAGATGGACTGGAATATTGATGGTGATGATCAATATTTGAAGAAGAAGATAATACAAAAAATGGCAGAAATGCACCGAAAGTTCAGAGTAGCTCTGACTAAGCACGTCAACGCAGGTACAAAACATTCTAAAACGTCCCGGACGATTGTCAAAACGTCTGGACGATTTAATTAAATTCTCAGATTTCAAAATAGCTTTTTAATTATGACAAAAAGTACAAAAACGTCCTAGACGATTTGTAAAACGTCCTGACGATTTAATGTTAAAATCAAAATTCAAAACCAAAATTTTCATCTTCAAATGTCCAGAAGAAATCGTTGTGAGACGTTTTATAATCGTCCGAGACGTTTTCGGCTCCTCTTCGCCCCCTGCGAACCGACTCTTCCTCTCTTCTTCTTTTCTCTTCTTCTTTTCTCTTCTTCTCTCCGCCACCCTAGCCCTTCAATCTCTACTACAACCACCACAAACCATGCAAGGAAAGTACAGAGTAGCTCTGACTAAGCACGTCAACGCAGGTACGACGCCCGACCTTAAGAAGCTCTCGATCACACAAGAAGCTTGGGATGCCTTTGTCGAGTCCCGCCGGTCGGATGAATTCAAGGTCACTTTTTTTAACTATAAACGTTCAATGAACCTAATTGTTTAATTGTTCAACGATTTTCATAACTCGTAATTGTTTCTTTGGGTAAATTGCAGAATAAAAGCAATAAGGGGAAGGAGAATCAGTCCAAGAACAAGTATAAACATTACCTGGGATCCAGAGGGTACAGCGGTGAGAAATTCCAGAATAGGCTCAAAGAAGCATTCCAGAAAATTGCAAACGATAAAGCAGTAAGTAGTGATCCGTCTACCCAGGGGTCAACTACTATACTGTCACAGGAGCAGTTTCTTGATATGTCTGTTCAGTATAGGCATGTCTCGTGGACACTAGGACACACGAAGCAGTCAGCCGATGGCGAGGAACTTCTTCATCCTAACCAGGACACAGAAGCAATCGTCAAGACTATTGTGAGGATTTAGATATTTTCATTCCTTGAAATTCAACTCTAATTTATTATGTGATAACAGGTTGCCATTGTCATTTCAGGAAGAACAACAGGAGGCTTTCAACAAAGGCTTGTTGCCCGTCGATCGTTACGACGATGTTCTAGGAAAATCTCTGCCGAATCCGGAACATGCTGGGAGGGTGAGAGGCCTTGGAGCTCTGGTGGGTATTAAAAAGGCATATCAGGGAAGCGGAAAATGGAGGAGACACGTGCTTTCTGGGTCTGGCGCGGACATTGAACAGCGGATAGAGAGAGAAGTGGCGGTGAGAGTAGAAGTTGCAGAGGCGAGAATAAAGGCAGATATGGCGGAGAAAATGAAGGTAATGTTAGCGGAGCAGATGGCAACATTGATGGGCCGAGGAATACTCGCGGAAAGCCCAACAGCCGCTTACAGCCCAACAGCCGTTCAGAGCAGCTGCCAGTCAGTTGGACCACGGACTTCCCTCTTTTTCCCAATGGAGGTAATGCAAATAAATACATATTTTTCCATTCAAATAAAAAAAATAATTCTATTACGTACATGCCTTAGTTTTATACATATTATTCCTTCGAATGAATTTTTGTAGCATGTACAGCCGTCGCAACGAGTATGCAGACTTCTCATGCATCGAGATGGGAAGAAGGTTGAAGTGGCTTCGGGGACAATTAATGTTCCAGTAAATCCTGGAGAGAAAATTCACACGAGGCCTCTACCACCTGACCATGCAAGGGTAATGGTGGATGAAGTGGTCCCGGGTGAAGAAAACACCTCTCTACCTGTACCACATGAAGACATGCCAACCATCATCTCAGCCGTTGGCAGCTCCACCGCATGGCCGATGGACCTGATATCCATTGATCAGGTAAAAAATGCATATTATTATTACAACTTCTTATAGTTATAAATTTGTATCTATATGGTAGAGTTTTAGTTGCTAGTATTATCTTAATTGCAGGAACCACCCAATGTTCGTACTGGTGGGGATGTGGTACAAACTGGCGCAAACATGTTTGGTGGTATCGATTTTTGCCGTTTTCCACAGTCTTATACCCTTCTGCGTGATCGGTTCTTGAGCCAACCTAACAAAGCATTTCACGTCAACCAGCCACCTGACCTTTTCCATCATGAAGAACCCCTGGTAGTCAATGCAGAGGATTTTTTGACGTTGGTTAAACCAGAGGAGTGGCTCACCGGACCGATTATTCAGATCTTCATGATGTGAGTTAACATTCGTAATAATGGTAGAATGTAGTACTTTTAATCCAAAATGAAAAAATCGAGATCACATGTATGCCTTTTTTTGCAGGTATCTGCAAAAATACAACAAGGAGGAACATCGAGAAGATGAGCGTGTTGGTTTCATGGACCCTATGAAAACAAATGAATACTTGTTGGACAGTGATGCCCAATCAAAAGAATTCGTCGAGAAATACATAAAGGATTCACTGAGAGAAAACCGGAGGAAGAAATTGATATTCATACCGTATCATCAGTTGTTAGTGCTATATATACATTCTAATTTTATTAAGTTTCTCTCATTTCGTATAAATTATAGAATGTGAGATGATACAAAACCTAATTTGCAGAACACATTGGCTCTTGGTCGTGCTTATGTCAAGCGAGAGTGAGGTATACGTGTTCAATTCTCTCAGTGTTTATTGTTCCGGTAAGACCGTTGGTAAGAAATCGGTTCCACATCACCCGAAGATCATCGATGCGCTCAAAATGTATGCTTTTCAAACTTTTATTTGTCAAATCTATAGATTTCCATTAATATTTTTCTTAGAATTGGTAGTATTTTTTTCAACAGGCCCTACCAATTGGACCAGATGATTGGAGGAATTGGAAAAGGCTCTAATTTGAAGATTAATTATTGCAGGGTAAGTACTTATTTTTAAACTTCTCTTATTGTTTGTAAATTGCTAAGTTGGTGATGTTAAACGAGGGACTTAGATGTAAAAAATGGTGAAATTTGGTTATGATATGATTATAGGGACCTAGCTGCAAATTAAAATTGGTCAAAATCTATATGTGCAAAAAATGTTTAATTTTTTTAACTCTCTTGATGTGTAATGTAGTGCCCACAACAAAATGGACGTTGGGAATGTGGATATTATGTCATGATGTTCATGCACGACATAATACATCGCTTCATCCGTGATTTTCCGAAAATGAAGGTATATATACATTTATATATTTTCCAAAAGTAAGCAGTTGCTTCAAATATAATTAAGTACATATTTAATTGTGCTCTTATATCATTTAAAAAATGCAGAACTTTCCCACTAAGTACCCGGTTTACAGAATGGACGAGATTCGCAACTCGTGGTGTAACTTTTTCTTAAAGGAGGTAATCATTCAAAAAAGTAAAACAATTTAGGATGTGATAATTTGTAATAATTTAGGAGCTTAATAATTCTAAGAGATGGTGTATCGATTTAGGAGCTTAATAATTTAGGATGTGATACTTTTCTAATAATTTAGGATGTGTATCGATTTGTGGTGATTCCTGATGCATATATGATAGGTCTCTTGTGATAATTCCTGATGCATGTGATATCCTATATAGGCCAGAAAAATATACTGGAAGCTGGCCAAATATAAAATAAATTTTTTTAAAACACGGTAACAAATCAGTATCGGTTATTAATTTATTAACCGATTCAGCTAACTATCCGAATCGGTTATTAATAAAAAACCGATCGTGATAATAACCTTCTGGATCGGTTTGTATAAATAAACCGAACCTGCTAGTTATCTGAATCGGTTTTTAATAATTACACCGATCCAATTATAGCATCGGTTAGTTAACAACCGATCCAATTGTTTAATTAATTTGCCCAGATAATAAATATAGGATCAGTTGATAAAAAACCGATCCTGATACTTACATTTCACAATCGGTTGTAGTTCTAACCGATGCAAATACTAACAAGTCGGGATCGGTTGGAATAAATAACCGATGCAGATTCTATCTGGTTAGGATCGGGTAATTAAGAAAACCGATCCCGATACCTATTAATCGGGATCGGTCTTTTATTAATTATCCGATCCAGATTGTGTCTATCTGGATCGGTTGTTTAACCGATACAGTTGAGATCGACTACTTGTATCGGCTGGAACAGGATCGGCTGTAGGTCCGATCCTGATGTGCGAATATACCCGATCCTGATTTGTGTTTTTCCACTAGTGCATTTCTGGATTCATAAAACTTGTTGCAAGGGTATCCCATGCAAATTGTATCGCATGCAAATGTTTGATGTGCACGCATGCAAATGATTTCTGTCTCCCCTTGCAAATACATTATGAAGGTCAGATAATATATTTAATTGGAGGCCCATGCAACAAATCAACCACAAGCCCTTGCAAATACTTAACCGAAGGTCAGATATTATATTTAATTGGATCTCCTTGCAACAACTCAACCCCATGCCCTTGCAAATACATTATGAAGGTCAGATATTATATTTAATTGGAGGCCCATGCAACAACTCAACCCCATGCCCTTGCAAATACTTAACCGAAGGTCAGATATTATATTTAATTGGAGGTCCTTGCAATAACTCAACCCCTTGCCCTTGCAAATACTCTGGACTGTCGAATCTAAACAATTTTGCAATTGTTTAGTTCCTGGATAGTAGAATTTCTGTTTATTTTGTATCTCCTTAGAATGATATTTTATTATAAATCACAACAACATGAATGATAGCAGTATATAAGAATTAAATACTTTGGTAACTTAAATCTTGGTATTTAGAACAATAATTGTAAAAACACTTTGACACAAACATTGATTCACCAATTAAAACTCAAAATGATTGTGACACAAAATAATTGAGAAACCCAAAAAATAATTGTACAAACATGTATTGTGACACAACACACATATATACAACTATTGATTCACCAATTAAAACTCTTGATCGGAATCATCATAGGCATTGAAACCAAATTCATCCACACCTTGCTCCATGTCCAACTCTTCGTCATCTTCCTCAATTGGGTTGTCATCTACTAGCTCGTACTCGTCTTCTTGTGGGGCCATACCATCCCAATCAAATTCTTCACCATTTGAAACCTCGATCGAATGATCCGGCATTTCATCTTGGAAAAATTCTAGGTTTGCATCGACTTCGTCCTCGACACGAAACCTCCCCTTCGCGCTAGTTTTCATTGCCACCCACCATTGGCGTCTTTCAATTTTTTCCGATGGATACGGAAGGTAGAACACTTGGATTGCTTGAGGTGCCAATACAAAAGGTTCATAATTTTTAAGGCGGGAAGCATGTTTAACCTCAACAATTCCATGTTGGATGTCCACCCTTACACCGTTTGTTATGTCAAACCAATTACACCTAAAGAGAACGACCTTGTTGAGTCCATCGTAATCTAGTTCAATTACCTCTTGGAGAAGTCCGTAGTAGTCTTGTGGTGTGTCAATTCCATCCCACTCCCCTTTAATGCAAACACCGCTACTATTTGTTGACTTGTTTCCCCCATATGCCTCCGTGTGAAATCGATAGCCGTTCACCTCGTACCCTTCGTAGCAGTCCGCTTGTTTTTGTGGCATTAGTCCTGCCCTCCGGAGATAGGGGTCGCAATCATGATCAGATAATACCTTCTTTCGTAGCCAATCTGCGAACCCATCTTCACGAACTTTGTCCAAATGTTGTGCGGATCTGGCATGTCCAGAGCTTAGCATGCATGCATCAAACTCTCTACACATTCCAACATGTCATAATATTAGATTTTGAAAGTGGTTAGAATAGGTGATTTTGAAATCATCAAAATAAAAATTTAGAAGATTGTACCCTAGGAATTTATTTTTGATCTCTGGACAATTGAGAATGACGTATGTGTGTGCAGCTTTAAGTTCCTTGTCATCTAGAGTCCTTCGATTTGGCCGTGTGAAGAAACGCCCGGCCGTATCAAATATCGATAGACGTCCCAGCGGAGGGTTACTTGTTCCAACATCTTGTGAGTTTGTGTTAGACCTCTCTGCAAAAAAATGTGTGCAAAAAGTACCAATTTCTTTAACAATTGTAGCCTCGACAATTGAACCTTCAACACGTGCCTTGTTCGTTACTCTCATCCTCTGTTCTTTGTTAGGTCTGTAATATAAATATTGAGTTAGGGATTATTATTAGGTAGGTACAACAAAAAATACACACCTTCACACGGGTCACAAAGAGATTAAATAAAAACACACCTTTCACATGGATACATCCATCGAGGCCCTACCGGTCCACCCAATCTAGCCTCATGACAAACATGGACCACAAGATGCTCCATAGAATTGAAAAAACCCGGCGGGAAAATCTTCTCCATTTTGCACATTGTGACCACAATATCCTTTTCTAATTGGTCGATACGGGATGGATCAAGCTCTTTGGCACAAATCTCTCTAAAGAAGCTCGAAATCTCGCACAAAACATCCCATACGTAATCAGGGACAAAGTCTCGAAATGCGATAGGAAGGAGTCGCTCCATGAACACATGAAAATCATGACTTTTTAGCCCAGTTAGGGTGTTTGTTGTGAGGTTTACACACCTTGACCAACTCGATGCGTAGCCATCGGGGAACTTCACATTCTCCTTGAGCCATACTAAAATCTACCTCTTTTGCTGTGGAGAGACTGTGAATGGAGCCTTTGGTTTTCACAGCTTTTGTGGGTTATCCGGGTCTGGGATTAGGTTCTGATTATCACGATTGTAAAGGAGAGCCAAATCTTTACGTGCTTTTTCATTATCCTTGTTTTTGGTCCCCATACCTAAAAGCGTGTAAATCAGATTTTCTGCGAAATTTTTCTCCAAATGCATCATGTCAATATTGTGTTGCAATAGGTTGTCCTTCCAATAGGGCAAACTCCAAAAAATACTCTTCTTTTGCCAATGGTGGGTCTGACCATAACCGGAAAACTGGTCGAGGTCATTTTTTTTACCCCATTTCATCCCCTCTAGTTTACTCACCATCGCGAGCCGCTCCTCTCCCGTTACTCTTCGTGGCGGCCGATCAAAATCGACCTTACCCTTTAGGAAATTTTTCTTATCGCGACGAAATGGGTGATCTAGAGGCAATAAGCATCTATGACAGCCGAACCATGTAGCTTTCCCACCATTCTTTAATTGGAATGCCTTTGTGGCACCCATGCAATGAAAACATGCCAATCGGCCTTTAGTACCCCACCCACATAGCATCTCGTATGCGGGGTAATCGCTTACCGACCAAAGAAGTGTCGCATGCATCTTGAAATTACGTTGTTTAGACTCATCCCATGTAAGTTCTCCAACCGTCCACAATTTCTTCAATTCGTCAATTAACGGTTCAAGAAGAATGTCAATGTCCCGACCCGGATGCTTAGGTCCCGGAATGACAAGCGCGAGGAACATGCTTTCTTCTTTCATTATCATCCCGGGTGGAAGGTTATACGGAAAAACAAAAACCGGCCAACATGAATACGGAGACGCATTTGAGTTGAATGGCATGAACCCATCCGTCGTTATCCCTAACCAAACATTTCTCACCTCGGCGGCAAAAGCCGAATATTTCCGTGCGAAGTGCTTCCAAGCCTCGCCATCGGCCAGGTGCACCATAATCCCGGGCTTATCACGAAAACCTTCCTTATGCCATCTCATTTTGACCGCATTTGATCGGGTCATGTACATCTTTTGCAATCTTGGAGTGATGGGTAGATAACGAAGTATCTTTTGGGGAATCGGTTTTGCATTCTTATTAGGCCCCGACGGCTTATATCTCGGTGTACCACATTCATCACATTGCGTCTTGTCCTTGTTCGCATCGTTGTAATAGAGCATACAAAAATTGGGGCATACGTCTATTTTCTTATGTTCCATGCCCAATCCATCGATCAATCGCTTGGCTTGATAGAAATTTTCCGGCATTTTCTCACTAGGGGGAAGCATGCTTTTGATAAGACCCATCATCCCATCGAAGCATTTTTGGCTCAATTGGTGTTCCGACTTCAATGCAATTGCTTGTGTCACGGCCGACAAGATTGTGTGTGATTCGCATTTCAATTGACCCGTCATGTTCTCCTCCCATAGCGGTGTTTCCGATGCGGCTAGCATGTCGAAGAACTTTTTAGCCATTCCGGTAGGTCTCTCCTCCTCCCAATCGAAATCAAAACCCGCTGCTGCCCTTACCATTTCACCTCCCACATGATAATTGTCATTGATTGGCTCAAAAGGTGTATGTTGCGGGGCATTGAAAGATGAGTCGGGACGATCCTCTCCGTGTGAGTACCAATGTTCATATCCTTCTCGAAAGCCGGATTGGTAAAGATGTATTCTCACGGTTTGCAAATCTTTGGTTAAGAGGTTATCACATTTCTTACATGGACATGCGATACATTGTTTGCCATTAAGGACAGTCACAACCGAGGGCTTGAATATTGCTACATCAACAAATTCTTTCACACCCTCTATGAACTCGGGTAGAATCCTTCCATTGGCATTTAGGCGGTTGTACATCCATCTACGGTCCGTTCCCATTTGCCTAGTTAGATTTTGGATAAGAGAGATGTGAGTTAGCTAGCCACTAGGGAGCATTTAGTTTAATTGGCAACCAATGTTAAATATGGACCAAGCTAGCCCTTACCATTTGAGAAATTGTATCACTTGTTATTATCAACAAATGTGGGTATACAATTAATTTGGAAGAATAGAGGATAATTACTTACCAAATGGAGAGGCCAGCTCCGAAGATTGAACTGGGGTTTTACTGGCAGCAACAGCTCCAATTTAGGGTTTGATTTTGAGAGGAGCTCTAGGGATGTTTGATTTGAGAGGAGATGAGAGGAGATGAGAGAAGAGAGACAACGACCTAGTTGCACATATAACATAAACGGGTTCTCTCCGCTTAAAACGAAAATAGAGGTCCCGGCTTCCAGAGAGCAAAAATTATTTCTATCGGTATACCAATGCAAATAATGGCATCTATTATTTGAGTAAAATCTAAATTTCCTGGGCGTACCCACAGTGTACGCATCATATTAAACCTGAGACACCTTGTAAAGGGCTGCTGCCTCACTCAAAACACAAGTTGGAAAAAACACAAGAGTTTTTGAAATGTGTAAGAAAAAGAGCAATAACAACACCTTGTAAAGGGCTGCTGCCTCACTCAAAACACAAGTTGGAAAGGTAAAACATAAATAAAGACCTGTGAGGCCACATAAATTCACACCCTACTTTTTTGAAAGGTAAAACACAGTAAATAAAACACATAAATTCACACCCTACATAAATTCACACCCTACTTCTTTGAAAGATAAAACACATAAATTGACACCCTACTTTGTTCATTAAATATTTTACAAGTTCTCTATGGACATTGCCAATTCAATCGAGCGGCATCTCAATTCTGTGGGCCCTCTCCCCCCCCATTGGCTCCCTCACCATCATGTCCCTTGGATGTCCCCTCCTACAAGGCAAAGAAAAATCAGAACATTAACAGTGCTACTAAGTTGTTTTCATAAATAAAGTGCAACTGAGATATGGAACTTACATTTGGCGGTGGAAGAGGCGCTCCAGTTGCTCGGAAGAGCGCCGCAAATAATGTTTGGTTGTATTCGTCGTTCTTCTTATGTAATGCCAACTCTTCTTTGTGCCGCTTTTCTTGGGCAGCTATCTCGGCGGCAAAAGCTCTTCGTTCATCTGCTAACTTGGAGGCTATTAACACTGCCACCTGTGACCTTGTGAATCTTTCATTCTCGTCTACAGCCGATGTGGCAGTACTCTTGGCAGGATCCGACACGGTTGCATCCTCTGCAGCCAATGCTTGGTTGACTTTAGATATCCTCGAGCGGTTTCCAAAGCCGAACAACCGGCCACGCCTATCCTCTCCATCTACAGCAAGCTCCCAAAGTGACTCCTCTGACATCACCCCCCCGTATTGACGCTTGAGGTCCTCAAAACACTTCTGCATTTGTTAATAACAAAGGGCATGAATTACAAAAAACCTTTATTCAATCTAACATAAATTCATACAAAAAGACTAGTTGCCAATCTCCCAAAGTGACTCCCCAAGTGCCAAGAAATTTCATGTACACCCTTCTAAATTTAAAAGTACTTGTTATTCTAATGGCCTTTCAGGTTATCTGGCATAACAACGGGCAAGGATATACATTGACCTGGTTATAAACAACACTTAAAAACACATTTGAAATTTGAAAGTTACCATCTTGGCCTCTGCCTTCTCGTTTACATACACCTTTCCAGCGTCTGAATCCTTAAGGTGCATTCGATCGAAAACCTCCTTTAGCCCCACGGACGATCCCTTTTCGGATGCCTGCAGATCAAATTAATGAGAATTTGATTAGGAGGGATTAAAAACATGAATCACTGGCAGGAATAATGAAAAGGGTATTTTATGCAATACCAATTTTTGTGCGTGCCGAAATGCTGAAATGGAACCAGCCACATGATGGATGATCTTCCCTCCTTTCTTTTTGTTATCCCGGTTGGTGGTTGATATTTTGTCGAACTTCTCCTTCGACCAGATGAGGCACAACCCCTTCCAATAACCTGGATTCTTGCACCACTGTGGAGGGAAGTCTTTCCACACTTCCTTGTCTGATCCATATTTAGCCGTGTACTTTTTCCTTAAATGAGTCATCTCACTATAATATGCTTCTGATGCTATTCTCTCAAAGACATCCAAACATCGTTGCACATCTTCCCCTTCCCCCCAGGAATATCTCTGCAAGAATCGGATCAAAATCTCCAACCGCGCCTTGATAGGAAACATATTGTACGTCCTATACGGTCCCGGCATGTTCTCTAAGGTTAGGATCCTAACTGTGCTGACAACTTTTGTGCAAATAGGAGTGGATGTGAACTCCGCGTCACCGACAACCATCAATTCCGGTCGCGCTCCAGGTGCTGCTGGTTTACGAGGCTTGGCCATACCTCGGCCCCGCCTGACTTCAGACTTCCCTGCCCTTTTTCTCTTGCCCGTTGTCTTGACTTCAGCCCCCCGAGCGCTCTCTTCGTCAAGTTCTCTATTGTTGGCTTCCTTCGCTTCATCACAGTTCCGAAGTGGGCGGCGTCTTAGCGTTCGCTTACCGCCATCATCAAAATTGACTGCTGGATGTGCAGACTCCTCCTCTGAACAAGTATTGACCTCAGATGTCTCTTCCTCGGTCTCTTGAGTGAACCGTGACTGTGAGGAATAAGCCCAGTTGGAGTCACCAGCCTCACCTTGTGGCGATGATGTCGTTGAAGATGGCGGTGACTCGGTGTGCATAATCGTATCAACAGATTCATTATGTACTTCTGCGGTTGGCATTGTGGGTTCTGACTGGGAGGGCCGTGTGTTGGGGGGCCTGCTTGGCTTTGCATCTGACTGGCTTGGCCTGCTTCGCTTCAAAACCCCAGGATTAGGGCCCCAAAAGATTTTCAAGCTGGGGGCTGCTACCTCTGGCTGAACAAGTGGAGCAGCCAGCTGTGGCTCCGGTTCCCGGGGTTCAACAAATGGCTCGGAGTCATCGATTTGCACATCTGCTGCTGTGACGGAGTGCTCAAGCGGTTGCGACACATCTGCGGTTGCGACACATGACACATCTAAAAAATAAATGAACAAGAAAAATCAAAATATTATCTAGCAAGTATATGAATTATTCATTTAGTTATCTAAACAATATTATCTAGCAAGAAAAAAATCAAAATATTATCTAAACAATATTAAAGATATGAATTATTCATTTAGTTATTTTCTAGCAAGTAAATTTTTGCATTCTAGCAAGTATATTACATGCAAATAACACTTAGAGAATGCATGATTTTGCTTTTAACTTTGAAAAAAAGTTCAACCCAAAGATGGGGTGGCAAAATTATTTTTTTGTTATTTGAACTAATATATACAACAGCACTGAATACATAAATCAGGCAACACATACACTCAAGAGAAAATAGAAAGGATCAAAGGAACAGGAAAAAAAAGTAGAAAGGATGTGTAATCTCTTGGACCTCTCAACAAACAAATACACTGAACTAATATCTTGGACCTCTCAACAAACAAAGTAGAAAGGATCAAAGGAACAGGAAAAAAAAGTTCTGTGCTGTCACGGTTCACTCAAGAGAAAATAACTTGCTAGAAAATAATATTTCTAACAATATTAACATGTGCTTAATTTAAGATGTGTAATCTCTCAACCAAATAATAGCGTAGGGTGACAGAGCAACAATGCACAAACAAAGAAGCTAGCAATCCTTTCCTTACATTAAGTACATACCGTTTAATGGGCATCGTACATGGATGGGTACATCTCTACAACAAATTTTCTGGTGTACCCATGCGAACTTGCAAAATTTAAGCATTGGTACAGTGAAATTGACAAATAATTTGCTAATTTGAAAGTTTGTATGGGTACACCAGAAATTTTCCAGCGTTCAACAAACACAGTATCGGTACCTTTATCAGTTGGCTCATCTTGCAGCAATGTGCTCAACGGGTTGAGCCTTGATGAGCGGCGGAGTGGCCGCACCGTGCTCGAGCTGTTATGTTTGGCTCGACCTCTAACAGACTTTTTTGGTGGTGGATTAGGCGGTGGATTGGGCGAAGGAACAGTTGCCACTACCTCGCTGGTGTTAGGCGGTGGCGGCTTTGACTGGGGTGCATCTGACGGCGGATGTGGCGGGGCTACAGGCGATGGGTTAGGCGGTGGCACGGTTGGATTAGGCGTTTCCCGGGGTGCATCTGATGGCGGATGTGGGGGTGGTTGGGCAACAGGTTCTGGGTTAGGCGGTGCCACAGTTGCATCTATCTCACTTCCTTCCCACAGCGGTGGCAGCTTGGGTTCTTCTCTGTATGACGGTGGAGGTGGCGGGCGGTGGGATTGCTTTAGAACACGTCCTCTTTTCGCGGAGATTTGGGCCTTAGTGAACCGTGGAGGTTGTCGGCGAACAGCTACCTCCCACTGCGAGCCGGCATCTTTGTCAGCATTGTCAGCCATGGAACCTATTGTTACAAAACCAACTTTGTTAGTGTACATACATCGTACACGTGTGATGTGTATCCTACTAATCCTTGTACCTTGTACTTCTAGTTAGGTCGAATGTTGAACTTGGATTGTAGGCAGCACACTCAATTTTGATTTACTCTTTTAAGACATGACATTTTTTGTGTGAAAAGGTTTTTGGGTCAATCTTTTGCTCTAAAATGGTGACTAGTTTCAATTATAGGCTCCAATGAGACATACTTTTATGCACGGATGGTTATAATTCTGACATTTTTTTTTTTGGTAGAAAAAGCTCTTTTAGGACAGTTGCCCTGTAATTAAGGTGACAAATTAAAGACTAACACCAGGGGTCACATTGTAAGGCAACTATTTTTCTCTGAAAATTCAAAAGTAATGTATACAAATTGGATTTTGGATCTTTAATTGGATAGCAGTCATTTAAAAATTTAAAGATTTCTAAACACCAACCTTTAATCACAACAACAATAATTGATAGCAGTATAATTCTAAACACAGCCATGGTAACTTAATTGGAGGCCCATGCAACAACAATAATTTAAATGACTGTTTAACCCTTTCTTTAGAACACAGTTGTCAGATTTTAATCTGGTACCAGTATTTTAATATGGCTAAAAGAGGACATTGTCCACCAGTACCAGTACCAGAATAAGAAAAGGGGAAAGTTATTTCAAAAACGCAATAACCTAAATCAAAAGAAAGGGGTTTGAAGCTCTGCCATTGTCCTAAATCAAAAGATTTCTGACAGCATTAACCTAAATCAAACGAAAAGGGGAAAGCTCTGCGGGTCTCATACATTTCGAAACCATTAACCTAAATGTGAAGAAAAGGGAAAGGGGGAAGCCATTGTGAGTGCAGTTTGTGAAGCATTAACCTAAATCAAAAGAACTTACCGATTGACGGCGGAGTCCGATATCCAATCGATCGGGGATCTCGGAGCCCTAGTAGAGAGGAGATCGGCGTCGGTGACTCCGGTAGGTGACGGCGACTGAGATCGGATCGTTTGATGCTGGGCGTACAGGAGGGCGACGGTCGGAGTTCTCGATCGACTTATGGTGGACAGGTGGAGAGAGCGAGTGTTTGAGAGTGGTATTTCCAAAAATACGCTAAGTTTTTTGAAAGGGTTGCGTCTCTTGATATTCACATCCTCGGTCGGTACCGTAACAGGGAATATATTACAATTACTTGATCTTGTCCGTTCTATTTAACTTGGCACGAATCTCTAAGCGTCTGGGAATTAATCTAAAACCGTAAAGTGAAGGGAATATTTTATGGTACCGGTGAGGACATCTACCCGTATTTACTTGGGAGACCTACCCGAAGCCTTTGGCCTCATGTAACGTAATATATGTGGTCAGATCGGAGCGGTTTGATTGGTACTCAAGCGCAGATATTGAAGCATAATATGCATCGTGTAGGGTCAGATTGAATAGCAATAAATGTGCTACTTCAGAGTATAGATACTCAGTGCCAGCACCATACTTAATGAGTAGATCAGGGCCATCTATCAACAATCAGACGGCTTGGCTTCTGCATTTGTTATTAATTAGATACTGGTTGTATACAGAAACTATTATGCAAAAATCCAAAAAAAAATTTATAATTTTTGTTTAAACTCTAATATCGCAAACTAATACTTAATAACATAAATTTGGGAACCTTTCATCATTTTTTCCCCTAGAAATCAATGAAATATATTTGGACCGTTCATTTTGATTTGATAATCCAACGGTCGATCAACGATGAAACGGCTCAAAATTTATTTTGAAATGATCAAGAGTTGACATTAAACATAACAAACCTAAAATCCAATAAGTTCGGTTATGTCTTGGTTTCGATCCACCGCAAACTATTTGTAGCCATTTGATGCTTCCATATTTGGTCAATTAGATGGAGGGGTAAATATAAACTTTACGTGATGAAACTTTTCCCCGGGACTATAAATGTAATGTTCTTCGGTTTCAACGGTTCCGATCGACACCCACATGGTTTAATTCGTTACATCTTCATTGTCTCGCCCAACAAGAGTTTGTGGTTCATATTCAAACATGCATGATGTGATCTATATATACAACATAAACAAAATGCAATATAATTTAATGTCTCCAAAAATTATTTAATATAGCAATAAACTAAAATATTAACATTTACCCACATGAATTATCAATATTCCTTCTTTTTTTTCCATATTTTTATTTATAATCTTTACATCTCACTAATTAAATAAAATACTAACCTTGTAATACAAATATCATTCAAGGAATTACAAAAATATATACATATATTACATCTACAAATTAAACTAAAACAAACAAACAAAAATTTTAAATTCGTTAAATAAAATATAACATGAAAAACCTTTATTCACCAAATTACTAACAAAATATATGACCTTTTTAGGCAATTCAATTGTTGAAAATAAATCTCTGCCATCTTATTTATCTCATTCAATTGTTGCAAATAGATCTCCTGTTATTATCCAGGAATAACATAAATATGTTAGTATCATCCCAAACGTTCACATTTTCCGATGATGCTGATCTCAAGGGATTCTTAATTTAATTGCAAATCTTAACCATTTTCACCGGCTGGGATCGGTATAACAGGTTCCTCAAATTGAACAAGAATAACAGCAGGTTTATTTTCTTATACATGACTTTTGGCCGAAGATTCAAACAGATCAAGTTCCGCTATTGGCAGCGCACGACCTGTGTACTTGTAGCTGGACCGCTGATTGGGCGAAGCCATAACCGCTCTGTTTCTAATTGTACTTGGGCGCTCAAGCGAAATTCCATTTTCCCCCCAAAACCTTTATTCACCATTTCGGGCGCCCGCCCATTATCCTCTCTGAGATATCTAAGATTTTGAGATCCCAAAAATAACAATCTCAACCGTTCAAACATTATCTGCAAGAATCTCAAAACTCAACTAAATCAGTTAGATCAGGACACGAGTGTCAAGCAAATAATGAGGTATCTCAGAGGTTAAGTACTACATTCACATCTAGAGTTGAAATCAACTTTACCAAATCGGATTTACAGAGAGAAAATCAAAACGGTCGCCACTATCTTCCTCTCTTACCACAACATTTTCGCCTCTCTCTTTTGTGCAATACTCGGAGAAACCCATTAGGTACATCATCTCCTTACTCAATACCGTCCTCTTTCCGCTTGATTTGAGAATGTCGGAATTGAACTAAGCCATAAAAGAAATCAGTGCTGATTTGGGCATTTTTGTGTGAAATTAGGTACCCATTGGCCTCTATCTCTGTGGGATCATGATATTGAAGTAACAAGGTAACTGATTTTTCCCTTTCACCCATTTGTTGCAAATTCTAAAGTTTGATGCTGCACATTAGACAAAAATTGTAAACCCATTAGAAATTAAATGAGATTACATAGTTTACCCATTTTATTTCTAACTTAATTTTACCACATTTTTTTGTTAAATGATAACCTTTTCCCATTTGTAGAAGGGATAAAACATAGTGATAAGGGTGTTCTGCATTTTGAGCATGCCCTGTATAAATTTGTTTGTTGCTATTTGACATAAAAACCAACACTAGCTGTTAAATATTTAGCTGATATATTAATTAATGTACACCAACTACATATTAATGTGGCAGTCTATATATTTTGCCATGCAATTAAGAGGTATTTGTAATTTAGATCAGAACTCTAGTAACAAATTTTAGACCTGAAGCTAAAAGGTATTATTACCATATATTTCATGTAAGGGTAAAGGGTTGCTATAGTTTTATACTAATTATAATACTTATAAGGTTAAGAGTTGTAAGACCGAAGACCTAAAAGTGGGTTAATCAAAACTTGCTCCTTTAGTTGTTCCATTGTTATATAACATCATATCTGTTCCCTTGATAGCAAAAGACAAATGGCTCCCCGCAACAAGTCCCGAGTCACAAGAGCAAAAGCAACCAAATACACCAAGAGGAAGTGTAGTGCAGATCCAACACTAGCTGTTGGTGACAGTTTGATTGGTACACCCGAAGGTGAAATTACACCAACTGAACCTCCAAAAAAAAAGGGGCGAGGCTCGGGAAAGATAAGGCCAGTGAAGGATGCTCCTGACGAACGACCGGAGGTATGGCGAGTTGGCGAACACGAGTTCAGTTGTGCAACCAACCCAAAGTTGATAACATCGACAATCACTAGGCTAGCCCTTAGCCTCATGCCTGCACCCTTAAGATCTTTTCACGCGTTCGATGACCAATCTAAGAAAAACCTGGAGAGGGAGTTTCTGGTAACATTTATTCACTTTCAGTTTTAATTATCGTAATTCATCGTCTCTGTTGTGGTTTTAAACCCAATCTTAGATTGAACGTATCTCCTTCCGGTACTCACCAAATTGGTAGCTTAACTTACTACCACTTTAGAAATAGCTTTAGTAAAATCATCAATTTAGAATCTAGTGGCTGAACTGGGATCAACTACAATATTGCATCATGTGGTCCAATGTATTTTCACATTCATCACAAAATTTCCCCCAAAGTGGTTTCATTGTAATATACGGGAAAGTAATAGGTTAGCAAGAAAACTGTGTTTTGCAAGAAAGGGTTAAACAGTCATTTAAAGAACTATATTTTTAGGTGAATAAGTTACTAATACTTATATTCCTAACATAAATAAGTTTAGAGGGGGATATAGCTAACTTAGAAATGTTGATGGGGAAATATCAAATTAATGAAGTTATGAAGGGCATATATCTAAATTTCTCTTTATTATATCAGTAGTAGTAGTATTTAACAAGTCAGAAATAAAAAGTACTCTTTAAAATATTCCTTCTTTTTTAGTATACAAATTTTTTTTCATTAGTTTAACATTTGATGGATCTATAACCATGAGCAATAGGATCTATAAGCCCTCAGCCTTTGCCAGCAAGCTCATCACGTTGATAATTTGCTAAATGGATAAAGTATAGGGGTCAAACTGCAAAAGTTATAGGGGCAGTTATAAAATCCACAACACATTGCATACCACCCAGAACCAATCTTGAATCAACTCAATTCACTCAATGAACAACAAAAAACCAGCCACAAAGTAGTACCTCAGCTCAATTTGAAAACCCACATAATTTGACTGTCCTAAACAGTGCCAAATTAAGGTACTGCAGTGCTTGAATGAAATATTCGCGATTAATGATTCACCAAAACCTACAGGTGCAAATGGTAGGGTGTCTTATCAAATATATATATATGGTACAATTATAATTGGATGTTAACTCCAAAATTTTCTTGGATGCAGGAGAGATATAGATATGCAAAGGATGAAGATCCTGACCATTGTCGTACAGTACTCGATGCCATAGCAGGCAAAAGGTACTGTGAGGAGCTGGCTAAAGCAAGGCATAATCGCATAAAATTATATGGTTGGGACATTATGGCATGGAAGGCTAATGTGCCGCATTGGTGTGTGGCCCCGGTACATTGGCGAGGTCTTTGCGATATCTTCTTCTCAGATGAGTGGCAACTGGTCAGTAAACAAAACCAACTAAACCGCACTGCCTCTGGAAATTCGGTATCCCACTATGCTGGATCAGCTAGTGCTCACCAACATTTTACGAAACTGGTAAACTTTCGAATACTTATGTTCCAATATTATCACTATTTCCAAATTCAGCATATATCTAACCTTTAATTGTCATTCTTGCTTTTCATCTGGAGACAACTTTGAACAAGGGGAAAAAGCCAACCATGGAGGACCTTTACATCCATATGCACTGTGCAAGAGAAAATGGCGTATCACCAGTGGTGGCCCAAATAAATGCTGCCGACAAGAGTGTGACCGGAATTAATGAACAAAGCGATGGTAATGGAGGCGTGAATCCAACAGCCGATGAGACAAGTGGGCAGGTTCAAGAGTATGATATCAACTCCTTGCAATTTACAACCGCGAGAAAAGAGCAAGTTTATGTAAGTTGAATTTTACTAGTTGACATTTTTTTTTTAGGGCAAATTTCTAGTGTACCCATACAAACTTTTAAAATAGCCAATTTCCCCATTCAAACTTCACATTCTTTCATCTATCCCCTATTAATTATTTAATCTTTTATTTAATTATTTTAGAAATAAAATTGACACATATACCCTCCTATCCTCTGTTCTCTCTCCTTCACCATATAGCCAAAGAAAATTGACAAATTTCCCTGGACATTAACCTTATTCAATATTTTAGGCGCTTTCTTTTGTTTCATTTTTGTTGAATGAACTTAGGCGGTAGTTTCTCATAGGTTTATGGCTTTCTTTGTATATTGGTCAATTTCAGATTTTATTTGAATATAAAAAGAAAACAGAAGAGAGACGAGAATAACCACGCTAATGGTTTTTTCTTTGCTAAGGCAATTGCTGATAGTTGATAGGTACCTTGCTAATTGTTGTTGGGTGGTGTTTATTAGAACAATGTTACTGGTATCATACTAGATCAGAATGAAAAATCTATCATTAAAATAGTAGTAATGAAGTTGACGGAATCGCTCTAAACCTTTTATCTTGATATCAGTTTCTTAATTTCTAATCAGTACGGAATGATTTAGTACTCACACCAAGCAATTTCAATATTTTCTTTCTTTACCAGCGAGTTCATTCACTCTTAGAATTTGTTATAATATCCAACCTGAGGCATGTGTATGAGATTCAACCTGAACACGAGTTAGTCTCATCGATCAGCCTTGGAATAATGCCATCTCAATTTCAACTTTATTACATTTCCCAGAGAATCTAAGTGATGTTACCAGTTACATCACTTAGATTTGAACTTTATTACATCTAATTGGTCTCCCCTTTTTCCTTATTCCTCATCTTTTTCATATTCTCATCTTTTTCATATTCTAATAGAGGAAGGTTAAGGCAATGAGGGCTGATGAGGCTTATGCTGAATTGGACGACAATACTTTATTTCTTACAGCCATTGGCAGACCAAACCGTGGCCGCATCTTAGGCTTTGGAAGCATGCTTGAAAAAAGGGTGCAAACATCGACAAACCGGGAAAGGCAGAGCCATGTAGCATCCTCTGTATCTGGGTTGACAAATAGTGGTGTGCAAGAGACCTTCTCTAGGGCAGAAGTAGATGCGATCGTGCAAGACCGTGATCGCCGTATCGCCGAGGAGCGCGAAGAGAGGATGAGAGATCAAGCACAAAATCAATTACTATTCTCCCAATTATTCAAAATGCATGGCCTACTAAAGCCTCCTTCACATGTAAGTCTGAGCTAATTCGGGATTACTTTAGGGTTTTAAAATTAAAGGGTTGTTGTCTTCACATATACCCACAGTGTACACCTGAGATGAATGCTTTCCTGACAACAACATATACTAACATTTGTGCCTTGTCATTTTTAACTTAGGCACCAGCTAGCACTCATGAACTACCACAAGATGGTATACTAGGGAATACGGGTTATTCACAGGTAACATTTTAAGCTAAAAATTAAAGGGTTGTTGTGTTCACATATACCCACAGTGTACACACTTGAGATGAATGCTTTTCTGACAACAACCTATACTAACATTTATGCCTTGTCATTTTCAACTTAGGCACTAGCTAGCGCTCATGAACTACCACAAGATGGTATACTAGGGAATACGGGTTATTCACAGGTAACATTTTAACCTAAAAATCTAAGTGATCAGCACTGTGTCAAGTCTGACAGGAAATAGATGTTCGACACTAATATATGCAACATTACTGTGGTAACAAGAACATGTTCTAACATTACAATTTGGTATACATAGGATGTTGATGGTTCTTCACATCCAAATCAGGATGGGTCTTTCCAAGCACTGCTGAGTTCTCATAATGGACAAGAAATTGCAGGGAATGATGCCGCAATGACCGATTGGTGGGGCAATCAACCTTCAGGTTGAACCAGGGAGGACTAGGTGGTTGTCAATATTTAGGTAATATTGTGGGTACATTTTGTTAATTTATGGGGTTGTTTATTTTGTGAATGCTTGATAGGTGGGTACATTTTGGTATATTTAGAAGTTCAGTTTTTTATTGGGTATACTCTAGATGACAAAATATGTAAATCTTTGTTGGTCAATGCTTATTAGTACAATGTAAGATGATTATCCTTTGTTGGTCAATGCTTATTAGTTGCTTTATACTTATTTTTCAATGAGTTTTATGTAAACCTTTATGAATGGAAATCTGGGAATTGTAAAACAGCACTGGGCTGGTACCAGATTGGTACCAGCAGGGAGGATTTATAATTGGAGCATGTTGATTTGCAGTAATTTCCTGTTATTATATCCATTGGTACTTCCACGCAAATAGTATGAACTGCAGTGCATGCAAAAAATGTCAATCATATCCTTGCAAATTGTCAGGTGGGACCCACTTTCCCTTGCCTTGCTAATAGTCAGGTGGGACCCACCTTCCCTTGCCTTGCTAATAGTCAGGCGGGACCCGCGTTCCCTTGCCTTGCTAATAGTCAGGCGGGACCCGCGTTCCCTTGCCTTGCTAATAGTCAGGCGGGACCCGCGTTCCCTTGCCTTGCTAATAGTCAGGCGGGACCCGCATTCCCTTGCCTGGCTAATAGTCAGGCGGGACCCAGTTGTGTTAGCCTTGCAAATAGGCGGGTGGGGCCCACGCGTGTTAGCCTTGCTAATAGTCAGGTCGGACCCACGTTACCTGGCCTTGCAAATAGTCCAGGTGGGACCCACGTTCCCTCCCTTGCAAATAATCAGATGGGTCCCACGCTGTCTACCCTTGCAAACACTACAAACGGGACCAACTCTGAAAGTATTTGCATGCGCGGTTGTTGCAAGCGTAAGCGCATGCAACAAGTTAGAAAAAAGTATTAGCATGCGCGTCCTTGCCAATACTTAGTATTAGTGTCGAAGGCTATAGCAAGGATACATTTGCAAGCGTAAGCGCATGCTAATGCCCTTTTTGGGCTTGCTGCAAGGGTAAGCCCATGCAGTAAGCCATTTTTCTGCCCTTGCAGAAAACTCATATTCTAGTAGTGTATTCAATACAGTCTACCCCCCATATATCCTCCATCCGACCCATGGCATATGCGTGGTAACGAACTTGCCATCCCTTTTTAACAACTGTCCCGCCTGGTAAAGTGTCGTCTTCTTTTCATGACTGTGTGTTAATTGCCAATGGAGGATATAACCTCATGGCTTCGGTTATGGAAGCATGTAGGTAGTGCATCTCTCTTAACTCATCATACCCAAACATTGCACTAGAGGAAGTTTTAATGTTTCTAATTGATCTTATCTCTTGTAGAATTTTTTCCTCCACATCTGGTCGGGTCAACACAAGCCAGAAAAACCATGTCAATGCAGCTGAGACGGTATCACCACCGGCAAGTAGGAGGTTAGTGACAAAATCTACTAAATTCTCCATAGTGTGTTCTTCACTCGAGGCGATGTGAGATATGAGATCGCTCTTCTTATTCGAAGGTTTTTCTATCTTCTCATCAATTATTCTTATAACATGGCTCTTAATCTTAATAATAGATTCTCTCAATCTTTTTTCACTCCCAATATTAAGCCATTTCATACCCCTCCACACAACAGGAAGGCGCTTGAGGATACAATCGCTTGCCTCGGAACACGATCTCATTAACTCGGAACCCTCTTCAGTTAGACTAGCTGGGTCGACATCAAATACAACTCTGCTCACGTTATCAAATGCAAACCGCTCTAGAACATCTTGGATGTCTATAAGCTCTCCCTTTTCACTCATTCTCTCCACAAAGGGAATGAGTCGGTGTATGATCTCAGAGTGAAACGTGTCCACCATAAAACCACGCAGAGAGCGAGTCGCGAACGCCAAGCTGGCAGTCTTACGCTGCCAATGCCAGTGCTCGCCATTAGAGTTAAATATTCCATGACCTAAGAGATCCTCTAGCAAGGATATGGTTGTTTGGCTCTTCGGGTAGTTTTCAGATTTTGTTTTCAGAATGTATTCAACATTCTTCGGGTTGGCGGTTACAATGCCGGTACGAAAACCAGTGACTCGTGACACTGTTGTATGGGTCGGGTTATCGATCAGGATTTCAGTGGTCCAGTCAAAAATACGTTTCCGATTTTTAATGACCTCAAACAAATCACCGATAAGAGGGTAGGTTTTGTGGCAAAATGTGGTGGTTTGTTTCTTTGGGTGTTGATTGAAGAAGTGGTATAATGTCAGAAGAAGAATGGGGATGAGAAAGCAGGAGAAAATTAGAGAAAGATCCATAATTATACTCTTTTTTTATCAAATTAATGATTTGGACTGGATGGGTAAAACTGTGAGCTTTGCTTGAGCTTTATAGTTTCGAGTTGTAATGCTTCCTGAGTTGCAGGTCATAATTTGTTGAATTTTTTATTCGCCATAATAGTTAATGCTTCCCGAGTTGCGGGACGTCAGAGGTGGAGTGAATAGCACTAAAAGCAAAAGGCTATGGAATATTTGGCGCAACATGAGGAAGATGAAGCGTACCCAAAAGTTCTTATTCAATAATCTTATGCAATCCTTTTGAAAATTTAATGGATATCTCCCTTTAATTTTAATGGGTACAATCGTAAATTTAATATTCAAAATAATTAAATAAAAGGGATAGAAGAAAGAAAGATATTTTTTTTGTGGGGATATTGAATATTATGGTGATTTCATGGGAAATTGGCTATTTCAAAAGTTTAGATTGATACATCGGAACTTTTTCTTATATATTATTTTTCGTGCTCCACTCATATCCCACATTTTTATCTTTGTTTTCAAGTACAAATACTCGATTCAAACTGTTCAACATTATCTTCATATTAAAATGTGCATGAAACTAAATTTTATATTTTTTTGACAAAAATTACTATTATCTTAGATATGTACAAAATCAGAAGATTCTAGACCATCGAAAAATAATGGTTTTGTACATGTCTGAAAAATTAGTAAAAATATTAAAAAATATATATAAAATTTAGTTTTCAAGTACATTTTCATATGGATATCACGTTGAATGGTTCAGATTGACTGTTTGAACCTTGAAAATAGAGATAAGGACGTGGGCATGGTTAGAACACAAAAACAATGAGACATTTTTAACACTACTCTTTATAATTTAATTAAATATATAAATTGATACATGAGTAGGATTTAAATGCCTCATGTCTTTCTTGTTGGATCCATACCTAACATCCTTATTTATGTTTTCTAAGTTTAAACAGTTGATTTGAACTACTCAACATGATCTCCATATTAACATGTGCTTGAAGACCAAATTTTATAATTATTTTTGAATTTTTTTTAAATATTTCAGACAATACAGACACATAATACACATCCTTATTTCAGACTATTTTTCAATGGTCCAAAATTTCTGAAAAACATCAATTTTTTTTTATTTAATGTACATGACACATAATGCCAATGCTTCTTCAGTCGGAGCTGACCAGTGAGTCAGTGACCACACTTGAAACAGAGTGCAATTAGTATCCTCCCCTCCAGTGCATGTACCAGTTGCATGTCTAGTACGGCTGTTATCTGATGACTAGTACTGCTGTTATTTGAACACATGAGTTGATTCAATTCAATCCTTCTATATTGGTTCTACTATTATAGTACTTGTGTTGCTAATTCAGGAGGCAACTACCCCTGAATTTTGAAATTCTGTGCAAAATTACGGGTCTAAATCTGTTTTGTCTCTCTCTGAAAAAAATTCTCACGGATCTGAATTCCGCTCTCAACTCCGAAGCCCTGTTAAAAAATTTGGAGTCTCTCTCATTATAACCGGCGACTCTCATCTCACTCTTTGACTCTCTGTTTCAACAAAAAAAATCGGACTCTCTCTGTCTCTCAACTCTCTGACTCGCCTAAACAAAAACAAAAAAATCGCTTGCCCCGCTGCTCAAATCTGCTCGGCGCTCGCCCCAACGAGAAGTGAGTCTCCTCTCTCTCAAGTCGCGCTCTCTGACTCTCTCAGTTCTCAGGTCCACCCCTGTCTCTCTCTCCTCTCCGCTGGCACAGAAGAAGGGTTAGCATTTAGATATCAATTATTCAATTTACGGTGTATTAATTAAATACTGTTTTGGTATTGGTATTGGTATTCAATTATATTCTGGTTTGGCATTGGTATTTGGTAATTTATGGTGTATTCAATTTAGAAACCTAATGGGCGGTTTCAACACGAAGTGGCATTGGTATTGAGAATCCTCCTCACGAAGTGGCTCTGGGAGCTGGAAAGCAAGCCATCTGGACTCTGGGCAGTAACAATACGAAGGCTTTATGGAATCACCGCGGTTTCCCAATTGGGACCCTATGCGGAGGATTCTCCCTTTTTAAAGGTTCTCAAAGGCCTAATTCTGCTCTATAAATGTTCAGTGGAAACGGAGAACGGTCTACAATGGCGTTGGACAGCATCGAATATTTTCACATGTGCTTCGGCATATAGGCTAATCCAACAGAGGGCGATAATATCAGATGATCAACGCTACCTATGGAAAATCTCCGTTCCAATGAAGCTTCATATTTTCATCTGGCTTATGAGGACAACAAGACTTTAACACAGGAGGTACTAACTATCAGGGGATGCACGGTCCAGCAGGGATGCCACTTATGTAATGCTCCTATTTTTTGAGTCCACAAATCATATCATGTCCGTATGCAGTCAGATTCTAGCATGGATTATTGGCTCACTACAACATCAGATTTCCGAGTGGCGACCGAATTATAGATATTTGGGATTTGACACAACCTAATATCTCAATTACGGCTCGAGAGCAAAACAATGTCGTCTGGGCCGCGGGAGTGTGAGCCTTTTGGCGGGAGAGGAATAGAAGATTGTTCTCCAATAAGAGCAATCCGGTACCAAATTTGATAAATGATACAAACCTTGATATTGTTTTTGGTCAACGGAAGGTTGAATATAGGTTGGAGGGAATTGTGGGACATGGAGGGTCCTATTGCGCTCTTATCGCGGCAATTGCAGCTAGTTAGAGGGCTACGCTAGCTTTTTTTATACATATAAATAGGGCGCCTTCCTTTCAGTTGTTTTGGTTTCAGTTTTAATTTTACTTGTAATCTTTGAGTTGCTATATGGTGACTCAGAATTTTGTAAATAACCTTTATATATATATATATCAATTCAACTGTTGGTGGCACTTCGCCACCAACCCTCAAAAAAAAAAGAAACCTAATTAACTTGAATTCCTAATTGAATGTTTTTTAACTGGCATAGTTTTTGTGTTGATGTAAGCTGCTGGAACATCAAATTTAGCTTTTTTTTTTTTTTTTTTTTTTTTTTTGTGCGCTGGTGCAGGTACCAGTATTCAGGGGTATTAGTTTTAGAGGGTAATTTTGTCATCAGGTGGGGCTTAAACGCATGCATGAATTAATGCATCTTCCTGCATGCAGATCAATGAGGTTTTAAAAACTATGTGATGTAATTAACAACTTCTGCTAATGCAATGGGCAGCCTTGCCTTTTATCCAAGGAAAAAAATTTACTTGAATTCCTTGAACTTAATTAGCTAATGGATTTGAATCCGATAAACTATTTGAACCCGATTCCTACCCCTGAAAGAAATCTTGTGTCCGCCCCTGTGCTAATTGCTTTCAGTCTCTCTTTATTACGTCAAAGGTATTGGTAGTTTAGGTTTGCATGTAATGTAAGCCCCTGTGCCCTTGCCATTTAATTAAAAAAAAAAACATATATATGTACCTAGCTTAATTAAATCCATTTCTCAGGAATAAATATAATACACGCAAGGAATAGTCGATTACTATATAAAACAATAGACACAAAAAACTAGAGGAGTGGCAATCCTCAAGTTTTGTAACGACATCCTATTACAATATCAGTAACTTCTTATACATAATAAAACCCTTTCCATCAATCAGGTCTCTCTCAAACTAATAGCATATCAAAAACAAATAGATGGAATTCATTATTTTTATAAAAAAGATAATACATAAATAGCAACAACAACCATTAATTCGATCACATATTATGTTCTCTCTTCGAGAACTTGGCCGGCAGTCCACCTTTCATCTTTAATGTACCTCTTTCCAAATAGTCAGGCACTCCCTCCATCACAACTTCAATCTTATACTTTTCAAACAAGAATGCGGCAATCGATTTCATTTGTATATATGCCATCTCTTTTCCCAAACACATTCTTGGACCGGCATGAAAAACCGAGTACTTGAACGGGCTTTCGGGCTTGAAAACCCCATTCTCCAACCACCTCTCTGGTTTATATTCAATACAGTCTACCCCCCATATATCCTCCATCCGACCCATGGCATATGCGTGGTAACCAACTGGCCATCCCTTTTTAACAACTGTCCCGTCTGGTAAAGTGTCGTCTTCTTTGCATGACTGTGTGTCAATTGGCAATGGAGGATATAACCTCATGGCTTCGGTTATGGAAGCATGTAGGTAGTGCATCTCTCTTAACTCATCAAACCCAAACATTGCACTAGAGGGAGTTTTAATGTTTCTAATTGATCTTATCTCTTGTAGAATTTTTTCCTCCACATCTGGTCGGGTCAACACAAGCCAGAAAAACCATGTCAATGCAGCTGAGACGGTATCACCACCGGCAAGTAGGAGGTTAGTGACAAAATCTACTAAATTCTCCATAGTGTGTTCTTCACTCGAGGCGATGTGAGATATGAGATCGCTCTTCTTATTCGAAGGTTTTTCTATCTTCTCTTCAATTATTCTTATAACATGGCTCTTAATCTTAATAATAGATTCTCTCAATCTTTTTTCTCTCCCAATATTAAGCCATTTCATACCCCTCCACACAACAGGAAGGCGCTTGACGATACAATCGACTGCCTCGGAACATGATCTCATTAACTCGGAACCCTCTTCAGTTAGACTAGCTGGGTCGACATCAAATACAACTCTGCTCACGTTATCAAATGCAAACCGCTCTAGAACATCTTGGATGTCTATAAGCTCTCCCTTTTCACTCATTCTCTCCACAAAGGGAATGAGTCGGTGTGTGATCTCAGAGTGAAACGTGTCCACCATAAAACCACGCAGAGAGCGAGTCGCGAACGCCAAGCTGGCAGTCTTACGCTGCCAATGCCAGTGCTCGCCATTAGAGTTAAATATTCCATGACCTAAGAGATCCTCTAGCAAGGATATGGTTGTTTGGCTCTTCGGGTAGTTTTCAGATTTTGTTTTCAGAATGTATTCAACATTCTTCGGGTTGGCGGTTACAATGCCGGTATGAAAACCAGTGACTCGTGACACTGTTGTATGGGTCGGGTTATCGATCAGGATTTCAGTGGTCCAGTCGAAAATATGTTTCCGATTTTTAATGACCTCAAACAAATCACCGATAAGAGGGTAGGTTTTGTGGCAAAATGTGGTGGTTTGTTTCTTTGGGTCTTGATTGAAGAAGTGGTATAATGTCAGAAGAAGAATGGGGATGAGAAAGCAGGAGAAAATTAGAGAAAGATCCATAATTATACTCTTTTTTTTATCAAATTAATGATTTGGACTGGATGGGTAAAACTGTGAGCTTTGCTTGAGCTTTATAGTTTCGAGTTGTAATGCTTCCCGAGTTGCGGGTCATAATTAATTTGTTGAATTTTTTATTCGCCATAATATTTAATGCTTCCCGAGTTGCGGGTCATAATTTGACTATATATTAAACGAAATAGTTAATGCTTCCCGAGTTTTTTTTTGTATATTAAAAGGAGTTTGTACAGCATTATCTAGAAACGAATTTACATCCCTCAGTTTGAGGGGATCCCCTGCCTTACGCCATCTTATGGCATTGTAGCCACTACTGCATGTGTAATGCTTACCGAGTTGCGGGTCATAATTTGACTATATATTTAAGGAAATAGTTAATGCTTCCCGAGTTGCGGGTTATAATTTGACTATATATTAAAGGAAATGATATCAACACTACTAATCTTTTTATTAACACAACACTATCTAAATATTTTAATTTATAGTCAAATTTACCCTTCAATAACTATTTCCTTTACAAATTGTATCTCTCTCATTCATCATTATAGAATTTTCTTTCGTTTTTAAAAAAATAATAATATTTCTTCACTCTCATAAATTATTATATATTTTTCTTTCTTTCAAAGTTAAATTAATAAATTAAACAAATATTTGATCATATTCATTATTTATATATTTCATCATACTTTTAAGATTTTTAAATATATTACAAAAATAAAAAAATTATTATATTATTGAAAATCTATCAATATATACGTTAGGGGTGTAAATGGAGCGGATTCGGAGCGGATAATGCTAATACCAAATTCGTATCCGCTTTTCAATGAGCGGATACGGATACGAATACGGATATCAAAATTTAAAACCATATCCGCCTTAAACGGATACGGATACGGATACGAAGCGGATAATTTACTGATACGGATTCGAATACAAATATATAACGGATAATTGTCGGATATTGAGTTATATGAACTCTAAGATATAATTAATAATTAATAAAATTTAAATATGAAAATAAATGAATAATTGTAAGTTGATGGAGATATTAATGTTGGAAAGATGGGAGATATAAGATATTCATTCCATTGATATAATATATAAACAAAATAAAGAAGTAGTAATAAAAGATAGTGTGTAGTGGTTTGTAGCTTGGTTGCTTAGACTCTCACCTCACATGACATGGGTTCAAATCCCCTTGAAGGCAAAATAATTTCTTTTAGTTAGCGGGTCCGAAAAAATTTATTGGGTTTCGAATGATCCGAATATCCGCTCCGTTTAGGTATTACTATCCGTATCCGTATCCGGATCTTCTGTAGGTAATTGATAATTATCTGTATCCGTATCCGCAATATCTGTATCGTTTAGATCCGGATACGGATTATGCCGATTCGGAGCGGATATCCGCCCGGATATCCATATCCGTTTACAGCCCTAATATACGTTTATTTTACCCAACTCCACAAGTATCTACTTAAAGAAAAAAAAATTTGGCAAAATATTTTTTGCTGGATATAAATATATCGACTGATTGTATATAAATTTCATCAACATTATATTTTTTAGACGGGATCTTTTCAATTATTTTTTGTTGAATATTCGTGTTGAAACCGCCCATTAGGTTTCTAAATTGAATACACCATAAATTACCAAATACCAATGCCAAACCAGAATATAATTGAATACCAATACCAATGCCTTAAATTGAACACAAAATTACCAATACCAATACCCTAAATTGAATACCAATACCAATACCAAAACAGTATTTAATTAATACACCATGATAGGGCCATGTTCCACAGGCCCTCTTACTTGTTCCAAACTGGGCCATGAAAGACTGGGATTCGGACCTTTACAAGGCCAACCCGACGTCATATGAAAAAGCCCAAAAGCCCAAAAGCTCGTTAAGCCGGGGCCCAATATGCCGGCCCCAAACCAGAGCCTTAAAATAGGCCCATGCCAACCGACATACGGGATAACCGGAGAAACGGCTAGCTTAATGCCCACGTCCCAGTAACGGCTGACATAACTGCCCACGTTCTCCATAAACGCCCGAGATGGCAGTTATGGCTGGACTATATAAGGCAGTGATTCCCATGAAACAGGGGACGCAATTTTTAACTAAGAGAGAGATCATACAGGTCAGAGTCCGAATCTCTCACAATCCACCCCGAGTTCCTAACTCGATCCATATCTCGGCCTGCCATCCTTTGGCAGGACGAATCCAGCTCAGCCCAACTCTCCATACGGCCTCATCTCCCGAGATAGGACGTATCAACCACCGTGGGGCCACGCCTAGCTCGAGCACAGAGAATTAGATGGCTCAACCAAACACATCAATCCCGCTTCCACCAGGTGTAACGATCCCGCCAGGAGTAGCGATCACACCCCCTCCTTTGGTAACCCCGCCTACGGGAAACACCTCCCACAGTCAGCCTCTAGGGGCGAGGCCAAGCAGCTCAATGATACGACCCCCTGGTCCCCAACCTGCACAGTCTCGCCACACAGGCCCCGACATCACCCATCGACCTTCGTTCACCGAAGGGAACACGACTAGACCGCTCTACACCGAGCACAACCCCGTAACTGGTACCTACCAGATACCTTACATACCATATTACCCTCAGCAAACGCCGTTGTATCACTACGGCGCGACCGCTTACACACCTTACACACCAACGGCTCCCCAGTATCCCTATGTCACACCCTCTGGGCAATGGGGCCCGGGAGGCGCTCACGGGATATATCCCATGACAGGTCCAATACCGTGTTCTCAGCAAATACCACCGCAACCTATACACCAGACCGTACCGCCCACCGCACCTATACCGCGACCTTTGTCAGCATACTGTGTCCACAGTCGACCGGCAAATGTCTCTCCAAGAAATCTGGACCCAGAATTTGTACAGGTCCGAACTGGTAACCAGACAGATACATCTACCCCATCAGCACAACAGGTCCAGTCCGAACGCAGAGGCCAGAATGTTCTGCCAACGGGGGTATATCCCGATGGAGGAAGACGGCCGGAAGGGCAGGACGAGAACAGGGAACCAGATCCCGAAAGACCGCCACACCCCAGAGGTCCCGAGGTTCATCACAACGACGAGCGAGAATCAGCTAATCACGGCAGAGGGCCCAGACCATCCCGCAAAGAACAATCTCGCTCCCGTAGAGAACGCGAACGAAGCCCACCCCGAGTCGGGATAGAGCTCGCCGCGATGACCGAAGAAGGAACCGGCGATCACCTACCCCAACCCGAGGTATCAACATGGCTCAAGTTGAAGAGCTGATCCAAACCAGACTCGCGGCCAAACTAGCCGAACTCGAATCCCAGAAGACAGGCACCTACTCTCGGCCTATGGGAATCGAGGATGGCCCCCTGTCCAGAGACATCTACCGCCAATCAATGACGGATTTCAAGTATCCGACGACCCTTCCAAGCTTTCGGGGTAGCGGCGACACACAGGATCCGCACAACTTTGTGTACGGATTCCTTGAGCGACTCCGCCTCCTTGGAGCCACCGATGCCATCATGTGCCGTGTCTTCACCACTTGCTTAACTGGAGAAGCATGGGACTGGTACATGACACTACCTCGGAGGTCCATCAACAAATTCGAGGATTTCGCGAAACTGTTCTTGGAGAGATACACGATCATCAAACCACCGCAAGCCACGTGCGAGATGCTTCTGGATATTGTCCAGGGACAGCGCGAAAGAACAGGTGCGTTTGTTAACCGTTTCATACAGGCATCTCGGCGAATTCAGAACCTCAATGAAGAATTCGCCTTAGCCGCCATCAAGAAAGGGCTCCGTAAAGGGGGTCCGGGAACTTTGCGTTACGAAGCCCACATGAAGAAAATGACCACTCTGAGGGAGTTTGTAACCTTTGCGGAGGGTTACATCCGTGCCGAGGATGACAACGGGAGCCCCGCGAGGCCTAGATCTCGATCTCCCCGTCACCGAACTAACAAACAGCCGACTCAGGACAGGTTTCGCAACCAAAGAGAACCTCGAAGAAACCAACCCAACCGACCGACCGAGCAAGAACACAAAACTGGCACCGAGGGATACCGCCAACACTTCGTAAGGTATGCACCTCTCACTAAGAAGCGGCACGAGATGTACAACATCATAGAGGGCATGTTCGACCTCCCTCCGCCATTGCCCGAAAGCATTTTTACGGTACAAGACAACTCCCAGAAGTGTGAGTACCACGGATTCAATGGGCACTCCACTGCGGATTGCCTTCAACTCAAAGACATCCTGGAGAGACTAGCCCGCGAGGGTAAGCTGATCGAGTTCATCAACCCCGATTTCTTCAGAAAGTTCTCCAGGAAGTACAACGGTAAAGGTAAGGTTTTTAAGAAACCTATTCCTTACAGACAGGATTATACGGGACCTCGGGTTGGGGAGATCAGTCCTCAAACCCGGGATGGTCCCGAGACAAGGCGCTAGGAAAGGCAGAGCAGCCCTGTCATTAACGTGATCAGTGGAGGCCATCGCGGTACCGTCCGGAAAATCTTACCTCGCGACAATCGAAACCCATATCCCACTGTTTTACAGGTCGAAACCGACAAAAAATGACCTCGCCCGGAGGAAGCCATATCTTTCTCCGAGAAGGACCTAGGTGAGATCTCTAGTCCACACGATGATCCCGTGGTGTTGAACCTCAAAATTAACACCCACCGGGTTAAGAGGGTGTTAGTTGATACGGGAAGCTCAGCAGACATCCTGTATTTGTCGGCTTTCACGCAAATGGGCCTCGACACTCGCGCCCTCCAACAGCATATCTCACCTTTGATAGACTTCACGGGAGACGCCCTTCGACCTCGGGGTATGATGCCACTCAAAGTGACATTTGGTACATCCCCTCGTACGGTGGAAGTCATGGTGGACTTCCTCATTGTTAACGCTCCCTCTGCATACAACGCGATTCTAGGAAGAGAGACCTTGAACAAAATCGGCGCCATCATCTCCCCTTCTTATCTTAAAATCAAGTTTCACACAGATAACGGGATTGGGGAAGAAAGTGGCCAACAACAGGTGGCGCGTGAATGTTACATGACGTCTGTTCAAGGTCAGGGGGGCTCTGTCCACCAGGTCGATCAATCCAACTCCAAAACCAACCAACAGCGATTGCGTTCAAGTACTGACTTTTTACCTCCAGACACCGACCTAGCACTGGATCCAGTAGATAAAACCGAGATCAAAACTTCCCTTGAACCCGCTGACGAAGTCGAAGAACTCGTTTTGGGTGATGGCAAGACACTCAACATCGGGAAGGCAGTCCAGGGGCAGGCAAAAGAAGAGCTAATCAGCTTCCTCCGAGAAAACCAATCCGTTTTCGCCTGGACCGCAGCCGACATGCCAGGAATTCCGAGGTCAATAGCGGAGCACCGACTACATATTAAGTCGGGCTCAAAACCAGTTAGGCAAAGGAAACGTAACATGGGGGAAGAGCGGCAGCAGGCCGTGAAACGCGAAGTACAGAAACTTCTCGATGCTGGTTTTATCAGGAATGTCGAATGTCCTGAATGGACAGCCAATCCTGTACTTGTCAAGAAGTCCAATGGCGACTGGCGTATGTGTATCGATTACACTGACCTCAACAAGGCATGCCCCATGGATCCATTCCCTTTGCCCAAAATTGACCAACTGGTCGACTCCACCTCGGGACATGCCTACCTCAGCTTCATGGATGCGTTCTCCGGGTATAACCAAATCCGGATGAGCCAAGACGACGAGGAGAAAACTGCTTTCACCACTAACTCAGGGCTATACTGCTACCGGGTTATGCCTTTCGGGTTGCGTAATGCTGGAGCCACGTTCCAGCGCATGGTCAACACTGTATTCCACGACCAGATCGGGCGAAATGTAGAGGCATACGTGGATGACTTGCTTGTCAAGAGCATGTCCGACCTCGACCATGTCCGAGATCTCCGAGAAACCTTCGCGACATTGAATTCAGCCAACATGAAACTCAATCCGAAGAAGAGTTTTTTCGGTCTAACCGGTGGTAAATTCCTTGGTTTCATGGTTTCTATGCGAGGCATTGAGATCCATCCTTCCAAATCGCAAGCCATCCTCGATATGAAACCACCGAGGAACCTTAAAGAGTTACAATCCCTCACAGGCAAGTTGGCCGCCCTTAACAGGTTTATCGCGAGATCCGGGGACGTCTGTTTCCCCTTCTTCAAAGCCATGCGTAAATCAGCCAAATTTGAATGGACAGAGGAGTGTGCCACGGCCTTCGAGAAAGTCAAAGCTTACCTCGCTAATCCACCATGTCTTAGCAGGCCGACCGCGGGCGATATCCTGGTGTTATACTTGGCAACAACGGGTCATGCGGTAAGTGCTGCCCTTGTTCGGGAAGAGGGACGAGATCAGAAGCCCATTTATTTCGTCTCTCATGTACTCCGGGATGCCGAAACCAGGTATTCCCAGATTGAAAAGGCGGCATATGCTCTCGTCATAGCCGCACGAAAGCTGAGACCTTATTTCCAGTCGCACTCCATAAAGGTTTACACCGGGATCCCACTCAAGAAGGCGTTCGCGAATTTCGACTCATCCGGGCGATTATTAGCTTGGGCGCTCGAATTGTCCGAGTTCGATATTTCTTTCCACCCCCAAAATGCTCTGAAATCCCAGATATTCGCCGACTTCATCGCCGAGTATTCCGGAGTTCCTCCCGAGTCTGAGGGACGTTGGACAATCCATGTTGATGGAGCCTCTTCATTACAGGGGGCTGGGGCCGGGGTATCCCTCACTGGTCCACACGGGGAAACCCTGAATTATGCTCTCCATTTTCAATTCCCGGTAACAAACAACACCGCAGAATATGAAGCCATGATAGCAGGCCTTAAACTAGCTAAAGAATTGGGCGCCCGCGAGGTTCATCTTCGCAGTGACTCCGAGTTAGCGGTCAAGCAGATAAATGATGAATGCCGAGTTGTGGACGAGAAGTTGCGCAAGTACCGACAGCAGTTCCACCTGCTCAAGAGCCATTTCGACGAGGTTGATATCCAACATGTTTCGTGCAACAAAAACTGCCAAGCTGATGCTTTGTAAAAACTTGGCGCCGCAGGCAACCTTGACAAAGATCAGCCCGTGATTGTTATGGATGTCCCGGAATCCAGCATCAATCTTGATCCCGTGGCCATACTCGCCATCGACGAACCCGGCGAGTCCTGGTTCACCCCAATGTGGAACTTCCTTAACACCGGGGTCCTCCCCACCGACCAGTTAGAAGCCCGACGTTTGAAAAGAATCGCACCGATGTACTCTATTTTCAACAACCATCTATACAAACGGGGGTACGTGCGACCTTGGCTTAAGTGCATCAATGAAGAGGTGGCCTTACAAATGCTTTCTGAAGTACATGAAGGCCTTTGTGGAAGTCACCAAGGAGCAAAAACTCTCACCAAGAGAATTCTCAGAGCCGGTTTCTATTGGCCAACCATGCAGCAAGATGCGGCGAACTTAGTCCGAAAGTGTGAACGCTGCCAATATCACAGCAAGTTGAGCAACATCCCGGCATACGATCAGATATCCATCTCAGGGGCTTGGCCGTTTGACTTATGGGGGATCGACATAGTTGGGCCATTCCCCAAAGCTGTCAGGCAACGCCGTTGGATTATCGTCGCCGTGGAGTATTTTACTAAATGGGTCGAAGCTGAAGCACTAGCCACTATCTCAGCCGCAGCAGTAGAAAAATTCATCTGGCGGAACATCATATGTCGTTTTGGCATACCACATGCACTCATATCGGACAATGGAACACAGTTCAATGCGGCCAGCACCATGTCGTTCCTCTCCAACTTGGGTATCCAAAATAACTTCACCTCGGTCAGCCACCCTGCTAGCAATGGTTTAGCAGAAGTCACAAACCGTACTATTCTGGATGGCCTCAAGAAGAAAGTTGCCGAAAACAGAAAGAATTGGCCCGACATACTTGATGGAATTCTATGGGCCTACCGCACTACACCCAGAGAAGCCACACAGCAAACTCCGTACTCTCTGGTGTTCGGAATGGAAGCAGTCACTCCAATTGAAATGATGGAACCATCTCTCCGTACTTTGACATATTCCACTGACAACAACCGCGATGCACGCGCCGTGGAACTCGATCTCATCACAGAAGGTCGAGAGAAGGCCCACATCCGTACCATGGAGTATCAACGCAGAGTTAAACGTGCATTTGACAAACACGTGGTACCTCGGGAATTCCAGCCGGGTGACTTGGTACTCAAAACTGTGGAAGCAACTGGCAAACATGTAAGCAAACTTGCTCCTCAATGGGAAGGTCCCTTTAAGATCATTCGCCCGCGAGGTAAAGGCGCTTATGAATTGGAAGACCCGAGTGGTTTCACACTTACTCGTCCATGGAACACTTGCCATCTCCGCAAATTCTACACTTAATGTATGTCGTTTTTATGTTTTTATTAACCGCGAGATACTCAGGGCGAGATAAGCCTCTGTTTTTTATTCCATGTATTCACTTAGACCAAAATGCAAATTTTTGTATGGTTCTAAGCTTTTATCAATATATATATCTGATGTTATTTATGATTGTGTTTTATTTATTGGGCCCGGGATATATGAACGAAAGCCTATTATGGCAACGAATTGCATCTCGGATAATACACCCGAGATCCACAACACAAATTAATGTAGTCCTAAGGGACGACGACTGTTAAACCAGTAACATGAATTTTACTATTGTCGGAAACATTTATCGAAAACCCCTCGGGGTAACGCATACGTTTCTTGCGACATAACTTCCCCCGACATTGACCATTTTTGTCAAAAATAAAGAAAAAAAAGGGGGGCTAAGGATATCATACATACTTGACTCGTTCAAAGAATACCTCGAGATATATTTCAAAATAAAAAGATCTCGGAAAAAGATAAAACGAATGCAATAAGAAAAGTAAAAACTATGTTACACCGAGTATTCTGTTAAATCCCCACATCCCGGGGATATCAAACTTATATTACAACACACTTTTGTTAAACCCCCACATCTCGGGGGCATAAATAAAACAGAATACGTGTTACAACATAATTTTGTTTAAACCCCCACATCCCGGGGGCACAAATAAAACAACAAGGGTAAATCCTTCAAACTATTGGAGGCGCAGAAACTTAATAAGACCAAGGTCGCGTCCAGTGCTTGCCGTCATCCATCCTACAAACAAAACAAAAGGAATAAGATTAAGCATGAAAGCAACATCTCGGCAATCACGATATTAGAAGTCTTCTACTTACAGAAGTTGGAGCCTTATCCGACTCAAGGACGTTAGCTCCACTACCACAAGGTAAGATGGAAACATCCTCCGGATCCTTTCCATCACCTTGTAGAGCAACAGGGTCCATCTCAACATTCACCTCGGTGATTACAGCAGAGTTCACCTCGGTGTCTCCTATGTCGGTCTCCTCTTCGTCACTTTCATCAGAGGAAGTCTCGGAAGGAATCCCGTCATCCTCCTCTTCAGCCTCATTATCGACAAGCTCGAGATGCTGAGGCCATTTATCTTTCGGCCAGGGATGAACAATTCTCCCACGAGGATGGTTCTCAAGTACCAACTCCTTTTGGAACGGAGTACCATCCGGATTCAACAACACATCCTTTTCTTCGTCCCAACCGTGATCCGAGAGATTTTTTATAACGAGCTTCTCGGGTTCCACTTTCGTAAAACCCATATGCTCGGGTTTGAACGGGTAAATCCTGGCCAGTTCACCCATATAACAATAAACGGTCTCCGTCATCATTTCTTGGCACGCATAGGGAACGGCTTGAGCAAAGGCCTTACTGCCTAAAAACTTGCTCAGTGTTTTCCTCTTAAGACCCTCCATCTCGGCCTTTAGTCGGACATTTTCCGATCTCGCCTCCTCCACCTCCTTGGCCTGGGTCTCGAGCCTGGAGTTAAGGCCATCGACCTTGTCCTTGTACTCCTTAGCTTTACGCTTATAGCGCTTTGCCTTTTCCTCATTCTCCTTGCGCTCTTTGTCAGCCCGCAAACCTACCAACCGCACCATCTCGTATTTTGCCGAGGCAACGGCGGCTTCGCCAGTGGCTATCTTCCTTTCCCTTTCCTTTAACTTAGCCAACTTGACAAAATAATCCCTCTCCATGATCGCCTTGTTGATCGCCTCTTGATCAGTTGTGATAGTAAGAGCACTGCGATTTTCAAGCGAATCTTTGAGGAACCCAAAGAAAACCCCGGCATCATGCAGCGACCTTAACACCTGACCGACAACTTGGTGAGGATGCTCTTCAGCCCACTTCTTTTGGTGAGCGGTTGTGGTTAGCCTGAAGGTTTCCTGAGAAAACGCGGCTCGAACCTCGGGATGCTCTTCATCATCCTGCATGGTAGAATATCCGGGGAGATACGCCAAAATACTATCAGGGAACCCCTGTGAAATATGGGTCCCCCACACGAATCCGGTATTTTGCCCCTGTTCTGATATACTCGACTTGAGATGCTCGGTGTGCTCCTTCGCGGGATCCCACACGTCGCGTGCTGCTTCTTCAATAACTCTCTCTAACTCCTTCTCAGCAGCCTCAACCCGAGATTGGGGTGTTTCCTTCGGGGCAACCCCAGACACCTCTAACACAATATCGGACTGAACCTTTTGCCTTTTCGGCTCAGGTTCTTCTGCCTCGACTTCCTTCCCCTTCTCTCGCCTTGTTAAACGCACGGGGGGGTCAACAGAAACTTCCTTCCTCTTCTGGGAACCCCCGAGCTTGGAGGAACCAGAAGCACTGCCCTTAGCTCCTTTGGTGGTTGCTGCAGTGTTTGTGGTAGACTTTGGGCGAGTTGTTGTACTTTTAATAGACCCCGACTTTACGGTCTTAGGACCCTTGGAAGAGGAAGTCGGTTTTTGAGATGTCGCAACCTCTTTTCCTTTCGCGAAGCCGTCCTCCGGGGTGTCAAAAACAAGAACAGGACGAGCGGCCTTCCAGGGTAGTGCCATATACCCGCGTCCTACGACACAAAAAGCACACCAGCATTAACAATTTATGTATGGTTAATGAACAAATGCGCTGTAAAGAGATATCGGTACAAAATTTTGAAAAAGGGACTAACTTGTGAAATAACTGTCAAGAATTTTGATAACTTTTAATTCATCTGACGTCGGCGATGGAGGAGAAGTCAGAATCAAACTTTCCCTATTTAGCGGACGCCACTCCCTCCGTATCCCCCTGAAGCATTTCAACTCCTTCGGATTCTCAAGGTATATCCAACCATGGTTCCAATCATCCGCTTTTGACAGCCTTTCAAAAAGCGCAACCTTAGAACGCTTCCGAATTGCAAGGTGGCTCTCGTTATTGTATAATACCGTGAAATAATGAAAGAACAACCCCTTACTGGGCCAATATGACTCTAACTCGGGCAGATGATCAAACAAATACTTAAAGCTCATTATGTAGCACCATGCTGGTGCGGTTAACTGTGCAGGGGCCACGTCGAGATGTCGTAATATCTCGCGAACAAATCTAGACACCCTCACTTTAAAACCGCATTTCAACATTTTCCAATATATGCACATCCCGCGATTAGAGTCATGCGCTCGGTCATTTATACCCGGGGCTGTCAGCTTAAGCGCATGTCGCGGATAATCCCCTCTGTCAGCTTCATCCACAAGTTCCTCATAAAATGCGTCAGCATAGGCTTCGCATCGAACAACCAGCTTTGGAGGAATACCGGCAGATACTGGAAAAATCAGGTCATCCCGGTGACTATCTCGGGGCAGGACATCTTTCTTTGCCGTTTTGTTTTTCTTCTTGGGTTCCGAAGGCCTGTGTGACGTTCCCACTGTGGCCAAAATGAGTTCACCCCGAGGTGAATTTTCTTCATTTTCCCTATCTCCCTCGCTACATTGTTCACCATCAGTTTCCTCTGAATTTTCAGGGTTGATGAGAGTCATGCCCTGAATACTCTTGCCCCTACCTGGCCGGAAAACCTCCTGCAGTATCGGGGACTGTTCCCCCGAAATAGCAGGTGACGAATCCCGAGATCCTTGTTTTTCGGTCATTTCTAAATTAATGAAGAAACAGGATTGGCTTAGGCAACCGGTCTCACTTGTTCTAAAGAATTACAACTATTGAATTAACAGATGTACATTGATTGCCGAGGATTACGAAGTTTATATTAGGCCTTTAGCAGCATTACCAAACCTAGGTCATTAATTAAGTTACCCTCAACCTCGGCAATACATACCAGTAACTACATGCAGGACCAATCAATATAAGGCTGACTACCGAGATAGTAAAGAATTACCTTATGTTGAGGCCTCTTTGCAACGCAGTCTTCGGATGTCTTCTCCGAGGTCTCCTGAATGCTCTGAATTCGCTCCGCTATCACCGAAAATACTTTCGCTCTGTGGCTCCGAGATCAATTTCCTCACAATAAACGATAATGAGTGAATGAAACGGGATGAGGTATATATAAGGGTCTCTATTTTTCCCGCTCAATACTTGCACGAATTTCGAAAAGAAGCCGCGAAATGACGCGTTGCCACCCTTCATCATGGCGACGCCTCGATTTCTGCGCATCGGGCTCGAACCGAGCTGACGGATGCCAGGTGTCGTACGGGGATTGCGCCATAACCCCGTACCTATGACTGATTTGACGGCTGATTTGATGGCTGATGACGGTTAACGGAAGACGAGGCGTCGAAGTAATTAATGCCGACATACTATATATACTACCTCCGTCTCCCTTTAACGGAACATCCAGCGATCCCAACTATACCTTCCAACTCGGACTATAATAATATGGCAACTAACAAAAATATGAAGGACGAGGTTAAGGAGGAGAAGGAAGACATTCCGTCACCACACCCATCTCCCCAACATCGGAACCCCGAGATCAACATCGAGCCACCCCCAATTAACCTGAGGGAAGACGAGGACAACCCATTAGCATGGGATAGATGTGCTGTTTGCAGAACCAGAGGGAACTATCGGCACATGTTCCATTGTGACGGATGCGAAGAAGCCTTTCATCCCGGGTGTCTGGCCCGCAGATCACCTCGGAACCATGGTGATCCCCGCTTCACATCCTTCACCTGCAGGAGATGCCTGGATCAAGAACGCCGGGCCAAGCGCTCCCGCCATGAATAGCCTTAGCTATATATAGAATATCGCGGGAATAGCCCGCCTTTTGTTAGATGTTAACTTTTCAAATTTACTCATATGCTTATGTTGTGACATTCAGCCGAGATCTTTATCTCGTGTTGTTTTGATTAATATATATATTTCGCATAAGCATTTCATTACTACTTAATACCGTCTAACGTGAGTCAGTTTGACTACCTCGAAAACGCCGAAAGCCTGTCATGTCGTATAACTTACACAACGCCCAATGACATTTATGGCTAGTAGCTGGCGGCTACCTATTTAGGCAATATGGCCCACATTATTTATGGCAATATCTCCTCTAACGACTATAAATACCAGAATCACCATACGGTAAAAGGCACATTTTTACTCTGCACCTTTTACCAATCTATATACTCCCGAGATGCCTTTCAAGAGAGTGGCTTCTAAAAACAAAACACCTCTCGAACACGGTCAGAGTAGCACTGACCAACCCCCAAGGCGTCGCCGTAACCAACCTCCCCCCAATCCACGTCGATCTCGAAACCCGAGACGAGAGCTATCTCGGCCCGAGAGATGGACTCTTCTCCAGCATTTTCCGGAGGAAGATTTGGACTGGATGCTCGACAACGAGGATTTCCAAATTGGTGACCTTATAGACCTCACCCTCGCTAAGGCACCCCCATTCACCAAAGAGGACGAGAACGACATTTACAAGTTTGACCTCGAACCCAAGTTGCGTTGGTGTGTCCTGTGCAACGATCAATGGGCCAAAAACGAGATGGTGAAATGTCGGATGTGCTACGAGTGGAGTTGCTTCACCCACTACGACATAGAAGGCTGTTCGGATCCTCGCCGTTGATTTTGGAAGTGCCCGGGTTGTTTATCCCGCAATGCTGGAGGCCCGAGTTTGTACACCGCTACCCAACATGAGCTCAACGACGATAATCTTTTTGAGCATACAGATAACGAGATGTATTAAACATCCTCCAAGAAACGACATCACACCCGTCTTTTTGCTGAGCATGGACAACGTGGTGCTTGGAAGGCGTGACATGACAGAAGTGGAAACATACTTCCAGGCACGGTGTTAAATCATGTCTCATGTTTAGTCTAGATAGGCGTTGTATGATTTCGATATTTTACTTGATCGAGGCGTTGTATGATTTCGATGTTTTCTTATATATTTAAGCTTGTTATGCTTTTACGATATCAATGATTACTTATTATTTCTATGATTCACTTCTTTTACTGATCTATGACTAACTCGGAATCCATGTTGCTTGTTTTTGAAAAAAAAAAAAATGGCAAGTATGCTAACACATTAACTGTCGGATGCATATCGAGATAGGTACATATTAACACATTAATTGTGGGGTTTGTAACAAGACATGTACTCGACATATGCCACACCCGAGTTATTACAGCATGACTAATACAACAATGTCGGTAATAAAAAGATCCTCGACACTAAGTACGCTTAGTTGTCTCAGGTTACTCACTATGATAACACACTAACTTCGGGTTACGTGTCCGGGATAGATGACCGACATATTTCAAACCCAAGATGGTACATCACTAATGCCTAGATAATATTTAATAAAGTATAAGTTATCCACCCTCAAGTCGAAAGCATCTCACTCATGCATTCCGACTTCGGGGGCTAATGATAGGGCCATGTTCCACAGGCCCTTTTACTTGTTCCAAACTGGGCCATGAAAGACTGGGATTCGGACCTTTACAAGGCCAACCCGACGTCATATGAAAAAGCCCAAAAGCTCGTTAAGCCGGGGCCCAATATGCCGGCCCCAAACCAGAGCCTTAATATAGGCCCATACCATCCGACATATGGGATAGCCGGGGAAACGGCTAGCTTAATTCCCACGTCCCAGTAACGGCTAACATAACTGCCCACGTTCTCCATAAATGCCCGAGATGGCAGTTATGGCTGGACTATATAAGGCAGTGATTCCCATGAAACAGGGGACGCAATTTTTAACTAAGAGAGAGATCATACAGGTCAGAGTCCGAATCTCTCACAATCCGCCCCGAGTTCCTAACTCGATCCATATCTCGGCCTGCCATCCTTTGGCAGGACGAATCCAGCTCAGCCCAAACTTCCATACGGCCTCATCTCCCGAGATAGGACGTATCACACCATAAATTGAATAATAGATATCTAAATTCTAACCCTTCTTCTGTGCCAGCGGAGAGGAGAGAGAGACAGCGGCGGACCTGAGAACTGAGAGACTCAGAGAGCGTGACTTGAGAGAGAAGAGACTCACTTCTCTCTGGGGCGAGCGCCGAGCGGACTTGAGCAGCAGGGCAAGCGATTCTTTTGTTTTTGTTTAGGCGGGTCAGAGAGTTGAGAGACAGAGAGAGTCCAATTTTTTTTGTTGAAACAAAGAGTCGGAGTGAGATGAGAGTCGCTGGTTAAAATGAGAGAGACTCCAAATTTTTTTAACAGGGCTTCGGAGTTGAGAGCAGAATTCAGATCCGTGAGAATTTTTTTCAGAGAGAGACAAAACAGATTTAGACTCGTAACTTTGCACAGAATTTCAAAATTCAGGGGCAGTTGCCGAATTCGTATCCTCTGCATTAACTCAAATTTTGAGTTAAGATCTGAACCGTCCTATTGAGATCCGCACTACAATTAAAGTGTACGTGCGTTATAGGAGTGGACAGGATTGGTCTGAATTCTGATCGTACGGTTCATAAATTAACTCAAACGGTGCGTTAATGCAGAGGATACATATTCAGCAGTTGCCCCTTGAATTAGCAACACAAGTACTATAATAGTAGAACCAATATAGAAGGATTGAATTGAATCGACTCGTGTTCAAACACTACTAGAATTTTGGTTTCTTGCATGGATAAAACTTAGTTGTTACATGGATGTGAATGTCCCATGCAAAAGAATTGGCATTTCTGACACAACAATATCTGTTGCATGGGTGTCCCATGCAAAAAGTAACCCATGCAAAAGATTTGATGTTTATCCATGCAATTGTCTCTTACCGACCCATGCAACTAATATTTGACGACCCGTGACCCGCCAGCGACGCCTGATAGTATATTTTAATGAAGGTCCATGCAAAAACCAAAAGAAGTATCCATGTAACAAGTCTGCAGAACTGAGACCCAACAGTTGCATGGGCTTATCCATGTAACAAGTTTTGATGATTCTTTGTTTATTATTTTATTCTAAAGGTCCATGTAAGAAGTCCTACACTATCCATGCAAAAAGTCTACAGAATTGAGACGAAACTGTTCCATGGGCTTATCCATGTAATAAGTTTTGATGATTAGTTTTTTATTATTTTATTCCAAAGGTCCATGTAAGAAGTCCTACACTATCCATGTAACAAGTCTGCAGAACTGAGACCCAACAGTTGCATGGGCTTATCCATGTAACAAGTTTTGATGATTCTTTTTTTCTTATTTTATTCCAAAGGTCCATGTAAGAAGTCCTACACTATCCATGCAATTAATCTAGATTGTCGAGAAATATTAGTTGCATGCGACTACCCATGTTAAATGTTATATAAATTCCTGGACAGAGCCTTTCCTGTATATATTTGATCTCTCCTTTCAAATTGAATATATTTTGTATATCACAGCAAGCAACATGAAGTATAGCAGTATATTAAAAACTAAATGAGATACACAAATATATTCCGAAACTTAAAATGTAGAATCTATAAATTTTGGTCTTAAGAATAAACCTTACAAAGTCATTGAGATACAAAATAATTCACCAAATTAATATACAAAACAATTCACCAAAATGGAAGACAAAACATTACACAAAAGATTTACCAATTAATAGCCATCTTCATCGGATTCATCGTTGAGGTTAGACCATCCAAGTGCTTCCTCAACTTCATGCATGTCATACTCTTGCTCCGTGTGATAACCTTCATCACCTTCCTCCATGGGGTTATCAGCCACCATTTGTGGTGCATGTGATATTGTTGGTGAAGTCTCCATCATATCGTCTACTAGTTCGAACTCATTTTCTTGAATTACCACATTCTCCCAATTAAAGCCCTCTTCATTTGGTTCCAATACCGGATTATCCGTCCTTTCCTCTTGGTAAAATTCGAGATTTTCATCGAAGTCCTCCTCGACACGAAACTTTCCTTTGGGGCTTGTTTTCATTGCCACCCACCATGGACGTCTTTCACGAGTATCCGATGCATAAGGAATGTAGACTACTTGAATTGCTTGGCATGCCAATACGTACGGCTCAAAACTTTTTAGCCGAGATGTGTGTTTCACCTCTACTATTCCATGTTTTTTGTCCTTTTTTACCCCGGTTGTTATGTCAAACCAAATACACCTAAAGAGAGCAACCTTGTTGCCTCCATCATAATTTAGCTCAATTACCTCTTGGAGAATTCCATAGAAGTCGTGTTGCTCGCCATTTTCATCAAACTCTCCGTTGATGCAAACACCGCTACTCTTTGTTGCCTTGTTTTGCCCATACTTTTCGGTGTGAAATCGATACCCGTTGATGTCGTACACTTCGTAGGAGCTTGCGATTTTAGATGGCTTGAGTCCTGCCTTTCGGATATATTTATCACAATCATCATCGGAGAGTACCTTTGTTCGTAACCAATCTCCGTAACTCTCTTGACGAACTTTGTCCAAATCTTGCGGTCTTGTACCACTGTTGAGCATGCATGTATCGAACTCCCTACAAATTCCAATAATTATACAAAAATAAGATTTCGATAGTTTTGACCAGCATGAAAGTCTTTGAAGTTTCCCAATATTGTGCCAATATATAAAGCATTACATGCCAAGCATCGATATACAAAATTTTCCATTTATATGAATTTTGGTGATTTTAAATTGATTTCTAAATCCCAGCTGGTGAACACGAAAAACTGGGTCAAAGAATGGGAGCTGGCATGTGAACTGCCCCTCACAAATCCCTCAATTACACATATCTACAGGCCTTAATATTTTTTTTAAAAATTTTGGCACAGAGTACATGAGGTGACCATCATTTCTACACAGAGAACTAAAAATATGGTTAAGCCAATTGCTCACAATAATTTTATAAAGGTCAGCTGTCCAGAATTATCAAAACAATCAGCACTAGTCAAACTCTAAGCCAAACTCAAACAAAAAAAAATGATAAACCAACTGGAATAATTTAAATATGTGTGTAAATGTCTCATGGACAGTATACTACATGATTTTAATATGGTTATGACACCGGCTTTGGCCATTGGTTGTTTTCCAAATTAAAACATATAGCTAGATAAATAAGATTGTACCTTTCATACTTGTCACGAATCTCGGGACAGTTGTGAAGGACATAGTAGTGTGCTGCTTTATAGTCCTTATCATCAAGAACAATTCGATTTTCTTTTCCAAGAGGCCGACCCGGATTATCAAATATCGATAGTCCTCCTTGCGAAGGGTTACTCCTTGCAACTCGTTGTTTGCCATTTCGAGGTTTTTCTTCAAAATAATGTGAGCAAAAGGTAGATATCTCTTTAACAATTGTAGCCTCGACGATTGAACCCTCGACACGTGCCTTGTTCGTCACTCTCATCCTTTGTTCTTTGTTACGCCTATAATTTCAAGAGTCGGTACGGTAGTTAGATAGATATACTATTATGGGTTCGATATAACAACCAACTTGCAAGCGAAGTGTTTCATTATGTATTTAAATTTTTTTGGGAAAGATAGCAAACCTTTCACATGGGTACATCCATCGGGACCCTACCGGACCACCCATTCTAGCCTCGTGTGCTACATGCACCACAAGATGCTCCATTGAATCGAAGAAACTTGGCGGGAAATTTTTTTCCATTTTGCAAAGTGTGACGACAATATCCTTTTCTAATTGGTCTATACGGGATGGTAAAATCTCCTTGGCACATATCTCTCTAAAGAAACTTGAAATCTCGCATAGAACATCTCACACTTCATCCGGGACAATGTCTCGAAATACGACGGGAAGTAGGCGCTCCATGAACACATGCAAATCATGGCTCTTTAACCCAATTAGGGTGTTTGTTGTGAGGTTAACACACCTTGACCAATTCGATGCGTACCCATCGGGAAACTTCACTATCTCCTTGAGCCATGTCAAAACCTTCCGCTTTTGTTCTAGAGTAAGTGCGAAGGGAGCCTTTGGTTTACGCATCTTTCCTGGGTGTCGAGGGTCCGGGGTTAGGTGTTGATTGTCACGATCGCAAAGGAGAGCCAAATCTTTCCTTGATTTTTCATTATCCTTGGTTTTGCCACCTATGCTTAAGAGCGTGTAAATCAAATTATCCGCGAAATTCTTCTCCAAATGCATAATGTCAATGTTGTGAGGCAAAAGATTGTCTTTCCAATATGGTAACCTCCAAAATATACTCTTTTTTTGCCAATGGTGGGTATCGGCATAACCACGAATTTGGTTTAATTTCTTAGTTCTACCCCATTCAATCTCATCTAGTTGGCTCACTTCCTCGAGCATCTCCTCGCCCGTTTTGTGGCGCGGTGGCCCACCATATTCGGCTCTTCCCTTAATGAAATTTTTCTTATCTCGACGAAATGGGTGACCCGGAGGCAAGAAACATCTATGACAGTCAAACCAACTTGCTTTCCCACCATGCACTAGTCGAAAGGCCTTTGTTGCACCTTGACAATAATAACACCCCAATCGTCCATGTGTACCCCACCCACATAGCATCTCATAAGCGGGATAATCACTCACCGTCCAAATAAGTGATGCATGCATCTCGAAATTCTCCTTTCTAGATTCATCCCATGTCATTTCTCCAATCGACCACAATTTATTCAACTCGTCAATTAAAGGTTCAAGAAGGATGTCAATGTCCCGACCCGGATGCTTTGGTCCGGGGATGACTAGCGTGAGGAACATGGTATCTTCTTTCATTAACATCCCCGGTGGTAGGTTATATGGAAAGACAAACACCGGCCAACATGAATATGGAGATGCACTCGAGTTGAAAGGCATGAATCCATCCGTCGTAATACCCAAAATTACATTTCTCACCTCTTTCGCGAAATCCGGATACTTGGCCGCGAAATGCTTCCAAGCCTCACCATCGGCCGGGTGCACCATAATCCCGGGTTTGTCACGCTTACCCTCCTTGTGCCATCTCATATTTTTCGCATTTGATTCGGTCAAGTACATCCTTTGCAATCTTGGGGTAATGGGTAGGTAACGAAGTATCTTTTGTGGAACGGGTTTTGCCTTTGTATTATGTCCCGGTGGCTTATATCTCGGTTCTCCACATACATCACAACTTGTCTTGTCCTTGTTCGTATCGTTGTAATAAAGCATGCAAAAGTTTGGGCATACGTCTATTTTCACATGTTCCATGCCCAACCCCTCGATCAATCGCTTCGATTGGTAGAAATTATCCGGCATTTGAGAGCTAGGAGGAAGCATGCTCTTAATGAGACCCATCATATCATCATAGCATTTTTGGCTCAATTGGTGTTCCGCCTTTAACGCCAAAGCTTGTGTGACCGCCGACAATATGGTGTGGTTTTCGCATTTCAAATGTCCGGTCATGTTCTCCTCCCAAAGAGGGGTTTCCGATGCGGCTAGCATGGTGAAAAATTTTGAAGCTACTCCGGAGGGTTGGTCAGCCTCCCAATCAAAAGAAGGTCCAGCTGCTGCCCTTACCATATCTCCCATTTGATCCGTTGGTGGAGGGGATAGAGGGTTGATAGTTGGGTTACTCTCATCCTCGCCGTGCTTGTGCCAAACCTCATATAGAGCGCGGAAACCAGATTTGTAAAGGTGTATCTTCACGGTTTCTACATCTCGACTATAGAGGTTGTCACATTTTTTACAAGGACAAGGGATACACTTCCTTCCACGCGCGTCGATAGTCACCACATCGGGTTTGGATAATGCCGCCTTAGCAAATTCTTGAACACCCCTAATAAAATTTGGTTCAAGTCGTGTTCTGTTGTTGTACATCCATTGACGGTCGTTAGTGGCCATTTGATTAGTTTCCTGTAACATTGAATTGATGGTTAATTTAAAAATTGAGATGTGGTACAACCTAATGACTTCAAGTCCTTTCTGGCATTTCATCAAACAGTTCCAATGCGCAGAAAAAAAAAGCATTTGTTGAATGGTAATGTACACAGAGAGTTAGAGGTTGTAAGGAAATTCAGCCCCATTCAATTAGGTTGAAATGAACCGCTTAGTTACCACAATAAATTATATTTCAATTGTACTTACCTCCTCTTTGAGTGCAATGCCGATGTTGACTTCAATGTGATGGGCAGAGAGACACAGAGACTCAAAAATGCTGATGGGCAGAGAGAGATATAGCGAGAGTGGAGGGAGGGGTAAGAGGCTGGGCAGAGAGACACAGAGACTCAAAAAGAGAGAGTGGAGGGATTAAAAAGAAGGGCACGACTTGGCGACTGACCGACTGGGCTCATAAGGAAGAGCATGAGGAAATGAATTACCAATAAGGTGGTCTGTGTCGGGTTGAAAATGAAACCGATGGTCGGCATTTACATCGGAAGACCAGTACAAATAGTGTCATTGTTGTTCTAAGTTCATTTTTGTTTTTTTTGCGTACCCTGTTTGTACGCATTTTATTTATTCCACCACAAATTCCCACCATGCATTGTATATATCCCAACATAAGACTACATCCCATTTTATATATCCCAACAGAAAATGAAACTCAATATATGCCAAGGATAAGAAAAAACAGATCAGGAGTTAATTATCTAAGATGAGTGACTGAAGTATAGTAAACTTCAGTTTAAACTTAATGCTGTTCACATCCTACTTAATTGTTCATCCAAATACTTAATATTGTTCACTTAATACATAACTCCCAATCAAATTAGATACATAACTGTTATGTTTTGTTAGCCGCTACACTATTACAAATGGCGTAAAACCAGAGGTTTGGCCTTCTAGAGATCATCCACGTCCTTTATCACCCCCACCGCGACCAGAAGGTTCCCCTCCCCCACCACCACCAGAAGACTGTACATTTGTGACAACCTCCTAACAAAATGCAGAAAAAGAATGGAAAATATGCATTAATATACTACGATGTGATTTCCAAAAAATGAGTTGAAAGGGACATTGCACTTACAGAGAAGTTAGGAGGGTCAGCTCCTGTTTTGGCGAAGAGCGCCGCGATACATGCCCTGCTGTACGCATTTTCTTTTTTATTCTCTTCCATTTCCTCTCGGTGTCGCATCTCTTGGGCAGCAATCTCCTGAGCAAACCCTCTTTGTGCAACATCTAGTTTCCTTTTAACTAACTCTTCCACCTCCTCGGCAGTGTACGATTTCTTTGTGTGTTCAGCAGAGGTGGCAGTGCTTTTGGTAGGTTCCGATGGGGCTGCCTCCATTGCCTCCAGCTCTTGGTTGGCTTTTGACATTCTTGACCGATTGCCAAATCCGTACATCCTGCCTCTCTTGTCCTCTCCATCCACAGCAAGTTTCCATAGCGCTTCATCGTCCATTTCATTCCCATGTGCCTCTTTTAATGATTTGAACCGATCCTGCATTGGATCGACACAGTAAGTTAAGTTATAAATTGCAAATCATTATATTACATCTAACGGACTGTAATCTTGGGGCTAAGGGCGCTATAGTCAATTTCACTTTCCAAACAAGGGTACATTTATGTTGCTTGAGTTGTGCTTGTAATTCTCAAAAGAAGGAACTGATTACACTATAGCAAACCAGGCCGGCTTGGTAATGTTGAGAAATAGATAGAAAGTTCTCCAGTTGACACAATAGCTAAAGGATGTTTTTTTTTTAAATGGTCAAAAGCAGAATTTGGTAAAACCCTCACCCAAAATTGGTTCATGTTGCACAATTTTGGTTCATGTTGTACGTAAATACCATCAAATTGGTTCTTGTTGTGTAAAAATGAAGACATAGACAAAAATTGTGTTTACCGCTGCCCTTTTTGCTCTATCGCTGACGTACTCCCCAGCCGGTGACCTCTTCAAATGAGTTCGATCAAAAACATCCTGAAGACCAACGGCACTCCCCTTCTCAACAATTTGAAATTTCATTTTCAATGTATAAGATGTAGATCAATACAACAGTTAAGAGAAGGAAATTCATGAAATTAAATTTTCAATGTGTAAGATGGAAATCTCCAATCGATCACAGCAAATAAGCCACTTCTTAGCAAATTACAGCAAATTACAGCAAATAAGCCACTTCTTAGCAAATTACAGCAAATAAGCAACCTCCTAGCAAATTTTTGTTTATTTGTAAAGTATATGATGAAAGAAGAAATACCAATTTTTGTTTGTGCCTGTACGAGCTCCTGGATCCACCCACATGACTGACGGCACGTTTATCTCCAGAGCTGCTAGACCCAGTTTTGTTAGCCCGGTTGATGTTTGAAGATTGCTCCCATTTGGGATTCATCCAAATGTCACACAGACCCTTCCAGTGGTCCGAATTCTTGCACCACCTTGGACAAACATCCTTCCATAACTCCTTGTCCTCTCCAAATTTGTTCCTGCACACTCTCCTAGTGTCTGTCAGTACACGCAGCCAGGTATCTGCCGCTATGTTCTCGAAGACATCGAGACAACGCCCGACATCTTCGCCCTCGGCCCATGAGTATCGCTGCAAGAATTTACGCAGGATTTCTAACCTCACAGTCGAAGGAAACATGTTGAACGACCTGATTGGTCCCGGCAGGCACTCACAAGTCACGAGCCTTATTGTTGTCACCACCTTTGAGCATTCAGGGGCTGCTGTGAACTCGTAGTCACCAACAACCTTCAGTACAGGCCTGCTATCTGGGTGAACAGGGTCACGAGGCTTGGCAAGACCCCGTACACCCCTGACATCAGACTTCTTCCCCTTCCTGTTTCGCTTTCGCTTGCTAGTCTGCACTCTATTTGCTGACCAATCCAGGTCTACACCGCTCAATTCGAACGCTTCAGGACACATGCGTAGAACCCGACGCTTACGGAACCTCCTACTTCCATCATCCTCTATCTCCGGCAGTAATGACTGGGGTTCAGCAGCCTCCTCCTCTGCAGAGAAGTTAGATGGCTGGTTCATGTCAGAATTGTGAATATCCTCAGTATTGTCAGATTCTGCTGGACTCACACCGGGCTGCACAGTGGGCTGCGGCTCGGGCGGCGGCTTGTGATGCGGCTGCTGCTCGGGCTGATGTGGGGGCTCCGGCGGTTGTGACTGGGGTTCAGCACTCTGACTGGGAGACTCGGCGGAGGCCCCCTCTGTCTCATCCTCTTCAATTGTGTACATTCCTCGGGCGGTGTCAATATCTTCACTGCTGAGAATTTCATCAGATTCTTCAGATTGGTCAGAGTCATCATCCAACATTCTTCTGGCCCTCAAGTACGCCAAGTAAGCGGGACTATACCCTGAATATGTTCTGGCCCTGACCGGTTCTTCGACCCCCTCTTCTGCCTCATCTTCTTCGACCGGGTCTTCGACTGGTTCTTCGACCGGCTGCTCGACCGGTTCTTCGACCGGCTGCTCGACCGGTTCTTCGACCGGCCGCTCGACCGGTTCTTCGACCGGCTGCTCGACCGGTTCTTCGACCGGTTCCTCGACCGGTTGCTCGACCGGCTGCTCGACCGGCTGCTCGACCGGTTCCTCGACCGGTTTTGGATACTCAATAGGATTCAGCCTTGGGGATCTTCGGCGGCCATCAACGTCAGCACCCAAGGGTTTTGGTCTACGAACCATTCTCTTAGAGGAAAGGGACTTCGGTGGAGGAGGTGTCACAGTGGCCTCTGGCTCTGCCATTGGCGGGGGAGAACGTGTCACAGTCGCCGTGTCAGTTCCCTCCACCTCGGGATTAAGCCTCGGAGATTTCCGGCGTCCAGACACCGTGGTCCTTACGGAATCATCACTGTGCTCCATCATATCTGTGACAGAACAATACCATCTTATTAATTAAGCTACAGCAGTACATTGTAATACCATCAATGTAAGCAATAATCAGGTTCAAGTGATTCCTTTCATGAAATGTTTTAGATTTGTCAACTTATTTAGATAAGATAATTACTTGTTTAAAATCAGCTCCAATTTACAGAACTATACAACATAAGACTAAAAGCAACCATAAGCACTATACAACATAGATGCGTACCATAAGACTAAAAGCAACCATAAGACTAAAATCAGCACCAATTTACAGAACTAGATAACATAAGAACTATACAACATAGATGCGTACCAGTACTAGTACATCCAGAAAATCAGCACCAATTTACAGCAAGAAAATAGATTAAAAGCAACCATAAGCAAACGCACAAATTCTGAAACCAGAGACATTTTTTCATTGATGATTATCAAGGTCTTTGCACTTACAGAACTATACACACATCTTTCATCTTGTACATATTGCAAGAGAGATCAAAACAAATGAGATAAACAAAGAGAGATGACTCAAAAAGCTTGTACCAGCCTTCAATACCAACCCACGTACTCTTCTCTTTTTCTTTCTATCTCTACTCTTTTTTTTTCCAAAGATGAACAGAACTTGAGGGACAAAACACCAAGCTGTTTAGAACACACTAGAACACACTGGACCTCTAATATCTCTTTTTTCTAGACACCTTTAAGCTACAGCAATACATTATAATACCATCAATGTAATTAACTACAGTTTCTGAATGTAATGCACTATAGAACATTAAATTCTAAAAGAGCTGATACCAGCAAGTGGAGGTTTGAAGACAAATTGTTTTTGTTTATTATAATTGAGGTGAGAAAAGCTTGAAAGTGTGTTGGGTGGCTGGATTGTTAACTTATGATTTAAAAAAAAAAAATTGAGATGAGAACTCCTTAATTAGCATTTTCCTTTCTTCATAGTGAGATGAGAACTCCTAAAAAAAAATTGATATATTTTTGTTTATTTGGTGCTTTTGGAGATCATAAAGGGCTTTTCTGAGTATAAGAGAAGGTAATTTATTCATGCTGACTATGAAGGCTCCTACTGCCATAACCCAAGCTAATTGATTTTCAGAATTTGACGTGTCAGAGCTATTCAATACTGACTGACGATGATAGGTACAAAGGTAACCAGTAGCAGAATAAGCCAACCATGGATAACAGGTTCTTAGCTACCTTTCATTAAATCAAAGTATCAGTAATAAAAAACTCCATCAATGAGCTTATGCAACAATAACTCTATATTTTTAATTCATTACCAGAATAATGAAATCATAAACAAACAACATAAGACTACAAGGGACAAATCAGGTTGCCACATCTCATATAGGAATGACTACATCTGATCAGGTCAGCAAGACAAAAAAACAATTGACAAAAAAATCCTCATTTTTCATGCATATATATAATAGCAACTAACTCTGAGTTAAATTAATGATTTTAAACCCAAGTTAAAGTTTTGAGTCAATAAAGATGAATGAAAACTAAATTAATAAAACTAATTTCCTAAAACCTAAATTAATGCATTAATACAATATAGTTGTGAAATTCATCATATATATATGGTTTAATTGTTCATAGAAAACCTAACTAATCAATCTTCTTTGAGGTTCTTTTTTGGTAGTGGTTGTCAATATATAACCAAACATCACGAGTTTACCAAACTTATCCGTGCACATGCAAGTATTCTCCTTTGAAATTTCTATCGTTTGTTTTTGCATGAAGGAGCCTGTGTCTCTCATTTCATAAAATTAATCACTTATTACCGTTGTTTCATTATATTACTACGGCAGATATAAATTCTTTCCTGCTATTTTTAGGGCGCGCAGTACCCACAACACCCCGCCCAAATATAAATAATTATGTAAAAGAATTTTATTGGAACCTCCCAACTTCCAGCTCCATATACAAAATTCAGAGACAATAAAACTAAAATTAAAACCTAAAATTAAAACCTAAATTAAAACCTAAACTTAAAACCTAAACTAAAACCTAAATAAAACTAATTTCCTAAAACCTAAAATTCTACTACCCGAATTTCCTAAAACCTAAATTAATAAAACTAATTTTTGTAACCTAAATTACAGCAACGAGTTATCTACGTACCTATTCCGAAGAGCCTTCGATCTCCGACGTAAGCGAGATTGGCGGAGAGAGCGGCGGGGGTCGATCGATCGTCAGTACAGAGGGTTGAGAATGTGGTCGATCGAGAGACAGAACAGAGCGACGGGTGGGAGGGTTCTTTGGCGGCGACCCCGATCGGAGAGGCGGAGTGAGGGAGAGGAAGGGTTGCGCCTCGGGCGGTAATGTGTGAGGGTTTAGGGAGAGGAGGGGTTTTGGTTGCCTTTTCAAAAAAAGCTAAGTCCCAGACTCCCTCTCCAGAGACCTAAGTATGTATGAATTCGTATCCTCTGCATTAAGAATTCAGATCCCCTAATGTAACCCAATTTTTGAGTTTTGATCCAAACCGTCCAAGATGCTCTAACACGATCTTAAAGAGTCTGGACCCCACAAATAATACTGGGCCCCTGCGCTACCACCGAATAGGCACCGTGCACGTCAAAACTCAAAAATTGGGTTACATTAGGGGATCCGGACTCCTGCATTAACCCCTCTCTGTATCGCATTTACTATGATGGGCCTGAGGTACCTCAAATTTACCACTGCATATCGGTGCCGCATGATCCTCTAGCACAAATCTTAGAGTAAAGAGGGACTTCCACCTGGGGCGGATACAAACACATTAGTTATATTACCTGAGGGGACATCATCGCATAATTTTCATTTACTAAAATGGAGATCCCATTTTTAAATCAGGACAGTTCATCACACATCAGATGGCTCTGATTCGCCCAGTGGCCATTTAGATAATAATTACACAGCAAATAATATACTGAAAATGCAAAATGCAAAAAACTAAAGTTTATCATATTATATATGTAAATTATTCTTACAAATATCAATTTTATACCATTTTAATATTATTTGCATCTTAAAATAGTGTTAGTGAATGTGGACCGTGCATTTTCACGTTATAAATCAACGGTTGATTTGTCATGAAATGATTCAAAGTTGATTTTTAAATGATCAAGTGAGGACCCTTAACATGTACAACACAAGTGTTTTTTATTTTGGCCGTCTCTAAGCTTCGATCCGACGTGATTTGATTATAGCCATTCTATGGCTTGATATTCCGTAAGCTAGATGGATGTGAAAATCAACGTAAATTTGGACAAAATTTTAAAAGACCAAAAGTAAGCTAATAATCTTTAATTGTAACGGTTCCGATCGACCGGGCCACGACATTTTTGTTTGCGCCTTCATTAACTTGCACAACTAGAGTTATGGTTGCATGACAAGTATATATGGCATATGAGTTGTTAAGACAAAAGGCATGTACTAACTTAATATTTTAGGTGTCTAAATCATATACTAATATGCAAAAACATGTTTAAAAATTCATTTTGGGGTAATAGAGATACTAATATAATTTCCAATAATTTTTTTTAACAAAAAGAAATGCCAATTTTCTTCATTGATGACTAAATTACACAACTCATGGAAAATAACTAATAACACATATTTAATAAATTAAATTTGTTCATCACATATTCATGACTTGTACAAATTTAATTAAAATATGAATATATAATTATTAAAATTTTTACAAAATTTATCTCATCTGTTCAGAATATATATTCTTATAAATCCACATGTTAACATACTAAAATCCCACTTCTTATTTAAACCCCGAGCCTATTTCACTGAACTCCTGGCCCCATAATAAATTCCCGAATAAGCACCTGACACGTGTCAAAATACTGTGTACCTAGCGAGAATACGGAGTTCTATTTCAATTCCCTCTCAAATTTTGTATATTTATATTAACAGAGCAGGTGTGGTTCAACGCAGCACATCACATTGGTACATTTCACATACAAACCAATTAAAAAACTGCCGGAAAGAAAAACAGATGTGCTAATAAAATTGGCGGAAACTTTGCCCCCCATCGCAGCCAGCGAAAAGTTCCCCCCTTTACCGAATTCACATCCTCCCCGGTACCGCACCAGGGAGCCTTTTACGCTTACTGGATCCAGACGGTTCTTTCCCGAATCTCAAAACTGCTAAGAGTAAATCTTAAACCGTAAATTGAAAGGGAATCTTTTGCAGTATTGGAGAGGATACATGTTCCCCATTAGATAACCTCAATTACTTAGCCGCCTCCCTCACTTTTCCACTCATTTCCACCCTCTTTCTCTCCTTGGCTTAGGTCACGATTTCTTGACCCTCTTTCTCGCCGTCTCTAAAAAATCACCCAATTTCTTGACGGCACGGAGGTAGATCCAACCAACGGAGGTACCTCTCACACTTCTTGGAGGTACATGCAACCCTCAAGAAATTTGATTTTACTTTCCTTTTCAGGTAATATCTAACCGGTTTCGAACTTGATTCTCTTAAATGTGCGTATCTATGCATTTTTCCCACCTTCTCACCTCACATTAGAATATTTCTCTTGATATTTTTGCCAATTCTCGGGAAATGTAGTTTAATCTGGACTTACACTTGATATGTGCTCCACAATCACCATTCTCTGAAATGATAATTGTTCATGTCTGAAAAAATAGAAATACTGTGTAGTTTGATCATTTTGAAGTTTATAAAATTGTGTAGTCTTCATAGGCATTGTACGAACAATTGTGCTGTAAATGTCTCATATGCATTGTATAATGTGTGTAAATGTCTCATGGACAGTATACTACATGATTTTAAATATGTGTGTTAACATCGCTTCAAAATTTAATTTCTTATTGAAGTTCAAAATATAACCTGACAGAACTAGAAGGAGATGATCCCATTTCATGATTTCATGATGATGCTTCATTTATTTTCTACAAAAGATATTTAGTAAGTTTTCTTATAAAGAAATCACCCCAAAATATATTAAAAAAACAAAGAAACAATTCTCTTTTACATAATTGGGAAACAATTCTGAGGGAGACCATGTATATGTTCCTCCTACCTTACTTTTAGTATATATATTTGATGTAGATTTATACTTGGGACCTTGTAAATATATTTTTATTGTCAATCAATTGTTGGAGCTCAATGCTACCAACCTTCAAAAAAAAGTTCTCTTTTATTTTTGAAAGATCGCTATACCTTGTAGTTCTCCGGAGCATTCTTATAGAACTGTTGAGCTGATGCCTTCCAAGCCTCATCTTGTATCTTTGTTTTTTCCTCTTCCAGTCCTTTAATTAATCTCCAATAAAAAAGAAAACAAAAAAATGAAGCTCTTGACTGAAACATAAAATCCCCAATCACCACCCCCACCTACACCTCCACCTCCACCGCCGCCACTGCCATACCCACCACCATGAGCACCACCTTCGCCGTATCCAGACACAGAACCATAACCAGATCCATACCCAGATCCATTACCAGAGCCTCCGCCTCCACCTTTCCCTCCACCACCACCTCCACCGCTGCCATAACCGCCACCTGCTGCACCACCTACACCACCACCATATCCTGATCCGGACCCAGAGCCATACCCAGACCCGTAACCAGATCCTATGCCGGTACCACCCCCTTCCCCACCACCCCCACCGCTGCCACCACCCTTGCCATATCCCCCACCAACTCCTGAACCGGTACCCTCACCGTAACCAGACCCGTAGCCAGAGCCATAACCAGAGCCTCCGTCATAACCACCCCCACCTCCATTGCCCCCGCCTCCGCCACCACCTAATCCAGCACGTAGATTTTAAATAGTTAATGGCTCAAACCATAGTAAACAGATGATACACGTAGATTTTAATTAGTGGTGGCCTGGTGGGTTCTTATATGGTACATTTCTATGTTTTTTTGCGGCTTCCGATGAATTGCCTCCTTTATTTTGTATTAATCAACCCTCTAAGGCCTATAACACATTTCTATGTTTTTTTATGAATATAGAAGGCGACTACCAAAATGCCTCCCCGAAATTCTGGTCTGACAAGAGCGAGAGCAACTAAATATAACAAGAGGAAGTGCCCAACAGATCAGCAGACCCAGGGTGTCGGGATTGTAGATGCAACTCATGAATGTGATACTCCACCACCAAAGAAAAAGGGACGAGGGCCTGGAGCTATACGAGATGCGACAGAGGTTATTGAAAATCGACCGGAGATATGGCCTGTTGGGATGCACGAGTTCTCGTGCGGAAAGGACTCAAGGCAAATCACTGCTGCAATAACTAGGCTTGCCCTTAATTACATGCCGTCGCCATTAAGAAGTTATAACGCCTTTGATCCTCGTACAAAGGATAACGTTGAGAAGGCGTTTTTGGTACCCTTTAACTTTCATGTTTTTTTAATACAACACAATTCATGTTCCCACACTTTGATCTGTTCCTGAGTTGGGTCGCATCTGTGTTTTTTGAGATGTTGAAATGTAGATAATTCTGGACAGTTGACCTTTATCGGTACAGTACCAGTAATATAGATTCTGGACAGCAGGGAGCATCTTGATAACTGGACAGCTTGTTGCACAATATAGATTCAGTACCAGTACCAGTATAAGTAATATAGATTCTGGACAGCTGACCTTTATCTGGTTAGTGAGTAATTCAACATCTGGTTGTTTTGATAATTGACATCTGGTTAGTGAGTAATTCAATAAGTGCAACAAGTGCAACTTTCAGTACAGTACCAGTAATGTTCTATATTATAAAATAAGTTTGATTTTTGTTTTATACATACAAAGTCAGAAATTCAATTAGCCAAGTCAAAATGTCGACATGCATGTCGCCAGAAACTGACATGACAGTATTTATATTGACTAGAATTATTAATATTTTTCATGAATATTTATTGAACTTATCTGAAATAGATGGTTTATTTCGGAGTTAGTAAAGATTTAGATACAGGAAAGATTTATTGAACTTATCTGAAATAGATGGTTTATTTCGAACTTATCTGATTCCCTTTTCTTTTTTACAGGAAAGATTTAGATACAGAGAAGGTGAAGATGCCGACCATTGTCGAGAAGTTTTTGATGCCATAGCTGTCAAGAGGTACGCTGAGGAGCTGCACACCGCAAGGGACAAGTGCATCAACAAATTTGGTTGGGACATGCCCTTATGGAAGGCCAACGTGCCGCATTGGTGTCTTAAAGCCGCAAATTGGCACGGTCTCTGTGACATCTTCAACACAGAGGAGTGGCAAGGGTTGAGGACACAAAACAAAATAAACCGCATGTCGTCAGGATTTAAAATCGCACACCACGGTGGATCAGCTAGCACACTCCAGCATGTGGATAAACTGGTAAGCTTAATTAACTACTGTGTTAAAAAATTAACACTATTTACAGATTACTAGTAAACCTCTAATTGCAAACCTCTTGTTTATTCCTTCTCATGTGGAGACAACACTAAAAAAAGGAACTCCAACATTGGAGGAGATTTACCTACACATGCATTGTAGATTAGAAAATGGAAAATCACCTGTGCTGTCTCAATATGAGGCTGCCACGGAGGGCGTGACTGAAACCACTGAAGATGGTGATACTAATGACATCGTGAACCAACCAACAGAGGAGACTACCACAACCTCCTTAACTTTCGATATCAGCTCGTTGCAATTCACCAACGATAGAGCCAAAAAAGTTTATGTAAGTGGTAATTTTGTATAGTCACAAGACCTTGTTATTGTACCGTTCTTATTAACAGTCCCAACCTTGTTAGTATGCTGTTTTTATTAGCAGTACCAACCTTGTTTTTGTACATTTCTGGTACAGTTTGTATTAACAGTACCCACTTTGGCATGACATGAAATTACCACAATTGCACTATATATAGACCAATAAGACTGAATAGCAGCTTATGCATGATTCAAATGACAATAAGTGAGAAAAGTTGATATTTGAGGGGTTTTATGGCACAATTACAAAGGAAAGGATCTTGGCGAAAATTGAGGATTTATTTCTAAAGTTCATTTTACTCACCTGTTGCAACTTATAGGAAGATGTTACTGAATGGAGGGCCGATGAGGCAAATGTTGACAAGGACGAGAGCGCTTTGTATATTACTGCTGTTGGGGGATCAATCCGTGGCAGGATACGAGGCTTCGGAAGCGTGCTTGATCCTATGCTGCCAACAGCAACCACACGAGCCAGGGCAACCCATGCAGCATCTTCTGTTTCTGGGGTGACACAACATGGGTCGCAGAAAACTTACACTCATGAAGAAATGAACGCAATCTTAGTGCAAGAACGAGATCAACGTCTTATTGAGGAGCGAGAAGAGAGGAAAAGAATACAAGCAGAAAATAACATCATGTTCATGCAACTGTTTGCAATGATGGGGGTGCAAAGGCCTAACTTACAGGTACGAAATGGTATTATTTTCAATATCAGCACAAAATTCGAGAATTTTTACAATCTTCAATTCATCATGGTTATAAAGTAATTGCGGGTATATTACTGAAATTATACATAGCCTACCAATCAAAATTCATGTTAATGTGTTGTATGCAAATATATCATTTACTGTTAATTTCTGAATTTTTATATTTATGAGTCACTTGATTGATGTGTCACTTGATTATACATAGCCTACCAATCAAGATTCATTTGTCACTTGAAATGATACATACCTGAAATTATACATAGCCTACCAATCAAGATTCATGTGTCTCTTGATTTACTGTGGGTTTCTGATTGCTAAATTTATCATTCAAATTGATTCATGTTTAACAGTCTACATGTTGGTGTAATGGGGAAAATCACTTATTTGCATGTTAAATTGTTAACTACAATACTAGATGATGTTAATATTACTCACTAACCAGATGTTGAAATGTCCATATTCTAACATAATTCTACAATGTTTAATGCTTAGGGTCAAGGTACCACAACTATACCTCAGACTCAGGAAGGAGCTTCACGAATGCCGATGGCCATCTCTCAGGTATCATATCTGTAGTTGGAACCTTATTTTTTTGGGTAACATATGTTGTATTATGAAAGTCTTTTATTTCTGGATTTTTACGTACCATACTTACAAGCAGAAATAGCTGACCTAATTTAGCTTGTATTTGGTGATCTCTAATCCAAGGATTATCCTTCCTCTATAAGGCAGCCCGGCTGTTTTTGTTCAGTGGCTGTGCTGAACCATTATCTATACTAACTTATATTCCTATTATTGATGTGCTGCTACCTCTGCTGTTCATCTTAGTGCTGTGCTGGTACCCGGTGTTGGTACAATGCAAATAATACTAACTTCTATTCTATGCTAATGTGGTATATGTAGGGTCTAGGTGCTGACTTTATACAATCAGATGGGAGAGCCACTTTCCAAGCACTCCTCAATGGGCAATCTGGACAAGAGGTGGCAACATGCGAAGCCGCCATCAACCAATGGTTCGGGGGAGAAAACCAGAACAACCCCAACAATCAGCCCTTCTAGTGTGGGGATGTTGCAGCTACAAATAGTAGGCTCTTTTTGTAAATTTTTGGTGATAGGCCGTGCTTATATTTTGTGTATACAAAAACAAAAGGGCCGTGCTCTTTTTGGTCTTATGTTACAATGCTTGCTTGAATTTAAATGTTGGTTCATGATAATTAAAATGTTACTCTCCATGTTAACTGGTTTGAATTGTTCATATTATGTTTCAATGGCAAATGCCAAAGATTTCTTGCTTGCCACATGTTTTATTGTATTGTTTTTATTATGTTTGAATGGGAAATGAAACAGATTTCTTGCTTGCCACTGGGTTGGTACCAAATGGTACCGGGAGGATTATAGAAATCTGGCACGATAATATATTGCTGGAACGTCAATTATTTCCATCGGAATATCATTACAAATATTGGGTAATACAGTGCATGCAATAGGTCGAAATGATATCCTTGCAAATAACCTGGTGGGGCCCACCAGCATTATCCATGCAAATAACCTGGTGGGGCCCACCAGCATTATCCATGCAAATAACCTGGTGGGGCCCACCTACATAGCCATGGAAATAACCTGGGGGCCCCACCTTGTCTATCCATGCAATTACTCCCTTCAATTGCCATGCAATAACCCGTGTGGGACCCACGCTCTCTATCCTTGCAAATACTCAGTTGTCTATCCATGCAAATACTAGGGTGGGGCCCACGCTCTTCATCCTTGCAAATACTCAGATGGGGCCCACGCTATTTATCCATGCAAATACTTCCTGCAGGCGCCAATTCTCAGACTTGTTGCATGGGTACTTGTTCCATGAGAAAGCCCATGCAATAAGATTTGGAAAAGTTATTACATGGATAACCCATGCAACAAGTCTGAAATTGAGTATTTGCATCGAGGCTTGTACCATGGGTAGTTGTTACATGGATAACCCATGCAACAAGCCTTTTTCGGGCTTGTTGCATGAGTAAGCCCATGCAACAACCGAAATTTCATCCATGCAAGAAACCAAAATTCTAGTAGTGAAATAACAGCAGTACTAGTCATCAGATAACAGCCGTACTAGACATGCAACTGGTACATGCACTGGACGGGAGGATACTAATTGCACTGTTTCAAGTGTGGTCACTGACTTACTGGTCAGCTCCGACTGAAGAAGCATTGGCATTATGTGTCATGTACATTAAAGAAAAAAAAATTAATGTTTTTCAGAAATTTTGGACCATTGAAAAATAGTGATTTGATATTGTCTGAAATATATTAAAAAAATTCAAAGAAAATATAAATGGCTATATATGTTGTAAATGAATGTTCCATCTCTAATTTGAGATACTTACGGTACTTGTGTTGCTTATTGCTTTCTGTCCCTCTTTGTCACGTCAATTTTTTCCAAGTTGACAAATATTGACTTTACAATAATTCACTGCCTAGCACAGTACACTACTACAGAAATGGTCATTGTACACTGCACATTGTATACGGATTTGACAATTTTATATAAAAACCGTGTGATATTGTAATTTTTTGGAAGCCTGAAATTCTGTGGGATCTATTACACGGATATTTATTAAAGAATCAGTGTAGAAAGCCTTGAGAGAGCTACACGGACGTTTATCAGGAATTGTAAACGGATTATTGTTTAACTAACAGTGTAGATAGCCATGAAAGAGCTACACGGATATTTATGGTGAGAACCATGTAGAAATATTCGAAATGCACACGGATGTTTGTTTCAATAACAGTGTAGAAATCTTTGACAGAGCTACACGGCTGTTTACATAATAATCCGTGGAGAAAGGTTATTGTAGGGTTTTGATTATCGATAAAGGCCTTGTCCTTCCAACGCCGTTTTGATCAATTAATACTCTCTCTCTCTGTATACGAATTGGTCTGATTTCTACGCACAAGGAGGCCGGATCTGAGATCTTTGAAGTTAATTTGTATTTCTCCTCTCTATCTTGCTAAGGTTAGTCGTGTATATATTTCTCTTTTCTTCCTCTAATTTTCTGTTACTTATTATTGCTTATTTAGGTCAATTAGTAATTAATGCATGCATGCTTGATTTGTTGAGATAATGTAAATAATTAGTATATTAAATAGAGTGATGCATGTATAATTGTGCTTGTTTCTAATAATAGAGTAATGCATGTATAATCAACTAATGCATGTATAACATAGTGATGCATGTATAATTGTTATTTTAGTGATTATTTTACTAATGCATGTATAATTGTGCTTGTTTCTAATAATGTTGTTTTTTGTAGAACCATGTCACATTCAGGTGAGCAACGATGGCTCTTCGCTTTTGGTGCCAGTAGCCAGGGTTTACAGAGGGTAATATGAAGATATACATGTTTTAATAAATAAAGAGTTGAGTAAAAAGTTGGATGAAGGACCTTTAAAAAAAAAAGAGAAGAGGTGGGATGAAGGACCTTCAGAGCCGGATGAAGAGTCGAACATAACCTCTGAGTTACACCAGCTTCAGCTAACAAGGAAGATTCTGACATGAGTTACATACATACATAGAACCGACCTTCTTCAGTCTGACAAGATTGTGTCCGACTCTTCATTCGACTCTTCATCCGGCTCTGAAGGTCCTTCATCCACCTCTTCTCTTTTTTTTGAAGGTCCTTCATCCAACTTTTTACTCGACTCTTTCTTTATTAAAATGTATCTTCATATTACCCTATGTAAACCCTAGCTACTGGCACCAAATGTAAACCTTAAGTTTATATTTGAAATCATTATGGGATCGAGGCTCAGGAGGAAGGATATGTCTACCCAGTATGGATTTGTATAATATATGCTCAATATGGATTTATATAATGTTTCAATTTAAATTTTGTAATACTCAATATGGATTTGTATAATTTAGTGTACACGAATTTTTAGTTTACCCTTATTAATTGACCGGTTTGTATGCCATCCACCTATTTTGTGTTTCAAATATAAAGCATGTTCTTGTAATTAAATAAAATATAGAGAATTTAGTAATTTTTTGTGCTGTAATTGTAAATAAGGAGATGAATTTATGAATTTTGTAATTGCTGAACATGGATTTGTAATGCTAAATACGAATTTTGTAATGCTAAGTATAATTTTTGTGCTGTAATTGGAAAACTGGATATCAAATTATCTGAAAAACTGGGGGTAAACTCAATATTGAATTTTGTAGCAAACTGGCTAGCAAAACTGGAGGCTAGCTCAGAAAAAAATTGTTAATAAAAAAATATATAGGATACCATACACGGATATTTAACTTAAAACCGTGTCAAAATAGTAATTGTACACGGATATTTGTTGAATAGCCGTGTACGAAATAGCTACACGGATTATTTTTTTAAATCCGTGTAGAAAAGACTAGTCCAGAAATAAAAAAAACCCAAAAAATATATAGGACACGAAAACTTTAATTCTGTTGTAAAATTAAAATGAAGTTGCAACAAAAGTAAAGTAAATGACAAGAGAGATAGAGAGCAATAGTACAATTTTATTCCCTTCTAATTGTATGTCCTTTCTTGCTTTTACAAAACCTCTATTTATAGGCTAGAAAGAGATGTTACAATAATAAAGAAGAAAATAAATGTCCATAGTAGTGGAGTAGTGGAGAAGTGGGGCAATGAATTGAACATCCACATAAATCATATTAAATTTGATTTACAACAAATTCTATTCATCAATGAACTATAAATTTCCATAATAATTTTTAGCATCCCTAAACAATGGGATTTGCTGCCCGAATTTGCAAAATTAAAAGATAACATAAATATTTGATATAACTGACAACTTCAAACTCTACTAAAGTTGACACCCACCTGGTCCGAACCTGCGACTGTCACGCCCACCTGGCCCGAACATGCGACTGTCATAGGGTGCTTGACGGCGGTTAATGCGACGATCATCGGAGTTATTGCCTTGAGAATACGAGGGTGGTGGAGGTGCATGTGGAGGTGGATTTTTTCTATATGGAGGGGGGGGGGCGGAGGAGGTGGCATGTAATTTCCACCTCTGAGGAAGTATCCTTCTAATTCCACTTGCACAATTGTTGAGTTTGGGTCGTCAATGAGAAGGATATTTTTTGGGATTTTTGCCGGATCATGAAAAGCCACAAAAACACGAAGCACCTCATAATTACCATAGGGAAAGAAAGGAGCCACTCTTACCAAATAGCCAAAACCTGATACGAGATCAGAGAGGTCTTCCTTGTTCCAATATTGGAGAGGAACACCGTGCAGCCTAATTCTAGCACGGTGGGTTGTGGGCTCGTGGAGCATGCCTAATTCTTCCGTCCATTCCACCAGTTGGACTTCAACATCCCGGTCAAGAACAAAAACGCCCACCCCGACCGCAGCATCTCTCATAATTGAATTTGAGAAAGTGGCAACAAAGTCCCCAATTGATGGGTCAATTTCCGAAATTATGAAATAATGTGGTGGAATTCCAAAAAATCTACCCAATGCACTCGCCAAACGTGTTGTTGTGCGGTGGTCATTGTAGTGTGGCCCGGCAAATACAATTGCAGAGCGAAGAAGGAACTGATTTTCTTCCGCCATTTCTTGATCCCGTCGAGGCAAATAGACCCTGAGCTCTTCAATGCGATTTTGGATATTAGCCGGATCTTGCATTTGCATAGTTTGCGAATTTGGTGGTGTTGCCATGGTTTTCAGTTTATGAATTGTGATGTCAAGAGCGATGATGGTTCTGGTTCTGTGCAAATGTGTTCCTTCCTTTTATAGATCCTTGTGGCTGTTCAATAGTTTTCTCATGAGTCTCCTTAGTCTGTTTACCTTCTCCTTTATTGCCATGCATGTACTTACTCCCTTTGATAACTGAAGAATTGAATGTATATATTACTAGAAGAAAGTGGATTGCAGAATTTGAAGAGGTGATTTGTGCCTTGGCAATTAAAGAAACGTCTTTTGGTTCTTACAATTCATGCTCTTATGCCCCTTTTTTAAGAATCTGAAGCATTTTCCCAGTATGAACAAATCATGGTGCCCTTTCAGCTTTGGCTTGAATTTATTGCCGACATTAATTAAGTTTGGCTTGAATTGCAGCTTCAGCAAGACTGGAGGCTAGCTCAGAAAAAAAAAATTACCCAAAAAATACATTAGACTACACGGATATTTAACTAAAAACCGTGTACAATAGTAGCTGTACACGGATATTTGTTGAATATCCATGTTGAATAGCTACACGAATTTCTTTTATAAATCCTAGAAAAGACTAGCGTTATACACGGTTCTTAAGTACCAATAGCCATGTATGATTTGTTAGAGAGCTACACGGATTTCTTCACGAAAGATCCGTGTAGAAAGTAAATGTATACGGTTGTTTGTTGAAATCCGTGTAGAAACGCATTCTCCTATCTTAAATAACCCGGATTTTTTTATAAATTTCATAGAAAAGGCTAGCATTATAAAACACGGTTCTTAAATACAAATAGCCGTGTATGATTTGTGAGAGAGCTACACGGATTTCTTAACGTAATATCCGTGTAGAAAAATCTTTGTAGGGTTTTGGTATAAAAGGCCTTCTCCTTCCAGCACCGTTTTTTTTATCAAGTAATTAATACTGTCTCTCTCTCTGTATTGAATGCGCTGATCCGATTTCTGCAAAGGCCAGCAGCTGGTATTATCTGAGATCTTTGAAGTTTGTATTTTCTCCTCTCTATCTTTCTAAGGTTAGTGTATATATATATATTTTCCTTTTTTTTTTCTCTAATTTTATGTTACTTATTTTTACTTATTTAGATCATGTGTAAGTAGTGTATTGTTGTCCAATAACCGATCTACTGATGCTTTTAGGTCCTTGCCCGTTCAAAATTAATCCAATAGGGATTAATTTTGGATAGTCCCCGTTTTGGGACTGCTCTTTGAATATTGGGTCTCATTTAGGATGTGAACACATATTTAACTTGTTTATGGATTACTCCGGTTTGGATCCGGTGCGGGTCCGGATCCGAAACAGGTACATGTCGCAACTCACAGGCATTTGAGAAACACTTTACGTTTAAATATAATTATTATTTCTTAAATATCTCACATAATATATCATTATAATATAAATTACATTCTGCTCCAAAATATTAAATGTGAGATAGTTTTAGAAAGTAAAATATTGGAGATGGTGATTTCATTATATGGTTCCAAAAATTCAGGAATAGAATATTAATATCAATTTGTTTCAATCAGCGAAGAGAGACTTAAATTTCAATAATCCGTGCAGAAAGGTAGATACATAGTAGATAAAGAGATCAAGAAATGAATTAATTATCTTCGAAAATTTATAGGCAAAAGGTGAACATGACATTTGATTTCAATAATATGTGCGAAAAGAGCAATAAATTTCATTCAAGAAATTAAAAAATACTACAAATGATTATCTTTTCATAGTTATTAATATATGTTTATATTAAATGATTATAAAGAAATGATATTATCATTTTATTAGGTATTTATATGAATATCGGGTCGAGTTCGGTTCTGGGTCGGATAACTAAATCAAACCCATATTCTATCCATTACAGTATCGGTTCTGGTTCGGATCCATGTCGGATATTAAATTATTAATTTTGTAACTGTACCCATAATTTAACCGGTTATATTTTTTAAACCATATCCTATCCAAATTAATCGGATCCGGGTGGGTTCCGGTTCGGATCAGGTTCAGTTCTGGATCGAATCCAAGTAATCGGGTAAAAGTAGCATCTCTAGTTAGACGAGAAAATTATCAATCATATGAAGAATAACGTCTTCTCCATCAGAGCCAAAATTTTTATTTATAACATTTTCAAAAAAAAAATAAACCAAATAACCATCGTTTGGTGGAAATTCGAATTCTAGCACGGCCGCACTGGCATTCTGCAGACCCAAATGCTGGGGACCGCACAGACATTCTGCGGACCCATTTTTTTTTGTTTTGTTTTACCAACGACATATCTCAAATTTTTTGTTTGTTAATATATTTTAGTTTTATAGGAACGCGTGAGGCACCAGCGAATCTCAACTTTTTCATTTTTTAATAACTTTGTTTTTCTAGGAATGCGTGCATAGCAGAAAGTTTGAAAACGGATGGAAAAAAATGGGTCCGCCGAATGGTTGTGCGGACCCATTTAGGGGTCCGCACCGGCATTCTGTGGCCTCGCTGAAATGGGTCCGCAGAATGCCGATGCGACCGTGCTAGAATTCGAATTTCCATCAAACGATGGTTATTTGGTTTATTTTTTTTTGAAAATCTTATAAATAAAAATTTCGGCCATCAGAGTTTAGTCAGTAGCTTTTCATCTGCAAGTTTACTTTTGTAAGCAAAAGGCAAGGCGAATTCAGAATTTTTGTCGGGGGGTAAAAAATTAGTGAATCTGATTTAAATAGCTAATCGGGTTCAAATTCATTAAAATACTAGATAAAAATAATGCTCCGACTTATAATTTTCAAACTCTAACTTCTAATAATAATTATCAATCATAATTCAAAAAATTTATTATTACAAATTTTAATCTAAAATTTAACGCAAATTACAAATCAGAATTCTAGATGGGGCAAAAAAAATTCCAAGCACCACCCCCCCCCCCCCCCCCCACAACCCAACTGGTGCAAGTTTACTATTTTTTTGCTTTATGTCCGGTTAACATCAACATATAAATGATGCAACAATAGAAACCCAGGAATTACAGAGAAGTTATTAAAAAAGTTTACTTTGTTTATATCTATTCATAATTGTTTAATTGGTAGTCATGATTGTAACAAAAACTAACGTCACAACACCATATATATTGTTTGATTAGTCGTCATAATTGTGCTTTGGTTTATTACTTCGCCTTCTTTATAATTAATCTACAAAAGAGTATTTTTCTGTATGTTCTCCGAGGAAGCTGCTGAAAATATCCGAGTTCCATATTAAAATTGACTTATATTTTATACACAAGCACATAATTACATGGAAATTCAATATGAGATTTGATCTTATGTGGCATACTTATATCGGAATAATATCCCAGTTCCCTATTCAAATTGATTTATATTTTATACCCAAGCTAGCTACTTAACATTCCTAAACAATTTCATTTGGTTAGTGCGCTCTTAAATTACTATGATATATTTATCATGTAATTTCTTTTGTAATAAAAAAAAATCATATTACCAGCGTATTAAAGTAAACATTAAGCATTTGAATTTAATCTACATGTCACATAAATACCAATGATTCTTTAGTCGGAGCCAACCAGTGAGTCAGTGACCACACTTGAAATACCAGTTGCCTGTCTAGTACGGCTGTTATCTGATGACTAGTTCATCTGTTATTTGGACACATGAGTTGATTCAATTCCATCCTTGTATATTGGTTCTACTATTTTTTGTCATTCGATCATGGGTTTTGTTCTCTGATGTTACTGATGTTAGATATCAGAGGATAGAAATTTAATTTGGTATATATATGGGTATATCTGTATTTGTCTTGTAAATGAATGTTCCATCTATAATTTGAGACACTTACGGTACTTGTGTTTGTGTTGCTTATTGCTTTCTGTCTCTCTTTGTCACGTTTATCGGTATTGGTTTGTGTGACCGACTGGTACCATTAATGATATTGGAGAAATAAATCTGCTGCGATCCTCTGGGATCACAAGCTTTCTGCGATTCTAATTTCAACCGTTAACATGCTTCGAGATTCATACACAAAAACTGACTTCTCAATAGAATTCTGGGTTTTATTATTGAATGGTTGGGATTAGAATCGCAGGATCCTGCGATCCCTTAGAATCGCAGCAAATTCGCTTCCATGATATTGATAGTTTAGGTGTGCATGTAAGGTGTTCGATGAAATTCCCAAAACACTCAACTACTATATAAAGAAAATATACTAAAAACTATACAGAGGAAGCTGTTGAAAATATAAATAATATTACAATACAATGATAAAATAAAATTACACTACATAATCACAAAGTAGATCATATACAAGAAGAAAATAGTTTGTGTGTAAACATATATATATAGAGAGAGAGAGAGAAAGAGAGAGGGATCAAGTTACAACAAACTTACAACAACCTTTTTTTTCATTTTCAAAGCCCAAATCGTCCATCCAAACCGTTCAACATGATTATCTAAATAAAATGTGCTTGCAGATCAAAATTTACCTTTTTATGAAATTTTTTTTTACTATTTATTAAGATGGGTACAAAATTCAATGGTCTGAATATGACTATTTTTTATAAAATACTTAATAAATAGTAAAAAATTCAAAAAAAAAGTAAAATTTGATCTGCAAGCACATTTTATTGTGGAGATCATGTTGAACGGTTTGGATCGACGATTTGGACTTTGAAAATGAAAAAAATAGTTGTTGTAACTTTGTAGTAACTTGATCCCTCCTCATATATATATATATATATATATATATATATAGGGTCCGGCTAATTTGCTGCCGGCAGCATTTTGGCCAGCTGCTGCCGGGGGCATTTCGGCCATTCTGGTGTTCAAACAGCCGATCCGAACCGTTCAACGTGTTCTAAATATTAAAATCTACTTGGAGACCAAATTTTACATTTTTTGGAATTTTTTTACTATTTATTAAGCCACTTTGAAAATTTCAGATCACATGGTCCAGAATTTTGTTGCACTGTTTTTACTGTTCACCCGGATCAGCAATTTTCAAAGTGGCTTAATAAATAGTAAAAAAATTCCAAAAAATGTAAAATTTGGTCTCCAAGTAGATTTTAATATAGATTGAACATCTATATAAAAAAATTTGTTGTTTGAACACCAGAATGGCCGAAATGCCCCCGGCAGCAGCTGGCCAAAATGCTGCCGGCAGCAAATTAGCCGGACCCTATATATATATATATATATGAGGAAACCGGCAATTTTGTGGTCGGTTTGGACATTTTTGGAAAAACCCAGCAATTCTGGGTATAATTATTAATTTGTAATTAACTTTGGATATTAATAAAAATGTTGAACCTTAAAACACGGAAATTTATATTTATAACATATTTAAAAAAAATAAACCAAATAACCATCGTTTATGAGAATTTTGATTTTCACCACGGCCGCACCGGCATTTTGCGGATCCATTTCAGCAGGGTCGCGGAATGCCGATGCGGACCCATTTTTTTTTCAAACTTTGAGATATCTCATAAATGTGGCACGCATTCCTAGAACAAAAAAATATTAAAAAACTAAAAAATTTGAGATATCTCATACAGATACGTGGTTTTTTTTTTCAAACTTTGAGATATCTCATAAATGTGGCACGCATTCTTAGAACAAAAAAATATTAAAAAACCAAAAAAATTGAGATATCTCACACAGATGTGTGGTTTTTTTTTTTCAAACTTTGAGATATCTTATAAATGTGGCACACATTCCTAGAACAAAAAATATTAAAAAAACCAAAAAAATTTGAGATATCTCATACATAGAGTGACGCTATGGTACTATGCATAGCACGGTTTGGTCTGTGCTACGGCTTAACATTTGAGTTCTCAAAATTCTAACGGTCGATCCGAACCGTTCAACATGATTATAAAATGAATATGTACTTGCAAACCAAATTTTACATTTTTTCGAACTTTTTTACTATTTTTTTAGATAGGTAGAAAATCACTTGATCTGAAAATTCTGGACCATCCAAAAACAGTGATTTTCTACCTATCTAAAAAAATAGTAAAAAAATTTGAAAAAATGTAAAATTTGGTTTGCAAGTACATATTCATTTTATAATCATGTTGAATGGTTTGGATCGACCGTTAGGATATTAAAAATCAAATATTGAGCCGTAGCACGGACCAAATCGGGCTATGCATAGTACCGTAGCCTCACTCCTCATACATATGCGTGGTTTTTTTTTTTTTTTTTTCAAATTTTGAGATATCTCATAAATGTGGTACGCATTCCTAAAACAAAAAATATTAAAAAACCAAAAAATTTGAGATATCTCATGCAAATGCGTGGTTTTTTTTTTCAAACTTTGAGATCTCATAAATGTGGCACGCATTCCTAGAACAAAAAAAATTAAAAAAACAAAAAATTTGAGATATCTCATATAGATACGTGGTTTTTTTTTTCAAACTTTGAGATATCTATAAATGTGGCACGCATTTCTAGAACAAAAAATATTAAAATACCAAACAATTTGAGATATCTCGTGAATTTTTTTAAATTTTGAGATATCTCATAAATGTGGCACGCATTCCTATAATAAAAAATATTAAAAATACTCTAACATGAATGTCAAACCGAGAATTTTTCAAGTAGGAGATTTTGTGCTGATGCGCACAGATATCAATCTCCAAGGTAGGAAGAAAATTGCGAAAACTTGGGTTGTGCAAGTTCTTAATTAAACCAGGAATGATTTATTAGTGCTTGATGGGCTAGTTTTGCCGAGGGCCTGGAATATGAATAACTTGAGGAAGTATTATATGTGATGTTTTTATTATAATGCTTTATATTTTTTATAATGTGTTATGATGTTTGTTGATAACGTCTTGATATAGGACTAGTGTTATGTATTTGATATACATCTTTAGGGTAGGGGGAGACTTCGAGTGCTAGGTCTACGCCTCTCTATCTTGGAGAATGGAAACATTAACATGGGCATTCCATATGAAAGATGGACTAAGAAAATGACACTGGCTCGGGTCGAGCATTGTTTACGAAAGGCTGGATTGAAAAACCAAAAAATTTGAGATATCCAATACAGATGCGTGGTTTTTTTTTTTTCAAACTTTGAGATATCTCATAAATGTGGCACGTATTTCTAGAACAAAAAATATTAAAAAACTAAAAAATTTGAGATTTCTCATGCAGATGCATGGTTTTTTTTTTTTCAAACTTTGAGATATCTCATAAATGTGGCACGCATTCCTCGAACAAAAAATATTAAAAAATAAACAAATTGAGATATCTCACACAGATGCGTGGTTTTTTTTTCAAATTTTGAGATATCTCATAAATGTGGCACGCATTCCTAGAACAAAAAATATTAAAAAAACCAAAAAAATTGAGATGTCTCATACAGATGCGTGGTTCTTTTTTTTTCAAACTTTGAGATATCTCATAAATGTAGCACGCATTTCTAGAACAAAAAAAACTAAAAGAAAACCAAAAAAATTGAGATATCTCATTACGATGCGTGGTGCCTCGATAAAACACAAAAAAAAAAATATAGGTCCGCATAACCATTGTGTGGACCCATTTAAGGGTCCGCATCGGCATTCTGCGGCCCCGCTGAAATGGGTCCGCAGAATGCCGGTGCGGCCGTGGTGAAAATCGAAATTCTCAGAAACGATGGTTATTTAATTTTTTTTTTTTTGAACTAATTATAAATAAAAATTTCGGCTTAAAACATTGATGATAAACTCACAAACATTTTTATTAAAGCAAGTGACACACAAGCACATAAAATAAAAATAAGAATAAAAAAGAAATTACATGGAAATTCAATATGAGATTTGATCTCATGTGACATACTTATATCGGAAAAATATCCAAGTTCCCTATTAAAATTGATTTATATTTTATACACAAGCACATCAAATAAAAATAAGAATAAAAAAGAAATTACATGGAAATTCAATATGAGATTTGATCTTATGTGGCATACTTATATCGGAAGAATATCCGAGTTCCCTATTCAAATTGATTTATATTTTGGCAAATTCTTCTATGGGCATAAGGACCTATTTGTAAAATGAGTATATTTTCATTTTCAAAGTTCAAACAGTCGATCCGACTGTTCAACATTTTCTCCATATTACAATGTACTTGGAGATCAAATTTTACATTTTTTTGAATTTTTTTACTATTTATTAAGATGGGTACAAAATTCAATGGTCTGAATTTGACTAGTTTTGTAAAATACTTAATAAATAGTAAAAAAATTCAAAAAAATGTAAAATTTGACCTCCAAGTACATTGTAATATGGAGAAAATGTTGAACTGTCCGATCGACTGTTTAAACTTTGAAAATAAAAATATGCTCATTTTACAAATATAAGTCATTATGCCCATAGAAGCATCCCTCTTATATTTTATACCCAAGCTAGCTACTTAACATTCCTAAACATTTTCATTTGGTTAGTGCGCTCTTAAATAACTATGATATATTTATCATATAATTTCTTTTGTAATAAAAAAAATATCTTTTTACCAGCGTATTAAAGTAAACATTAAGCATTTGAATTTAATCTACATGCCACATAAATACCAAGATTCTTTAGTCGGAGCCAACCAGTGAGTCAGTGACCACACTTGAAATACCAGTTGCCTGTCTAGTACGGCTGTTATCTGATGACTAGTTCATCTGTTATTTGGACACATGAGTTGATTCAATTCCATCCTTCTATATTGGTTCTACTATTTTTTGTCATTCGAACATGGGTTTTGTTCTCTGATGTTACTGATGTTAGATATCAGAGGATAGAAATTTAATTTGGTATATATATGGATCTGTATTTGTGTTGTAAATGAATGTTCCATCTCTAATTTGAGATACTTAAGGTACTTGCGTTGCTTATTGCTTTCTGTCTCTCAATGTCACGTTAATTGGTATTGGTTTGTGGCACCGACTGGTACCATTAATGATATTGCTAGTTTAGGTGTGCATGCAAGGTGTTCGACGAAATTCCCAAAACGCTCAACTACTATATAAAGAAAAGATACTAAAAACTATACAGAGGAATGGCTATGCTCAAGTTTTGGAACATCCTATTACAATATCAGTAACTTCTTATACATAATAAAACATTTCCATCAATCAGGTCTCTCTCAAACTAAAGCATATCAAAAACAAATAGATGGAATTCATTATTTTATAAATAAGATAATACATAAATAGCAACAACCATTAATTCGATCACATATTATGTTCTCTCTTCGAGAACTTGGCCGGCAGTCCACCTTGCATCTTTAATGTTGCTACTACCCTGTAGTCTGGCATCCCTTCCATCACAACTTCAATCTTATACCTTTCAAACAAGAATGTGGCAATCGATTTCATTTGTATATCCGCCATCTCTTTTCCCAAACACATTCTTGGACCGGCATGAAAAACCGAGTACTTGAACGGGCTTTCGGGCTTGAAAACCCCATTCTCCAACCACCTCTCTGGTTTATATTCAATACAGTCTACCCCCCATATATCCTCCATCCGACCCATGGCATATGCGTGGTAACGAACTTGCCATCCCTTTTTAACAACTGTCCCGCCTGGTAAAGTGTCGTCTTCTTTTCATGACTGTGTGTTAATTGCCAATGGAGGATATAACCTCATGGCTTCGGTTATGGAAGCATGTAGGTAGTGCATCTCTCTTAACTCATCATACCCAAACATTGCACTAGAGGAAGTTTTAATGTTTCTAATTGATCTTATCTCTTGTAGAATTTTTTCCTCCACATCTGGTCGGGTCAACACAAGCCAGAAAAACCATGTCAATGCAGCTGAGACGGTATCACCACCGGCAAGTAGGAGGTTAGTGACAAAATCTACTAAATTCTCCATAGTGTGTTCTTCACTCGAGGCGATGTGAGATATGAAATCGCTCTTCTTATTCGAAGGTTTTTCTATCTTCTCATCAATTATTCTTATAACATGGCTCTTAATCTTAATAATAGATTCTCTCAATCTTTTTTCACTCCCAATATTAAGCCATTTCATACCCCTCCACACAACAGGAAGGCGCTTGAGGATACAATCGCTTGCCTCGGAACACGATCTCATTAACTCGGAACCCTCTTCAGTTAGACTAGCTGGGTCGACATCAAATACAACTCTGCTCACGTTATCAAATGCAAACCGCTCTAGAACATCTTGGATGTCTATAAGCTCTCCCTTTTCACTCATTCTCTCCACAAAGGGAATGAGTCGGTGTATGATCTCAGAGTGAAACGTGTCCACCATAAAACCACGCAGAGAGCGAGTCGCGAATGCCAAGCTGGCAGTCTTACGCTGCCAATGCCAGTGCTCGCCATTAGAGTTAAATATTCCATGACCTAAGAGATCCTCTAGCAAGGATATGGTTGTTTGGCTCTTCGGGTAGTTTTCAGATTTTGTTTTCAGAATGTATTCAACATTCTTCGGGTTGGCGGTTAGAATGCCGGTACGAAAACCAGTGACTCGTGACACTATTGTATGGGTCGGGTTATCGATCAGGATTTCAGTGGTCCAGTCAAAAATACGTTTCCGATTTTTAATGACCTCAAACAAATCACCGATAAGAGGGTAGGTTTTGTGGCAAAATGTGGTGGTTTGTTTCTTTGGGTGTTGATTGAAGAAGTGGTATAATGTCAGAAGAAGAATGGGGATGAAAAGGCATGAGAAAATTAGAGAAAGATCCATACTTTTCTTTATCAAATTAATGATTTGGACTGGATGGGTAAAACTGTGAGCTTTGCTTGAGCTTTATAGTTTCGAGTTGTAATGCTTCCTGAGTTGCAGGTCATAATTTGTTGAATTTTTTATTCGCCATAATAGTTAATGCTTCCCGAGTTGCGGGTCATAATTTGACTTTATATTATAGGAAATAGTTAATGCTTCCCGAGTTGCGGGTCATAATTTGACTTTATATTAAAGGAAATAGTTAATGCTTCCCGAGTTGCGGGTCATAATTTGACTTTATATTAAAGGAAATAGTTAATGCTTCCCGAGTTGCGGGACGTCAGAGGTGGAGTGAATAGCACTAAAAGGAAAAGGCTATGGAATATTTGGCGCAACATGAGGAAGATGAAGCGTACCCAAAAGTTCTTATTCAATAATCTTATGCAATCCTTTTGAAAATTTAATGGATATCTCCCTTTAATTTTAAGGGGTATAATCGTAAATTTAATATTCAAAATAATTAAATAAAAGGGATAGAAGAAAGAAAGATATTTTTTTTGTGGGGATATTGAATATTATGGTGATTTCATGGGGAATTGGCTATTTCAAAAGTTTAGATGGATACATCGGAAACTTTTCCTTATATATTATTTTTCGTGTCCCACTCATATTCCCCATTTTTATCTTTGTTTTCGAGTACAAATACTCGATTCAAAATGCTCAACATTATCTTCATATTAAAATATGCATGGAGACAAAATTTTATATTTTTTTGAAAAAAAATTACTATTATCTTAGATATGTACAAAATCAGAAGATTCAAGACCATCGAAAAATAATGGTTTTGTACATGTCTGAAAATTAGTAAAAAAATTACAAAATATAAAATTAATTTTTCAAGTATATTTTAATATAGAGATCATGTTGAATGGTTCGAATTGACTGTTTGAACCTTGAAAACAGAGATAAGGATGTGGGCATGGTTAGAACACAAAAACAATGGGACATTTTTAACCCTATTCTTTATAATTTAATTAAATATATAAATTGATACATGAGTAGGATTTAAATGCCTCATGCCTTTCGTGTCGCATCCGTACTTAACATTCTTATTTGTGTTTTCGAAGTTCTAACAGTTGATCCGAACTCCTCAACATGATCTCCATCAAGGTTCTAAATAGCGTTTATAGCGTCGTAGCGGGAAGGCTAAAAAAAAAGCTATAGCGAATAGCGTCGCTATAGCGGAAGCTATTCCAAATAGCGTTTTTTTTTTTACATTTCGTATATTCAATATTTGTACTAAATATCAACATTATCTAAGGTCTCATAGAACAATAAATAACACCAAAGTAATTAAGAAATTATAATATTCATATTGAACCCGTACAAAGTCCAAATTGCGGTTCAAAATATCCATAGTAATATCATAAACTATCGATTTTTCCTATTAAAAATATCTTAAGTATCATGATTCATGACATAATCTATTTTTTTTTTCTATTCAAATTTTAATTCCGGTTTGGACTTTTTTTCTATTCAAATTTCAATTTCTATTCCCAATTTCAAATTGATTTATTTGTAGCAAGTAGCAACAAATTCAATTTCGGTTTGAGATTTTTTTTATCTTTATTTAAAACCCATATAAATTGCTTAAAAATAAAAAATAAAAAAAAACCCATATTGTATAGCGCAAATAGCGCTGTAGCGGCCGCTATAGCGGCCGTAGCGCAAATAGCGCATTTTGATGTCGTAGCGTAGCGTTTGGGGTCCAAAAACGCTATAGCGGCGCTGATCTCCATATTAACATGTGCTTGGAGACCAAATTTTTTATTTTTTTTTTGAATTTTTTTAATATATTTCAGACAATACCAAATCACTATTTTCAATGGTCCAAAATTTCTGAAAATCATCAAGTTTTTTTTATTTAATGTACATGACACATTGACACATACTGCCAATGCTGCTTCAGTCGGAGCTGACCAGTGAGTCAGTGACCACACATGAAACAGAGTGCAATTAGTATCCTCCCCGTCTAGTGCATGTACCAGTTGCATGTCTTGTACGGCTGTCATCTGATGACTAGTACTGCTGTTTTTTTAATTCAATCCAATCCTTCTATATTGGTTCAATTCAATCCTTCTATATTGGTTCTACTATTACAGTACTTGTGTTGCTAATTCAGGGAGCAACTGCCTCTGAATTTTGAAATTCTGTGCAAAATTACGAGTCTAAATCTGTTTTGTCTCTCTCTAAAAAAAATTCTCACGGATCTGAATTCCGCTCTCAACTCCGAAGCCCTGTTAAAAAAATTTGGAGTCTCTCTCATTTTAACCAGCGACTCTCATCTCACTCTGACTCTCTGTTTCAACAAAAAGAATCGGACTCTCTCACTCTCAACTCTCTGACTCGCCTAAACAAAAACAAAAAAATCGCTTGCCCCGCTGCTCAAGTCCGCTCGGCTCTCGCCCCAGAGAGAAGTGAGTCTCTTCTCTCTCAAGTCTCTCTCTCTCAAGTCGCGCTCTCTGACTCTCTCAGTTCTCAGGTCCGCCCCTGTCTCTCTCTCCTCTCCGCTGACACAGAAGAAGGGTTAGAATTATATATCAATTATTCAATTTATGGTGTATTAATTAAATACTGTTTTGGTATTGGTATTGATATTGGTAATTTATGGTGTATTCAATTTAGAAACCTAATTAAATGTTTTGTTAACTGGCATAGTTTTTTTGTTGATGTAAGCTGCTGGAACATCAAATTTAGGTTTTTTTTTGTGTGCGCTGGTGCAGGTACCAGTATTCAGGGGTATTAGTTTTAGAGGGTAATTTTGTCATCAGGTTGGGCTTTAACGCATGAATGAATTAATGCATCTTCCTGCATGCAGATCAATGAGGTTTTAAAAACTATGTGATGTAATTAACAACTTCTGCTAATGCAATGGGCAGCCTTGCCTTTTATTCAAGGAAAAAAAATTTACTTGAATTCCTTGAACTTAATTAGCTAATGGGTTTGAATCCGATAAACTATTTGAACCCGATTTCTACTCCTGAAAGGAATCTTGTGTCTGCCCCTGTGCTAATTGCTTTCAGTCTCACTTTATTACGTCAAAGGTATTGGTAGTTTAGGTTTGCATGTAATGTAAGCCCCTGTGCCCTTGGCATTTAATTCAAAAAAAAAATATATGTACCTAGCTTAATTAAATCCATTACTCAGGAATAAATATAATACACGCAAGGAATAGTCGATTACTATATAAAACAATAGACACAAAAAACTAGAGTGGCAATCCTCAAGTTTTGTAACGACATCCTATTACAATATCAGTAACTTCTTATACATAATAAAACCCTTTCCATCAATCAGGTCTCTCTCAAACTAAAGCATATCAAAAACAAATAGATGGAATTCATTATTTTTATAAATAAGATAATACATAAATAGCAACAACAACCATTAATTCCATCACATATTATGTTCTCTCTTCGAGAACTTGGCCGGCAGTCCACCTTTCATCTTTAATGTACCTCTGTCCAAATAGTCAGGCACTCCCTCCATCACAACTTCAATCTTATACCTTTCAAACAAGAATGCGGCAATCGATTTCATTTGTATATATGCCATCTCTTTTCCCAAACACATTCTTGGACCGGCATGAAAAACCGAGTACTTGAACGGGCTTTCGGGCTTGAAAACCCCTTTCTCCAACCACCTCTCTGGTTTATATTCAATACAGTCTACCCCCCATATATCCTCCATCCGACCCATGGCATATGCGTGGTAACCAACTTGCCATCCCTTTTTAACAACTGTCCCATCTGGTAAAGTGTCGTCTTCTTTGCATGACTGTACTGTGTCAATTGCCAATGGAGGATATAACCTCATGGCTTCGGTTATGGAAGCATGTAGGTAGTGCATCTCTCTTAACTCATCATACCCAAACATTGCACTAGAGGAGGAAGTTTTAATGTTTCTAATTGATCTTATCTCTTGTAGAATTTTTTCCTCCACATCAGGTCGGGTCAACACAAGCCAGAAAAACCATGTCAGTGCAGCTGAGACGGTATCACCACCGGCAAGTAGGAGGTTAGTGACAAAATCTACTAAATTCTCCATAGTGTGTTCTTCACTCGAGGCGATGTGAGATATGAGATCGCTCTTCTTATTCGAAGGTTTTTCTATCTTCTCATCAATTATTCTTATAACATGGCTCTTAATCTTAATAATAGATTCTCTCAATCTTTTTTCACTCCCAATATTAAGCCATTTCATACCCCTCCACACAACAGGAAGGCGCTTGATGATACAATCGATTGCCTCGGAACACGATCTCATTAACTCGGAACCCTCTTCAGTTAGATTAGCTGGGTCGACATCAAATACAACTCTGCTCACGTTATCAAATGCAAACCGCTCTAGAACATCTTGGATGTCTATAAGCTCTCCCTTTTCACTCATTCTCTCCACAAAGGGAATGAGTCGGTGTATGATCTCAGAGTGAAACGTGTCCACCATAAAACCACGCAGAGAGCGAGTCGCGAACGCCAAGCTGGCAGTCTTACGCTGCCAATGCCAGTGCTCGCCATTAGAGTTAAATATTCCATGGCCTAAGAGATCCTCTAGCAAGGATATGGTTGTTTGGCTCCTCGGGTAGTTTTCAGATTTTGTTTTCAGAATGTATTCAACATTCTTCGGGTTGGCGGTTAGAATGCCGGTACGAAAACTAGTGACTCGTGACACCATTGTATGTGTCGGGTTATCGATCAGGACTTCAGTTGTCCAGTCGAAAATACGTTTCCGATTTTTAATGACCTCAAACAAATCACCGATAAGAGGGTAGGTTTTGTGGCAAAATGTGGTGGTTTGTTTCTTTGGGTGTTGATTGAAGAAGTGGTATAATGTCAGAAGAAGTATGGGGATGAGAAAGCAGGAGAAAATTAGAGAAAGATCCATAATTATATTTTTTTTTATCAAATTAATGATTTGGACTGGATGGGTAAAACTGTGAGCTTTGCTTGAGCTTTATAGTTTCGAGTTGTAATGCTTCCTGAGTTGTGGGTCATAATTTGTTGGAAATATCTGAAATTGATATTTACATTGCTTGTTGGGCAAGGCTATTATGGAATCCGATATTTTGTGGGCCTTAATAATTGACCGTCAAATTTTCCAAGTTCACAAATATTGACTTTTCAATAATTCACTGCCTAGCCCCCTGATTTCTGTTGAAGAACTCGTTTCATAATCTGTAAAAACTTTAACATATTAATTCCAAATATTAACCTTATCAATTGTTCCATTGTGCATTTATACAAATACTTATCTTAGTCATCAGTTAGGACATTGTGCATGTTTTTGAAAAGCTTTTTTAGTTACCACAGTAAAAAATAGAAATTAAATGATTACCACCCGGTCCAAGCTATTTTTAATTCTATCACCCACGCGGACTCAGTTGGTGCGAGGACTGGGTTGGCGCACCAATTGGTGCTCTAACTGAGTTAGCGCACCAAAATTGGTGCAAAATTAGTGCTCAAACGGGGTGAAACGCACCGAAGAGCAGTAAAAATTTCGGAACAGTTGGTGCACCAACCCAGTCCGCGCACCAATCCATTTTGGTGCTCAAACTGGATCCGCGTGAGTGGTAGGATTGAAAAAATTTCAACAAAAGTGGTATTCATTTAATTTTGATTTTATGTTGTGGTAACTAAAAATATTTCGGATGTTTTTTAAGATCAGAAGTTAAATTTCATACTCTTCATTGAATAATTTCAATATGCTAGAATGATGAAAAATTGATGTTACAAAAAGTCAATAGAGATGGCCGTGACTCACGGAAGCATTATAAATATAATGCATGTTTCTGCGGTACAAGAATCAATGAAAGTTCAAACCGTCAGATATGTTCCAAGTGTTCTGCATTCAAACAAAGTATCCATATAATGTTTTTTTATATATGATTGTAGAATTCCTACATGTTTAATTACGAAACTAATATTGTTTTTTTACAAAAGAGGTTGGTACATGCCATCATCAAAGGCATACAGCCAAGAACTAGTCAATCAAGAGCTAAAGAGAATAACTTGGCCTACACTAAAGCCACAGATAAGCTTAAGAGTTGGAGCATAAAGTTTGCTAGGCAGAACAGTGAGAGAAATACAAAATTATAACCAAGACAACCATTATCAATTTTAAAGTTATGATATTAGATTAAATAATACTAATAAATTTACTTTTAAATTATCAATCTTATATCATTTTTTTATAATTTATTGTAAAAATGTCAAAATAACCATTATCAAGTGATCATCTTCTCAAATTATATCAAACTAGGACTGTCATTCGACCTTAGCCCCGAAAAAGTCGATTATAAAATAATATAATTTATACAGGCACATCAAACACATTTAAACGTAGAGAGAAATAAGAAACATAAAGAATCAATTAAGATGAATAAGAAGAAAGAAACAATTTGAAAGAATGGTAGTACAAATAACATGACACATCTAAGAAACTTTGAAATCCAACCATTTTTATAGAGTTTGAATTTGATACACAATTTATCTAAATAATAAAAAGCATACTATAATTTTAAACTAAAATTAATCAAGCTATAATGACAATATCATTCATAATTAGAACTTGTACAAACATCATTTTTCATAATTGATCAAGCTATAATGACAATAATCTAACAACAAATACAATGACAGCACTAGTATTAGAAGTTGGTCCCAGAAAATTCGAACTAAAGGATTCCCATCCAACTTAGTTGAATAAAGGAGCCAACCAAAGTCATATTCAATAATTTTGAATTCTCATGAAAAAGTTGATTGATTAAAGATGAGTTAGCAATGTGCTAGACCAGAAACAATGTTCTTTTTTTTAATTCATGATAAATAAAATACATGAAAGCCTTCAAGCTACAAAATTGTAACTGTATTCAAAGTAAAAAATTAGGTACACTTCACAAATTGGAGTTGTGTTTTGTTAGATAAAAATAACAAAAAAGTTAGACAAGAAAATTATCAATCATATGAAGAATAACGTCTTCTCCATCAGAGTTTAGCCAGTAGCTTTTCACCTGCAAGTTTACTTCTGTAAGCAAAAGCTTTGAGGAACTATGGATGTTGGTTGACCATACTAAAAGGATTTAGCTTATCAGACACATGAATATAAGCAAAATAGGGAGAAATTAATGTACACCCCTCATAAACCTTGAAATTACGTATTCCCCCTCTAAAATTCATAATATCATTTTTACCCTTCTAAATTGAAAAAAAACTCACAAATTTACCCAATTTATTGTTTTTTTTTATTAAAACACATTTTAAATTTATAAAGTACCTATTATACCCTTTGTTAAAAAAATTAGAAATTAGGTAGCTTGTGTAAAAAATATAATTGGTCAGTTTGTGAGGGCAAATGAAAATTTCCGTACTTGTGACGCACACATGTGTGTACGTGTACCTAAATATCACTGTGTATGTGTGAAGTAGAGAAATGAACAGTTTGTCCTCACAAACTACAAGCTGGCCAATTAGTTCTTTTACACATGCTTCTACATATTTAAGTTTTTAATAAAGGATAAAATGGGTATTTTTATAAATTTAAAATTAATTTCAATCAAAAAGCAATAATTGGGTAAATTTGTGAGTTTTTCAAATTTAGAAAGGAAAATATGATATTATGAATTTTAGAGGGGAAATACGTAATTTCAAAGTTCTGAGGGGTATACATGAAATTCCCCCAGCAAAATAACTCAAGTAATTAACCATCCTAAATTCAAAGGAATATCATGATTAAATTAGAAGAATAAAGCTCTAGGGTAATAAGCTAACCAAGGGGGTTCCTGATCTACTTGACCAGACAAGTGTCTTAATTTCAATTTTCTAATTTTTCAAGTTTGTTTTGTATAAAATCAAGAGATAGAAAATTATTGAAAAGTGAACACCACCAAAACAATTCATTTTCAAAATTTTGATCTTAATACAAAAACAATCTTGAAAAATCAAAAGCAAATAACATAAAATGCTTCACTCGTCAAGTAGATTAATATCAATGGGTTCAAATTCCCTTGTCTCAAGCTCATCCAAGGATTTTCAAATTGTTCCAAGTAGATTAATAGCAAAGAACTTTAAGATAATGATTCAAGTTCTCTCACAAACCCATTTGGTGAAGAGTGTTCTCGAATGGTTTCTTAAAATGAAGTGTTCTCTTCATTTCACATGGTTCATTATAATATTTTCTTGATGTAGTTCACTATGTTAACCAGCCAGAGGGAAGTTTCTTAAATTTTCCCATAACATAGGGGGCCTTAAACATTAGAACGAGATAGCCTTGTTTGCAATTTCATGAAAATATAAAGGCTTTTTTTATATTTAACATACATGAATAGTGTTATGTGCAACGTATCTCTGACGACTCTTCTGGAAGCTTACATCCACACGTTCCCATGATACCTGTCCTAGCCCTCTAATCATTTCCTCTGCACACATTTAAAACATATGTTTGATCTTATCATTTACCTCCAGCATATATATTAATAGATTTCAAAACACAAATAATGAAATTAATAGTGCAAAATCAGACCTTCTAGGTCATTTACTTGAGACCTGCCATATGTTGATGAGGATGCTTCTTTATTTGGATCTAGGTCTCCTTTATCAACATGTACTATATGTGGGTATTTGTCATCACGTACAAGCAACCGATGCTGACAGTAAAAAAGGACAAATATAATTTGAAACAACAGTATATTGAATAGAGAATGGGGAAATGAAATAATATTATTAGTGTGACATGACTTATCACATACATTTGGTAACTCGTGCTGACGACGGATTGATGATGTTCTCCATCCCACCATATCTTTTTAACAGAAGTTAAGAAGATACATACTGAGATAAATTGCAATCAAAAGGCTGTATGCTAAATTTACATAATTGCAAAAAGGATACGATCAAAATTCGCATTTGCATATGCAACGCGTCGCTTGAAAGACCGTAGAGCTGACCTAAAAAGTGTGTAACAAAGATGAAAGTGTTATAAAATAAAGACAAACAAACATAAACAAGATGAAGAAAATGTAAAGAATGGCTATCTCTTTATTCATATATTTCTCATGTGTACAATACAAGATACAATGCCTCTATTTATATGCCACAAATTGTAAATGAAAAGCCATTACAATAATAAATAAGAGATTAAATTCCAAATACTAATGGGATATAAATTTCAATAGTAGTGGGGTAGTGGGGAAGTAAATGAGGATAAATATTGGGAGTTACAACATAAATGGACCATCCATTATATTCATAACACTCCTCTTTGGATGTCCATGACATAAGAATATGCTTCATTAAAATCTTAGAAAAAATCCTATGAGATACAAATTTAGTGAAAAAATAAGAGTACATTATTCTTTTTATCACGCAACTACAACATTATTAGCAAAATTCAATGAAAAACTATGTAGTGCATATTAACTCTCCCTCATAACAACATCAATCAATATCTTTAAGTCAACGAACTTCAATATTAAGAACTAACTTTTTGAATATTACAGTAAGGAGCACCTTAGTGAAAAAATCTGCTAGATTCTCACTTGAACGGATTTTTTGAACATTAATAATATTATCCTTCTGGAGATCATATGTGAAAAAGAATTTTGATGAAATATGTTTTGTTCTCTCATTTAATGTATCTTTCATTTAATTGAGTAATACATACAATATTATCTTAATATATGATCTTCAGGATCATTTCTCCAGAAGACAAACTACATGCCTGACGAATGTGTTGATCACAGATCTTAACCAAACATATTCTCGGTTTGCTTAGTGTCTTGCTAAAATTTCTCAGAGTTAGCGAAGTATATATTTAATTTCATTCCAATGTCTTCGCATAGGAGAAGAACTATATCTTGCTGATAAATTTACAGCAAATGATATATTATATCTTGCATGTCCAGCAAGATACATAAATATTACTATTGCACTAAGATATGGTACTTCAGGACCAAGTAGTTCTTCATCACTTTCTCAAGGTCTAAAAAGATCTTTATGCACATCTAATGATCTTACAACTATCATAATGCTTAATGGATGTGATTTTATCCATATAAAATTATTTCAACACTTTTGCAATATAATTTTCTTAATGCATAAAAATGTCATTTTTAAATATTCAATTTGCAATCCAAAGCAAAATTTTGTCCTCTCGAGATCTTTTATCTCAAACTCTTTCCTTAAATAATTTATTGCTTTTGGAAACTCTTCAGAAGTTCCAATGATACTTAGATCGTCAACAAAAACTGCAATTATAACAAAATCATTTCCATATCTTTTCATGGACAGATTGTATTATTATTATATCCGTATTTCAATAAATATTCACTTAGACGATTATACCATATGCGTCCAAATTTCTTTAATCCATATAAAGATTTTATTCAATTTAATTGAATAATGTTCTCGAGAACCTAAATTACATGCTTCAGGCATCCTACATCCTTCAGGGATTTTCATATATATATCATTACCAAGCGAGCCATATAAATAGACTGTAAAAACATCCATTAGGCGAAAATCAAGTCATTCATGGACTGCCAGACTAATTATGTACTGAAAAGTTGTTGCATCCACCACAGATGAGTATATCTCAAAATTTCACCTTTCCTATTTTATTTTCGCATAAATACTCATTTATATCCTACTGGTTTTACACCTTCAGGTATTGGAACTACAGGCCAAAAAACTTTTCGTTTTTCAAGAGAGTTTAACTCTGCCTCAATTGCACCTTTCCATTTTAGCCAATCATTTCTTTATCGACATTCTTTAATAGACTTCGAGTCATGATCCTCATTATTCATTATATTTAGCGCTATATTATATGAAAAATATCATTGATATCAATTTTATCTCAGTTCCATTTTATTCCATTCATAATATAATTTATCGAGATCTCTTTATTTTCATGAATTTCAGATACCTGAGTTTCTGCTGGAACTCCAATATTACTTATAATTTGATTCTCTTCTAGAGTTTTATCTGAAATTATCATATCCTCGACTTGACCATTTTCATTCTTTGCTCCTTTTCTTTTTCGAGGATTTTTATCTTTGGAACCGATTGGTTTTTCACGCTTTCTACGTGTTATAATTTCATTAGTTTGTCCAACAGGGACATCGACTTTAATTGGAGCATTAGCAGCTGGTACATGTGATTTGGTCACTTTCTTTGTAAATGCGTCTGGCGATTGATTAACTAATCTTTCCAAATGAATTATCTTTTAAACATCTAGTTCACATTATTTATGAGGATCTAAATTAGACAATGATAATTCATTCCAACTAATATATTTTCCCAGCTGATTGTTTTTCTCCCCCTAAGATTGGGAATATTAATTCATCAAAATGATAGTCGGCAAAACTAGCCGTGAATAAATCTACCATCAATGGTTCTAGATATTTTATTACATATGGAGATTCAAATTCAATATAAATTCCCAACTTTCTTTAATGTCCCATTTTAGTGCGTTGTGGTGGAGCAATTATAACATATATCGCACATTTAAAAATTCTTATATGGGAAATATTAGGTATGTGATCAAAAACCAATTATAAAGGGAAAGTTTTATAATAACTTGTTGGCATGATGCGAATTAGTGTTGTTGCATGCAAAATAACAAGTTCTCATTTTTGTGTATGAACACAAGCTACATGATGTACAACATCAATTCTAATAGACATGCATTGTCTGAGAAATAAATTCATCAACATTGTCTAGACGTATTTTCTTTTGTAATTGAATAATCATAAAATTATGCTCTTAATCAAATCAATTGAGCAAATAATCTTGCAAACGTCAGGTTGCGAGTTGATAATGTGACCATACTATTGATGCATCAATTATAACCATAAAATATCTAAATGGTTCACATGGTGGATATATTGGTCTACAAATATCATCTTGTATACGTTCTAGAAATGAAATCAACAAATAAAAATTCATAAGATTAAAGAATCTTCTGGTTCTTTAATGAATGTCCACATTAATTATCTATTATTTTTCGCATCATTATTGATCCGGAATGGCCCAACCGGTCATGCCAAACTATTAACATATTTTTATTTGTAAACTTCAGGTTTACAATCACATGTGCTTCAATTGTACTAATATATGTATAGTACAATTTGGAGGAAAACATAAGTAATTTTTCTAATATGCATTTTTTTTTATGTGAGATTAAGCAAATTTTCTCATATAAATATTCAACAATTTCTTCATTGGTTGTCTCAACTTGATATCTATTTCATCAAATATCTTTAAAACTTAACAATTTTCTTTGAGACTTAGAATAATATAATACAGCATCAATATAAACTTGTGTTCCTCCATATAACAATAAGATAGCTCTTCTGGAGCCTTCAATCAACAATTACAAAAAAATAACACCACAATAACAAAAATAATAATTACCTTTTTTTTTTCTTACCCCCATCAATTCCAAGGAATAAATTTAGAAATGAAAAAAAAAAAATTAAAATGACTTTGTCAAGTGTCTTTTTCATTTTCCAGGTATTAGTTAGCGTCTGAAGACCTTCTGAACCTGGTACTTATGATATCACCCGTTAACAATTGTCAGTATTAAGGCCAAGGAAAAAGTAAAATTATGGGATGTTTAGGGTTTTCGGCAAAATCTGATGCTTACGAAATGAAAGGGGACAGGTTTTTACGGTTTTGTAATGTCTTATTTCTAGTTAACTCTAAAAGCTTCCCTGCACCAGCCAATATTAGTTGCTGTCACTCCAACTCCCTCTATATCCCAGTATTTCTGTGTTTTATTGATCAAGGTTCAATCTCAAATACAAATTAACTGATTTGGTCAAGTAAATTGTATACTGAAACAAAATAGTCTTACAATTTTATTATAAAGAAATGAATTTCCTTATTTATCTACGACAATTTCATTCTAGTCCAATATAATTGGTGTTGTTTTTTCAAACACAGTTGCTATAGTATATCTGGTTTAAAATTAACCTTTTGATTATTATTTGTTACTAGTTCTTGGTTGCATAAGTGCATTATGACCAATCCTATCTAGTGCGGACTGTATAAATTATTTTAACTTAGTCCTATCTGGTGTGGACTGTATGGTCTTATGCTATTTATTAGTTATTCTCAAGCTTCTAAAGTACAGTGCGCAGTAGCCAATTTATAAATTATGTATCTTCAAAGTATGTACAGTCCATGGGGCCTTTTATCTAGTTGTTTTGTATGCTATTTTTATCAGCTACTTTGAGACGATATTTTTGGTTCCAGTTTGGCAAAAAATTAAAATTTCTTTAAATCTTCTTCCAAAAAATTAAATTATAAACAAAAATTGCATTTCATATAAAATTATATGAATCATACTAAATATCTTAAAATACATATACATAAATTGACAACTTAATTCTAAGAAATATCATTTATTAAAAATAAATTTATTGAACTTCGAGATGGTACCACAAATATTCAACTATCTTAACTTTATGAATAAAATATGTCACAAATTTATCTTTCGGTTTATGGCTTCGGGCCATATATTCAACTATCTCAATTTTATGAATAAAATATGCCACAAGTTTTTCTTTATGTTTATGACTTCGGGTCAATTGACAAAACTTTATGATCACATTGAGCTTTAATAATTGAATCTTAAAATTGAGCTTCGGGCCAATTGATAAATTACTAAAATAGCTTCAGGCCAATTGATAAAATTGAGAATTTATTATTAAAAAAATGGCTAGATGTCATTTGAAAACATAACATTAACTTTGATACACATTATTCATATGGCTTCAGGCCATTATATTAACATAATTTATACTAAGATGACTTCGGGTCATAATTTATGTTTAACACAAAATAATGTAAAAGAATAACATAATATAAAACAGAATATTATCATAATATATTATAAAATATAACATAATTAAAATATGAAAAATTTACCTTGAATCTTCAACTAGTAGAGCTCTCGTGCTGATAACGTGTTATAAAATAAAGATAAACAAACATAAACAAGATGAAGGAAATGTAAAGCATGGCTATCTCTTTATTCATATATTTCTCATGTGTACAATACAAGATTACAATGCCTCTATTTATAGGCCACAAATTGTAAATGAAAAGCCATTACAATAATAAAGAAGAGATTAAATTCCAAATACTAATGAGATATAAATTTCAATAGTAGTGGGGTAGTGGGGAAGTAAATGAGGATAAATATTGGGAGTTACAACATAAATGGACCATCCATTATATTCATAACAGAAAGTAATTATAAAATTGTCTCCTGTAATCCTGTCCCCCTCCCAATGCAAAATCGTCACACAACACATGATCCTGAATAGGCATGTTTATCAGTTCGTTTCGGTTCGGTTAAACCAAAATAAAATAGGCAAACTCAAATTTTATTCGGTTCCCGAAAATACAACCAAACTGATCGAAATAAACTTATCAACAAAATTAAAATTGAACCAAACAAATGGTGGAACCAAAATTAGAAGATTGCTAAAAGAAATTAAACGGTTTTTGTTAATTTTTTGAATTTTTTTATAGGCTCAAAATAATTATTTATTTCAATACACAAAATTAAATTAGAGTTTAGTGATTTTCATACTCAAGGAGAAAGAAAACATTCATAATAATTTTTTATAGGCTCAAAAGAATTATACTACTCTTTTCGGTCAGTTTGGTCTAACTGGTTTAAAAATTCTAAACTGAACCGAACCAAACTATTAAATTGGTTTTAAAAAATGAACCGAACCGATCTATTTAACCAAAAAAACCGAACCGTTTAATCCGAACTCTCTCGGTTCTGTAATTAAATCGGTTTTAAAAAATGAACCGAACCAATCCATTTAACCGAAAATACCGAACCGTTTAATCCGAACTCTCTCAGTTCCCTAATCCTGAAAGCATGATATCTCATGCATAGGAAAATCTTCCATTCTATATTGAGATATTTCTTCTTAGCAACAAATACATGTTTCATTTTATTGTTCTCTGATGTTACTGATGTTAGATATCAGAGGATAGAAATTTAATTTGGTATATATATGGGTATATCTGTATTTGTGTTGTAAATGAATGTTCCATCTCTAATTTGAGATACATACGGTACTTGTGTTGCTTATTGCTTTCTGTCTCTCTTTGTCACGTTAATTGGTTTTGTGGCACCGACTGGTACCATTAATGATATTGGTAGTTTAGGTGTGCATGTAAGGTGTTCGACGAAATTCCCAAAACACTCAACTACTATATAAAGAAAAGATACTAAAAACTATATAGAGGAATGGCAATGCTCAAGTTTTGTAACATCCTATTACAATATCAGTAATATCTTATACATAATAAAACCCTTTCCATCAATCAGGTCTCTCTCAAACTAAAGCATATCAAAAACAAATAGATGGAATTCATTATTTTTATAAATAAGATAAGAGTGAGGCTATGGTGCTATGCATAGCACGAATGTGGTCCGTGCTACGGCTCAATATTTGACTTTTCAAAATCCTAACGGTCGATCCAACCGTTCAATGTGATAACCATATGAATATGTACTTGCAAACTAAATTTTATATTTTTTTGAATTTTTTTACTATTTTTTTAGATAGGTAGAAAAATCAGTATTTTCTGAAAATTCTGGACCATCAAAATTCTACCTATCTAAAAAAATAGTAAAAAAATTCGAAAAAATATAAAATTTAGTTTGCAAGTACATATTCATATGGTTATCACATTGAACGGTTGGATCGACCGTTAGAATTTTGAAAAATCAAATTTTGAGCCGTAGCACGGACCCCATCCGTGCTATGCATAGCACCATAGCCTCACTCATAAGATAATACATAAATAGCAACAACAACCATTAATTCCATCACATATTATGTTCTCTCTTCGAGAACTTGGCCGGCAGTCCACCTTTCATCTTTAATGTACCTCTGTCCAAATAGTCAGGCACTCCCTCCATCACAACTTCAATCTTATACCTTTCAAACAAGAATGCGGCAATCGATTTCATTTGTATATATGCCATCTCTTTTCCCAAACACATTCTTGGACCGGCATGAAAAACCGAGTACTTGAACGGGCTTTCGGGCTTGAAAACCCCTTTCTCCAACCACCTCTCTGGTTTATATTCAATACAGTCTACCCCCCATATATCCTCCATCCGACCCATGGCATATGCGTGGTAACCAACTTGATTGCCATCCCTTTTTAACAACTGTCCCATCTGGTAAAGTGTCGTCTTCTTTGCATGACTGTACTGTGTCAATTGCCAATGGAGGATATAACCTCATGGCTTCGGTTATGGAAGCATGTAGGTAGTGCATCTCTCTTAACTCATCATACTCAAACATTGCACTAGAGGAAGTTTTAATGTTTCTAATTGATCTTATCTCTTGTAGAATTTTTTCCTCCACATCAGGTCGGGTCAACACAAGCCAGAAAAACCATGTCAGTGCAGCTGAGACGGTATCACCACCGGCAAGTAGGAGGTTAGTGACAAAATCTACTAAATTCTCCATAGTGTGTTCTTCACTCGAGGCGACGTGAGATATGAGATCGCTCTTCTTATTCGAAGGTTTTTCTATCTTCTCATCAATTATTCTTATAACATGGCTCTTAATCTTAATAATAGATTCTCTCAATCTTTTTTCACTCCCAATATTAAGCCATTTCATACCCCTCCACACAACAGGAAGGCGCTTGACGATACAATTGGTTGCCTCGGAACACGATCTCATTAACTCGGAACCCTCTTCAGTTAGACTAGCTGGGTCGACATCAAATACAACTCTGCTCACGTTATCAAATGCAAACCGCTCTAGAACATCTTGGATGTCTATAAGCTCTCCCTTCTCACTCATTCTCTCCACAAAGGGAATGAGTCGGTGTATGATCTCAGAGTGAAACGTGTCCACCATAAAACCACGCAGAGAGCGAGTTGCGAACGCCAAGCTGGCAGTCTTACGCTGCCAATGCCAGTGCTCGCCATTAGAGTTGAATATTCCATGACCTAAGAGATCCTCTAGCAAGGATATGGGTGTTTGGCTTCTCGGGTAGTTTTCAGATTTTGTTTTCAGAATGTATTCAACATTCTTCGGGTTGGCGGTTACAATGCCGGTACGAAAACTAGTGACTCGTGACACCATTGTATGTGTCGGGTTATCGATCAGGACTTCAGTTGTCCAGTCAAAAATACGGTTCCGATTTTTAATGACATCAAGCAAATCACCGATAAGAGGGTAAGTTTTGTAGCGAGGTGTGGTGGTTTGTTTCTTTGGGTCTCGATTGAAGAAGTGATATATTGTCAGAAGAAGAATGGGGATGAGAAGAAAGCATGAGAAAACTAGAGAAATAACCATACTCATTTTTTTTTGTCAAATTAATGATAGAATTGGATGGGTAAAAGTGTGAGCTTTGCTTGAGCTTTATAGTTTCGAGTTGCGGGTCAAATTTTGTTGAATTTTTTATTCGCCATCTGAAATTGGTATTTCCATTCCTTGTTTGGCAAGGCTATTATGAAATCCAACATTTTGTGGGTCCATTGCTTGATGGGCAAGGCTATTATGGAATCCGACATTTTGTGGGCCTGAATTAATAATTGACCGTCAAATTTTTCAAAGTTGACAAATATTGACTTTACAATAATTCACTGCCTAGCACCTGATGAAGAACTAGTTTCATAATTTTAGTTTAAATTTGGATGAATTTTAATTGTCAAAATATATGATAGTCAATATCATTCATAGTTAGAACTTGTACAAACATCATTAATTTTTCATAATTTATCAAGCTAATAATGACAATAATCTAACAAAAAATACAATGACAACACAAAATTCATATTAGAAGTTGGTCCCACAAAATTCGAACTAAAGGATTCCCATCCAACATAGTCGAACAAAGGAGCCAACCAAATTGAGTTATTCAATAATTTTGAATTTCTCAAGAAAATCTTTATCGATTAAAGATGAGTTAGCAATCTTCTAGACCAGAAACAATATTTTTTTTTTATTTCATGATAAATAATATACATGAAAGTCTTCGAGCTACAGAATTGTAACTGTGTTCAAGGTAAAGAATTAGGTACACTTAGAGTTATGTTTTGTTAGATAAAAGTAACAAAGAAGTTGGACGAAAATTATCAATCATATGAAGAATAACGTCTTCTCCATCAGAGTTTAGTCGGTAGCTTTTTATCTGCAAGTTTACTTCTGTAAGCAAAAGCTTAGAGGCAGGACGCATTCAGGATTTTTGTCAGGGTGCAAAAAAATAGTGAATCTAGTTTAAATAGCTCTTCGGATTCAAATTCATTAGTTTATCGAATACTAGATAAAAACAATGCTCCGACTTATAATTTTCAATACTCTAACTTCTAATCTTAATTATTAATCATAATTCAAAGAATTTATTCTAATTTTAATTTAAAATTTAACCCAAATTACAAATCAAAATTCTATATGGGACAAAAAAAAATTCCAAGCACCCCCCCACCCACCCCAAGCGGTGCAAGTTTACTATTTTTTTGCTTTATGTCCGGTTAACATCAACATATAAATGATGCAACAATAGAAACCCAGGAATTATAGAGAAGTTATCAAAAAGTTTACTTTGTTTATATATACTCATAATTGTTTTTTGGTAGTCATAATTGGGACAAAAATTAACGTCACAACACCATATATATTGTTTGATTAGTCGTCATAATTGTGCTTTGGTTTATTACTTTGCCTTCTTTATAATTAATCTACAAAAGAGTATTTTTCTGTACGTTCTCCGAGGAAGCTGTTGAAAATATAAGACAAAATAATATTACAATACAATGACAAAATAAAATTAAACTACATAATCACAAAGCAGATCATATACAAGAAGAAAATAGTTTGTGAGTAAATATATATATATATATATATAGAGTAAGGCTATGGTGCTTTGCAAAGTAAACATCCCTCTTTACTTCGGGCTACTTTTTCAATTTTCAAAACTCAAACAACCGATCCGAACCGTTCAACATGTTCTAAATATTGAAATGTGCTTGGAGACCAAATTTTACATTTTTTGGAATTTTTTTACTATTTATTAAGCCACTTTGAAAATCGCTGATCCAACGGTGAACAGTAAAAAACAGTAAAATTTTCTGGACCACCGGATCAGACTTTTTCAAAGTGGCTTAATAAATAGTAAAAAAATTCCAAAAAATGTAAAATTTGGTCTCCAAGCACATTTCAATATTTAGAACATGTTGAACGGTTCGGATCGGTTGTTTGAGTTTTGCAAATTGAAAAAATAGCCCGAAGTAAAGAGGGTTGTTTACTTTGCAAAGCACCATAGCCTTACTCTATATATATATATATATATATATATATATATATATATATATATATATATATATATATATATATATAGGACAGTGCTACGGTGCTACGCATACATAAGGGCCCTCTGTGCTACGGCTCACTTTTTGAGTTTTCAAAATCCTAACGGTCGATCCGAACCGTTCAACATGATCTCCATATGAATATGTACTTGCAAACCAAATTTTACATTTTTTAGAATTTTTTTACTATTTATTAAGCCACTTTGAAAAAACACTAATTTGTACACAACAGTAAAATCTGCTGGACCATTGGATCAGCGATTTTCAAAGTGGCTTAATAAATAGTAAAAAAATTCTAAAAAATGTAAAATTTGGTTTGCAAGTACATATTCATATGGAGATCATGTTGAACGGTTCGGATCGACCGTTAGGATTTTGAAAACTCAAAAAGTAAGCCGTAGCACGGAGGGGCCCTTATATATGCGTAGCATATTAGCCAGATTCTATATATATATATATAGATATAGAATGCTAATATACAAACGTTTGTTCCTGGACTCAGGAACAAACGGTTCGGTTCTCCGATTTTCAAAGTCCAAACAGTTGATCCAAACCGTTAGATATTCAATCTATATTAATATGTGCTTGGAGACCAAATTTTACATTTTTTAGAATTTTTTTTACTATTTATTAAGCTGGTTTGAAAACCGATGCTTTTCAATGGTGCATAAGTTAAATAAAATCAGCGTTTTTCAAACCAGCTTAATAAATAGTAAAAAAATTCTAAAAAATATAAAATTTGGTCTCCAAGCACATTTTAATATAGATTGAATATCTAACTGTTTGGTTCGATTGTTTGAACTTTGAAAATCAGATAACCGAACTGTTTGTTCCTGAATCCAGGAACAAACGCTTGTATATTAGCCACTCTCTCTCTCTCTCTCTCTCTCTATATATATATATATATATATAGAGGAGAGATCAAGTTACAACAAATTTGAGTTACAACAAAGTTACAACAACCATTTTTTTATTTTCAAAGTCCAAATCATCGATCCAAACAGTTCAACATGATCTCCACAATAAAATTTGCTTGCAGATCAAATTTTACATTTTTTTGAATTTTTTACCATTTATTAAGTATTTTACAAAAAATAGTCTTATTCAGACCATTGAATTTTGTACCTATCTTAATAAATAGTAAAAAATTCAAAAAAATGTAAAATTTGATCTGCAAGCACATTTTATTTAGATAATCATGTTGAACGGTTTAGATCGACGATTTGGACTTTGAAAATGAAAAAAATGATTGTTGTAACTTTGTTGTAACTCAAATTTGTTGTAACTTGATCCCTCCTCATATATATATATATATATATATATAGAGAGAGAGAGAGAGAGAGAGAGAGAGATGGGCTATTGTACTTCGCGAAGTAAAACCCCCCGTTTACTTCGGGCCATATTTTGTCATTTTGAAAATCCAAACAATCGATCCGAACCGTTCAACATGTTCTAAATATTGAAATGTGCTTGGAGACTGTTATGAAATAATAATAGTAGACATTTCACCTTCTCCACCTCATCCACTTTCTATTAGATTTAATTTTGTATTAACTATCTTGTTAATTGTATGGCTTTTCATTTGCTTTCTCTAGCTTATAAATAGAGATTTTGTAAGTGGTTGATGTTGATACATATATGGTGATATAATAAAGAAATAAGATTTAGCCTCTCCTCAATTTTGTTTTATTTTGTTTTATAATACATTATCAGCACGAGTTTGCTCTAGTCAAGTTGCGACGGGATTTCGTAGAAGCACACCTAGAAGGTACTCTTTAGATTACATTTCATAAACATTACTGTTAGTAATAATATTTATTTCTTGGATGAAATTTTCTTATTTTATATTTAATGAGAGTAATATTTTCATTCCCCGAAGAGAATGATAAAACAAGTACATGATAATAGCCAGAAGCTTTTGTACATACTATAGCTAGAAGCTTTTTCTAAGAGAACCTGAAGTTCTTAATCATAATCTTTTATACAAGAGAACCTGAAGTTCTTAGCCAAAGTCAAAAAAAAAATTTCGCTACTTACATCAGCAGAAGAAAAAGTAATAGGAAAACGAATTCATCATATATGTACGGTTTGTAATCTTTTTCTTTTTCTTAATCATAATCATAATATTTTTCTTTATTTTACTTCTCTGTTTGTACGGTTGAGTATTTTTTTTTTTTTTTACTTCTTCCTTTGTTGATAACTATGTAAAGTTGTGTTCTGTTATTTTATGAACCAGAAGTTCTTATATGAACCAGAAAGTTATTGATATTTATGATAACCGGAAGTTATCAAATCGATAAAATGTCTCCAATATTTAATTCTCTTAATAACCTGAAGTTATTAAGATTCTTTTTCTTCAATTTTTTTTTATATATATATAACACAAATGCATATTTAATTAAATTTGTTAATAATAGTAGCATTTTTTTTATATTGTAGTCCTTATGGCAAACCTTACAAAACTTGAGTTCACTGCCCTTGATATATCGGGCAAGAATTATCTCCCGTGGACTCTCGATGCTGAGATCCACCTTACCGCAAATAATCTTGGAGAAACAATAAAAGCTGAAAATAATACCTCCCAGCAGGAGAAAGCCAAAGCAATGATATTTCTCCGTCATCATCTCCATGAGGATTTAAAAACTGAATACTTAACGGTGAAAGATCCGTTAGAACTGTGGACAAATTTAAAAGAAAGATATGACCATCAAAAACAAGTACTCCTCCCAAAAGCTCGTTATAAATGGATTCATTTAAGTTACAAGATTTTAAATCTGTGAGTGAGTATAATTCCGCAATGTTTCGCATAACTTCTGAATTAAAATTATGCGAAGAAAAGATTACTGATGAAGACATGCTAGAGAAAACATTCTCTACATTTCATGCTTCGAATTTGCTCTTGCAGCAGCAATATCAAGAACGTGGTTTTAAAAAAATATTCAGAATTGATATCATGTCTTCTTGTTGCGGAACAAAATAACAAGCTTCTGATGAGAAATCATCAGTCACGACCCACTGGTTCTAGTCCATTCCCTGAAGCGAATGCGACATCATTCCCTGGAGAGAAAATGACATCATTTAAAGGAGGTCGTGGAAGAGGACGTGGTCGCAGCCCCGAGGAGGTCGTGGACGTGGTCGCAATAATGTTTGGCGACGTGATGGTCATAATCCTAAATCAAATGAAAATAATGCGGGGAGATATGAAAAGGGAAAGAACTCATCATCTTCTAAGAAATCTGAAAATATTTGCTATAGATGTGGTATGGCAAACCATTGGTCACGCACATGTCGTACTCCTAAACATTTAGTCGAACTCTACCAAGCATCTATCAAGAAAAAGGGACAAGCAGTAGAAACAAATTTCATTGAAAATGACCCAAATGATTTGCTTATGGATACACACCTAGATGTTTCTGATTTCTTTGAAAATGTTGATGAAGAAATTAATATTATGAAATAGTTTTAGTTTCTTTTGTTTTAGTCTTTATAATAAGTTTAGTTTTTATTTATATGTTGTAAGTCGATGTTTCTCATCTTTATAATAAGTTTAGTTTTTATTTATATATTGTAAGTCGATGTTTCTCATGAAATAAAATTAGTTTCCTTTTATTTAATCTTATACATTTTTTTTTATGTTCAAAGGAAAAAGAATATGATTGGAGACTCCGAAAGAGCTATGGTAAATATTAGAGATGAATGTCTAGTAGACAGTGGAACAACAAACACAATACTAAAAAGCAAGAAATATTTTTCTCTATTGTCTTCTGCAAAGACACATGTTAATACAATTTCTGGTATTAGTAATTTAATTGAGGGCTCCGGAAGAGCTTGTATCTTGTTACCTGAAGGAACAAAATTAATTATAAATGATGCATTATACTCTAGTAAATCCAGAAGAAATTTACTAAGTTTTAAAGATATTCGACGTAATGGTTATCATCTTGAAACCATGACTGAAAATAATATTGAGTATCTCCAAATTACATCTATTGAATATGGCCAGAAGATCATATTGGAAAAGCTGGAAGCTTTATCCTCTGGATTATATTGTACGAACATTAATCCAATAGAATCAAATATGGTAAGTAACCAGAAGTTACTTGACACAAAGATGTTCACTCTGTGGCATGACAGATTAGGTCATCCAGGTAACATTATGATGAGGAGAATAATTGAAAGTGCAAATGGGCATCCCCTAAATGACCTGAAAATAATATTATCAAAAGATTTATCATGTGCAGCATGTTCTCTTGGAAAACTGATAATTAGGCCATCTAAAAATAAAATTGAAAATGAATCTCCTTCATTTTTGGAAAGAATTCAAGGAGATATTTGTGGCCCTATTTCTCCTCCATGTGGACCATTTAGATATTTTATGGTTTTAATTGATGCATCAACTCGATGGTCACATGTTTGCCTATTAGCCACAAGAAATGTTGCATTTGCTAGGCTATTAGCACAAATAATCCAATTGAGAGCAAATTTTTCGGATTATCAAATTAAGAGTATCCGGCTTGATAATGCAGGAGAATTTACATCCCAATTATTTAATGATTATTGTATGTCAATTGGGATTAAGGTAGAACATCCAGTGGCTCATGTACATACACAAAATGGTTTAGCTGAATCATTAATTAAAAGATTGCAACTGATTGCTAGACCATTACTTATGAAAATCTTCTGCATGGGGACATGCCATTTTACATGCTGCTGCACTTATTAGATTAAGACCAACTGCATATCATAAATTTTCTCCATTACAATTGGTCTCTGGAAGAGAACCAAACTTGTCCCATCTTAAAATTTTTGGTTGTGCTGTGTATGTTCCAATTTCTCCACCACAGCGTACAAAAATGGGACCACAAAGAAGATTGGGAATTTATATTGGTTTTAACTCTCCATCAATTATTAAATATTTAGAACCATTAACTGGAGACGTTTTTACAGCACGTTTTGCTGACTGCCAATTTGATGAGACAATATTTCCAATCTTAGGAAGAGAAAAAGAAAAGCTGGTAAAATAAGAAATAACTTGGAATGCATCCTCAATATCTTATCTTGATCCCCGAAGTGGTCAATGTGAATCAGAAGTTCAAAAGATTATACATTTGCAAAGAATAGCAAATGAGTTACCAGATGCATTTACAGATACAAAAAGAGTGACTAAATCACATGTACCAGCTTTAAATGCAACTGCTCGAATTGATGTAATCCCAGCAGAGGTTACTATACAGAGAAAACGTGGAAGACCAATTGGTTCCAAAGATAAAAATCCACGACAAAAGAAAGAGCAGAATAAAGCAGTTGGTGCAACTCCAGAAGAGATTAATAAAATCCCAGAAGAGATTAATAAAATCCCGGAAGAGATTAATAAAATCCCAGAAGAGATTGATAAAACCCCAGAAGAGGTTGATGAAGTTCCAGAAGAAACTCAGGTACCTAGTGATTATGAGATCTCAATAAACTATGTACAGAATGGTACAATATGGAACCGAAATGAAACATGTACTGATGAAATTTTTGCATATGCTATAGCAATTGATGTGCTAAATGAGGAAGATTATGTGCCAAAAACTCCTGAAGAGTGTATGCACAGAAATGATTGGCCAAAATGGAAAGATGCCCTGAAGGCTGAATTAGATTCGCTTGAAAAGCGCAATGTTTTTGGACCTGTAGTCTTAACCCCAAAAGATGTTAACCCTGTAGGTTACAAGTGGGTATTTGCAATAAAAAGGAATGAGAAAAATGAAATTGTGAGATATAAAGCAAGGCTTGTGGCACAAGGTTTTACACAAATACCAGGAGTTGATTATGAAGAAACATATTCACCTGTAGTGGATGCAATAACTCTTAGATTTTTAATCAGTCTCACAATCACTGAAAACCTTCAAATGCGCCTCATGGATGTAGTCACAGCTTATTTGTATGGATCACTTGATAATGATATTTATATGAAAGTTCCTGAAGGATTAAAAATGCCTGAAGCATTGAAATTAAAACCTCGAGAAATGTATTCTATAAAGTTAAAAAGATCTTTATATGGACTAAAACAGTCAGGTCGAATGTGGTATAATCGACTCAGTGAATATCTAGTAAAAGAAGGATATAAATCTAATGTAATTAGTCCATGTGTTTTTATTAAAAGATCAATCTCAGATTTTACAATTATTGCAGTATATGTTGATGATTTAAATATCATTGGGTCTCCTGAAGAGATCGAAAAGACTGCAAAATTATTAAAGAATGAATTTGAAATGAAAGATCTTGGAATAACAAAATTATGTCTCGGCCTACAGATCGAGTATTTGTATAATGGTATTTTTGTCCATCAATCAAACTATATCCAGAAGATATTGAAACGTTTTAATATGGACAAAGCTCGTCCTCTAAGTACACCAATGGTTGTCCGATCACTTGATATAAAAAAGGATCCTTACCGTCCCCGAGAAAAGAATGAAAAAGTTCTTGGTCCAGAAGTACCATACTTAAGTGCAATTGGGGCTTTGATGTATCTTGCTAATAATACGAGACCTGATATTGTTTTTTCTATAAATGTACTAGCAAGATATAGTTCTGATCCAACACGCCGACATTGGAACGGAATTAAACATGTATTTCGTTACCTTTGCGGGACACGTGATATGGGACTATTTTATCAAAAAATACAAAGTCCAAATTAGTTGGGTATACAGATGCAGGATATTTATCAGACCCGCATGAAGCACGATCACAATCCGGATATGTGTTTACATATGGTGGTACTGCAATTTCATGGCGATCGACAAAACAGACACTCACGGTAACATCATCAAATCATGCCGAATTAATTGCTCTATACGATGCTGGTCGAGAATGTGTCTGGTTAAGATCAATGATCCAACACATCCAGGAGGAATGCGGGCTGGAGTCAATCAAAGGAAGTCCGATAGTACTATATGAAGATAATGCAGCATGTATTGCTCAAACAAAGAAGGATATATTAAAGGTGACAGAACCAAGCACATCTCGCCAAAATTCTTCTCAACTCATGATCTACAAAAGGATGGCTTGATAAATGTTTGTCAAATCAGATCAAGCGACAATTTGGCAGACCTATTCACAAAATCATTGCCAAGAAAAGTTTTTGAGCAACTTTCACAGAAGATCAGCATCCGTCGCTTAAAAGATATACGTTAAAATGAGGGAGAGTATTATACACGCTGCACTCTTTTTCCCTTCACTAAGTTTTGTCCCACTGGGTTTTTCTTAGTAAGGTTTTTAATGAGGCAGCATAACTAATCCGGAAGTATCAGTTAATTCAAATTGGTCCTGAAGTACCAAATTAATATTTGTCCTGCAGTACAATATTAATAGTGTATAATATAAGGTAAAATATCTAAGGGGGAGTGTTATGAAATAATAATAGTAGACATTTCACCTTCTCCACCTCATCCACTTTCTATTAGATTTAATATTGTATTAACTATCTTGTTAATTGTATGGCTTTTCATTTGCTTTCTCTAGCTTATAAATAGAGATTTTGTAAGTGGTTGATGTTGATACATATATGGTGATATAATAAAGAAATAAGATTTAGCCTCTCCTCAATTTTGTTTTGTTTTGTTTTATAATAGAGACCAAATTTTACATTTTTTGGATTTTTTTTACTATTTATTAAGCCACTTTGAAAATCGCTGATCCGGTGGTCCAGAAAATTTTACTGTTTTTTACTGTTCACAGTGGATCAACGATTTTCAAAGTGGCTTAATAAATAGTAAAAAAATTCCAAAAAATGTAAAATTTAGTCTCCAAGCACATTTCAATATTTAGAACATGTTGAACGGTTCGGATCGGTTGTTTGGATTTTCAAAATGAAAATATGAGCGTGAAGTAAACGGGGGTTTTACTTCGCGAAGTACAATAGCCCATCTCTCTCTCTCTCTCTCTCTCTATATATATATATATATATAGAGTTGGGCTACAGTGCTTCACGAAGTAAAGCGAGTGTTTTACTTCACACTCATATTTTGCGATTTAAAATTTTAAAATGTCGATCCGAACCGTTCAAATTGATCTCCATATTAAATTGTGTTTGGAGACCAAATTTTACATTTTGTGGAAATTTTTTACTATTCTTTAGAATTTTTGAAAATTGTTGTTTTTGATGGTCCAGGATTTTTTGGAAAACAACGATTTTCAAAAATTCTAAAAAAACAGTAAACAATTTCCAAAAAATGTAAAATTTGGTCTCCAAGCAAACTTAATATGGAGATCAACTTGAACGGTTTGGATCGACGTTTTGAAGTTTTAAATTGAAGTATAGACGTGAAGTAAAACACTTGTTTTACTTCGCGAAGTACCGTAGCCCAACTCTGTCTCTCTCTCTATATATATATGTGTGTGTGTGTGTGTGTGTGTGTGTGTGTGTGTGTATATATATATGAGATGGGCTATTGTGCTTCGTGAAGTAAATGGGGGGTTTACTTCGGGTCATATTTTTATTTTTGAAAATCCAAACAACCGGTCCGAACAGTTCAACATGTTCTAAATATTGAAATGTGCTTGGAGACTAAATTTTACATTTTTTGGAATTTTTTTACTATTTATTAAGCCACTTTGAAAATCGCTGATCCACTATGAACAGTGAAAAACAGTAAAATTTTCTGGACCACCGGATCAGCGATTTTCAATGTGGCTTAATAAATAGTAAAAAAATTCCAAAAAATGTAAAATTTAGTCTCCAAGCAAAATTCGATATTTAGAACATGTTGGACGGTTCGGGTCGGTTGTTTGGATTTTAAAAAATAAAAATATGGCACCGAAGTAAACGCCCCATTTACTTCGCGAAGCACAATAACCCATCTCTCTCTCTCTATCTCTATATATATATATGAGGAGGGTTCAAATGCACCATAATTTTTGTGCTCCAATATGCTCCACATCCTTTATCTCTATTTTCAAAGTCCGAACAGTCGATCCGAACCGTTCAACATGATCTTCATAATAAAATATGTTTGGAGACCAAATTTTATATTTTTTAGAATTTTTTTACTATTTTTTTAGATAGGTACAATATCACTTTTTTAAGGAGATTCTGGACCATCCGATAAAGTGATATTGTACCTATCTAAAAAATAGTAACAAAATTCTAAAAAATATAAATTTGGTCTACAAACATATTTTATTATGAAGTCATGTTGAACGGTTCGGATCGACTGTTCGGACTTTGAAAATAGAGATAAAGGATGTGGAGCATATTGGAGCACACAAATTATGGTGCATTTGAACCCTCCTCTCTCTCTATATATATATATATATATATGAGGAAACCGGCTATTTTGTGGCCCGTTTGACATTTTTTGAAAAATCCAGCAATTCTGGGTATAATTATTAATTTGTAATTAACTTTGGATATTAATAAAAATGTCGGACCTTAAAACATTGATGATAAACTCACAAACATTTTTATTAAAGCAAGTGACACACAAGCACATCAAATAAAAATAAGAATAAAAAGAAATTACATGGAAATTCAATATGAGATTTGATCTTATGTGGCATACTTATATCGGAAGAATCTCCGAGTTCCCTATTCAAATTGATTTATATTTTTTACCCAAGCTAGCAACTTAACATTACTAAACAATTTCATTTGGTTAGTGCGCTCTTAAATTACTACGATATATTTATCATATAATTTCTTTTGTAATAAAAAAAATAATCTTTTTACCAGCGTATTAAAGTAAACATTAAGCATTTGAATTTAATCTACATGCCACATTAATACCAATGATTCTTTAGTCGGAGCCAACTAGTGAGTCAGTGACCACACTTGAAATACCAGTTGCCTGTCTAGTACGGCTGTTATCTGATGACTAATTCATCTGTAATTTGGACATATGAGTTGATTCAATTCAATCCTTCAATATTGGTTCTACTATTTTTTGTCATTCGATCATGGGTTTTGTTCTCTGATGTTATTGATGTTAGATATCAGAGGATAGAAATTTAATTTGGTATATATATGGGTATATCTGTATTTGTCTTGTAAATGAATGTTCCATCTCTAATTTGAGATACTTACGGTACTTGTGTTGCTTATTGCTTTCTGTCTCTCTTTGTCACGTTAATTGGTATTGGTTTGTGGCACCGACTGGTACCATTAATGATATTGCTAGTTTAGGTGTGCATGCAAGGTGTTAGACGAAATTCCCAAAACACTCAACTGTAAAGAAAAGATACTAAAAACTATACAGAGGAATGGCAATGCTCAAGTTTTGTAACATCCTATTACAATATCAGTAACTTCTTGTACATAATAAAACCCATTCCATCAATCAGGTCTCTCTCAAACTAAAGCATATCAAAAACAAATAGATGGAATTCATTATTTTTATAAATAAGATAATACATAAATAGCAACAGCAACCATTAATTCGATCACATATTATGTTCTCTCTTCGAGAACTTGGCCGGCAGTCCACCTTGCATCTTTAATGTTGCTACTACCCTGTAGTCTGGCATCCCTTCCATCACAACTTCAATCTTATACCTTTCAAACAAGAATGTGGCAATCGATTTCATTTGTATATCCGCCATCTCTTTTCCCAAACACATTCTTGGACCGGCATGAAACAGAGTACTTGAACGGGCTTTAGGGCTTGAAAACCCCATTCTCCAACCACCTCTCTGGTTTATATTCAATACAGTCTACCCCCCATATATCCTCCATCCGACCCATGGCATATGAGTGGTAACGAACTTGCCATCCCTTTTTAACAACTGTCCCGTCTGGTAAAGTGTCGTCTTCTTTGCATGACTGTGTGTTAATTGCCACTGGAGGATATAACCTCATGGCTTCGGTTATGGAAGCATGTAGGTAGTGCATCTCTCTTAACTCATCATACCCAAACATTGCACTAGAGGAAGTTTTAATGTTTCTAATTGATCTTATCTCTTGTAGAATTTTTTCCTCCACATCTGGTCGGGTCAACACAAGCCAGAAAAACCATGTCAGTGCAGCTGAGACGGTATCACCACCGGCAAGTAGGAGGTTAGTGACAAAATCTACTAAATTCTCCATAGTGTGTTCTTCACTCGAGGCGATGTGAGATATGAAATCGCTCTTCTTATTCGAAGGTTTTTCTATCTTCTCATCAATTATTCTTATAACATGGCCCTTAATCTTAATAATAGATTCTCTCAATCTTTTTTCACTCCCAATATTAAGCCATTTCATACCCCTCCACACAACAGGAAGGCGCTTGAGGATACAATCGCTTGCCTCAGAACACGATCTCATTAACTCGGAACCCTCTTCAGTTAGACTAGCTGGGTCGACATCAAATACAACTCTGCTCACGTTATCAAATGCAAACCTCTCTAGAACATCTTGGATGTCTATAAGCTCTCCCTTTTCACTCATTCTCTCTACAAAGGGAATGAGTCGGTGTATGATCTCAGAGTGAAACGTGTCCACCATAAAACCACGCAGAGAGCGAGTCGCGAATGCCAAGCTGGCAGTCTTACGCTGCCAATGCCAGTGCTCGCCATTAGAGTTAAATATTCCATGACCTAAGAGATCCTCTAGCAAGGATATGGTTGTTTGGCTCTTCGGGTAGTTTTCAGATTTTGTTTTCAGAATGTATTCAACATTCTTCGGGTTGGCGGTTACAATGCCGGTACGAAAACCAGTGACTCGTGACACTGTTGTATGGGTCGGGTTATCGATCAGGATTTCAGTGGTCCAGTCAAAAATACGTTTCCGATTTTTAATGACCTCAAACAAATCACCGATAAGAGGGTAGGTTTTGTGGCAAAATGTGGTGGTTTGTTTCTTTGGGTGTTGATTGAAGAAGTGGTATAATGTCAGAAGAAGAATGGGGATGAGAAAGCAGGAGAAAATTAGAGAAAGATCCATAATTATACTCTTTTTTTTATCAAATTAATGATTTGGACTGGATGGGTAAAACTGTGAGCTTTGCTTGAGCTTTATAGTTTCGAGTTGTAATGCTTCCCGAGTTGCGGGTCATAATTAATTTGTTGAATTTTTTATTCGCCATAATATTTAATGCTTCCCGAGTTGCGGGTCATAATTTGACTATATATTAAACGAAATAGTTAATGCTTCCCGAGTTTTTTTGAAAATTTGGCAGTGGGTGCCAAATTTAATTTTTATATATTAAAAGGAGTTTGTACAGCATTATCTAGAAACGAATTTACATCCCTCAGTTTGAGGGGATCCCCTCCCTTACGCCATCTTATGGCATTGTAGCCACTACTGCATGTGTAATGCTAGCTTCCCGAGTTGCGGGTCATAATTTGACTATATATTTAAGGAAATAGTTAATGCTTCCCGAGGTGCGGGTTATAATTTGACTATATATTAAAGGAAATGATATCAACACTACTAATCTTTTTATTAACACAACACTATCTAAATATTTTAATTTATAGTCAAATTTACCCTTCAATAACTATTTCCTTTAAAAACTCTCTCATTCATCGTTATAGAATTATAGAATGTTCTTTCCTTAAAAGTTTTTAAAAAAATAATAATATTTCTTCACTCTCATAAATTATTATATATTTTTCTTTCTTTCAAAGTTAAATTAATAAATTAAACAAATATTTGATCATATTCATTATTTATATATTTCATCATACTTTTAAGATTTTTAAATATATTACAAAAATAAAAAAAATTATTATATTATTGAAAATCTATCAATATATACGAAGGGGTGTAAACGGAGATGATTCGGAGCGGATAATGGTAATACCAAATCCGTATCCGCCTTTCAATAAGCGGATACGGATACAGATAGTAAACGGATATCAAAATTTAAAACCATATCCGCCTTAAACGGATACGGATACGGAGATGATAATTTACTGATACGGATTCAAATAAGAATATAGAACGGATAATTGTCGGATATTGAGTTATATGAACTCTAAGATATAATTAATAATTAATAAAATTTAAATATGAAAATAAATGAATAATTGTAAGTTGATGGAGATATTAATGTTGGAAAGATGAGAGATATAAGATATTCATTCCATTGATATAATATTCAAAATAAAGAAGTAGTAACAAAAGATAGTGTGGTGTAGTGGTTTGTAGCTTGATTGCTTAGACTCTCACCTCACATGACATCGGTTCAAATCTCCTTGAAGGCAAAATAATTGCTTTTAATTAACGGGTCCGAAAAAATTAATTGGGTTTCGGATGATCCGGATATCCGCTCCGTTTAGGTATTACTATCCGTATCCGGATCTTCTATGGGTAATTGATATTATTCGTATCCGTATCCGCAATATCTGTATCCGTTTAGATCCGGATACGGATTATATGCGGATTCGGAGCGGATATCCGCCCGGATATCCATATCCGTTTACAGCCCTAATATACGTTTATTTTACCCAACTCCACAAGTATCTACTTAAAAGAAAAAAAAAATTGGCAAAATATTTTTTGCTGGATATAAATATATCGACTGATTGTATATAAATTTCATCAACATTATATTTTTTAGACGGAATCTTTTCAATTATTTTTTGTTGAATATATTCATTACTATATTTGGGGAAATTTTTATTGTTACCACTCAAAAAAATCGGAATTAATTCGTTACCACCCCGCTGACCCTTTATTTAATACTACCACCCCGCTAACCCAGTTCGCGCACCAAATTGGCTGGTGCGCGGACTGGGTTAGCGGAGCAATCTTTTTACCGTATAAGTGCCGCGCGAAGCTCATTTTGTTCCGCAAACCGCACTCCGCGCACGGGCAACAGTAAAAAAGTGAGTTTTTTTTTTTACTTTTTTTTTAATTTGTAGAGTAGATAGTTGGTATAGGTGTCCAAAATAGGTCCAAATAGAGTAGAATTGTAATAAATAATTAGAATGGTGTCCAAAATAGATTCAAATAGAGTAGAATTGTATTAAATAATTAGAATGGTGTCCAAATAGAGTAGAATTGTATTAAATAATTAGAATGATGTCCAAATAGAGTAGAATTGTATTAAATAATTAGAATGGTGTCCAAATAGAGTAGAATTGTATTAAATATTTAGAATGGTGTCCAAATAGAGTATAATTGTATTAAATATTTAGAATGGTGTCCAAATAGAGTAGAATTGTATTAAATAATTAGAATGGTGTCCAAATATAGTAGAATTGTATTAAATAATTAGAATGGTGTACAAATAGAATAGAATTGTATTAAATAATTAGAATGATGTCCAAATAGAATAGAATTGTTTTTAGCTATATTATGTTGTATTTTAGGCCAAATTATTTTAGTAAATTATTAAAGTACCCTATTTAAGGTACTTAAGGCCAAATTTGACTAGAAATGCACCAAATTGTAGTATGGCGTCATTCAGCGGCACCAAGCACACCAATCTGCCTTATGATGATGTGGAGTTGGATATAGTGTTAGCCCGGACCGTCTTTCCGCATTTGACGACCGAGTATATCAGTCCCGTTTGCTGGTTCCCGTACAAGGAGCACAAGATCAGAAACTCATATGTAAGTTTACATCTCTATACCACTTGCAAATAATATACATTTTCATTTGAATAAAATAATAAATTGTATTTGTGTTTATTTTGAAATTAAATGCAGACTCATACTCTGACGTCGACGAGGAACAACCAGATGAATATCCTCTACGACCCTCGATTTGCACCCGCGTTGCAGAGGCTGGGTCTGTGGCATGTGTCACAGCTCAGTGACTTAAATGCAGATGTCGCTCTTATATCTGCATTAGTCGAGAGGTGGCGGCCAGAGACCCACACCTTCCACTTGCTCGTCAGAGAGATGACGGTGTCTCTCCAGGACGTGAGTTGTCTTTGGGGTCTGCCCATTACCGGAGAGGCGGTGACAGGTGTGGAGTACGGAGACTTCACGCAGCTCGTCCTCGACCTGCTAGGAGACGGGTTGATGAAGCGGAGGGCGACCAAGAAGGGGTACGTCTACTCGAAGAATGACATCAGTTTACCACACTTGCGGGAGCGGTTCAGGTAACATTTATTTTATAAAATTAATTATTTGATGTCTATTTTTCGCAATTTTCACTAAATTGGTTCAAATTTACAGTGGAGCCCTAGACGCGGATGCTGATGCTGAGACGGTAGATCGGTGGACCCGGGCTTACATCATGGAGATGTTTGCTTGCTGGCTGTTCCCAGATTCATCGGGGGCCACTGTCCCTGGATGTTTGCTTGAGTGGCTGAGGGACTTGGCCCAGCCGAAACAGATGAACTGGGGTGCAGCGGTATTGGCATGTCTATATCGGGGTTTGTGCACCGCATGCCAGGTATAAATTATTTTGAAATTAAATCTGAATAATTAAATGGTTACAGTTAAAAAAACCATAATTTTAACTGTCACTTGTACCTAAATAGACAAACAAGCACAATTTCTACGGTCCAGCTGGTCTCCTGATGCATTGGTCGTGGACGAGGTTCCCGTTCGGCCATCCACAACCACGAGTGAGAGGTTGGGCTCCAGCTTGGGGGCAGCCCAACGGGATTACATGTCCGGCTTACGCGCAGAAGTGGTGCTCGAGGAAGACGTACATCCAGACCCCGCACGGCAGACCTATGGGTGTTGATTTCTTCCGGAGTCAGTTCGAGCAGATGACTCCTGACAGACACGTCTGCTGGCGGCCGTACGACGAGCGTGTCGAGGTTGAGGACGATGATGCTGTCCCTCACTCCTTCCTTCATGACCTGCCTCATATATGCCTCCAGCAGCGTCAGTTCTGGTTTGCTCAGGTAACCCTTACATTATTATTGTATTCCAGTTTTGCATCACTTTTATTTATTACATACGTAGGATTATTTATTTTTATGTACTTGCAGGTACCACTTGTGTTCTACCAGCTTGTCGAGCATTACTGGACGGGTGATGCGTCAGTTCGGTATGCGTCAGCCCTTTCCCGTCCCGGATCCCATCTCCAAGGACAAGTGGTACGAGCTTCACAAAGAACTGGCCACTACCAGCGGTAAGAATTGGCGGACCATGCACACCGATTATGTGACTCGGCTTGAGGCGATGGGCGACAAGATCCCTGACGAGCTCCAGTCGTATGCTTTCGATACATACGATCAGACCTATCACAGTTGGTATCAAGAGTACTGTGCCTTCATGGTGTACTTGCATGGTCAGATCACGGAGATGAACACGAAGCTGCTCCAGGTACGACGTGACACGGTTAGTGACGAGTATGGCTTCATTCCCTGCGCTGGCCCGGCTGCACAGATTGTAAGTTTTAATTTTTTTGGTTTAAGAAAATTATGAAAATTCATTTGCAATTCGAACTAATTTTTTTTTATTTTAATTCGCAGGTACTAATGAACATCAAGCAAGTGCTTAGGAGCGCAAGATACGCCGTCACAAGAGGTTGGAAGGCTATCGGGAAGAAGTGGTTGTGTATGGCTGCACCGCCTGTCGTCGTCGCCGAGTACCAGGATCAGCTTGAGAGGGTTCAGATCTTCCCCGCTATGAAGATTTGAAAGACATGGACGATGACGATTCTGCGGAGCCTATGAGCACGCCAGAGCCAGATTTCTGAGACCTACACGGGGCAGCGACTGCTGAGGCCGCATTTGAGGCTGCTGGGCTTGCAGCGGTACGTATATTTTTGTAATTATTTTTATAATCATCTTCATTGTGAAACCTAATTATCTATTTGTTTCAGGGAGATGTACCCTGCGGAGATCCGCACGATGAGCATGACCCCTCCTCAGATTTTACGTTTCACTTGGGCTCTCAATACGGGGCTTACACGCAGGAGGTAGACTCTCCTCCGTTTTACACACAGGAGACGCCACTCCCACAGTCCAGTGCAGCAGCTGTCCAGCAGGATGTCTCATATAGACCCGTGTACCCTGCAGAGGATACACGTGAGTTTATTTTCGGACCTGGTGCAGATGAGGGACCACACGAGGAGACACTTTTTGGGGAGATACATGAGGAGACCCCACCACAGCCATCACGACCGTACACATCGCTGGAGGAGAGGGAGCGTCAGGAGGAGGGGCTAGGTAAGACACTTAGGAGAGAGAAGAAGCCGTGGACACCCTCGAGCAGATAGGATAGAGTTACTTGTTGTAGTTTATGTTTTTGGATATTATTTCGGTATTAGTTCTTGTTATTTGGATGTTATTTCGATATTATTTTGATATTAGTTCTTATGTTGTTTTGTTTTTCTGTTGTTTAGTTCTTCCGTAGTCAATTTAACACATTAGTTTTTACGTTATTTACCTGTCTGCTGCCTTGCGTCTGATGAATGAACATCGTTAAAAATAAAACAGGATTTTCAGACACCCGTTGCAAAAATAAAAATAAACCCTAAAATCTAGTCAGCCCTAAACCCTAAACCCTAAACCTAAACCTTAACCTTAAACCCAAAAATCCATTCAGCCCACCAGCCCGCTAACCCAGTCCGCGCACCAGCCAGTTTGGTGTGCGAACTGGGTTAGCGGGGGTGGTGGTATTGAATAAAGGGTCAGCGGGGTGGTAACGAATTAATTTTGATTTTTTTGAGTGGTAACAATAAAAATTTCGCCTATATTTGTCCCATCTAGAATTCTGGGAATTCTCATAGGCTTGCTTTCCAGCTCCCAGAGCCACTTCGTGAGGAGGATTCTCAATACCAATGCCACTTCGTGTTGAAACCGCCCATTAGGTTTCTAAATTGAATACACCATAAATTACCAAATACCAATGCCAAACCAGAATATAATTGAATACCAATACCAATGCCTTAAATTGAACACAAAATTACCAATACCAATACCAAAACAGTATTTAATTAATGCACCACAAATTGAATAATAGATATCTAAATTCTAACCCTTCTTCTGTGCCAGCGGAGTGGAGAGAGAGACAGGGGCGGACCTGAGAACTGAGAGAGTCAGAGAGCGCGACTTGAGAGAGAAGAGACTCACTTCTCTCTGGGGCGAGCGCCGAGCGGACTTGAGTAGCAGAGCAAGCGATTTTTTTGTTTTTGTTTAGGCGAGTCAGAGAGTTGAGAGACAGAAAGAGTCCAATTTTTTTTGTTGAAACAGAGAGTCAGAGTGAGATGAGAGTCGCTGGTTAAAATGAGAGAGACTCCAAATTTTTTTAACAGGGCTTCGGAGTTGAGAGCGGAATTCAGATCCGTGAGAATTTTTTTCAGAGAGAGACAAAACAGATTTAGACTCGTAATTTTGCACAGAATTTCAAAATTCAGGGGCAGTTGCCCCCTGAATTAGCAACACAAGTACTGTAATAGTAGAACCAATATAGAAGGATTGTATTGAATCAACTCGTGTTCAAATAACAACAGTACTAGTTTTTGCCTTTTTTCAAAAAAAAAAAACAGCAGTACTAGTCATCAGATAACAGCCGTACTAGACATGCAACTGGTACATGCACTGGACGGGAGGATACTAATTGCACTGTTTCAAGTGTGGTCACTGACTCACTGGTCAGCTCCGACTGAAGAAGCATTGGCATTATGTGTCATGTACATTAAATAAAAAAAATTGATGTTTTTTAGAAATTTTGGACCATTGAAAAATAGTGATTTGGTATTGTCTGAAATATATAAAAAAAAATTCAAAGAAAATATAAATGGCTATATCTGTATTTGTGTTGTAAATGAATGTTCCATCTCTAATTTGAGATACTTACGGTACTTCGATCAGAGTCAAAATAATGATGATTTACGTAGAATTTTGACTTAGGTTTTACATATTTTTTCACACTTATGTTTAATTTATTAAAGAAAAAGGCTACTGTCACCCTTCTTTATGTTTTATTGCAGATAACAGGTTTTGGAACTATTTTACACCAAATAGAGCTAGAATCGGGTCAATCGGATCAGCGATGCTTATCGACTAAGTCTCTGTTACGGTCCGTATTGCCTAATATGGACCAGGCCTAGCACAGACCAGAAGATAGCGCTGGAAGCATTAAACCCTAACCGTCAAGGTCCTGATATGGACCGTATCATCTGATACGGTCCGTAACCGAAGGCAACCCTTGGGGAATAACTGCCGACAGCTGTTTCCAGATCAGTTTCTTAGCCCCTACTTAATCTCCAGACGTCCCTCCACTCCTATATAAGGCCCCTGGGCAGAAGAATAACTTATCTTTGTAATTAGAGTTAGATTTGATTAAAGTGAGAAGAGAGGAGTGCTTGTAACAATGCCGTTCCGCGGCTAAGTTCCTTTTCTTAGGGCTAGGCAGTAAACCTTGTTACTCTTGATGTTTTGATATATATATTTCTGTTGATTATGATTTCTTGTTGTTGAATCTAAATGTTTTTGTGATTTATTATCTCTTCATCTAACTTCAATGATCTAGTTTGAGTCCGTTAGGGTAGTGACAGTACTTTAATGGCAAGAGAAACTATTTGTATGAATTAGCCTCGTTGAGATTTATTAGGTTTATGTGAAGAAAACCTTAGCGGGGAAACCATAAACCAGACCAACAAAACGCGTACCAAATTCCATCACTTGCGTAAGGAAAATCGCAGTGATCTGTGTAGTAATTTGGGGTTTTTTAGAGATCAGTCATTTGCGTAAGGAAACTCGCAGTGTCCTATGTAGAATCTCGATGAAAGATCTGTCATTCTTGCGTAACATAAATCGCAGTGACCTATGTAGTGTCTTTCATAAAATAACAACAGGAAATCAGACGCAACAGGAGTATATTGTCAAGGCGGATTGAGTAGCAATGGTGTGCCGAAACTCTAGGAATTCTCATCTCTATCTTTATTTTAATTACTTTTAATTGCTTCCTAATTTACATTGATCACAACAACATCTCTCAATTTTCAGATTTCTCTAGCCTTTCGAAAGATTGTGATTCGATCGCTGAAAGCATTGAACCAATATTCCCTGTGGATCGACCTCGAATATACTACTCGATAGGATTGTGCGCTTGCAGTCCGAACCGATAGCATTTCCGAGTTTATAAATATTAAAAGAAACATTGCTCTCTTTTGAGTGATCAAGCTTTTTGGCGCCGTTGCCGGGGAATAACGGTTCATTGTGCAAGGCCTCGCAAGACGTCCTTGCTTTGACCATTGAATCCAATTAATTAGAAACGCCTAGATTTTTTTTTCTGCATTTTTATTTTTCTTTTATTTTTAATTCCGTTTTTATTTTTATTTTCCCTTTTATTTTTCGGTTTTTTTAGTTTAAATTTTCAAATTTTCTTTTTTTTTTAGGACGCTACACGCTGGCCGAATCATCCGTACGAAGATCCGAGAGGATTGCTAGTAGGAGAGGACAATTCGCTTTCACATCACCGATAAGAGCCAATCATAGTTCTTCATCGAGTAATTCTGAAAGTGAAGAAGACTCAGATTCGATCAACATGAATATCCCACCGAACGAACCGATCAACAATGGAAGACAAAACAATGGTGATAATGAAGTTCACGATGCAGCAAGACCCAAACTTCTACGATACTATTGCGTACCGCGCGCGAATGGTCCTAATTCTAGTATAAACCCGCCAACTGTTACAAACCGTAATTTTGAGATCAAACCTGCTCTCATAAATATGGTTTCACAACAGCAATTTGGAGGATTTCCACATAAAGATCCACATCTTCACTTGTCAATTTTCCTAGGGATATGCGAGACGATAAAGATCAACGGAGTTACCGATGAAGCAATCAGGCTAAGGCTATTTCAATTCTCATTAAAAGATAAAGGAAGAGCATGGTTGTTTTTCTTACCGGCCAATTCCATTCAAACTTGGGACCAATTGTTTAATGTGTTTATTGCAAAATATTTTCCAGCATCCAAAACTTCGAGGTTTAGAAATGCAATTACTAATTTTGAACAAAGAGATGGTGAAACATTGTGTGAGGCATGGGATAGATATAATGATATGTTAAGGTGTTGTCCACATCATGGTCTAGAAAGATGGCTGATTGTCCAAACTTTTTATAATGGTCTAAACCCTACCGATAGGTTGTCTATTGATGCTTCCGCAGGAGGAGCAATCATGAACAAGGAACCTAACAAGGCTTACAACCTGATTGAAGAGATTGCAATCAACCAACACTACTGGATCCCTGAGCGAAAGAAGCCAACTCCAACACCTGGCATGCACCGAGTAGATGATATATCCATGCTGAGCGCAAAGATCGATGCTTTGCAAATGGCACTCAACAAGCAAACCAAGCAGCGAACGGTAGCAGCAGTCAATGCCGCAACAGCATGTGGCTATTGTGGAGGAGCGCATGAGATGACCGAATGTATGAATGTGACAGAAACTGAGGAAGAAATAGAGCAAGCAAACGCAATCGACAACAGCTTTCGACCTCAGCCCGCCTACAATACATACCATCCGAACAACTGAAACCATCCAAATCTCTCATACGCAAACAACCAAAGGCCTGCTGCACCCCAACAGAACTACCAACCACAGCCCAATTATCAACCGAGATACAATAATTCCCAACCGAATTACCAACCAAGGCAATACAATCAACCACAGCAACCTGGCATCACATCTTTAATGGAGAGATTCTTAGAGAAGCAAGACAAGGCTAACGCTGAAATCGCACAAAAGATCGAATCCTTAACAAACCGCAACAAAGACTTAGAAGACAATGTCTCTAAGATGGCAAAAGAACTCTCGAGTATTACACGGGGAAAAGGCAAATTTCCGGGCCAACCGGAAGAAAATCCAAGAGGATTGTGCGCTTGCAGTCCGAACCGATAGCATTTACGAGTTTATAAATATTAAAAGAAACATTGCTCTCTTTTGAGTGATAATACTTGTGTTGCTTATTGCTTTCTGTCTCTCTTTGTCACGTTAATCGGTATTGGTTTGTGTCACCGACTGGTACCATTAATGATATTGGTGGTTTAGGTGTGCATGTAAGGTGTTCGACGAAATTCCCAAAACACTCAACTACTATATAAAGAAAAGATACTAAAAACTACACAGAGGAAGCTGTTGAAAATATAAGACAAAATAATATTACAATACAACGATAAAATAAAATTACACTACATAATCACAAAACAGATCATATACTAGAAGAAAATAATTTGTGAGTAAATATATATATATATAGAGAGAGAGAGAATGGCTAATATACAAACGTTTGTTCCTGGACTCAGGAACAAACGATTCAGTTCTCCGATTTTCAAAGTTCAAACAGTCGATCCAAACTGTTAGATATTTAATCTTTATTAAAATGTGCTTGGAGACCAAATTTTACATTTTTTAGAATTTTATTTATATTTATTAAACTGGTTTGAAGGTCGTTGTTTTTCAATGGTGCAGAATTTTAATAAAATCAGCGATTTTCAAACCATTTTAATAAATAGTAAAAAAATTCTAAAAAATGTAAAATTTGGTCTCGAAGCACATTTTAATATAGATGAAATATCTAACGGTTTGGATCGACTGTTTGAACTTTGAAAATCAGAGAACCGAATCGTTTGTTCCTGAGTCCAGGAACAAACGTTTGTATATTAGCCATTCTCTCTCTCTCTCTATATATATATATATAGAGAGAGAGAGAGAGAGATAGACTATGGTGAGTTGTGAAGTAAAACGTCGTTTTACTTCACGTCATATTTTCATTTTGCAAATCCAAACAACCGATCCGAACCGCTCAACATGTTCTCTATATTGAAATGTGCTTGGAGACTAAATTTTACATTTTTTGGAATTTTTTTACTATTTATTAAGCCACTTTGAAATCGTTGATCCACTGTGAACAGTAAAAATTTCTGGACCACTGGATTAGCAATTTTCAAAGTGGCTTAATAAATTTAATGGATATCTCCCTTTAATTTTAATGGGTACAATCGTAAATTTAATATTCAAAATAATTAAATAAAAGGGATAGAAGAAAGATATTTTTTTGTAGGGTTATTGAATATATGGTGATTTCATGGGAAAATTGGCTATTTCAAAAGTTTAGATTGATATAACCACATTTTTATCTTTGTTTTAGAGTACAAATACTCGATTCAAACTGTTCCACATTATTTTCATATTAAAATGTGCATGGAGACAAAATGTTATATTTTTTTGACAAAAATTACTATTATCTTAGATATGTACAAAATCAAAAGATTCTAGACCATCGAAAAATAATGGTTTTGTACATGTCTGAAAAATTAGTAAAAATATTAAAATATATATATATATATAATTTAGTTTTCAAGTAGATTTTAATATGGAGATCATGTTTGAATGGTTCGGATTGACTGTTTGAACCTTGAAAATAGAGATAAGGTTGTGGGCATGATTAGAACACAAAAACAATGAGACATTTTTAACCCTACTCTTTATAATTTAATTAAATATATAAATTGATACATGAGTAGGATTTAAATGCCTCAGGCCTTTCGTGTCGCATCCGTACCTAACATCCTCATTTCTGTTTTCTAAATTCAAACAGTTGATCCGAACTGCTCAACATGATCTCCATATTAACATGTGCTTGAGACCAAATTTTATAATTTTTTTGAATTTTTTTAAATATTTCAGACAATACAGACACATAATACACATCCTTATTTCAGACTATTTTTCAATGGTCCAAAATTTCTGAAAAACATCAATTTTTTTTTATTTAATGTACATGACACATAATGCCAATGCTTCTTCAGTCGGAGCTGACCAGTGAGTCAGTGACCACACTTGAAACAGAGTGCAATTAGTATCCTCCCGTCCAGTGCATGTACCAGTTGCATGTTTAGTACGGCTGTTATCTGATGACTAGTACTGCTGTTATTTGAACACATGAGTTGATTCAATTCAATCCTTCTATATTGGTTCTACTATTATAGTACTTGTGTTGCTAATTCAGGAGGCAACTACCCCTGAATTTTGAAACTCTGTGCAAAATTACGAGTCTAAATCTGTTTCGTCTCTCTCTGAAAAAAACTCTCACGGATCTGAATTCCGCTCTCAACTCCGAAGTCCTGTCAAAAAAATTTGGAGTCACTCATTTTAACGAGCGACTCTCATCTCACTCTGACTCTAACAAAATAAATCGGACTCTCTCTCTCTCTCAACTCTCTGACTCGCCTAAACAAAAACAAAAAAATCGCTTGCCCCGCTGCTCAAGTCCGCTCGGCGCTCGCCCCAGAGAGAAGTGAGTCTCTTCTCTCTCAAGTCGCGCTCTCTCACTCTCTCAGTTCTCAGGTCCGCCCCTGTCTCTCTCTCCTCTCCGCTGGCACAGAAGAAGGGTTAGAATTTAGATATCAATTATTCAATTTATGGTGTATTAATTAAATACTGTTTTGGTATTGGTATTGGTATTGGTATTGGTATTCAATTTAGGGTATTGGTATTGGTAATTTTGTGTTCAATTTATGGTATTGGTATTGGTATTCAATTATATTCTGGTTTGGCATTGGTATTTGGTAATTTATGGTGTATTTAATTTAGAAACCTAATTAACTTGAATTCCTAATTGAATGTTTTGTTAACTGGCATAGTTTTTGTGTTGATGTAAGCTGCTGGAACATCAAATTTAGGTTTTTTTTTTTTTTTTTGTGCGCTGGTGCAGGTACCAGTATTCAGGGGTATTAGTTTTAGACGGTAATTTTGTCATCAGGTTGGGCTTTAACGCATGAATGAATTAATGCATCTTCCTGCATGCAGATCAATGAGGTTTTAAAAACTATGTGATGTAATTAACAACTTCTGCTAATGCAATGGGCAGCCTTGCCTTTTATTCAAGGAAAAAAAATTTACTTGAATTCCTTGAACTTAATTAGCTAATGGATTTGAATCCGATAAACTATTTGAACCCGATTCCTACCCCTGAAAGAAATCTTGTGTCCGCCCCTGTGCTAATTGCTTTCAGTCTCTCTTTATTACGTCAAAGGTATTGGTAGTTTAGGTTTGCATGTAATGTAAGCCCCTGTGCCCTTGCCATTTAATTAAAAAAAAAAACATATATATGTACCTAGCTTAATTAAATCCATTTCTCAGGAATAAATATAATACACGCAAGGAATAGTCGATTACTATATAAAACAAAAGACAAAAAACTAGAGGAATGGCAATCCTCAAGTTTTGTAACGACATCCTATTACAATATATCAGTAACTTCCTATACATAATAAAACCCTCTCCATCAATCAGGTCTCTCTCAAACTAAAGCAAAAACAAACATTAATTTGATAACATATTATCTTCTCGCTTCGAGAACTTGGCCGGCAGTCCACCTTTCATCTTTAATGTACCTCTTTCCAAATAGTCAGGCACTCCCTCCATCACAACTTCAATCTTATACTTTTCAAACAAGAATGCGGCAATCGATTTCATTTGTATATATGCCATCTCTTTTCCCAAACACATTCTTGGACCGGCATGAAAAACCGAGTACTTGAACGGGCTTTCGGGCTTGAAAACCCCATTCTCCAACCACCTCTCTGGTTTATATTCAATACAGTCTACCCCCCATATATCCTCCATCCGACCCATGGCATATGCGTGGTAACCAACTGGCCATCCCTTTTTAACAACTGTCCCGTCTGGTAAAGTGTCGTCTTCTTTGCATGACTGTGTGTCAATTGGCAATGGAGGATATAACCTCATGGCTTCGGTTATGGAAGCATGTAGGTAGTGCATCTCTCTTAACTCATCAAACCCAAACATTGCACTAGAGGGAGTTTTAATGTTTCTAATTGATCTTATCTCTTGTAGAATTTTTTCCTCCACATCTGGTCGGGTCAACACAAGCCAGAAAAACCATGTCAATGCAGCTGAGACGGTATCACCACCGGCAAGTAGGAGGTTAGTGACAAAATCTACTAAATTCTCCATAGTGTGTTCTTCACTCGAGGCGATGTGAGATATGAGATCGCTCTTCTTATTCGAAGGTTTTTCTATCTTCTCATCAATTATTCTTATAACACGGCTCTTAATCTTAATAATAGATTCTCTCAATCTTTTTTCACTCCCAATATTAAGCCATTTCATACCCCTCCACACAACAGGAAAACGCTTGCCGAGACAATCGATTGCCTCGGAACACGATCTCATTAACTCGGAACCCTCTTCAGTTAGACTAGCTGGGTCGACATCAAATACAACTCTGCTCACGTTATCAAATGCAAACCGCTCTAGAACATCTTGGATGTCTATAAGCTCTCCCTTTTCACTCATTCTCTCCACAAAGGGAATGAGTCGGTGTATGATCTCAGAGTGAAACGTGTCCACCATAAAACCACGCAGAGAGCGAGTCGCGAATGCCAAGCTGGCAGTCTTACGCTGCCAATGCCAGTGCTCGCCATTAGAGTTAAATATTCCATGACCTAAGAGATCCTCTAGCAAGGATATGGTTGTTTGGCTCTTCGGGTAGTTTTCAGATTTTGTTTTCAGAATGTATTCAACATTCTTCGGGTTGGCGGTTAGAATGCCGGTACGAAAACCAGTGACTCGTGACACTATAGTATGGGTCGGGTTATCGATCAGGATTTCAGTGGTCCAATCAAAAATACGTTTCCGATTTTTAATGACCTCAAACAAATCACCGATAAGAGGGTAGGTTTTGTGGCAAAATTTGGTGGTTTGTTTCTTTGGGTGTTGATTGAAGAAGTGGTATAATGCCAGAAGAAGAATGGGGATGAGAAAGCAGGAGAAAATTAGAGAAAGATCCATAATTATATTTTTTTTTTGTCAAATTAATGATTGAATTGGATGGGTAAAAGTGTGAGCTTTGCTTGAGCTTTATAGTTTCGAGTTGTAATGCTTCTTGAGTTGTGGGTCATAATTTGTTGGAAATATCTGAAATTGATATTTTACATTGCTTGTTGGGCAAGGCTATTATGGAATCCGATATTTTGTGGGCGTTAATAATTGACCGTCAAATTTTGTAAGTTCACAAATAATTCACTGCCTAGCCCCCTGATTTCTGTTGAAGAACTCGTTTCATAATCTGTAAAAACTTTTAACATATTAATTCCAAATATTAACCTTATCAATTGTTCCAACCCAGTCCGCGCACCAACCCATTTTGGTGCGCAAACTGGATCCGCGTGAGTGGTAGGATTGAAAAAATTTCAACAAAAGTGGTATTCTTTTAATTTTGATTTTATGTTGTGGTAACTAAAAATATTTCGGATGTTTTTTAAGATCAGAAGTTAAATTTCATACTCTTCATTGAATAATTTCAATATGCTAGAATGATGAAAAATTGATGTTACAAAAAGTCAATAGAGATGGCCGTGACTCACGGAAGCATTATAAATATAATGCATGTTTCTGCGGTACAAGAATCAATGAAAGTTCAAACCGTCAGATATGTTCCAAGTGTTCTGCATTCGAACAAAGTATCCAGATAATGTTTTTTTATATATGATAGTGGAGAATTCCTACATGTTTCATTACGAAACTAATATTGTTTTTTTACAAAAGAGGTTGGTACATGCCATCATCAAAGGCATACAGCCAAGAACTAGTCAATCAAGAGCTAAAGAGAATAACTTGGCCTACACTAAAGCCACAGATAAGCTTAAGAGTTGGAGCATAAAGTTTGCTAGGCAGAACAGTGAGAGAAATACAAAATTATAACCAAGACAACCATTATCAATTTTAAAGTTATGATATTAGATTAAATAATACTAATAAATTTACTTTTAAATTATCAATCTTATATCATTTTTTTATAATTTATTGTAAAAATGTCAAAATAACCATTATCAAGTGATCATCTTCTCAGATTATATCAAACTAGGACTGTCATTCGACCTTAGCCCCGAAAAAGTCGATTATAAAATAATATAATTTATACAGGCACATCAAACACATTTAAACGTAGAGAGAAATAAGAAACATAAAGAATCAATTAAGATGAATAAGAAGAAACAATTTGAAAGAATGGTAGTACAAATAACACGACACATCTAAGAAACTTTGAAATCCAACCATTTTTATAGAGTTTGAATTTGATACACAATTTATCTAAACAATAATAAACATATTATAATTTTAGTTCAAAGTTGGATGAATTTTGATTTTCAAAATAAATTATAGTCGATATATTCCCTCTATTCATAATTAAAACTTGTGCAGATGAATGGAATCATTTTTAATATGGATCAAGCTATAATGACAATAATCTAACAACAAATACGATGACAGCGCTATCCTAGTAGTTGGTCCCAGAAAATTCGAACTAAAGGATTCCCATCCAACTTAGTCGAATAAAGGAGCCAACCAAAGTCATATTCAATAATTTTGAATTCTCATGAAAAAGTTGATTGATTAAAGATGAGTTAGCAATGTGCTAGACCAGAAACAATGTTCTTTTTTTTAATTCATGATAAATAAAATACATGAAAGCCTTCAAGCTACAAAATTGTAACTGTATTCAAAGTAAAAAATTAGGTACACTTCACAAATTGGAGTTGTGTTTTGTTAGATAAAAATAACAAAAAAGTTAGACAAGAAAATTATCAATCATATGAAGAATAACGTCTTCTCCATCAGAGTTTAGCCAGTAGCTTTTCACCTGCAAGTTTACTTCTGTAAGCAAAAGCTTTGAGGAACTATGGATGTTGGTTGACCATACTAAAAGGATTTAGCTTATCAAACACAAGAATATAAGCAAAATAGGGAGAAATTAATGTACACCCCTCATAAACCTTGAAATTACCTATTCCCCCTCTAAAATTCATAATATCATTTTTACCCTTCTAAATTGAAAAAAAACTCACAAATTTACCCAATTTATTGTTTTTTTTTATTAAAACACATTTTAAATTTATAAAGTACCTATTATACCCTTTGTTAAAAAAATTAGAAATTAGAAATTAGGTAGCTTGTGTAAAAATATAATTGGTCAGTTTGTGAGGGCAAATGAAAATTTCCCTACTTGTGACGCACACACGAGCGTATACCTAAATATCACTGTGTATGCGTGAAGTAGAGAAATGAACAGTTTGTCCTCACAAACTACAAGCTGGCCAATTAGTTCTTTTACACATGCTTCTACATATTTAAGTTTTTAATAAAGGATAAAATGGGTATTTTTATAAATTTAAAATTAATTTCAATCAAAAAGCAATAATTGGGTAAATTTGTGAGTTTTTCAAATTTAGAAAGGAAAATATGATATTATGAATTTTAGAGGGGAAATACGTAATTTCAAAGTTCTGAGGGGTATACATGAAATTCCCCCAGCAAAATAACTCAAGTAATTAACCATCCTAAATTCAAAGGAATATCATGATTAAATTAGAAGAATAAAGCTCTAGGGTAATAAGCTAACCAAGGGGGTTCCTGATCTACTTGACCAGACAAGTGTTTTAATTTCTATTTTCTAATATTCCAAGTTTGTTTTGTATAAAATCAAGAGATCAAAAATTATTGAAAAGTGAACCCCACCAAAACAATTCACTCGTCAAGTAGATTAAGATCAATGGTTGAAATTCCCTCGTCTCAAGCTCATTCAAGGATTTTCAAATTGTTCCAAGTAGATTAATAGCAAAGAACTTTAAGATAATGATTCAAGTTCTCTCACAAACCCATTTGGTGAAGAGTGTTCTCGAATGGTTTCTTAAAATGAAGTGTTCTCTTCATTTTACATGGTTCATTAGAATATTTTCTTGACATAGTTCAGTATGTAACCTGACTAAGGAAGTTTCTTAGATTTCCCCATAACATTAGGGGGCACACTTAAGAACATTAGAACGAGATAGCCTTGTTTGCAATTTCATGATAATATATAAAGGCCTTTTCATATTAAACATACATGGATAGTGTTATGTGCAACATATCTCTGACGACTCTTCTGGAAGCTTACATCCACACGTTCCCATGAAACCTGTGCTAGCCCTCTTATCATTTCCTCTGCACACAATAAAAGCAGATGTTTGATCTTATCATTTACCTCCAGTATATATATTAATAGATTTCAAAAGACAAATAATGAATTAACAGCACAAAGTCAAACCTTCAAGGTCATTTACTTGAGACCTGCCATCTGTGGATGAGGATGTTTCTGTTTTATTTGGATCTAGGCCTCCTTTATCAACATGTACTATATGTGGGTATTTTTCATCACGTACAAGCAGTCGATGCTGATTGTAAAAAAAGACAAATATAGATTGAAACAGCAGTATAATGAATGAGAACGGGGAAATGAAATAATATGACAAGTGTGACATGACTTATCACATACATTTGGTAACTCGTGCTGACGACGTATTGATGATGTTCTCCATCCCACCATATCTTTTTAAATAAAGTCAAGAAGATACATACTGAGATAAATTGCAATCAAAAGGCTGTATGCTAAATTTACATAATTGCAAAAAGGATACGATCAAAATTCGCATTTGCATATGCAACGCGTCGCTTGAAAGACCGTAGAGCTGACCTAAAAAGTGTGTAACAAAGATGAAAATAATTATAAAATTGTCTCCTGTACTCCTGTCCCCCTCCCAATGCAAAATCGTCACACAACACATGATCCTGAATAGGCATGTTTATCAGTTCGTTTCGGTTCGGTTAAAACTGAAATAAAATAGGCAAACCCAAATTTTATTCGGTTTTCAAAATTACAACCAAACTGACCGAAATAAACTTATCAACCAAATTAAAACCGAACCAAACAAATGGTTGAACCGAAATAAGAATTGCTCAAAGAAATTAAACAGTTTTTGTTAATTTTTTGAATTTTTTTATAGGCTCAAAATAATTATTTATTTCAATACACAAAATTAAATTAGAATTTAGTGATTTTCATACTCAAGGAGAAAGAAAACATTCATAATTATTTTTTTATAGGCTCAAAAGAATTATACTCCTCTTTTCGGCCGGTTTGGTCTAACCGTTTTAAAAATTCTAAACTGAACCGAACCAAACTATTAAATCGGTTTTAAAAAATGAACCGAACCGATCCATTTAACCCGGAAAACCGAACCGTTTAATCCAAACTCTCTCGGTTCTGTAATTAAACCGGTTTTAAAAAATGAACCGACCCAATCCATTTAACCGGAAAAACCGAACCGTTTAATCCGAACTCTCTCGGTTCCCTAATCCTGAAAGCATGATATCTCATGCATAGGAAAATCTTCCATTCTATATTGAGATATTCCTTCTTAGCAACAAAGACATGTTTCATTTTATTGTTCTCTGATGTTACTGATGTTAGATATCAGAGGATAGAAATTTAATTTGGTATATATATGGGTATATCTGTTTTTGTCTTGTAAATGAATGTTCCATCTCTAATTTGAGATACTTACGGTACTTGTGTTGCTTATTGCTTTCTGTCTCTCTTTGTCACGTTAATTGGTATTGGTTTGTGGCACCGACAACCATTAATGATATTGGTAGTTTAGGTGTGCATGTAAGGTGTTCGACGAAATTCCCGAAACACTCAACTACTATATAAAGAAAAGATACTAAAAACTATACAGAGGAATGGCAATGCTCAAGTTTTGTAACATCCTATTACAATATCAGTAACTTCTTATACATAATAAAACCCTTTCCATCAATCAGGTCTCTCTCAAACTAAAGCATATCAAAAACAAATAGATGGAATTCATTATTTTTATAAATAAGATAATACATAAATAGCAACAACAACCATTAATTCCATCACATATTATGTTCTCTCTTCGAGAACTTGGCCGGCAGTCCACCTTTCATCTTTAATGTACCTCTGTCCAAATAGTCAGGCACTCCCTCCATCACAACTTCAATCATATACTTTTCAAACAAGAATGCGGCAATCGATTTCATTTGTATATATGCCATCTCTTTTCCCAAACACATTCTTGGACCGGCGTGAAAAACCGAGTACTTGAACGGGCTTTCGGGCATGAAAACCCCATTCTCCAACCACCTCTCTGGTTTATATTCAATACAGTCTACCCCCCATATATCCTCCATCCGACCCATGGCATATGCGTGGTAACCAACTGGCCATCCCTTTTTAACAACTGTCCCGTCTGGTAAAGTGTCGTCTTCTTTGCATGACTGTGTGTCAATTGGCAATGGAGGATATAACCTCATGGCTTCGGTTATGGAAGCGTGTAGGTAGTGCATCTCTCTTAACTCATCATACCCAAACATTGCACTAGAGGAAGTTTTAATGTTTCTAATTGATCTTATCTCTTGTAGAATTTTTTCCTCCACATCTGGTCGGGTCAACACAAGCCAGAAAAACCATGTCAATGCAGCTGAGACGGTATCACCACCGGCAAGTAGGAGGTTAGTGACAAAATCTACTAAATTCTCCATCGTGTGTTCTTCACTCGAGGCGATGTGAGATATGAGATCGCTCTTCTTATTCGATGGTTTTTCTATCTTCTCATCAATTATTCTTATAACATGGCTCTTAATCTTAATAATAGATTCTCTCAATCTTTTTTCACTCCCAATATTAAGCCATTTCATACCCCTCCACACAACAGGAAGGCGCTTGACGATACAATCGGTTGCCTCGGAACACGATCTCATTAACTCGGAACCCTCTTCAGTTAGACTAGCTGGGTCGACATCAAATAGAACTCTACTCACGTTATCAAATGCAAACCGCTCTAGAACATCTTGGATGTCTATAAGCTCTCCCTTCTCACTCATTCTCTCCACAAAGGGAATGAGTCGGTGTATGATCTCAGAGTGAAACGTGTCCACCATAAAACCACGCAGAGAGCGAGTTGCGAACGCCAAGCTGGCAGTCTTACGCTGCCAATGCCAGTGCTCGCCATTAGAGTTAAATATTCCATGACCTAGAGATCCTCTAGCAAGGATATGGTTGTTTGGCTTCTCGGGTAGTTTTCAGATTTTGTTTTCAGAATGTATTCAACATTCTTCGGGTTGGCGGTTACAATGCCGGTACGAAAACTAGTGACTCGTGACACCATTGTATGTGTCGGGTTATCGATCAGGACTTCAGTTGTCCAGTCAAAAATACGGTTCCGATTTTTAATGACATCAAGCAAATCACCGATAAGAGGGTAGGTTTTGTGGCAAAATGTGGTGGTTTGTTTCTTTGGGTGTTGATTGAAGAAGTGGTATAATGTCAGAAGAAGAATGGGGATGAGAAGGCATGAGAAAATTAGAGAAAGATCCATACTTTTTTTTATCAAATTAATGATTTGGACTGGATGGGTAAAACTGTGAGCTTTGCTTGAGCTTTATAGTTTCGAGTTGTAATGCTTCCTGAGTTGCGGGTCATAATTTGTTGAATTTTTTATTCGCCATCTGAAATTGGTATTTACATTCCTTGTTAGGCAAGGCTATTATGAAATCCAACATTTTGTGGGTCCATTGCTTGATGGGCAAGGCTATTATGGAATCCGACATTTTGTGGGCCGTAATAATTGACCGTCAAATTTTTCCAAGTTGACAAATATTGACTTTACAATAATTCACTGCCTAGCACCTGATGAAGAACTAGTTTCATAATTTTAGTTTAAATTTGGATGAATTTTAATTGTCAAAATATATTATAGTCAATATCATTCAATTTTTTTGAAAAAAAAGCGATAAGGCCCGTTTCATTTCGAAACTGATTTAAAGTTACATAACTTAAGAGTTCCAAACTATAGATAGTAAGCAAGAAAACAAACCCATCGGCGAACTAACATCCAACATCGTCCAGCAAGTATAGCAAAATAAAAAACAGAAGAGTTATAACAAACAAAACAGAGTATAAGCTAGCACACATAAACACAGAAGTGAGAATAGTAGAATGAGCTATGGGGAAGAGCTGTCAGTCTCCTCAGAGGTAGCGGAGATTTGGAGGGTCGTAGCAGAGGGGATAGCCTGCACAAGGATGAGGTTGATATCTGAAGGAAGCCATTGACTCACGGCTGCATCCTCTTCTCCAAGACCTGTCCAGTAAACAATAGAAGAGATTATCGAAAGTATAATAGTTTTCCCTAATGAGCATTGTTTCTGTTCAAAACAAATTAGATTGCGTTGCTTCCAAACACACCAAGCCAGTGCACTAAATGCCACCAGGAAATATTGTTGGGATTGATGAGGCAAAGAATAGGCAAAATTCATAATATCAGCAACAGAATGCCAAGAGCTAAAATATATTTGACTTTGGCCTAACCAAAACCAGATTTGTCGCACAAAAGAACATTGGATAAACAAGTGATCAACAGTTTCACAATGTTGACAAAAATGGCATGAAGTAGAGCCTGTCCAACCTTTCTCAAGCAAATTATCTTTAGTGAGAATTCTATCTTGTGTAAGGAGCCACATAAAGACTTTAAATTTTTAAGGCAGTTTCGAGTCCCACCAAAACATGCAATGAGGAGGTTGGACTTCACGAAAAGAAAGAAAGGTATATAAAGATTTAACAGTAAATTGCCCCGTAGGCTCTCTTAACCATTTTAAGAAATCAGAAGGTTGTGAGGGAGAAAAGTTGAAGTCAATATCATTCATAGTTAGAACTTGTACAAACATCATTAATTTTTCATAATTTATCAAGCTAATAATGACAATAATCTAACAAAAAATACAATGACGACACTAGTATTAGAAGTTGGTCCCACAAAATTCGAACTGAAGGATTCTCATCCAACATAGTCGAATAAAGGAGCCAACCAAAGTCATATTCAATAATTTTGAATTTCTCAAGAAAATCTTTATCGATTAAAGATGAGTTAGCAATGTTCTAGACCAGAAACAATATTTTTCTTTATTTCGGAAGAGTCCCTCATGAGGATGGAGCGAAAACCGAGACACCCAGGCGATACTGAAGCGATCTGGAGAAGACCCAACGGCGACCGACGACGCCCCGACAAGGACGAAGAGGAAGGCTGGCAGACAGTCACCAGGAGGAAGCGGAGGGGGGTGCCACAACAAGAAAGACGCGATCAACCTACCCACACAGGATCCAAACAGAGAAGATACACCACTTTTAACATGAATAAATGTTTCAGATGTCTTTCCAAGTACCACCAGGTGGCGCAGTGCAGGGAGCCAGTAAGATGTCATAAATGTCTGAAGATAGGGCACTACTCCTACAAATGCACTATAAAGCCCAAACCAACTCCTCCCAAGACCTACCCCAACCATAAACCAAACTACTACAAACCAGCAACATACGCTCAAGCTGTCAACCCAACCATGGCTTTCCACGATGACCACTTGGAACCCTTCTAGGATGAGAGACCAGAGGAAGACGATGTTTTTCTCCCATCACTACAACCACTGAGACCGACGGTCCAGTTCCTAAAGAGGGCAGCATGGGTAGAACAACAAATAGGAGTCCTCTCCCCGGCTTTCATCGAGGCGGTCAGGAGAACGCTAGCTCGCATTCATGGTGGCCCACTCTCGACATACCGCAGTGAAACAACCGCAAGGAACAGATGCCTTATCATCTTTCATAGTGTGCAACTCAAAGAAGCGGCGGTACAAGAGGGACCTTATGTGATACCGGCACTGGGCGCCCAATTTTACCTTCGCCCATGGCTTCCAACAGACGGCATGCACCACCGTCCGCCCAGGTACGAGTCTTGGATACGGCTCATAGGCACCCCGCTACAGATGTGGCACACAGAGGGCATACACCGTCTCGCCACCAAGCTGGGGACGGTCCAAACCATAATGCCGTACGGGTTGCAAGCACGCCAGCTCGAACATATCACGGTTCACCTAGCTACCGGACACCCGAGGACCATACCAAAATTCCTTAGAGCCAAGATGGGGGAATACGAGAAGATAATACAAGTCAAGCTCTTGGCATGGAGGCTAGACCAGCCGACTGACTTTCCACCGCCACCGGACATGACACACAGGAGACAGCCAGACACACGTCAACCACTACATCCTCGTCAGCCACTACAGCCCCGCCAACCTCGACAGCAACCACCACCCTCACCTAACATCCACTCATACTCAGGAGAGAGTAGTGCCGACTCCAACGCCCACCCCTGGGCACAAAACCGACCACTGGCAAACCAGGTGGATTTAGCAAAGCGCAAACCGAAGGGGGTATGGGTGCCTAAACCCAAGGTTATCCCCACTGTCGACTCACTCATCCTAGCTACCAACGCTAACCGGGCCAAAGGACAGTGCACCACGGTCAACCCAATATCTCCCAAGTTGTTATCGAGAGAAGATCGCTTAATAGAGGAAAGTATAGCGAGACTGGTGCAAATCATGAAGCTCCCGGGACTGCCATGCAACCAAAACCAAGTCCACACCCCTGTCAAGGAGAATAACGCAACCCACACCATGGACACCACTCATGAGAAGAAGAAGAAACAGAGCATGACAACACACAAGCTCACAGCAACTATGGGATCAACTGTGACGGTCTACACGGGATCAACTGTGACGGCAAAAATATCACTGACATACCCTGCTATTGGCATTAAATGGCTTGGGTCATATCCGACCTTGCGCAGCGCAACCGTTAGCCTAGGTACGAATATCGAAATACAAGTACAGAAGGTGAGGCGCATATCAGAACAGGGCTTTAATGAGAACTCGATGGATGGGACAGGAAATCTAAAACAGTGGCCAAACAGCTGGCTTTCCCAAGGTACAAAGACCTTACACTTTTTACAGGACCCACTAAATCCAGCAGCAGTGGAAGATAAGTATGAGGGTCCACCAGACTTTGAGGCCCAAATTCTATCTCTCTCAAGCCCAACAACTAACGATCTCAGCCAGGAGGAAGAAATCAGCCCAAATTTGACACCCATTAACCCAGACGAGGAACAGGCCGGCTCTCAAGCGGCAGGTTCAGTATTTATTCCAACTAGCCCGATACCACTGCCGATAGCCCACGAACCTCGCCGTAGCCCTCGGATCAAAGGAAAGATGGATGGTCCTTACGTTCCTATGATGGAAAGAGCAAAGAAAGTCTTGGGCTACGAGGCAACGCAACCGCGAAAGAAGAAAAACAACAGGGCTAAAAGGGCGGACAAGCAGGCCAACACATACATGCAAAGCACGGACCCACTATCTGACACTCAGGCCGAACTGGTACTAGCCACCCCTGGGGTGGAACTGGAAGGGGCCCTCAAGGACGAGGTCAACAAGGAAATCACGCAAGCAGCTACGGCAGCAGCTGCGGCAACGGCTACGGCAGCGACTACGGCAGCAGCCGTGGATGCGACACAAACATCACCAGGGCCGGCAATACCAACCATGACAGCGGCAGAGGTTGAGAACGCGGATACGCAAGTGTTTGAGGCCCCACCGGCGGCTGCAGCAGCAGCTGCGGCCACCTGACTTAAACTAGGAGCTGACCAAGTATTATCTAGCTATATAGTAGTATCTTTTGTTTTCAATGTTATGTCAAAGAATTGAAGTACTATATGTAAGAAGGAATGGTATCTCTAGTCTACAAGAAATAGCAACTGGGAGTAAGTAGGCAGATAGTTTTTGGCGATATAGAGTAGAATGGGAAGCAGTATTTTGTTGGGAAATTAAGGGAATTATTGTATATGAGGGGTGCAAGCTTAAGGCCAATGTTGTACCACTCCCTCAAATGCAACCTAATCCAAAATATTTACTACTACCACCTGGTGCTCACTGTTCCTCATGAATTGCAAATCTAAACTGAAAATCCTATCATGGAACGTAAGAGGGTTGAATGACAGACAAAAGAGACTAACGGTGTGGCAATCAATTCTAATAGAAAGGCCTCATATCATATGCTTACAAGAAACAAAGATGGCACACATGGACAACAACATCATCAAAGAAATCTGTGGGAAGGGGTTCAACAAAACACAGGTGCTTAATGCATGCGGAACAAGAGGAGGTATCCTACTCGCTTGGTCTGACAGGGTATTTGACGAGCTCAACTCACAAAACCGAGACTACACAATCACAGCACAACTCAAAAAACGTGAAGATCAGCAACAGTTCTACCTCACAGTCGTATATGGCCCGTCAACCAGCACTCACCGTCAACACTTTTTAGATGAACTCAAGGAGATCAGCCCCACAGACAACACACCATGGGTCATATGCGGAGATTTCAACTTCACCATCGACATCAGCGATAAAAACACAAACAACTCCAGAAATCAAACCACCCGATTCTCATAATTTATCTCATCCTTGGGGTTGATTAACCTGCCACTCATAGGCAGACAATACACATGGAGCAGAGCCAACGGCCAACACCAAGCGGCTATGGCAAGACTGGACCATTTTCTGGTCTCAACAGAATGGAACACAAAATACCCAATCTCCACACAACGAGCACTGCCAAACACGTCGTCCGACCACTGCCCCATACTGTACACGGTGACAATCAATTGCAACAGAACAAACTTTTTTCAGTTTGAAAACCTATGGTTAAGAATACCCGAATTGCAACAGATAGTGACATCGGCTTGGCAAGACCACGGGCAAGCACAGAACCCAATGGAGCTACACCGAAAATTTGTAACACTGACAAAGGCCATTAGAGATTGGGCAGGGGAGCTGTTGGGATTTCACGTGTATGCCTATGTGGTGAGAATTTAAAATTTTCCCATCACCACTTGGCTCAATACACAAAGGATCTTATTTTTACGACAAAAGCGAACAAGATTTTCTTCAACAAACTAATGTGTACTAAATTAAGATAAATTATCTCATCTAATTTATTGCAAGAGAAAAAGGATAAAACCTTTACCTAAAGAGATTGTCAAATCTCTTGATGGAGAGAAGCCGGTTTCCCTTCTAGATCTCGTGTTCTTCTCGAAAACGCCTCTTAGTTCACCTTGAACCTAAACAACGAACTTACACACCTCTTAGATAGATGGATGTGAAGTTCAAGGCTTAGATCCAACCACCTAATGATCTTCAAATCAACAAGCTATTTGATTTCTTGGTGGCTAAACCTAACAAGAAGAGATGAGAGAAAAATGTGTAATTTTCGGCCAAGTATTGAACACCTTCTTAGTGTTTTTGCCTTGAGAAAAATGGGGCTGCTCAAGAGGAATTTCGGCCAAGGAAGAAGAGCAGAATTTTTCTCACATATTTCCTTAATTACACCCCTTAAAATAGGCAAGGGGTTAGGGCTATCATTTGTGTAAAGTTTGAACTATTTACACAATTGCCACTAGCCTTATTTAGCCATTTTATCATCTCTAATCTCATCTTGTGATTGGTTTTATAAATTAATTTATGAACCAATAATATTAATCATATTATTTAATTATGCAATATTCTTATTATTCTTATAATGCATTCAAACATTATACCAAATAATATTTGCATAACTTCACAAATTTATTTATGATCTAAGCATGTCATATTATGACATTTTATTTTAGTATTTCATCTCATGTATTTTATCTAATACATCATTATGAAATATAAAATATTTGTTGTTTCTCTTCAGTTGGTGTGACCGTACAGAGGATCTATGTCATCTTGGCAATAATATAAAACTTTATATTATTGACTATAAGAGGTTCTATCATTACATTATAGTTATCCAAACGACATAGTAATCATTTACTCAATCCACTATTTCCGTGTCTATCCTTGTCACATGATATTATGAATAATATGCAAAATAGGATCGTGTCATTCTTGCATTATATTCTTTTCTTGGTCTCTCAAGTGAATTATAATTATAACTACATCAGTTATATTGCATGCGATATAATTTCACTTTACCAAGGGGCCCAGTAATATCATAACTCAAATTGAGGGACAATGATAATATTAATATATAGATTTCTCCCGCACAAGTTGTACACAACGAACTACTATTTTATTTCTATCATAAGATAGTATTTAAATAGCAATCACATTATATACTTCTCATGTGAAAAACCTACACATCTCATATCTAAGATTCCAAAGACACAATGGAAACATTAATGACACAAAACACAATCCATATAATGTTCCATTCATTTAGGTCATGTTCAATATATAAAATACATATTTATATATTCATGTTATTAAATGATAATGCTTTATCAACATTTATAGAACTTCAATGTACTTTAATCAACATGACAATCTTTCTCGGTAATTAATGTTCCTTTTTAATTACCACGATTGTGAACATATTTAGTGATTAAATGTTTCTCATCTTTAGAGTTCTATGGTTCAAGACCAAGAGTATCTTCTTGAACACTTCCAAAGATATAACATATAAATCTCAAGGAACATGAATAATAATATTCATAATAAAATCATAAACAACATATAAATTATTATTAAAAAGATAACTTTCAAAACACACATCCTTCAGTCTCCCACTTGTTTTTAAAGTTTCTCATATACATAATAAATGCATAAACTCTAAACCTAGAATTCCCTTTTAGTCTTCATGCCACTCTCCATGATCTTGTAGACCCATGGACTCGAAATGAATTTCGCTTTTGACTTGTGTAAGGGCTTAGTGAAGGGATCAGCTGTGTTGATGTTGGTGTCAACCCATAACAATGAAATTTTGCCTTCTTCGATAAAATCACGAGTTACAAAGTACTTTCTGTCCATGTACTTTGTCTTGTGATATGACTTCGGCACTTAATTTGCGAAATAGATGTACTGTTATCGCAAAATAGCTCCAAGGGACCATCGCTGGATGAAACGATGCCAAGTTCCTCAAGGAACTTCTTTATCCAGACTCCCTCTTTGCTTGCCTCTGCGGCCGCCATGACTTCTGCTGTGGTGGTTGAGTCAACCGTAGTTGATTGCTTCCAACTACGCCAACTCACAGCTCCACCATTCAGAAGAAAGACATACCCAGACTGAGATCTTCTGTCGTCCGGGTCTGTCATAAAACTAGCATCAGTGTACCCTTTTACAATGAGCTCTCTTTGACCACCATAGACAAGAAACTTGTTCTTGGTCCTTTTCAGGTACCTAAGAATGTTTTTGACCGCAGTCCAATGATCAGGACCAGGTGAAGCTTGATGACGACTTGTCATGCTCAGAGCATACGCGACATCGGGTCTTGTGCTAGTCATAGCATACATGATGGAACCTATAGCTGAAGCATAGGGAACATTCTTCATGTATTCAATGTCTTTGCGTGTTGTGGCACACTGCGACTTGCTAAGATGCACAGACATACTCATTGGTACATTTCCTTTCTTGGACTTTTCCATATGGAACCTTTCCAAGATTTTGTCAATATATACATTTTGACTTAAACCAATGAGCTTACGAGACCTATCTCTATATATCTTAATCCCTAAGATATATTGAGCCTCGCCCATGTCTTTCATTGAAAAAATCATTTTCAATGAGTTCTTTGTTTGCTCCATCAAAGATTTTTCATTACCTATCAGCAATATGTCATCGACATATAAGACCAAGAACATAATGTGGCTCCCACTAACCTTCTTGTATACACAAGGTTCTTCCTTACTTTGAATGAATTCTAGGGTTTTAACCTCTTCATCAAAGCGCTTGTTCCAACTCCTTGATGCTTGCTTCAAGCCATAAATGGCTCTCTGAAGTTTGCACACTTTGCTACTATTTTTCGGATCTTCAAAACCTTGAGATTGTATCATGTACACTTCCTCATCCAATTTTCCATTTAGGAAAGAGCCATATTTCATAATCATGAAATGCAGCAATAGCTAGCATTATCCGAATAGATTTAAACATGGCAACTGGTGAAAAAGTTTCATCATAGTCAATTCCTTGAATTTGAGTAAAACCTTTTGCTACAAGTCTTGCCTTGTACGCTGTCAAGTTACCATTCATGTCCATCTTCTTTTTGAAAATCCATTTGTTTCGAATGGCTTTCGATCCTTCAGGAAGATCTACCAAGTTCCATACTTGGTTGTCATACATGGATTGTATTTCGGATCCCATGGCTTCTTGCCATGCTTTGGAGTCTTTTCTTTCCATTACTTCTTCATAGGTCAAAGGATCATCGGTATCCATTACCAAGACTTCATGAAGACCCATATATAATTCGGGTCTTCTCCTTTCCCTTGTTGACCTTCTAAGCTCTCTATGTTCTTGTGACTCATCTTGAGTTAAACGAACACTTAGTGGGGAAGTCTGAGTACTCCCACTGATTAAAGGAGCTTCGTGTGGTATTTCATGATCATCTTGAATGTCTTCATTAATCTCATGATCATTCACTAGTAGATCCTCTTGAGTTTCCTCAAGTGTCACCCTACTACCACTGCTTTTGATTCTTTCGAGAAACTCCTTCTCTAAGAATGTTGCACCCTTTTTAACGAATATAATATTTGTTGACTTGTGCCAAAAGCTATACCCTTTTGTTTCTCTTGGTTATCCAATGAAGAAACACTTATCAGCTTTGAGTTCAAGTTTTGTTGACATCATACGTTTTACGTATGCCTCACAACTCCAAACTTTGAGAAAATATATATTGGGTGGTTTACCCATCCATAACTCATGTGGTGTTTTCTTAACGGATTTTGATGGAACAATGTTTAGTGTGTGAGTCGCAGTTTGGAGTGCATGACCTCAAAAATATAAAGGTAGCTCCGTTTGACACATCATTGAACGAACCATATCAAGTAAGGTTCGATTTCTGCTCTCGGAAACACCATTCCATTGTGGTGTTCCGGGTGGAGTGAGTTGTGGTATGATGCCATATTCTTTCAAGTATGTCTTAAACTCATTACTCAAGTATTCTCCTCCACGATCAGTTCGTGGAGCCTTGATTCTCTTGTCAAGTTGGTTCTCTACCTCATTGTTGTATTCTTTGAATTTCTCAAAGGTTTCACTCTTGTTCTTCATAAGATACACATAGTCATATCGACTGTGATCATCTATGAAGGTAATGAAGTACCTATAACCATCTCTTGCACTAGTACTCATTGGACCACATACATCAGAATGTATTAATTCCAATAAGCCATTTGATCTCTCACCTTTCTTCTTGAATGGTGATTTAGTCATCTTTCCAGTTAAACAAGATTCACATGTTCCAATTGCTTCACCATTAAGCAAATCTAGAAGATTTGCTTGTTGCAATTTCTTTATGCGTTTCTCGCTTATATGACCTAGGCGATAGTGCCATAAGAGTGTCTCATTCGTTTGAGACATCTTGAGTCTCTTGTTACTGATATTCAACATATATTTATCTTCATTTAAATCAAGCAAATATAATCCATTTGAAATGAAAGTATTTGCATAAAATAAACTGTTCTTCTCAATAACCATACGAGAGTTATTTATTACAAAACAAAAACCTTCTGCATCCAAGCATGACACAGATATAATGTTTCGAAATACTTAAGGAACATGATAAACATCCTTTAAACTTAAACAAAAACCACTAGATAAATGAAGATCAAGGGTGCCCACAGTGATTGCAGAAACACTTGCACCATTGCCGACCTTCAATACTACCTCTCCTTTCGAGAGAGGTCTCCTATCCCTTAGTGCTTGCACATTAGAAACTAAGTGAGCACATGATCCGGTATCTATTACCCAATCTTGGATAGTTGTGGCTAAATTTAAATTTAGTTCAATAACAAGTATACCTTTAGGGCGCTTGCGTTCAACCTTGCCTTCATCCAAGTCACGCTTGTACTTGGTGCAATTCATTTTGAAATGTCCTTTCTCATGGCAATGGAAGCACTCCGTGTTGGAGTTAGGACCATTTCCTTTCTTGCTTCCCTTGGAGGTGCTCGCATGAGCCCCTCCACTCTTGCTCTTGAGTGAGGAATGCGCATTACTTGTCTTGCCTTTATTCTTGGCAACCTTCTTGCTATTTGACACGATGGACAAGACAGATTTCTCCTTTGTCTTTCCCATGTCAACCTCAGTTGTCTTGAGGGCATTAGCAAGGGGGTGTTTTTCGACCATAGAACGCAGAAAATTAGAAAGTGAAGACATAACTACAAAAATTCATTTTAGGGTATATATTAGTGTTCATGAATTTATAAAATTTGTACTAACAAAAATTAAGGTTTGTCCATTTTGTCAGTCACACAAGACCCTTTTTCAAATAAATAGACTCATCTAAAATATTTGTCCAAGGTAAGTATCATTTACTAATCATAACCTTTAAGTAAAACTTAACTTTATGACTCTTGTCGTTTACATTAAGAAAGAATGATCCAATTTCTTAATAAAACTCTCTTTCTCAAAATCCAAGCCTAGATCTTGGTGATTTGTTATAAGAAAACTCATTTTATTGGTCAACAAGTATGAACAAGTCATTTCCACATAATGAGCGAGAAGATGTGCCTCACACAACTCCCACTCACTTATGGCCTAATAACGAATTCATGCGAGTTCCACGATTTCTAGTAATTTAGATCACACTCATGCTTATTCCTAATTACTAGCTTAAAGTGATAAAATGAGAAGGAAAGATATTCTTAAATTTTTCATGGACATATCAAATATATGATAACTTTAATAATTTTGGTAGGTCATGTATTCATACAACAATACCTATCTTAACCATTTAAGCAATCTCATATATTCATAAGCTTCGTGGGTTGTATGGCTCCCGCTTGCATTCTTGTAGCTCTATCAATCACCTTTATGAAAGATATAATTCTAAACTACAAGCACCCACCCAATTCTCATTCTATTTTTAGAGCTATTCTAAAATAAAATAAAACGAAAATTACATTTAGAATTTCCCAATCCTAAATCCTATGTGGCATGCAAGCCATGAATGAATAAATACATAAATGGCAACTTAACAACTTTGCCATAATTTAATTACTCTAATTAATTTCCAATGGCACCTTAGGCCGCATTACAAACATTCATTCACATCATTTACAACACACAAGGCATTGATAATCTTGAGCCATACTAACCCACAATCCTCCTGCAAAGCAAAATTAGTACACATGTGCAATCTTGTCGCACTATTTAATCTTATTTAGTTAATCCTATATCTCTCAATTTCTTAATTCATCTAAATCATTTTAAATCCTAAAAATGATTTTTAGTTGAATAAACATTTATTTATTAAATGTCATTCTTTGTCAATTAAATGTCATTAATGTCATTTATTGTCAATTAATTATCATTAATGTCATTAATTCATTCTTAATTGCCATTATGGCTAATTAAGACCTTTAATGTCATTAATTCATAATTAATGTCATTTATTGTCAATTAATTATCATTAATGTCATTAATTCATTCTTAATTGCCATTATGGCTAATTAAGACCTTTAATGTCATTAAATCATAATTAACTATTCCTTAATCTGTCCTAAATTTGAATGAGATCTAATATTACAGATTTTCCAAATAACCTTTGTGAAAAATTAATATTTCAAGATAATGAGACCGAAAATCATAAAATTTCCAGTTTCGGTCTGCTGCGCACCTGTCAGTGTTTTCTATGCTAAAAATTATATTTTTCGAATTAAAATTCAAGCCATACATTTTTGAAAACTAGACTTAAGCACCTTTCTGGAAATGTAAAGAATACAAAAATTTGTTTATTATTTTGTGAGAAAATTACATTTCAATCTCGGATTCCTATTCTGGAAAACAGATTGTAGTTGTCTCTCTAATTTATTAATTTCAGAAAAATCAGTAATATTTTTGTATTTCACAATTTAGTTTTCTGGAAACTAGACTTCATTATCTTTCCAATGACAGTTTGTATACAAAAATCCATTCATCCAAACTCTAGATATTCAATTTTGAATCTTAACAAAAACAGAAAACTGGAAACAGAAAAATCCAGCGCGGTACCCGTTTTGTTATTTTTGTTTACCTTAATAAAACAATCTAAAGTTTCTGTTTTATTTTAGAATCTTCATCCTTACATCATAAACTAATGTATGAATTTTTCGATTCACAAAAATCGTGATCCAAAATTACCAAAATGATTTAATGCCTTAAGAACCAAAATTTGACAGATTTATGAACTAGAAACTTGAGAGATAGTTAACTAAATATTTGTGCACTTAACTTAGCACTAATTAAATATTCTAATTGTCACAAAATCAAGCCTTAGCTCTGATACCACTGTTGGGATTTCACGTGTATGCCTATGTGGTGAGAATTTAAAATTTTCCCATCACCACTTGGCTCAATACACAAAGGATCTTATTTTTACGACAAAAGCGAACAAGATTTTCTTCAACAAACTAATGTGTACTAAATTAAGATAAATTATCTCATCTAATTTATTGCAAGAGAAAAAGGATAAAACCTTTACCTAAAGAGATTGTCAAATCTCTTGATGGAGAGAAGCCGGTTTCCCTTCTAGATCTCGTGTTCTTCTCGAAAGCGCCTCTTGGTTCACCTTGAACCTAAACAACAAACTTGCACACCTCTTAGATAGATGGATGTGAAGTTCAAGACTTAGATCCAACCACCTAATGATCTTCAAATCAACAAGCTATTTGATTTCTTGGTGGCTAAACCTAACAAGAAGAGATGAGAGAAAAAAGTGTAATTTTCAGCCAAGTATTAAACACCTTCTTAGTGTTTTTGCCTTGAGCAAAATTGAGCAAAATTGGGGCTGCTCAAGAGGAATTTCGGCCAAGGAAGAGGAGCAGAATTTTTTCTCACATATTTCCTTAATTACACCCCTTAAAATAGGCAAGGGGTTAGGGCTATCATGTGTGTAAAGTTTGAACTATTTACACAATTGCCACTAGCCTTATTTAGCCATTTTATCATCTCTAATCTCATCTTGTGATTGGTTTAATAAATTAATTTATGAACAAATAATATTAATCATATTATTCAATTATGCAATATTCTTATTATTCTCATAATGCATTCAAACATTATACCAAATAATATTTGCATAACTTCACAAATTTATTTATGATCTAAGCATGTCATATTATGACATTTTATTTTAGTATTTCATCTCATGTATTTTATCTAATACATCATTATGAAATATAAAATATTTGTTGTTTCTCTTCAGTTGGTGTGACCGTACAGAGGATCTATGTCATCTTGGCAATAATATAAAACTTTATATTATTGACTATAAGAGGTTATATCATTACATTATAGTTATCCAAACGACATAGTAATCATTTACTCAATCCACTATTTCCGTGTCTATCCTTGTCACATGATATTATGAATAATATGCAAAATAGGATCGTGTCATTCTTGCATTATATTCTTTTCTTGGTCTCTCAAGTGAATTATAATTATAACTACATCAGTTATATTGCATGCGATATAATTTCACTTTACCAAGGGGCCCAGTAATATCATAACTCAAATTGAGGGACAATGATAATATTAATATATAGATTTCTCCCGCACAAGTTGTACACAACGAACTACTATTTTATTTCTATCATAAGATAGTATTTAAATAACAATCACATTATATACTTTTCATGTGAAAAATCTATACATCTCATATCTAAAATTCTAAAGACACAATAAAAACATCAATGACACAAAACATAATTCATATAACGCTCCATTCATTTAGGTCATGTTCAATATATAAATACACACTTTTTATATATCAATGTCATTAAATGATAATTTTTTATCAACATTTATAGAACTTCAATATATTTTAATCGACATGACAATTTTTCTTGGTAATTAATGTTCCTTTTTAATTACCACGATTATGAATTTATTTAGTGACTAAATGTTTCTCATCTTATGAGTTATATGGTTCAAGATCAAGAACATTTTTTTGAACACTTTCAAAGATATAACATATAAATCTCAAGAAACATGAATAATGACATTCGTAATAAAATCATGAACAACATATAAATTATTATTAAAAAGATAACTTTCAAAACACACATCCTTCAGGAGCGAGTAACAAAAATCAAAGAACAGATCGGGATATGCAGGGAATACATTGGATGGACGGACCAGATAACAGAGGTACGAGAAATAACGGTGCTAGAAAGGACGGTAGCAAAACTGATCAAGCGAAGGTACGAATACCTCACCGTTCTAAAGGAGGACTTGTGGCGACAACGGGCGAAAACAAGGTGGGAACTAGAGGGAGATCGAGGAACTCGATATTTTCACGCATTAGCCTCAGCCGCAAAGAGAAATAACACAGTACAGGTAATAGAGCACCAGGGGATACTGCGTACTGACCAAAAATCCAAGGCCGACTCCTTTCGGCAATTCTATATTTCCCTAATGGGCACGGCATCGGTGCAGCTGCCACCAATACACTGGTCCAGCTTGTACGATCAGCAACAAGACCTTACACACACCGAGGGGCCAATCACGACAGAAGAAATTAAAAGGGCAATACGAGAATGGCCAAACAACAAAAGCCCGGGACCGGATGGATTTACCGGAGAATTTTACAAGACGTTTTCTGAATACTTGTACCAGATATTCATGCCGTGCTACAAACCACCATAACAACACAACAATCACTGCATCCACTTAACTCATCATACATCATTCTCATTCCCAAAACCGACCAGCCAACAAAACCCAAGGACTACCGCCCAATCAGTTTGATACACTCAATTCAAAGAATCTTTTCCACCGTCCTAGCCAACAGAATAAAGGAAGATATTGCTCATCTAGTGCAACCGGCACAAACAGGATTCATCCGAGACCGACAAATAACGGAAGGCTTCCTATATGCGCAACACATACTCCAGCACTCGGAACAACAGAACATACCTATGGCAATATTCAAAGCAAACATACATAAAGCATTTGACACGATAAGATGGGAGTTTATAATAGAGGTAATGAAACAGCTAGGATTCCCCTCTAGCTGGTTGGCATGGGTGCAACACGCGATACTGATCGGATCATCACAGGTCATTATAAATGGCCTATTGGGGAAACAAATCGATTTGAGACGAGGAGTACGTAAAGGGGACCCATTATCACCACTTATCTTCATCATGGCAATGGACTTTTTAACAAGATGGCTACAGAAACTAGTTAATACGGGGGCATGGAAGCTACCATATCGAGACATGAAACCGTGCCTCCTTTACGCGGACGATGCCCTCATCTTTCTCAAACCGGAAATTAGATCAGTCCAGATGCTCAAGATAGTTTTCACGGCCTTTCAGCAAATACGGGACTAGCCGTTAACCTACACAAATCAGAAATCACTTTGGTAGGAGACCGGGATCAGCAGGGACATCAACTGGCGGCATACATGGGATGCAAATTGGGTCAGCTACCAATAACCTACCTCGGCCTCCCACTGTCATCTAGAAAACTCAACAGCAGCGCATACCTACCACTCATACAAAGGTTCAACAATCGTCTAGCGGGTTGGGCAACAAAACACCTAACAATTACAGGGAGACTGGTTCTCCTAAACGGGATTTTATCCGCATTACCGGTATACTACATGTCTTGCTTTCAAATTCCTACATGGGTGATAAAAAAGATAGATAAAATAAGAAGAAACTTCTTATGGCACGGTGTGAACTCACAGAAAAAGATGAATCTCGTGAACTGGGCACTCGTTTGTACACCAAAGGAGTTAGGAGGACTGGGAGTAATGGATCTCAAAACATTCAACACAGCATTATTGTTCAAATGGTGTTGGAAATGGCTTAAACCGGAAAACAACCTACTCAAACCGCTACTACTCCACATGGAGTTGTCTCACAACATGCAATCACAGTCAATGATGAAACTTATTTCCAAATCGAAACAATTCTGGGACAGCTGTATAACAAGAATAGTCGGAGATGGGACAACAATCAGTTTCTGGTACCAAGATTGGGGAATCGGTCTCCTCAATACAAGATACCCGGACCTACACTCCTTTGCACGTCAAGACACTCAGACAGTGGCGGACGTACTCCGTTCATCACAGTTGAATCTCCGACAACCGCTTTCGCTGATAGCGACGACTCAGCTGAATGAAATAACGAACCACATGCAACAAATTCAACTCACAGCACGGCCGGATAAAGCGAAATGGAAGTGGTAAAAAACTGGAGACTTTTCGGTCAAATCGGCATACTGGGCAATGAAAAACAAACCCTTCATATCCAATGGCACTCACCACATATGGCCACTCAAAGCACCGCCCAGGTTCAGAGTTTTCGCCTGGCTCATGATACTGAACCGCATCCTCACCATAGACAATTTAATGAATAAAGGTATGGTACTGGTGAACCGATGTGCCATGTGTAAACACAACCTGGAAACGGTAAGACACCTACTCGGGGATTGTCACGTGGCCAGTGAGATTTATGCAAGAATGATGGGAGCATACCAAATCAGAATGCCAGAGTTTCAACAAGAGGTACATCCCATAATAAATCTCACGTACACGGCAAAGGAGAGATCATTAATCTTAATAGCATGCTTCATTATATGGAGGGAGAGATGTTCACAAACATTCGGAGGGAAGGAAAAAGGGATAGCAGATCTCATGCAACAAATCAAGGAACAATGGAAACACAGCTCCGGAGCGGCAACAAGAAGAACAATCCTGCTCAACCAATAACACAATCACTTTTGTTTACCAGTTAATGCACCAAAGGGAAAGCCTAACTCAGGCTATCACCTTAGTTTATTTTACAAAATTTTACTTGCTTAGACACGATCTGTAACATAACCTATGTAACATTTCGTTCTTCAATCAATCAGAGGCTTGACCTCTTTTTTATTCAAAAAAAATATTTTTCTTTATTTCATGATAAATAATATACATGAAAGTCTTCGAGCTACGTACAAAATTGTAACTGTGTTCAAGGTAAATTGAGGTACACTTGAGTTATGTTTTGTTATATAAAAATAACAAAGAAGTTAGACGTAGAGGTGCTATCAGTCAGGTAGGGCCCGGATACTATTATATTTGGACCTGTACCCTAAAAGTGATCCGGTCCGAATTTCAATTCATATACTTATTTGTTTCAAATTGGGTCCGGTCCGGATCCAGATACCTATCTACCCATAGATATTTTGAGTCAATCTTTCGGTTTCAGGTAAATATATACCCATAACTTGTTTATGGATTATGGGTCCAGTTTGGTCTGGGGCAGGTCCGGATCCGAAGCAGGTACATGATGCAACTCACAAGCATTTGAGAAACACTTTACGTTTAAATATAATTATAATTTCTTAAACATCTCACATAATATATCATTATAATATAAATTACAATCTGCTCCAAAATATTGAAGGTGAGTTAGTTTTAGAAAGTAAAATATTGGAGATGGTGATTTCATTATATGGTTTCAAAAATTCAGGAATAGAATATTAATATCAATTTGTTTCAATCAGCGAAGAGAGCAATGAGCAATAAATTTCAATAATCCGTGCAGAAAGGTAGATACATAGTAGATAAAGATCAAGAAATGAATTAATTAGCTTTGAAAATTTATAGGCAAAAGGTGAACATGACATTTGATTTCAATAATCTGTGCGAAAAGAGCAATAAATTTCATTTCAAGAAATTAAAAAATACTACAAATGATTGACTTTTCATAGTTATTAATATTAATATATGTGTTTATATTAAATGATTATAAAGAAATGATATTATCATTTTATCAGGTATTTATACGGATAACGGGTCGGGTTCGGTTATGGGTCGGATAACTAAATGAAACCCATATCCTATCCATTACAGTGTCGGTTCTGGTCCGGATCCATGTCGGATATTTAAGTATTAGTTTTGTAATTGTACCTATAATTTAACCGGTTATATTTTTCAAACCATATCATATCCAATTTAATCAGATCCGGATCGGTGCCGGTTTGGATTCGGTTGATCACTCAAAAGAGAGCAATATTTCTTTTAATATTTATAAACTCAGAAATGCTATCGGTTCGGACTACAAGCGCACAATCCTATCGAGTAGTATATACGAGGTCGATCCACAGGGAATATTGGTTCAATGCTTTGAGCGATCGAATCGCAATCTTTCGAAAGGCTAGATGAAATCTGAAAATTGAGAGATGTTGTTTTGATCAATGTAAATTAGGAAGCAATTAAAATAAAGATAGAGATGAGAATTCCTAGGGTTTCGGCACACCATTGCTACTCAATCCGCTTTGACAATATATTCCTGTTGCGTCTGATTTCCTGTTGTTGTTTAATGAAAGACACCACATAGGTCATTGCGATTTATGTTACGCAAGAATGACAGATCTTTCACCGAGATGCTACATAGGACACTGCGATTTTCCTTACGCAAATGTCTGATCTCTCAAATACCCCAAATTACTACACAGATCACTGCAATTTTCTTTACGCATGTGATGGAATTTGGTACGCGTTTTGTTGGTCTGGTTTATGGTTTCCCCGCTAAGGTTTTCTTCACATAAACCTAATAAATCTCAACGAGGCTAATTCATACAAATAGTTTCTCTTACCATTAAAGTACTGTCACTACCCTAACGGACTCAAACTAGATCATTGAAGTTAGATGAAGAGATAGTAAATCACAAAAACATTTTGTTTCAACAACAAGAAATCATAATCAACAGAAATATATATATCAAAACATCAAGAGTAACAAGGTTTACTGCCTAGCCCTAAGAAAAGGAACTTAGCCGCGGAACGGCATCGTTACAAGCACTCCTCTCTTCTCTCTTTAATCAAATCTAACCCTAATTACAAAGATAACTATTCCTTCTGCCCAGGGGCCTTATATAGGAGTGGAGGGACGTCTGGAGGTTGAGTAGGGGCTAAGAAACTGATCTGGAAACAGCTGTCGGCAGTTATTCCCCAAGAGACGCCTTCGGATACGGACCGTATTGGGCAATACGGTCCGTATTAGGACCTTGACGGTTAGGGTTTAATGCTCCCAGCGCTATCTTCTGGTATGTGCTAGGCCTGGTCCGTATTAGGTAATACGGGCCGTAACAGAGACTTAGTCGATGAGCGTCGCTGATCCGATTGACCCGATTCTAGCTCCATTTGGTGTAAAATAGTCCCAAAACCTGTTTTCTGTAATAAAACATAAAGAAGGGTGACAGTAGCCTTTTTCTCTAATTAATTAAACATAAGTGTGAGAAAATATGCAAAACCTAAGCCAAAACCCTACGTAAATCATCATTATTTTGACTCTGATCACGCCTCCCAACTTGAATTGTTGCTTGTCCTCAAGCAACGACATCCCAGCTGGTCAAAGATCCGGTCTAGGTTAAACCATACAATCTCAAGGTCTTGTTAAAAATTAAATTAGGGCTTAGGTTTGGTACAATTGGCATGACAATAAAAATTTAGAACTTAAAAATATTCATGACCTCTCCCTTGAACAATTTATTCACCCCATGATTGACCTCATTATGCTTACCCTAGAAAAATTATTATCGAACAATTTATTTCACAAATATCCTTAAATTTGAGAGTATTAATTTCCCCTTCGATTATAAATGGATCCCTTCCAATTGATAGGAATTCTAATGATATAAATTTTGATTTTCCTTCCCAATCGATTGGAGCAAAGTATGACAACTAAGTGTGTTGGTACTTGTGACTATTTTTGAAAAATTAAATATGTACAAGAATTTAAATTTGGGAGGTTTTCTCGAGCCTATTGGTAACCAGTCTTGCGTAGGCACCCGTACTCTTTTTATCCTCCATCTTTTATTCTATTTTTTTCTTTTTCTGATTTTTCTATTTTTTTTTTTATTTTTCTCATTTCTGATTTTTTTTGTATTTTTCGTTTTTTCTGAAAAATAAAATATTTTTGTGTCACAAGCACCATGATTACACACAATTCCAAGTATTCATTCATACAAAGAATTATTGCATAGTTTCGCTAGGGGTCTATTTATAATAAATGAGTATTCTAAAACACTATCAAGTTTAAAAGACTTTGCAAAAATAAATTACTCAACAATAAAAATTCTAGGGTTTGCGATTTTTGGTCAACACTCATGGTTAGCAATTAATTGTTCACTTTGAGATCACTAATTATTTTTTAAAATTCTGAATTTTTGGTATCATGGCCAATTGTCTAAACTTTAGTCTAATTCAATTTAAAACAATTCCTATTTGATTAACCTACTCCTAAGGAAAAATAAAAATGCAAGCTAGCTAAAAAGCTCAATCTAATCATTCTAGGATTTTCGGTAAAGCCTCTAACCCTAGTCAAAAATTGAGTAAAACTACTAGCACCTAAGAATTTAAAATGCGAAAAATTTAAAGATACCTGGTCAATTTACCTCCTACCCCCCGAATAAAATTGAGCATTGTCCCCAATGCTCGAGAGATAAAAATAAAGGAAGTAGTAAAGTAAAAAGACCGGGGAAAGATACAACTCACTGCACCTCAATCCTGAGGTGGTGGAGGTGGTGGTGGGCGCTGGATCTCCTCGTAGAATGATGGGTCGAAGAGTCCGTATGGTGGTGGCTGGTACTCGAATCTGGAGTCGAGAGCGTACTGATAATACTGCTGTGCCATGTAGCGCGTCTGCTGGATCTCGCGCCTGCTCTCGTCAACACTCCTCCGGACCTCCTCCATGCTGTTTCGGATTTCGCCAACCTCTTGGCGGAGTGATGAGCCATTCTGTTCCATTTGTCGGGTAGTCTCTCCCGTTGTCAAGGTGAGTTCATTGAGGTTCGAGTTCATCCAATCTACCATTTGAATGAACTGATCAAGCTTAGCTGTAGGGGCATCAGATGGTGCCGCCCCTGAAGATCCGGCTCTAGCTGCCGATGTGCCTGCCTCCCTATATGCATCAAAAGGGGGCTCCTCTTCTCCTATTTGCTGCCGATCAATGTTAGCCTGATTTTGCATTGCGGCTTGGCTCTCGATTACATCAATGTAATCCTGAGGAGGCTCATATGTCGGGCTCGCGGGTCATGCCATCTTCCAGGAGGCCCTGCTGCGGAGATTGAGATGTCGGAAAGGGAATTGAAGGATTCCCTTCGGTGAATTGTAGAAGTAGGGACCTGGGTAGTGGCCGGTGACAAACTTCATGGATTAGAGGCATGGCATGTCAATCTGTGTGAGCCCGCTTGCCTCTTTGAGATGATCGATCTGCAGAGCGAGTTGGTTGGCCAAGATCGTGGCCACGAATCCGATAGAGATTTTTCCACCACTTCTCTTGGCACAGGCGACCTCACGGATTTGTTTGCAAAGGAGATGGCCAAGGTGAGGTCGCACCGGTGTTGGCTCGATCATGCATTTAAGGAGATAGAGCTCGGGTAGTGTTACCTTGGATGAACTCTCGCCTCTTGCGAAAATGGAATTAGCAAGGATTACTTGCAAGAGACGGACTTGGGGATGGATGATTCTGCTTGCCGGTCGAGTTGAGTTTTGGTTGTCTTCAGTGATGCTGTACCAGAACTCTCGGCAGTCAGGAGAATCAGAAGTGCCATCGTCGGTGAGGTTGAAGATGGCGCAGAAATCATTCATGGCGATTGTGTACTGCTCGCCAATCATCTGGAAAGTGATGGAGTCTTCATTATATCTGAAAGTCGCAAGGAACTCCCTCGTGAGCACCTTGTAAACTTTGACTCCTTTGATCAATTGTAGGAATTGCCAGAGGTGGATGCGGTTGGCGAGCTGCTCGGTTTGTGCGAGAAGGCCTAGTCGCTCGAGTGTTTCCGCGTGGATGGATTTGTGGTATATGACCTCCTTTGTTTTCAACTTCTCGTAGCTTTGTCCGAATTGTGGATGCGAGAAGACTGGTTGGTACTCGGTTGCTTCCTCCATCGATTCATCGGAATCTTCTTCCTCAAGACCAAAATCCCGAGGGTTGAACTCCTCTGGCTCATAGTCTGCATCTGAGACTGGTGTGTCTCTGATTGATTGCTGAGTGTCGGAATGAGAGGATGAATGGTTGGAGGATTGTGGTTGCGAGCCGGAGGACCGGGAGGATCAGCTAGAGGAGCCCTGCGGTGAATTACTCGGGCCGGCACTTCCGAGGGCTTTCTTGGCACTCCTTGTAACTGCCTCTAAAATCTTTTTCATTTTTGGAGCCATTTGCTTAAAATTAATTCCTCTGTTACGGACCGTATCGGTCAATACGGTCTTAATACGGACTGGTTGGCTGGTAAAAATTGACCAAGTACAGGACTGAATACGGACCGTATTAAAAGGTATTTCTGGAAAGACAAGTGCTGGTTCTGGTAAACTATTACGGACCGTATTGGGTCAATACGGACCGTATTATACTGGTAAAAATTGGGAAAATTAACAGAAACTAATTTTTTTGTGATTTTTGTTGATTTTACGAAATAAAACCTAATTACCTAAATTGATGTAACAGAGATTTAAGTTAAAACAAATGCAAAAATGATTTTTAAATTTTGAAATTGAAATAGGGTTTAGAAAAACCGAATTTGGAGGAGACTCGAGAGGCCGTCGGATACGGACCCGGTACGGTCCGTGTTAGGGTTGAGGCGCAGAGAAGAAGGCCGGCGGCGGCTTCAATGGTGTGTGGAGATGAGTTCGGCGATGGAGATCGGCGGCAAAATGGAGGTTTGATTTTCGGGCAAGAGTGGAAGAGGGAGAAAGAGAAGAGATTGAGGGGTTAAGGAGTTAAAATGAAAATATTAACGGTTATGAGACGAGATTCGTGCGGGATTTCAAACGTCTCATCTTAACCGGTTCGCATCTCCCGGATTAACTCTTATTACGGACCGTATCAGCCAATACAGTCCGTATTGAATCCGTTATGCTTACCCAGTAACTGCTAAGTTTTTAACTCCTTTGAATACGGGCCGTATCAGCCAATACAGACCGTATTCACCACTTATTTCCTGTCTTCTTACTCTATTGCCCCCGTATCCATTGGTAAGATCCGTATCAGCCAATACAGGTCGTACCAGAGAGTATTTTTTTATCTTCCGAGATGTCTTTTAATCAAGCCTTTCCTCCAGTATGCTTACCTGATCATAGGAAAAAGGTGGGTATGAGTTGTTTCTTTGTTTAAGTCCTAATTAAACTGAAAATAAATAATTATACGAAAATATAAAAGTGGCCTTGGGTTGCCTCCCAAGAAGCGCTTGTTTAAAGTCATTAGCTTGACTCGGTGTCTTGTCAGTTCCTTCCAGATATCCTCCCGTCAATGCAAGTGGGTTGCTTGTCGGGTGGTTCGCCTTCAGCGTCTTCTGTGGTTTCATCATCATTGCCCTTCTCGAAGAAGTCGGTTGGTGTTTGAGGTCCGGGGTCGAATGCCAGGCTCACACCGAGCACTACTTCAACCTCGTCCAGTCTTTGAGAAATTGCATCGAGTTCTTCGCGTAGGTTTTTGATTAATGCAAAGGCTAAGAGAGAATAATTCCTGTTGTTCGCGATATTGGGACTCTTGTTCAGATCATCGGTTTGTGTTGTCACGGAGGTTGGATGGATCTGACTGTTATCTTGTACAATGAACAGTCTCTCCACTTCTGCTTCGTGTATCATTTCTTCGATGTCTTCAAATTCATCCATTCGCAATTCATCATTGCCATACTCGTCCGCTGTTTCCAAATTGTAGACAAGATTTATGTCAGGTGGGACTTTGGTTTCATCCATGTTGAAGATCATCTTGTTCTCGCCAACATTGAGTGAAATCTTCCCATTCCTAACATCAATCATTGCCCCACAAGTGGCGAGGAATGGCCTTCCAAGGATGATCGGAATCTGCTCATCTTCTTCCATATCAACCACCACAAAATCTTCTGGTATCCAGAATTTACCAACTTTGATTGGGATGTCAAGCAACATTCCTTCAGGATATCGAATTGATCGGTCAGCTAGTTGCAATGAGATCCGCATTGATGATAGGTTTCCACATTCCAATTTATCAAATACTACCTTAGGCATCAGACTCACACTTGCCCCTAGATCACACAAAGCTCTCTTAAAATCGGTTGTGCCAATAGTGCATGGTATCGAGAAGCTTCCCGGATCTTTTAACTTTGTCGGTAATTTGCTTTGCACGAGCGCACTACACTCCAGATTGAGCGGAACTGTTGAGAGTTCTTGGAGTCTACTACGGTTTGAAAGAATCTCCTTCAGAAATTTAGCATATGAGGGTATGCTTGCAATTGCCTCAGTGAAGGGGATTGTGACTTGTAGTTGCTTGAGTGTCTCCATGAATCTCGCGAATTGCGGCTCCATCTTGTGCTTGGCAGGCCTTGGAGGGAATGGCAGAGGTGGCTTGTAGGGTGGTGGTGCAATATATTCAGGTTCGGGTTGTCGCTCGTTTCCACCTACGGTGTCATTCTGCTCCTCAATAGGGTCTGTCTGTAGTTCGAATACGGGCGGCTCTGGTGGTTGCGGCTCATATTCTTCGGAATGCGATGGCTCTGCATGCATCTCATCGGAAGTTTGATCAGGCATGGGAGGCCCCTGATAAGCTGTACCGCTCCTTAATGTTATGCTCTTGCAAGTCTCTCTCGGGTTTTCTTCCGGCTGGCCCGGAAACTTGCCTTTTTCGCGTGTAATACTCGAGAGTTCTTTTGCCATCTTAGAGACATTGTCTTCTAAGTCTTTGTTGCGGTTTGTTAAGGATTCGATCTTTTGTGCGATTTCGGCGTTAGCCTTATCTTGCTTCTCTAGGAATCTCTCCATTAAAGATATGATGTCAGGTTGCTGTGGTTGATTGTATTGCCTTGGTTGGTAATTTGATTGGGGATTGTTGTATCTCGGTTGATAATTGGGCTGTGGTTGATAGTTCTGTTGAGGTGCAGCAGGCTTTTGATTGTTTGCATATGAGAGATTTGGATGGTTTCGGTTGTTCGGATGGTATGTATTGTAGGCGGGCTGAGGTCGAAAGCTGTTGTCGATTGTGTTTGCTTGCTCTATTTCTTCCTCAGTTTCCGTCACATTCATACATTCAGTCGTCTCATGCGCTCCTCCACAATAGCCACATACTGTTGCGGCATTGACTGCTGCTACCGTTCGCTGCTTGGTTTGCTTGTTGAGTGCCATTTGCAAAGCATCGATCTTTGCGATCAACATAGATATATCATCTACTCGGTGCATGCCAGGTGTTGGAGTTGGCTTCTTTCGCTCAGGGATCCAGTAGTGTTGGTTGATTGCAATCTCTTCAATTAGGTTGTAAGCCTCATCAGGTTCCTTGTTCATGATTGCTCCTCCTGCGGAAGCATCAATAGACAACCTATCGGTAGGGTTTAGACCATTATAAAAAGTTTGGACAATCAGCCATCTTTCTAGACCATGATGTGGACAACACCTTAACATATCCTTATATCTATCCCATGCCTCACACAATGTTTCACCATCCCTTTGTTCAAAATTAGTAATTGCATTTCTAAACCTCGAAGTTTTGGATGGTGAAAAATATTTTGCAATAAACACATTAAACAATTGGTCCCAAGTTTGAATGGAATTGGCCGGTAAAGAAAACAACCATGCTCTTGCTTTATCTTTTAATGAGAATTGAAACAGCCTTAGCCTGATTGCTTCATCGGTGACTCCGTTGATCTTTATCGTCTCGCATATCCCTAGGAAAATTGACAAATGAAGATGCGGATCTTCATGTGGAAATCCTCCAAATTGCTGTTGCGAAACCATATTTATGAGAGCAGGTTTGATCTCAAAATTACGGTTCGTAATAGTTGGCGGGTTTATACTAGAATTAGGATTATTCGCGCGCGGTACGCAATAGTCTCGTAGAAGTTTGGGTCTTGCTGCATCGTGAACTCCATGATCACCATTGTGTTGTCTTCCATTGTTAATCGGTTCGTTCGGTGGGATATTCATGTTGATCGAATCTGAGTCTTCTTCGCTTTCAGAATTACTCGATGAAGAACTATGATTGGTTCTTATCGGTGATGTGGAAGCGAATTGTCCTCTCCTACTAGCAATCCTCTTGGATCTTCGTACGGATGATTCGGCCAGCATGTAACGTCCTAAAAAGAAAAGAAACTCTGAAAATTAAACTAAAACTGAAAATAAAAAGGCAAGGATTTGCATCATTTTATTCAATTATTAAAAAATAACAGCAAGTACTATCAAAAACTCTTATCTGAATGTCAATAAAAATAACAGCAAATACTATCAAAAACTCTCCTCAGAATCGATTTATCTGTGTGATAATTCCATCGGATCACACGAATTTCCCTTCTTTGGTATTTAGAAGAATGATCTAATTACTTTAAGGCATGACAGATTCCCACAAAATTCCTTCTGATTTCTCTAATTTTTACCAAGTTTGCCAACTATCCATTAAGCAATTTATCTATACCTTCACTCAACAGGCCATAAAATCTATAACCTGGTACGGTTGAATTGCAGCGCAGATGAAAAAGAATGAAAAAAATGATTTAATTTGTTTAAAAACAAACCTTGCGTCCAGTTTGAGCGCACAATGAATTGGGAGATCGTACTCCGGAGAAGGAGATGGAGAAGGCTGGTGTAAGAATGGAGGGTCCAGTTCGAAGTTGAGAAAGGAAGAAAGGTTTTCTCTGTGGCCACGTAATAGGAGAGTCCGGGGAAAGAGAAATAAAAGGTAAAAACGGAGAACCTTTCGGGCGGCGGGGTCTGACAAGGCGGGGGTTCGGGCGCTCCTTCGGGCGGCGGTGTCTGAGAAGGCAGGGTCCGATCTGAGAATGCGGGGGTCCGATCTGAGAAGGCGGCTCTACTTCGGGCGGCAGGGTTTCGGGCGGCGCGGATTCACGCGTTTTTTTTTTGTGGCTAACCTAAACCGTGGGAGAGGAGACAGAAAGAAAGGGAATGGCGCGCGGGGTTTTTTTCTTGAGACCCTTCAGTGACCGGGCCAAATCGGTCGCTAAAGTCTATTATCGCCGGTCGCTGAAGGTGTCGTCACCGAAAACAAATTTACTTTTTTTTTTTGCCTGAGAGGGGGTCTTCAGCGACCGATGACTAAACCGGTCGCTGAAGACTTGTTTTGTTGTTGATCTAAAATTTAACGCAAATTACAAATCAGAATTCTGAAAAAAAATTCAAGCCCCCCGCTGCTCAGAGGATCTATGGATGTTGGTTGACCATAATAAAAGGATTTAGTTTATCAAACACAAAAATATAAGCAACATAGGGAGAAATTCATGTATACCCCTCAAAAATATAAACAAGCAGCCACACATGTGAAACAACTTCCAATCGATTCATGACCCTATCATGTTCTTAAAGCTAGCAATGAATAACAACAACGAAGGAAGAGAAGACGGAGAGGGCAGTAATCTATTACAGAGTAGTTAGGTAAAAACGTTCCATAGAAAAAAAAAAAAAAAGAGGAGAACAAGAACGGAGGATCGTAAGACAGAGGTGGAGTGAATATATAGCACTAAAAGGAAAAGGCTATGGAATATTTGGCGCAACATGAGGAAGATGAAGCGTACCCAAAAGTTCTTATTCAATAATCTTATTCAATCCTTTTGAAAATTTAATGGATATCTCCCTTTAATTTTAAGGGATATAATGGTAAATTTAATATTCAAAATAATTAAATAAAAGGGATAGAAGAAAGAAAGATATTTTTTTTGTGGGGATATTGAATATTATGGTGATTTCATGGGGAATTGGCTATTTCAAAAGTTTAGATGGATACATCGGAAACTTTTCCTTATATATTATTTTTCGTGTCCCACTCATATTCCCCATTTTTATCTTTGTTTTCGAGTACAAATACTCGATTCAAAATGCTCAACATTATCTTCATATTAAAATATGCATGGAGACAAAATTTTATATTTTTTTGAAAAAAATTACTATTATCTTAGATATGTACAAAATCAGAAGATTCTAGACCATCGAAAAATAGTGATTTTGTACATGTCTAAAAAATTTGTAAAACTATTAAAAATATATATATATAAAATTTAGTCTCCAAGTACATTTTAATATGGAGATCATGTTGAATGGTTCGAATTGACTGTTTGAACCTTGAAAACAGAGATAAGGATGTGGGCATGGTTAGAACACAAAAGCGATGGGATATTTTTAACCCTACTCTTTATAATTTTATTAAATATATAAATTGATACATGAGTAGGATTTAAATGCCTCATGTCTTTCTTGTTGGATCCATACCTAACATCCTTATTTATGTTTTCTAAGTTTAAACAGTTGATTTGAACTACTCAACATGATCTCCATATTAACATGTGCTTGAAGACCAAATTTTATATTTATTTTTGAATTTTTTTAATATATTTCAAACAATACCAAATCACTATTTTTCAATGGTCCAAAATTTCTGAAAAACATCAATTTTTTTTTTTATTTAATGCACATGACACATAATGCCAATGCTTCTTCAGTCAGAGCTGACCAGTGAGTCAGTGACCACACTTGAAACAGAGTGCAATTAGTATCCTCCCCTCCAGTGCATGTACCAGTTGCATGTCTAGTACGGCTGTTATCTGATGACTAGTACTGTTATTTGAACACATGAGTTGATTCAATTCAATCCTTCTATATTGGTTCTACTATTACAGTACTTGTGTTGCTAATTCAGGAAGCAACTGCCCCTGAATTTTGAAATTCTGTGCAAAATTACGGGTCTAAATCTGTTTTGTCTCTCTCTGAAAAAAATTCTCACGGATCTGAATTCCGCTCTCAACTCCGAAGCCCTGTTAAAAAAATTTGGAGTCTCTCTCATTTTAACCAGCGACTCTCATCTCACTCTGACTCTCTGTTTCAACAAAAAAAATCGGACTCTCTCTGTCTCTCAACTCTCTGACTCGCCTAAACAAAAACAAAAAAATCGCTTGCCCCGCTGCTCAAGTCCGCTCGGCGCTCGCCCCAGAGAGAAGTGAGTCTCTTCTCTCTCAAGTCGCGCTCTCTGACTCTCTCAGTTCTCAGGTCCGCCCCTGTCTCTCTCTCCTCTCTGCTGGCACAGAAGAACGGTTATAATTTATATATCAATTATTCAATTTATGGTGTATTAATTAAATACTGTTTTGGTATTGGTATTGGTATTCAATTTAGGGTATTGGTATTGGTAATTTTGTGTTCAATTTAAGGTATTGGTATTCAGTTATATTCTGGTTTGGCATTGGTATTTGGTAATTTATGGTGTATTCAATTTAGAAACCTAATTAACTTGAATTCCTAATTGAATGTTTTTTAACTGGCATAGTTTTTGGGTTGATGTAAGCTGCTGGAACATCAAATTTAGGTTTTTTTTTTTTTTTTTGTGCGCTGGTGCAGGTACCAGTATTCAGGGGTATTAGTTTTAGAGGGTAATTTTGTCATCAGGTTGGGCTTTAACGCATGAATGAATTAATGCATCTTCCTGCATGCAGATCAATGAGGTTTTAAAAACTATGTGATGTAATTAACAACTTCTGCTAATGCAATGGGCAGCCTTGCCTTTTATCCAAGGAAAAAAATTTACTTGAATTCCTTGAACTTAATTAGCTAATGGATTTGAATCCGATAAACTATTTGAACCCGATTCCTACCCCTGAAAGAAATCTTGTGTCCGCCCCTGTGCTAATTGCTTTCAGTCTCTCTTTATTACGTCAAAGGTATTGGTAGTTTAGGTTTGCATCATTGCATGTAATGTAAGCCCCTGTGCCCTTGCCATTTAATTCAAAAATATATATATATATATATGTACCTAGCTTAATTAAATCCATTTCTCAGGAATAAATATAATACACGCAAGGAATAGTCGATTACTATATAAAACAACAGACACAAAAAACTAGAGGAGTGGCAATCCTCAAGTTTTGTAACGACATCCTATTACAATATATCAGTAACTTCTTATACATAATAAAACCCTTTCCATCAATCAGGCCTCTCTCAAACTAAAGCATATCAAAAACAAATAGATGGAATTCATTATTTTTATAAATAAGATAATACATAAATAGCAACAACAACCATTAATTCGATCACATATTATGTTCCCTCTTCGAGAACTTGGCCGGCAGTCCACCTTTCATCTTTAATGTACCTCTTTCCAAATAGTCAGGCACTCCCTCCATCACAACTTCAATCTTATACTTTTCAAACAAGAATGCGGCAATCGATTTCATTTGTATATATGCCATCTCTTTTCCCAGACACATTCTTGGACCGGCATGAAAAACCGAGTACTTGAACGGGCTTTCGGGCATGAAAACCCCATTCTCCAACCACCTCTCTGGTTTATATTCAATACAGTCTACCCCCCATATATCCTCCATCCGACCCATGGCATATGCGTGGTAACCAACTGGCCATCCCTTTTTAACAACTGTCCCGTCTGGTAAAGTGTCGTCTTCTTTGCATGACTGTGTGTCAATTGGCAATGGAGGATATAACCTCATGGCTTCGGTTATGGAAGCGTGTAGGTAGTGCATCTCTCTTAACTCATCATACCCAAACATTGCACTAGAGGAAGTTTTAATGTTTCTAATTGATCTTATCTCTTGTAGAATTTTTTCCTCCACATCTGGTCGGGTCAACACAAGCCAGAAAAACCATGTCAATGCAGCTGAGACGGTATCACCACCGGCAAGTAGGAGGTTAGTGACAAAATCTACTAAATTCTCCATAGTGTGTTCTTCACTCGAGGCGATGTGAGATATGAGATCGCTCTTCTTATTCGAAGGTTTTTCTATCTTCTCTTCAATTATTCTTATAACACGGCTCTTAATCTTAATAATAGATTCTCTCAATCTTTTTTCACTCCCAATATTAAGCCATTTCATACCCCTCCACACAACAGGAAAACGCTTGCCGAGACAATCGATTGCCTCGGAACACGATCTCATTAACTCGGAACCCTCTTCAGTTAGACTAGCTGGGTCGACATCAAATACAACTCTGCTCACGTTATCAAATGCAAACCGCTCTAGAACATCTTGGATGTCTATAAGCTCTCCCTTCTCACTCATTTTCTCCACAAGGGGAATGAGTCGGTGTATGATCTCAGAGTGAACCGTGTCCACCATAAAACCACGCATAGAACGAGTCGTGAAAGCCAAGCTGGCAGTCTTACGCTGCCAATGCCACTGCTCGCCATTAGAGTTAAATATTCCATGACCTAAGAGATCCTCTAGCAAGGATACGGTGGTTTCGCTCTTCAAGTAGTTTTCAGATTTTGTTTTCAGAATGTATTCAACATTCTTCGGGTTGGCGGTTAGGATGCCAGTACGAAAACCAGCAGTTCGTGTGACCATTGTATGGGTCGGCTTATCGATCAGGATTTCAGTTGTCCAGTCAAAAATACGGTTCCGATTTTTAATGACCTCAAGCAAATCACCGATAAGAGGGTAAGTTTTGTAGCGAGGTGTGGTGGTTTGTTTCTTTGGGTCTCGATTGAAGAAGTGATATATTGTCAGAAGAAGAATGGGGATGAGAAGAAAGCATGAGAAAACTAGAGAAAGATCCATAATTATATTTTTTCTTTATCAAATTAATGATTTGGACTGGATGGGTAATTAAAACTGTGAGCTTTGCTTGAGCTTTATAGTTTCGAGTTGTAATGCTTCCTGAGTTGTAATGCTTCCTGAGTTGTAATGCTTCTTGAGTTGTGGGTCATAATTTGTTGGAAATATCTGAAATTGATATTTACATTGCTTGTTGGGCAAGGCTATTATGGAATCCGATATTTTGTGGGCCTGAATTAATAATTGACCGTCAAATTTTGTAAGTTCACAGATATTGACTTTTCAATAATTCACTGCCTAGCCTTGAAGAGCTCGTTTCATAATCTGTAAAAACTTTAACATATTAATTCCAACTATTAACCTTCTGAATTGTTCCATTGTGCATTTATACAAATACTTATCTTAGTCATCAGTTAGGACATTGTGCATGTTTTTGAAAAGCTTTTTTAGTTACCACAGTAAAAAATAGAAATTAAATGATTACCATCCGGTCCAAGCTATTTTCAATCCTACCACTCAAGCAGACTCAGTTCGCGCATCAAATTGGGTTGGTGCGCGGACTGGATTGGCGCACCAATTGGTGCTCAAACGGGGTGAAACGCACCGAAGAACAGTAAAAGTTTCAGAACAGTTGGTGCGCCAACCCAGTCCGCGCACCAATCCATTTTAATGCACGAACTGGGTCCGCGTGGTGGTAGGATTGAAAAAATATCAGTAAAAGTGGTATTCATTTAATTTTGATTTTATGTACTAAAAGAATTTCGGATGTTTTTTAAGATCAGAAGTTAAATTTCATACTCTTCATTGAATAATTTCAATATGCTAGAATGATGAAAAATTGATATTACAAAAGTCCATAGAGATGGCCGTGACTCACGAAAGCATTATAAATATAATGCATGTTTCTGCGGTACAAGAATCAATGAAAGTTCAAACCGTCAGATATGTTCCAAGTGTTCTGCATTCGAACAAAGTATCCAGATAATGTTTTTTTATATATGATAGTGGAGAATTCCCACATGTTTTATTACGAAACTAATATTGTTTTTTACAAAAGAGGTTGGTACATGCCATCATCAAAGGCATACAGCCAAGAACTAGTCAATCAAGAGCTAAAGAGAATAACTTGGCCTACACTAAACCCACAGATAAGCTTAAGAGTTAGAGCATAAAGTTTGCTAGGCAGAACAGTGAGAGAAATACAAAATTATAACCAAGACAACCATTATCAACTTTAAAGTTATGATATTATATTAAATAATACTAATAAATTTACTTTTAAATTATCAATCTTATATCATTTTTTTATAATTTATTGTAAAAATGTCAAAATAACCATTATCAAGTGATCTTCTCAAATTATATCAAACTAGGACTGTCATTCGACCTTAGCCCCGAAAAAGTCGATTATAAAATAATATAATTTATACAGGCACATCAAACACATTTAAACGTAGAGAGAAATAAGAAACATAAAGAATCAATTAAGATGAATAAGAAGAAAGAAACAATTTGAAAGAATGGTAGTACAAATAACATGACACATCTAAGAAACTTTGAAATCCAACCATTTTTATAGAGTTTGAATTTGATACACAATTTATCTAAATAATAAAAAGCATACTATAATTTTAGTTCAAAGTTGGATGAATTTTGATTTTCAAAATAAATTAAAGTCAATATCATTCATAATTAGAACTTGTACAAACATCATTTTTCATAATTGATCAAGCTATAATGACAATAATCTAACAACAAATACGATGACAGCACTAGTATTCGAACTAAAGGATTCCCATCCAACTTAGTCGAATAAAGGAGCCAACCAAAGTCATATTCAATAATTTTGAATTCTCATGAAAAAGTCGATTGATTAAAGATGAGTTAGCAATGTGCTAGACCAGAATTTTTTTTTTTTTTAATTCATGATAAATAAAATACATGAAGTCTTCAAGCTACAAAATTGCAACTGTATTCAAGGTAAACAATTAGGTACACTTCACAAATTGGAGTTGTGTTTTGTTAGATAAAAATAACAAAAAGAAGTTAGACAAGAAAATTATCAATCATATGAAGAATAACGTCTTCTCCATCAGAGTTTAGCCAGTAGCTTTTCACCTGCAAGTTTACTTCTGTAAGCAAAAGCTTTGAGGAACTATGGATGTTGGTTGACCATACTAAAAGGATTTAGCTTATCAAACACAAGAATATAAGCAAAATAGGGAGAAATTAATGTACACCCCTCATAAACCTTGAAATTACGTATTCCCCCTCTAAAATTCATAATATCATTTTTACCCTTCTAAATTGAAAAAAAACTCACAAATTTACCCAATTTATTGTTTTTTTTTATTAAAACACATTTTAAATTTATAAAGTACCTATTATACCCTTTGTTAAAAAAATTAGAAATTAGGTAGCTTGTGTAAAAAATATAATTGGTCAGTTTGTGAGGGCAAATGAAAATTTCCGTACTTGTGACGCGCACACACCTAAATATCACTGTGTATGCGTGAAGTAGAGAAATGAACAGTTTGTCCTCACAAACTACAAGCTGGCCAATTAGTTCTTTTACACATGCTTCTACATATTTAAGTTTTTAATAAAGGATAAAATGGGTATTTTTATAAATTTAAAATTAATTTCAATCAAAAAGCAATAATTGGGTAAATTTGTGAGTTTTTCAAATTTAGAAAGGAAAATATGATATTATGAATTTTAGAGGGGAAATACGTAATTTCAAAGTTCTGAGGGGTATACATGAAATTCCCCCAGCAAAATAACAAGTAATTAACCATCCTAAATTCAAAGGAATACCATGATTAAATTAGAAGAACAAAGCTCTGGGGTAATAAGCTAACCAAGGGGGTTCCTGATCTACTTGACCAGACAAGTGTTTAAATTTCTAATTTCTAATATTCTGAGTTTGTTTGGTATAAATCAAGAGATCAAAAATTGTTAAAAAGTGAACCCCACCAAAATAATTTATTTCTGAACCTTGTGATCTTACTACAAAACAAATTGAAAAAAATCAAAAGTTAGGAAGATATATGCTTCGCTCGTCAAGTAGATTAAGATCAATGGTTGAAATTCCCTTGTCTTCGCTCGTCAAGTGGATTTTCAAATTGTTCCAAGTAGATTAATAGCAAAGAACTTAAGATAATGGTTCAAGTTCTCTCACAAACCCATTTGGTGAAGAGTGTTCTCGAATGGTTTCTTAAAATGAAGTGTTCTCTTCATTTTACATGGTTCATTAGAATATTTTCTTGCTGTAGTCACTATGTTAACCAGCCAGAGGGAAGTTTCTTAAATTTTCCCATAACATAGGGGGCCTTAAACATTACAGCAAGATAGCCTTGTTTGCAATTTCATGAAAATATAAAGGCTTTTTTTTATATTAAACATACATGGATAGTGTTATGTGCAACATATCTCTGACGACTCTTCTGGAAGCTTACATCCACACGTTCCCATGAAACCTGTGCTAGCCCTCTTATCATTTCCTCTGCACACAATAAAAGCAGATGTTTGATCTTATCATTTACCTCCAGTATATATATTAATAGATTTCAAAAGACAAATAATGAATTAACAGCACAAAGTCAAACCTTCAAGGTCATTTACTTGAGACCTGCCATCTGTGGATGAGGATGTTTCTGTTTTATTTGGATCTAGGCCTCCTTTATCAACATGTACTATATGTGGGTATTTTTCATCACGTACAAGCAGTCGATGCTGATTGTAAAAAAAGACAAATATAGATTGAAACAGCAGTATAATGAATGAGAACGGGGAAATGAAATAATATGACAAGTGTGACATGACTTATCACATACATTTGGTAACTCGTGCTGACGACGTATTGATGATGTTCTCCATCCCACCATATCTTTTTAAATAAAGTCAAGAAGCTACATACTGAGATAAATTGCAATCAAAGGGCTGTATGCTAAATTTACATAATTGTAAAAAGGATACGATCAAAGTTTGCATTTGCATATGCAACTCGTCGCTTGAAAGACCGTAGAGCTGACCTGAAAAGTGTGAAACAAAGATGAAAGTAATTATAAAATTGTCTCCTGTACCCCTGTCCCCTCCCAATGCAAAACCTTGAACACACATGATCCTGAAAGCATGATATCTCATGCATACCAAATCTTCCATATTATATGAGTATTTCTCTTAGCAACAAAGCCAAGTTTCATTTTCTTTTTTTTTGCAAAAAAAAAAAATGAAGAAGATCAAAGACCTGAATTTGATGTCATCAGAGTCGTCAACCATGCGAAGGAGAAGAGGTGGCTTCCCATCATCACTGTCAGTGAGAAACAAATGCTTTCCAGTTCTTCCCGCAATCCAGTGTGCGGTTTCCAATGCTCTCTTTTCCAAGAATGGGAGGCCGCAAAGAAATGGTAACTGATTCAATAAAACCTAAGCATGAGACTCAACAAAATATAGTACATTTCCTTTGGCTTTTCTTTCATTAGGGCACTTTATTTTAACAGCAATACATTCTTAATGAGAAGAGACAAAACAAAATAAAGTATTTTGTCGATATAGAACAAAATATTGATTCTTATTTGTTCCATTGAAGTGAATGCAAAACCAAGATATACTAGCCAATAGATGGTCGTAAGGGCACTTAGGCAGCATGTCAGGTGGATCAATTTGGCTGATTTTACATCAAAATAGGTAGACAATAACTGTTCTTTCTTTGTATGACTTCCCAGTCATTTCAATGCTCAGGTGCTATATGTAAATGACAGCAAGAAATCAGAAGGTAGATGCAAAGATCAGAAATACTGTGTGTAAGTTGTAAATGAAATGATATACAGTGAGATGGCTTTAACATAAAATTGTTCACCTGGAAAACACAGGGTGTTGGATGCACAGTACAAATTTGGGTTCCAAGTATTGCTTTAAAAGCAATTTGGATGAGCAAACAATATGTTTATTTTAACCACCTTTTAGTTATATAGCAATTGGATGTTATTTGTTAATAATAGTGCATGCAATTCACAAAACGTTTTACTAATCTAGCAACATTACAAAAAGAAAGGACCACAGAAAAGCAAAATATCCAGGCAATATAACACATCTTACCTGTTTATTCCCTCTCGAACCAAGATGAGGAGAGGCAAAGGTGATAAAATTCATAGGCACTAAGCCTGCTATCAGGCCCTTTCCCCCAATACTTTCATTTATACTGCTGTCAAACTGAGAAGGTTGTTCATAGAGCCTTCCAATTGCGTACCTCGCCACCAACCCACCTAATGAGTGCGCCACAAATGATATCTTCTGTACACCTCTTCTTTGTACCACCACTGACCTTACCTATAACAAATATGTTAGTAGGTAGATCTGAACCATTATTAACCTGACTGGGGCGGAACTAGAAAATTAAAATTGGGGGGCTGAATAAGTTATTATAGTGTAATTTTATTTTATAAGAGGGGCTAAAAGGTATAAATACTTATACAAATTATAAAATATAAAGGAAAACACTGTTAATTTTTTAATTTATATTGGTGGCTAAGTCCCCCCATCCAATACACGGACCTGCAACTGACAAACTGGTTGCTCTTTTTTTTTTTTTTGATAAAAGTGGGTGAGTTGGTTACTTGGTCAAGGGAAGGTTTTTAGATGTATTGGCAGTACTGACCAGGTCCAACATGACACAATTGATTAATATCTTTTGTTAAAACAAAAGGTCTAAACTTTCTGTTAGCCTTACAATTTTGATTAACAAATATATTCATACAATATATTTTTGTAAACTGATCAAATTCTGGTGTAGGAACAACTCAATCTGACAGTATTTAATATGCTAAACTGACATATAAGTAGTTGCATCTGGTCCTGCTACTAGGTATAATGATCATTGTGGGAACTACCGTTGCCAAGTTTTTAGTTACAGATGGGAGCCATGGAGGTCAATATAGAGGGGATGCAAAGTTAAATTTTTGAAATTTCAAATGACAATGCTGGTTATCATTGAAAAGAAACACTGATGTAACTAAATGTTGAATTTATTACCTCATCAGCTAGCCTCTCACCCATCAAGTCAACTCCATCAAATGTTAGCATAGCAGAGTTGCATTCACTACCTGTTTTAGAAAGTTTGAATTAGAAAAAGGGATGTTTCCAAAAGAAAGAAACACAAATTTTCAATGTCCCCTCGAAATTTTTTTTGAAATACAACTTCTCTAATCTCAATATAGTATGGCCTCCAACAAGAAGCCTTTATTTGAATGATAAATTTAACTTAAATTTATCATTCAAATTGCGCCTTTGATTATTCATTATGAAAGCTACTCCCACAAGTTTTATCCACATAATTGTTAGCCTGCAATTTTTACGATCTGCAATTCAGTTCCATATAGTCCAAGATCTCCCTCTAAAGTGCATTATTTTCTTTCATAATATATGAATATCATTAGAGAGTATCATTTTTTCAAAACAATTATTGAATGATGATAAGTTAAATAAATTTCTTCATTCTCTTAATGAGAATATGAAGAATATTTATCTTACTGTAAGGGTGCATGGTGCAGCATGAATTTTTCTAATATGTGCTTCATCATTATTCATAACAATTCTAATAATTCACTAAAGATTAAGAGTTGCAAGTACCAATCATGAGCAATGTTTGGCCTTAACAAGAGAAGGAACAGAAATCAGAGATTTTGTAGTTTATTGACATGGTACCAGATTGAGTGCACTATAATAAATTTACTTACATTGGAGAGAATATGGATTTGGTAAATTTAACCGTATTTAATCCAACCCAAGAGAATGGGCACTATTGAAAAATTGAGAACTTTGAGGGGGACTATTATTTTTTTTGACAGGTACATTCGACATTTCCAAACTTTGGAAGGGTATATAGAAAACTCTACCAAGGAAATATATGCCCCCTTTAAGGTATTTGTAAACAGGAGATGATAACAGTCCCTCCAAATTAATTTTCCAGCCATACCCCTTCAACCTTTAGAGCTTCTGTGAAAAGTTTATCAAATTAAACTGCTATTAAACAAAGGTGACAAAGTCTAAATCTTTTGGAAGAAGTAAGATATTTCTTTTCCTAAGACCCCTCCAACAAATATTGCCCTGAAACCAGAAAAAGACAACAGAAATATACAAAATCCAGTTTCCAACAAAATAATAACTACATGCAAATATTTTATAACTTCGATATTATATTCTACAAATTCAACTACAACAAGGCCCATAAATAAGCGAGGCAATAGGATACATGAGGTACCATTCTGACAAGAATCATTTTGTTTCAAAAATACTCATGCATTCCACTTATCAGTGATAGCTTGAACTTTAAATCTAAAAGGCATAAATGTAGAAAAAAAAGGAAGGTTGTTTAAAATAAGGAATGAGAATGAAGAACGCACGATGTACAATTACTTTATCTGGAACTCGCTTCACAAACTGCTCTGCTGCAAATCTCCAATCTTCTGCACTGTAACAGATAAAATGGTATTCAATTAACATGAGGTCAGATTCTTTTATTCTGATTTAACTGAACTCGTTTTATATACTGTGCTGTAGAAGCAAAGAATTAATTATAGAGAATACATGTATATAATAATGCGACAACTAATCTACTTCATTACCGGTGAATCTAATCACATCTGTCCTGGGTTAAATTACTTTTGATCTCATTTTAAAGGGAGTAAAAGGTTGTGTGGAATATTAACAGATTATATATATCAAGTACGTCATGGAATATATTATTGATTATTCCATGTTATCTGCTATAAACTAATCAAGGGTTCCTTTCAATATGACAAATTACAGGTGTTATTTACAAACAAACAAAAAAAACAATGCAGGGCTCAATTGTAAAAAAAAAAGGTTCACCTTCCAACCAAGCCGTTAACCATGATTATTAAATGCTCGGGAAATCGGCCTTGCTCAGCCGCCTCCGATTTCGCACTCCAAATGTCCTCTCCTCCACCGCGGGTTGGCTCCACTGCCAGGTACTTCTCCTTCTCCTTCTCCTTCTCCTTGACCTTCTCCTTCTGCTTCACCACCGGTGACCAGAAGCAGCACACCCACCTACTCCTGTCTCTCTGCCCCTGTGTAGTGGAACCCCACAGCCTGATTCGCGTCACCGCCCGTTGCCAGTGGTCCCGACGCGGCTGGCCAGCCGATAAAACGGTCGTTCCGGCCATCGGCCGCGACGCTAGCATTAATCAGGGGGGGAGAAAGAGTGAGATCTTCGTCAGTGGAAGTACGAAACCCTAGGCTTGAGTGAAGAGCGGAGGTTTGGAGAAGTGTAAATTTTGAAAATTCCACGGTGCAAATTGCAAAAGACGCGAGCAAATGTACTGAATAAAAACGAGGGAATAATAGTTGGCGTTTATAAAAATCAAACGAAGGGTTTTGTTACTTTTGTAATCACATGCCAATATGCCATTGAAAGGCCAACTGTCGGAGCAATACCGGTCCAAAATTACTTTAAAACCCTAAAATTTACAAAATTATACTTATCTTTTACTCTCAACTGAAAATTATGATTATTCGATTCCTTCTCAATTGAAAATTAAATATATTTAGTAATATGATATATTTATTAAACTTCACCGTTCGATTTTGAAGAAAATAGAAGCATGATATTTAAATATAATATTATAAACGGAAATTTCAGTGCGTAATTGAAGACGGGCACTGAATCCTACATCTTCAGCAAGTGTATAACAAATATCAATTTTTTTTTATAAAACTTCGCATTGTTAAAATTGTGAAAAAGAAGAATATGTGACTGGAAGTCATCTTTGTAGGAATTCGCATCCTATGAGATATCTCAAACTTTGGGTGACTTTCTGGAAAATCTCAACCGTTCAAATAAATTCTGCACGAATATCAAAGCAAAAACAATACTGCCCCTGCGCTATTCCCGAATAGGCACACGTCAGTCACGCAAACGTTTAGCAATTAATTTGGCCACGTCATGAGTTTAGCAATTAAAGAGATTCTTAATTTCTAAATCACTCCATCCCAAAAATTTAACTAGAGTTGCTTTTAAAACAAACTTGCTAATTTAAAAACTGTGGTACATTCTAGTAATTATATTAGCAATTAACACATAAGATTAGCAATTTAAAAGAAATCACCGTTGTAGATGCTCTAAAGAGTTGCTTTTAAAGCAAACTTGTTAATTTAAAAACTGTGGTACATCCCAGCAATTAACACATCAGATTAGCAATTTAAAAGAAATAACCGTTGTAGATGCTCTAAAGCACTCCATAATCCATATAGAGGTGATGTCACACCCTCGATCCGGAGGTGCGACAATTCTACCGCGTACCTTTACCATTCAATATACATAACATAAGACATGGATTTTTTTATGCATTGTCAATAGCATCCATTATTTTTATTACGTCCCAATATATTTACAAGAATTATCTGACTATTTATAGTGGATGATGCTAGAGAATACTATTTGCACCATGTCAGATAAAATAATCTCAAATTCCATACATTTAGGTGGCCCTGCTGTCAATTATAACCCCAAAAATATTTCTCTAACTTCGTCTAACAAACTTGTGAATCCCACAAGGAAAAATGGGTGGAAATAATAAATTATTCCTCAGTGCTAATTGTCACTCAGGTTATTTGATTCGAAGGAAATTCATATTCAAAATGAAATCGCCGCACAAGAAACTAACAATTAATTTCATAATGATGAGTGCAAACGCTCAATAACAGTATCCAATTGAACAACAAAAATTACATAAATAAATCCAAACTGTAAGGATCTTATCAGAATAAATGATTTGGGTCAAAATCTTTTTAAACCATAAAGTCTGGTAACGTTTGGTTTCATAACTTTATAATTTCTAGTCTGGTAGCACTGACAGATACAATAACATGTATATGTCGTGTTATGGCTTATATTGTTCTAACTATCCTGATACTTTGTTAACATAAACATTACATAATCAATATCTCAATACTTTCATTATTGGAAAGAAAATCAATGATAAGACAGTTCTAACTATCCTGACAATTGGTTAACAGAAACAATACGAAATTAATATCACAATACTGTCATTATCGGAAAGAAAATCATTGATAAGACAGTTACCACAGTTCATTAGTCTTACAGTCACAATTCATATTTATTCAATATCCCCTACCCAACCGGTACTGGGTTTAATTGGGGCCATTCACCATATGCGCATAAGGGTCCTGAAGTAAAGTCTAGTAGCTAGCTAGACTTTACGATATATTAATCTTTTTTCTCCACTATATGGAGGTTCAAGAATTACAATATTCAATATTCAATCAATTCAATCACTGTGGTCTCAATCAATCATTTGCAATAAGAATCAATCAATCGATAAACAATATCAACATGACAATCAACAGTCTTACCTGTAATTCAGTTCCAATTGTATTGGACTATGCATATGATGCAACAGTTCAATCAATGCAGTCAATCAAATATTCAAAATGCACAGCGAGTTCATTTAATTCCTAGTAATGAACCTCAGACTAATCCAATAACTCCGCACCTGATATCGTAGGGCAACATGTGAGGTTTCTAACAGTCTGTTCTTCTTGATCATTCTGTCTCATCAGTCTTTCTCATAATTATGCCTACGTTACAATAATATGCACATTCTAATCAATACTTATACTTAGTTTCGATATCATACGGTGCCCAGTAATATCAATTAAATTCTTATTCATGTAATTAGAGACTTTTATAAGCCACTCCCACCGTATCCATTTCAACTAATGACATCTTTTGATCAATTATTGAATCATTTTGTTAATCCTTTTTATTTATCTATTTTCGGTCCAGCACAAGGCAGGCTCAGATTCATTTAATTCTTTCTTTTTCAAAATCTACGAGTAAAGTCCAAGTTCAATTCGAATTTTCAGTTCTGAAACCAAAGTCCTAGTGCTATTCTTTTACTTTAAATAATTACTTGGCCAACTCAAAACCTGATTATAATTCTCATATATAAAGTTTCCAGCCAACACCTTATTATATATGTAACTTGCACTAAGGCCCCTCTGACAATTTGGTTTTATCAATTCATAGGTATTTTACAAATTATGCCTTCCTTGTCCTATTTTGTTTACAATTAAGCCCATGGTAACATAATACAGTGAGACCGGTACTGACAAGTACCAGCACTCTAAACCCTCAACGTTAATCAGTCAATCCTTAGCAAATAACAAGAAATGTCAAACCACAAGGAAAATGGTAACAATACGCAAGCACAAGCCGGTTTGAGCTCGATATCGACAGGTACGATTTAGGTTGGAACTCTAAACCAAAAATCTGAGAATTAAACCAGACAGGTAACCTTGTTACAAAGGTAAGCACCATCACAATATTTCAAGTTCAAATCCAATTAAAGAAAACACAAGATTGAAACAATATAAATCGGATTAAAGAAGAACAATATATATAGAGGATGAGAAGGAATACCTAGTGCCAATGTTTAACTTCCAAGAAGAAACAAAGATTGAAACAAAGATTGAAACACCAATCCAATTATAAAGTTTTTGAAGATAGATTCCTCTCTGTTGCCTCACGGAAAGAGCAAAGAAAAATATAAATGAAAATGAAAAGTTTTAAAAGAGAAAGATAGATCAATTAATTAAGGGGTATTAAGGTGGGGTGTCAACCAGCGGGGGCCGCGTGGCCTTCATGCCACGTTAGTCATTTTTCTTTTTCTTTTCTTAATTTTACATTTTCATATGTACCCTTCAAATTTTCAAACATTGTAAATCAGTCCAAATACTAATTTGAAAGTTATAATATTATTAGTTGTTTAATTCTCTATTGTATCTATTAATTTGTCTGACTTTCGAATATTCGAATATTTTAGAATTTCAAATTAACAACATATATTTCGACAAAGTAACTTAATCATCATATTCTACTTAATAAAATGATATTTACACTAAAATGCAATTTACTTTACTAAAAACATATCCAGGCATTTCGTATATTATTTTCAATTATTAATTCCATATATGTATTTTGCATAGTGTTACAGGTGATTGGATGCCATCAGGCCAAACTCCGCCTCAGCCGTCCATTAACAGGTTGAACGGTTGATTAACGAATCTGAACAATCAAATCATATCAATTTCCAATCGGACGGGTAAGATATCTTAACTCGAAACGCCGCCTCCTACTTTCATTTTTACATAGTAATACATAATACAACTAAAATTTTATTAATAGCATTATAAAAAGAAATAGAATTAAATTGTATGGCACGTGTTTCGAAATATTTTCAAAAGTAGCAGGAACGGAATGGTTCATTCCGGCTGTGGTGCCAGAATGAATGTGTACACCGATCGAAATGATTCATACCGTCCAGCAGACCTGGATGAAACGTTCTGTCCACGGTAGGGGTTAAAACGATATGGATAATATCCGATCCGTATTCTATTCATATTCGAAAATTAGATGTGGATATCCGATATCCGAATATCCGTGTGGATATGGATACTAATATAGTTTTACATTTCAATTATCTGTATCCAAATAGTAGATATATATCATAGAGTGAGGCTATGGTGCTATGCATAGCACGGATGACTAGTGTACTACGGCTCAATATGGTACTTTTTAAAATCCTAACGGTCAATCCGAACCGTTCAATGTGATAACCATATGAATATGTACTTGCAAACTAAATTTTATATTTTTTCGAATTTTTTTACTATTTTTTTAGATAGGTAGAATTTTGATGGTCCAGAATTTTCAGAAAACACTGATTTTTCTACCTATCTAAAAAAATAGTAAAAAAATTCAAAAAAATATAAAATTTAGTTTGCAAGTACATATTCATATGGATATCACATTGAACGGTTCGGATCGACCGTTAGGATTTTAAAAAGTACCATATTGAGCCGTAGTACACTAGCCATCCGTGCTATGCATAGCACCATAGCCTCACTCTATATCATATATTTTAATATATATTATAAAAAAATATTGTTATTCACTATTAAAATTAGATAAATATTATAAATTTTAATATTTTTTAATATTATTTTAATAAATATCCGATCCAATACGTATCCGTATCTGTATCCGGCCGGAAAAAAAAAATATGAATATGATTTTACCACTATCCGCTCCGTATTCCATCGGTTTTCACTTTTCACCCCTAGTCCACGGTCCACCTTACTCTTTTTAAAATCATACCGGCCCACCGGCCTAATGAACCATACAGGGCCACTGCCCGGGATAAACCATTCGTCCGTGCTAGTTTCAGAAACTGTGCCATGTATTTATTTCAGAAACGGTGCCGGGATTTTAAATTATTTATATTCTGAAAATATTCCCAAATTTTTTTAGCTTTGTTTAGACTTTTCGTTTATGATTTTTATTTTTAAATCCTCTGAATTTTTGCATTGTGATACATTAGCGTTAATTTATTTATTAACTTTATTGTTTGTGCCTTTTAAGTATGATTTAAAATTTGTAAAATAAATTTCTTTCTAAATTAGAAAATGTTTGGAGTTCTTATTGACTACGTTTATTACAGGTTTATTAAAAATAATATCTAGTTAAAATTCTTACACATTTTTAGTTAAATTATTTATGATTTCTTGTTCATTCCTTATATCATGTTTTATTGATTATATTTATTACGGAAATTTTTTACATTATTTGTTTTAGTTTTCTATCAAAGATATATGTACATAATTCTGCTGAAAATCTTCATTCAACAAAATAAAAAAATTACATTATAAGAAAAAAGAAAAAAAAAACTTCGCTAATATAACTGCACAACACTCATTATCAACTAAACATGCAATTATATTTAAAAATAAAAAATAAACAATATAATTGGCTCCTTCTCCACAAACCTTTGGCATGTCAATGCCAAGAGAGATACGAATAGTGCAGCAATCAATTTATTCATAGGAAAACATTAAAAAATTTGGAGGCGATCCAGAGATCAATTGCGGAAGCAGTAATAAGATTTTTTTTAGTTTATTTAGTGACACCATGACCATGGTTTGAAAGTTAGGGAGGGGTGACAGCGAGACGAGCTAGACCTAGCTCATAATCAGCTTATAAGTATAACGAGCCGAGTGAGCGAGCTAGGACTTTGGTCCCGAGCTGAAAACTGTAGCTTGTGATTGGTTCATGGCTCACCGAGCCGAGTTGGCTCGTGTCAAAGAAGGGGATGGCCGGATGGGGGATTGGGGTGCCGCGGGAGAGAAGGACAGGTTGGGACGCTAGGTGAGAGGAGGGGGATGGCCGGATGGGGGATTGGTGGTGGCCGGATCCCCTAATGTAACTCTATTTTTGAGTTTAAATCCGGACCATCCGATTCGAATCGGACTAATCCGGCCTGAGGTGGAGCGCACGAGGTCAAATCTGACGGTCCGGATCTAAACTAAAAAATTAGATTACTTCAGGAATCCGAACTCGGATTGGGGTTAGGATGCTGCGCGAGATAGAGATGAGAGGGGATGGGGAAACTGGGACTCGAGACTGCAACTCGTTAATGGACCGAGCCGGACCAAGTTGATCCAGACCGAGCATTCGAGTTGACTTGTTTTCAGGTGTCGGTCCAGGAACGAGCAAGCATTTTACTGACCGATTTGATCGAGTGATTTTTTGTTTTTTTTAGCTTTTTACGGACGAGATCTAGTATAGTTTTTTTTTTTTTTTTTTGCCACAACTATTAGAAAGAGACGGACTCAAGACGATAAGAAAAAGCAAAATAGAAAGAAAGCACAGCAAGTTGGGTCTCAATATAAAGGAGAATTTGTGACCGGAAGTCTTAAAACTTTTTTGAAGCATTTTATAGGATACAAGGGTGATTGGATGCCATCCGGCGAAACTCCGCCTCAGCCGTCCATTAAACAGGTTGAACAGTTGATTAATGAATCTGAACAATCAAATCCTATCAAGCTCCAATCGGACGGGTAAAGGTAAATATCAAACTCCAATTAAACGCCGCCTCCTACTTCCATTTTCCATAGTAATAGATCAAAATTTTAAACTTAAAAAGTCAAAATAAAACCGTTAGATGTGATATATGTTATTTTATCTATGCATATGTAAAAAATTATGACATTTTAATTTTGTTTTGGTTGTCATCAAGAGCTTGTAAAAAACGTACTAATGTAGATAATTTCTGAACGTTAATTTTTCAACTAATTGATTCACATAAAAATAAAATCGAATGTGATAATTTTTCATGAGCACATAGAGAAAATAACATAGATCACATCTAACGGTTTTATTTTGACTTTTTAAGTTTTAAATTTTGAGCTATTAAGGTTTTTAAAAATGGAGACATGGTGGAGGCAAAAAAATAAAAGCATTTGAACCCTCATTTTAATACATAATGCATAATGCCCCTGTTTTTTTTATGATATTAACAGGTTGAACATTGAATGTTAATCATTCTAGTGTGCAATTTATTATCAACTCAACTTAGATTCAAAATTAGTACTTATATGACAAATTATATTAATTCGGACGGTTTCTCATAAATTAGTTTATTGATTTAGTCTATTAATATTATTCACTAATAGACAGTTGACCTAGTAAAATTGAATCACTCTCGTACTTAATTAAATTATTTCGTATGCTTTAGATTATTAAGTAAATTATTGATTATTTTTAATACTTGCGAATATGATAAATTCTATAATGTGTGAAGCAATGGTACGTATTATACATAGCGCGTATAGGTATGTACAATAAATTAATGAGGGGACTCAAATGTCTCATTGCTTTATACTCCAATCGTACTACAACATTTTTATTTTCAATTTTAAAGTTCAAACAAACGATCTTAACATCTCAATATGATATCCATGTTAAAATATGATTGGATCACCGAATTTTATATTTTTTGAAAATTTTCTACTATTTTTTAAGATAGGTACAAAATCACTGTTTTTCAGGAAATTGTGGACCATCTGAAAACAATTATTTTGTATTTATCTTAAAAAATAGTAAAAAATTTCCAAAAAATATAAAATTTGGTCTCCAATAATATTTTAACGTGGATATCATATTTAGCGGTTTGGATCGTCTGTTTGAAATTTGAAATTGAAGATATAAATGTTGGGGTACGATTGGGGCATGAAGCGATAGGGCATTTGAGCCCTCCTCTACATTAATATCTTAATTTTCAAAGTTTAAATAGCCAATTTGAACCATTTACATAATTTTTATATGACAATGTACTTGTTGACTAAATTTTGTATTTTTAAGAAGAAAAAAAAAAGACGTTGAGAACATAGAATGAGAAAATCACTAAAATTTTGTTATGGCAGAACCGCTCCAGTTATTTTATTTTTTATTTTTACTTGTCTATCACTGGTTACTCATCTGATTGCTTGTCATTTATTTATTTGGTTATATTCCATTTTATGTTGTCACAATTCTATAATATGCGAGTTTTCTCTTTTAATCAAATTTAACTGTAATATTATCTAGCTATATATCAGAATTGTATCAACAAACACGTTCTTGCATGATATTTTCCGTTCCTAAAATTTATAACATCATCAAATGAAAATCTTCTATTCTAGCTTAGTTGCATTAAATTTATCCGACAGCCAAAGACGACTTTGGGCAATGATCTGATCCAAAGACTTTGAACATGCTCTACTCCCCTTTAGATATATAATAAGAGACCCAGTATTCCCGGTTTTTGAATTAGTGTCCAGCGCGCTGTCCTCTCTGTCTGTTGCAAATTGCAATTGGATTAAATTCTTAAATTGGACTGCTCGCATGATATATAATTAAGAGTTTACTTTCTGAGTCGTCCCTAATAAAATGTCCTAAATGTCCTGCCAGTACATCAGTTTAGCACATCGTTGTCGTTGACATAAATTTTATCATTATTATTTTTCATTTTTACCATATACATAAATTTTATTATCGAATTGATCATAGGAAGAGATTGTCTTTGTCCAAATTGACAGGTCAATTGGTACGAAGATATTGACTTTGTCCAAATAATGTCGTTTCCTCCCTTGTCTATTAGAAGAGATTAACATTAAACAGGTCAAGTGTCCAATCATATAAATATCATCGTCACCCACTCCAGTGCTCCCTTGCTCGGAAGCCCAAAATGGCCGAATCAGAAATTTCTGAAATAGAAGAAGCAGCACCACAAGAACGGCCTCAACCATTAGAAGATAAAAACAAGCGAATAGATGCAAAGTTGCTAAGAGCTATAGCAAAAGGAGACCATATATCATTTTGGGAATAGAAGCACCAATTGATATAGAATCAATCCGGGTGAGCAATGGTGGTAATAGTGTCCTCCGTGGAGTTACCTGTGGAGAGAACACTGCTCTCCATGTTGTAGCTGGAGTTACTGAGAAATCCAGTTCAACGGCGCGTTTCTTAAAGAAGCTGAAAAATAGCCACCCTTTCTTCTCTGGGGGGGACCTATTTGACTCTCTGGTTAATTTAATTTTCTTTCTTTTTCCCATTAAAAGAAATTACTTTTACAAGCGTAATCAACAGAAACGGAAAGAAGAACCCGGTGGCTCAAGTGGGTCCCCTTACCAAATGTTAGCGTCCTCCATTTGGAGATTGCAGAAATCATCTGCCGTCAGGATGAGACCTTGTTATATGCTAGCAATTATGCAATGGAGACGCCTCTACACTACTGACTACTCTGCTAAGGCTGGTAAACTCGAAATGGTCAATCTCCTAGTTGATTTTGCCCGCAAGAAGGGCCCACAAAAACTAGAGCAAGTGTTACGGGCTACAAATCAAGTAGGGGAGACCGCCTTACATGAAGCATGTCGTTTCGGTTACAGTGGTATTGTGGAGAAGTTGTTGGGCGCATATGAGAACTTCGGAATTCTGGTGGATAAGAATCGAATATCTTCATTGTACTGGGCAGTCACCACTGGGTTCCTTGATGTCGTTGATATGTTGCTGGCTAGTTGTAACCGTCAGCCAAGTTATGATGGTCCAGATGAACGGTCACCGTGTTGCATGCTGCACTAGTAAGACAAGAAGGTACACTGATGAGATATAACTGACTAATTTATATATATATATATATAGAGAGTTGGGCTATGGTGAATTGCAATGTATATGTCCTCTTGTACATTGGACTACAAACTGTTGGATTCGAAGTTCAAATACTCAATTTAAAGAGCTCAACATGTTCTTCATATCAAAATTGTGCTTGAGGACCAAATTTTACATTTTTTAGAATTTTTTTACTATTATTTTAGAATTTTTGAAACTAGCTGTTTTTAAAAAATTTCTAGACCATAGAAAAACAACGATTTTCAAAAATTATAAAAAAATAGCAAATAATCCAAAAATATAAAATTTAGTCTCCAAAAACATTTTAATATGGATATCAAATTGAACAGTTTGGATTGATTATTTTGAAGTCCAAACCAACTATTTATAATCTAATGTACAAGTGACCCAATACGTACATTACAATACACCATAGTCCAACTCTCTCTCTCTCTCTCTCTCTCTCTATATATATATATAGAGTGATGCTACGGTGCTTTGGGAAGTAAAGATGGTGTTTTACTTTCCGCTCATATCTCTATTTTCAAAGTTCAAATATTCGATCCGAATTTCTTAACATGATCTTCATACTAATATGTGCTTAGAGACCAAATTTTACATTTTTTGAAAAAAATTTACTATTTTTTTAGAATTTTTGAAAATCAGTGTTTTTTGAATTTATTTTTTATTTTTGATTTAATGAAAAGCTGTGATTTTAAAAAATTGTAAACAAATAGTAAAAAATTTCCAAAAAATGTAAAATTTGGTTTCCAAGTACATATCAATAGGAAGATTATGTTGAGAAGTTCGGATCGACTATTTGAACTTTGAAAATTGAGATATGAGCGGGAAGTAAAACACCATCTTTACTTCCCAAAGCACCGTAGCCTTACTCTATATATATATATATATATATATGAGGAGGGTTCAAATGCCTCCATTTTTAAAAACTTTAATAACTCAAAATTTAAAACTTAAAAGTCAAAATAAAACCGTTGGATATGATCTACATCATTTTATCTATACACGTGTAAAAAATTATGACATTTCAATTTTGTTTTGGTTGTCATCAAGAGCTTGTAAAAAACATACTAATGTGGATAATTTCTAGACGTTGATTTTTCAACTTATTGATTCACATAAAAACAAAATCGAAATGTGATAATTTTTTATGAGCACATAGATAAAATGGTGTAGATTATATCTAACGGTTTTATTTTGACTTTTAAGCTTTAAATTTTGAGTTATTAAAGTTTTTAAAAATGAAGCCATGGTGGAGGCATGAAAAATGGAGGCATTTGAACCCTCCGCTATATATATATATATATATATTATATAGAATTGAGCTATGCTACTACATGGAGTAAAACGCGTTGGTGCTCCACGCCGCTATATTTTTATTTTGAAAATCCAAACGACCGATCCGAACCGCTCAACATGATCTCCATATTGAAATGTGCTTGGAGACCAAATTTTACATTTTTTAGAATTTTTTTACTATTTATTAAGCCACTTTGAAAATCACTGATCCGGCAGTCCAGAATTTTTTACTGTTTTTCACTGTTCACCCGGATTTTCAGATTTTCAAAGTGGCTTAATAAATAGTAAAAAAATTCTAAAAAATGTAAAATTTGGTCTCCAAGCACATTTCAATATGGAGATCATGTTGAGCGGTTCGGATCGGTCGTTTGGACTTTCAAAATAAAAATACGACGTGAAGTACAAACGCGTTTTACTCCATGTAGTAGCATAGCTCATCTCTATATATATATATTAAGTTATGAGTGAGCCTATGGTGCTATGCATAGCACGGATGGGGTCCGTGCTACGGCCAAAAATTTTACTTTTTAAAATCCTAACGGTCGATCCAACCGTTCAATGTGATAACCATATGAATATGTACTTGAAAACTAAATTTTATATTTTTTCGAATTTTTTTACTATTTTTTTAGATAGGTAGAAAAATCAGTGTTTTCTGAAAATTCTGGACCATCAAAATTCTACCTATCTAAAAAAATAGTAAAAAAATTCGAAAAAATATAAAATTTAGTTTGCAAGTACATATTCATATGGTTATCACATTGAACGGTTGGATCGACCATTAGAATTTTAAAAAGTCAAATTTTTGGCCGTAGCACGGACCCCATCCGTGCTATGCATAGCACCATAGCCTCACTCTTAAGTTATATATATATAGAGAGAGAGAGAGAGAGAGAGAGAGAGTGGCTAATATCAAAACATTTGCACCAAGGTCCTCGTGCAACCAAGTCGTTTTTGGATTTTCAAAGTCCAAACAGTCGATCCAAACCGTTAGATGTGATCTCTATATTAAAATCTGCTTGGAGACCAAATTTTACATTTTTTGGAATTTTTTTACTATTTATTAAGCCACTTTGAAAATTGCTGATCACATGGTCCAGAATTTGGTTGCACTGTTTTTACTGTTCACCCGGATCAGCAATTTTCAAAGTGGCTTAATAAATAGTAAGAAAATTCCAAAAAATGTAAAATTTGGTCTCCAAGCAGATTTTAATATAGATTGAACATCTAACTGTTTGGATCGACTGTTTGGACTTTGAAAATCTGAAAACGACTTGGTTGCATGAGGGCCTTGGTGCAAACGTTTTGATATTAGCCACTCTCTCTCTCTCTCTATATATATATTAAGTTTTAAGTTTTATGTTTTTGTAGTCCAACTCTAAATTGATTCAACAACTGCTCTTAAATCCGGCCCTCCTCACTCCCATGGATTCACATCACCTCAGGTTACCTAACTCAAGCAAATTACGATCGGACAGCCCATTTAATATGACACGAATCTCAAAACAGCCCCCTACAGTCACAATAGGCACCGGATTTGAGTTTGGCCCATATAGAATTAATCTGGGCCGGCCGTTGTAATTTGCTTGAGTCAGGTACCTGGGAGGATATCGGTCCCGCTCCCATAGAAACCTCCTGTCTTAAGTTCGACAAATTAATTTATACAAACTTTTTTTCTATTTTTTTTAATACAAAACAAGTCTTTTTCAAAAGAAATTCGACTTTCTGATTTAATTTGGCCGATTCCAACTGATTCATCGGATTTTGATTCCATGGTCAACTTACCGATTTTGCTTATGATTGCAATTTTCAGAACCATGGTACCAGACTCACTCGTACTTTGTACACCGATTTCACGACTGATCTTATTTTTATGATTATATTGTGGCATAAATTGTATGAATATTTTTATTTGTTGTTTGTACTTGTATTATTATATGATAAATTGTATATGCTTGGCGGGGTCTGTCGTGCTGCAAACAATTGTTGAATTCTGGTATGGGGTGTGACAGTTCTGTGACTCGATAATGAAATTATTACAATTAGTTTGCGACCTGTAAAATCAGAATTGGACAACTTAGGTAGGAATTTGACTGACTCAAACTGAAAATTGGAACATTTTGAATCTATAAAAGAGAAAATAAAAATTATGAGAGGAGGTTTGTCCAAAATTATGTTAAGATGAAAAGTTTCACTCATAAAATCCTCTTGTACAATACAATGAAAACATATAGAATCCTCTAGTACAATACAACACAAACAAAAAAATAAGGAAAAAAAAATACTTTATATCGTTATAAATTACATATCAAACAAAAACAGATTTTTACATAATATGAAATACAACAGCATCCAATCAGGACAAAAGTATTGGTCTTCCAGATAAGCATACTGGGTGAAATTTTTTAAAATAAAGATAAAATGACTTTTTTGAAACTCTTGACAGTGGCTGTCAAGTTGGAATTACAAGAAGTAACAGAAAAATATAGTACATCCTATTACAACAGTTCTATTAAAGGAAAAGCAATGTTCTATTAAAGATAAAATAACTGATAGTGTTCTTGTGATTTTACCTTTATCTTTTATTGATCAAGTTCATTTGACATGTATGGAGCTAGAAGAATTAGAGGAACAAAAATGGGATTCCAAATTACATTCCACAAAAGAACAATTCCGCTAACCGCAAGAATAAGAAGTGCCAGCCATTCGCTGAGGGGTGCTATTGCGATATAGCCCCCTAGGCCAAATGTCAAAATAAAAAGGTTAATTGCTCCATAAAGCAATAGGTTGCTCCACTGAAAATAAAACTTACGATACTTGAGGTGAAAATTAGATAGTGCAGAGTAGAGCAGCCAAATCGTGGATACTATTGCACAGATAAATGCCAGCACGTCGACTATGATGAAGGCCTTGAAGAAGCTTCTTCTCCTTAAGGTATGTGAGGTATTATCATCTCTGTAAACCCCTGACACTGTAAAAATAGAAACAAATGTTGCCGATGCAATAAGGACGGCTCCAGTTATAAGGCTATTAGACATGTTCTGATACTTTGTTGATTCCTTTTCCATATCGACTTCTACACCATTCCACATTTCTTTTCCTTCTCTTCGATTGGGGCAATCTGCTCTTGCTTTCAAAAAGTCATCGACTTTTTTAGATCGATCATGTTGATAAGGATTTTGGAAAGCACCACGTGTTACCAAGGCACGATGGATTATGGATTGAGGATTCTACAAAATACCCAATTACAAATGACATAAGAACATATTCAATAACAAAAACAGTGCGGACTCTCTGTCCCATACTTTTTTTTCTTTTCAATCACTACTTTATGACTAAAGCTAAGGTTAGATTAAGTTCACCAAGGAAGTTTGGCACTTAAATAACCTAAGAAACCATTAAGTTGGCTTAAAACTTCAAACCGTTGATCCTCATCAACTCCAAGAGGCAAGAGTTTATGTTTCAAATTTGAATTTTAACTTTTTTTAAGGTAGAGGTTGAATTTCACAATCTTCACCCCTCTTGATTTCATACAAAAAGAACTGACGAACTTAAAATTTGAAACTCGAGCTCTTGGTTCGTAAAGTAGACCAAGAACAATGATTCCAATATTCCAATTTTTTAGTGAGGTTAAAACTCGTATTACCTTTACTCCGACTTTTATGTCCTTTTTTATTAAATTGTAAGTGCATTGTCAGGTGCTCGTGTAAATGAATGCAAAGCTACTAATTTGTTGGATACATACCAGTGAGTATGTAAACTGGTGATCCTGTAAAGATGCTGATAGATCCAGAGGAGTTAGACCCGCTTTGTTTCTGATATTTGGGTTCAATCTCTTGTTTTGAGACAAAAGAGCAAATATTTCTGAGTCAGAGCTTATTACTGCAAGATGCAAAGGTGTATTTCCATCCTTATCTTTAGCATTTATGACGTTTGCATTTATCCCTTCTTGGTAGGCCACCATAATTACCCGTATCCTTTTGTTTTGCACAGCAACGTGGAGAAAGTTTCTTTCTTCCTTGTCAAGGAGTTCGCCGACATCAGGGCACATGCTTAATAGCTCCTTTATCACTTTAACATTGCCTGCCTCAGCCGCAAGGTGCACGGGAAATGAACCAGATAAGTTATTTCTGTATACTGGCCTTGTATTTTTTAACAACAACTCTCTCACAGCATAAGTATTACCAATTAATGCTGCATTGTGAATCGGAGTGTTCCCTGCAATATCAGTTATTACTGCAAGAGACGGATTCCATTCAAGTATTGCCCGTGTGATAGTTTCTGCAAATTAAGCAACCTTTCAGTTCTACAAAGCCATAAAAATTTAAGATCAAGGAACACATCCAATTCAAAGAGAAAAAGGAAAGATATGCCTAACAATTGATTAGTTTTTACTCATTTTTCGGAGGTGAATCATAGAACACTAAAGATATGCCTAACAATTGATTAGTTTTTACTGGATTTGCAGAGCCGGCAGAAAATAATTCTTACTTCAGGAATTCTTAAAGGAAAAAAAATGTGATGATTTGTTTGATTATAGGCAATATTTCACTGGACCAAGTCAATCAGGGAAGCTCAATTAGAATCCAATCAAATAGAATTAAAATATTGGGAATTAATTGGGAATATTATCTGACAACTATTTACAATTACAGGTTTTGGAATACATAATGAGCACTGGAAATAACAGCACCTCATATGACTGGTTGGGTTTTGGTAGGATTGATGTCAACTGGATTTCTTCAACCAAAGTGCTGGTCAGTTACCAGCAGCTGTACCAAACAATAGACAAAAGGTCACATAAATTTTAGTTAAGATGAGTTCCTTTTCAGCCAACAAGATCACATAAATTTTAATAGTTAAAAGATCACATAAATTGATCACAAATACTGCCGCAGGTGCTGGTACAACAAGATTCTGATATTGACAGGACCAGTGTATGGCAAGATCCGCACTATGGATGGTACCGTAGCCTCACTCAAAATATATATAAATTAGTTCAGTTAGCTCATTAGTGTACCTTCTTGTCTCATAACTGCAGCATGTAACGCGGTCTGTTCATCTGGACCAGCATAACTTGTCAGACGGTTAGGAGCTATCAACATATGAACGATATCAAGGCACCCAGCGGTAACTGCCCAGTACAATGGAGATATTCCATTGTTATCCACCAAACTTGCCAAGTTCTCATCTACTCTCAATAACTCCTCTACAACATCACTGTAACCGGAACGGGCTGCTTCATGTAAGGCAGTCTCCCCTACTTTATTTCTTGCCCTCAACACTTCCTCTAGTTCTTCTGGGCCCTCGTTACGGGCAAAATTAACTAGGAGAGACACCATTTCGAGTTTACCTGCCTTGGCAGCACAGTGTAGAGGTGTTTCCATTACATAATTGCGAGCCTTTAACAAGGCAGGTACCTTATGGTAGATGATTTCTGCAATCTCCAGATTCATTCTCCTTTTATAGTGGATGCTAATATATGGCAAGGACAAAACATACTTGAGCCATGGTGTTCTCCTTGCTTTCTCTATTAGTTCATGTTTTTTTTGCCATTTCCATTGGTGATACTCGGTCTTCCATTGGTGATACACGGTCAAAATTTTGGGATAATGAACATTCATTTGTGCTGCATCAATATGCTTGCTATTTCTTTTACTAGTAAAAACAAATGAAATTGCATTAACTAGAGACATTATGTAACTGCTCGCACGAAAGATCAGAAAGACCAGAATTACAGCTGAAGCCTCAAGCACATCCACCAAAGTACGAGGATTGAAATATCTATACATGTGCTTTGGAGAAGGCGACATTGGACTGGATTTCTCAATTACTCCAGCCACAACATGGAGAGCTGTGTTCTCTCCACAAGTAACTCCACCGAGACCACTATTATCACTGTTGGTTGCCCGGATTGGTTCGAACCAAATCAGGTCTCCATTTACTATAGCTCTCAGCAACTCGGGATCTATTCGCGGTCTATGATCTTCTAAAATTTCAGCTGCTACAGGGTCATTTAATGGTTGTTGAGGCTGTGATTGTGGTGTTTCTACTTCTTCTATTTCACTAGTTACAGGATCAAATGGCGAGTGTTGGGGCTGTGCTCTTCCATCTTCCCTTATTTCAATCACAGTTAGTTCGGCCATTATTCTCTCGAGGAATAAATCACTCAAGTGGGTGATGATGGTTTTACTTTGGTTGGAGCCTTGGACCTGTTTAATGTTAATCTCTTCTTATAGACAAAGGGAGGAAACAACATTATTTGAGAACTGTCACTTGCAAGTTTCAACAGTTAATACATTACTGACTAGCTTATATAATTTCCCAGCGGATATTAATAAAAATGTCGGCAATATATTCTTTCCATTAAACTTTGGATATTAATAAAATGTCGGCAATATATTAAACTTTTTTTTTTTTTTGAGAACTTGGTAGTAGCTACCAAGGAGCATTTATTATTTCGTGAGGTGCATTCATCTCTTTATTTAATTTTGTACAAATCGACCGTTCGTTTTCACTTTTCACAGAAAAGCCCCTCAATGGATACTGACAAGTGACAAATAGACAATTAGACGACACCGATTTGAATCCTCCGAGTAACGACCAATTAATTACGCCATCGCTGTTTTTTCTTTGTAAACCCCGTCAAATTAGTAAATTACTTCACTATTAAAAAAGTTCTTCATTCACATGTCAATTTTGACAAAGTTATATATCTTCCTATCAGTCCAATAAAGAAATTATTATATGCATGCGCGCAGCACAATTTGAGAATTGATAATCTAATTTAGCAGACAGATCAGAGCACCGCTAGGCACTACAGTGTTTATCAGATCTGAGTGAGATTATCAGATAGTTTTTTTTATTTTATTTCAAGGTTAGGTGGCCAGATGCCTCCTAACTGATATATTATTAATAAAAATAAGTATTTACATCACCTCAAAGTATTTATATGTACAGTATTACTAACTAAGAATTACAATTCAGCAACCTAACCTACTATGTAGATAACCAGTACTAAGAATTACAATTCCACTACAGGTTGTTGTACCATATATATACAGATCTGCTATGTTTAATAATGATTAAATTATATAATTATATAATTTATATTGTATTTACTGAGAAGAACTAGGATGTTGCTAACCTCACCAAGTTCCTTGATGAGCTTAAATCTATAAACATATCTGATAAGTTTCAAATGAGAAATTCAAACCGTTGAAAAACCGATCTAATACATATGTAAAATTTATAAATTTTTGAATTAATTTAGAATATAGTCAAGCGGTCAAAAACAAGGTATATAGTTAAATTTAATGTACTCATTTTTATTATTTGTTGACCACTTAACATTATGCTAAATTAATTTGGAAAATTATATTAATTGCATGTAAATGGGTTACTTGTGAAGTAGATCGGGTTCAACAATTTGGATTCATCATTACGAGTCAATCAAATAGGTTTTAGAATTAAGCTCACCAAGGAGCTCAGCTTAAGAATACCCTAGTTCTACTCGTATTCATTCACTAAAGTTTCTGCATTAATTCACTGATTTAGATTCATTGTTTGAATCTATCTGATAGGTTTTTACTGAGCCACTACAGTTTTTTTAGAATTATAGAATATGAACAATGTTGTACTAAATGATCAATAATTCCATTGCCAAAATTTAAAATCATGCTGGAAGATTATTTTCCTTAATTTGTCCGAGCTGTAGATAAACCAAACATCATATATAATTAAGTTCTGCAAAAACCAACTTATATTGTGTCGAATATTTTTGTCAACTTGATACGTATCCTTCACAAAAAAATAAAAATTGAACAAATATGTGACCTGATCGAATGCATTAGCACCTAAATCAAAACAAAACACGAGTAAAAGAATAAATAAAAGTTAGGAATAGTAGTTTGAAGTCAATTCAATAGATTTTTAAGTTGAACTCACAAAAGAACTTGGTGAGCTTAAGTAGGGGTGTTCAACCGGTCGGTTCGGGTCAAACCGAACTTTTTTTGCCGAACCGCGGTTTGAACCGAAGTTTGAAAACCCAACCGAACCGACCGAATTAAAATTCCAAACCGATCTAAAACCGAACCGATTAAACCGATTTAAACTTCGGTTTGTTCGGTTGAACCGAATATAAACATTTTAAGTTACAAATAAACATTTCAAAACCGGTTGGTTCGGTTCAAACCAATTTGGATAACATTTTTGATAACTACACAAGCCGGTTTTTGATAAACCGATTTACCGATCCATTATAAACCACACAAAATAAACCGATCCATTATAAACCAATCCATTTGTTATTAAATCGGTTGGTTCGGTTCAAACCGATTTGGAGATCCCAAAACCGAACCGAACCATTTAAACCGAACTTCTTCAAAAACTAAACCGAACCGAACCATTTAAACCGAACAACTGATCCAATTAAACCGAAATTTGCCGGTTCGGTTTAAAACCGAATAAACCGATCCATTTGAACACCCCTAAGCTTAAGAACACCCTAGTTCTACTCTAAAATGTGCTTGGAGAAGATTCTACAAATGTTTAAAATCTCGAGTTTCTACAAGAACCACGTGTAATTTTTCAATCTCTCAGACAACAACTCTATTAAAGAGCCCTCATTAATTCCTCTATCTCAAGAAATATCTTTAATTATCTCGTGCTGTTGAAAATCCCACCAACCAGCTGAACTGCAATTACTTCAAACTTATCAATTTAACTCGTGATGGTGAATTCAAACAAGAGCGTGAAGTGCAATTATTTTCACCGGTTGATCTAGTACTTTCATTTATATGATCGGAGCTGTTTATAACCCAACGAATCACTAATTACAATTTTTCTTTTTCAATATAAAAAAAAAAAGAGCAGAAGTAATCCATTTTTTTTTTTCAATTTATCAATTTTTTCATTTATTTGATGTATTAATTTCTCCTTTCTTACTGGTGGCAATCCATTATTTTCCTCTCTATATTTATATTTTCTCCTTATATCTTTCTTCCATTCAATTTTGTGAACAGAGCAGAAATATAAAACAAATAAATTTAATTAAAAAGCCTTGCACAAAAAGGAAAAGAAAAAGAACACACAAATGAGAACGGTAACTGGACATGTCCAACTATTGAAAAACTAGTACTTACTGTTTCAGTCATTATCACCCAAGTCGCTGTCTTCTATGCTCTGCTTAGTTACCAGAAACACTGTTTCAAAAGAACTTAATTACTAACATGCTTGTCTATGCATAACACATCACACTTAAATCATCCAGTTTCACAAACTGCCATCACAAATTATTCCTCAAAGAAACAGGTTGAATATATATCACTACTCTTACATTTTCAAAAGCAATATTACAAGCATCCCGTCAAAATTTAAAACCCCCTTTACAGAACTAACAAGAAAGATATAAAGCATGCCAAAAACCACATGCAGTTGCCTAAAGTTTACAAGAAACAAAAGAACAAAAAGTTCTAAAACCACATTTCAGTGGGACTCAAGTCCAAAAAGTTGAAATAAAAAAATGATTCAACTTAATAGCAGACTCAATTACACAAGATTACTTTGAGTGGGGCTCGCCTGGAATCGAAAGTTCATCCTTTAGCATAAATGATAGGTCGCCCATTTGAGACAAGAACTTTTGGATATCACTTGTATTTTCTGGTTTTGAATTCACGGTTGAATTTGAGGTTGGATTCAATATATTATTGCTTGGTGTTGACAAAATAGAGAGAGGATCTGAATGCACTCCATTTAAACTGCATTGGAAGATGGTAATGATTAAAAATTAGGCTTTGACAAATAATATTCAAGAGCAAACACATCCATGGTCATTCAAAAGTGAATGTTTTAAACAGCACATGTGTTCATTTTTGGGACCATGCTTGTAAGTTCCAGTACCATCCTATGTTTAATGCTTTTCCCCTTTGGCTTGTAGCAATTGCAAAATATTAAACAAATTCAGGAGTAGAACTAGGGTGTTCTTAAGCTCACCAAGCCTCTTTGTGAGCTTAACTCAAAAACCTATCAGATTAGTTTTAAGCGACGCATCCAAACCGTTGAAACCGATGTATTTCACGAGTGATGAGTTTACATGTCAAATTTATAAATTTTCAAACTAATTTAATATAAAGTCAAGCAGTAAAAAAATGATGAAAAAATGAACACATTAAAATTAACTTATAAACCGTCTTTTTTTGACCATTTGACTTTATACTAAATTAGTTTCGAAAATTTATAAATTTGACATGTAAACGCATCACTCGTCAAGTAGATCGGTTTCAACGGTTTGGATGCATCGTTTGAAGCCAATTCAATAGGTTTTTGAATTAAGCTCACAAAGGGACTTGGTGAGCTTAAGAACACCCTAGTTCTACTCACAAATTCAGATGTTTTCTAAAAACAATTTTATGAGTGACAGAAGAGATATTCTACCAGAAACAGATATTCAATTTAATTGATAGTAATTTGTTTTCCCAAGGGGTAAAATTAACTATAATATGAAGCCAATTGGGTTCCCATGTGGACTTTCAAATATATGTCTTGGCTTTCAAATTTACGTGATTATAGACCAAAAACATATGACAAAAATTAATTTAAGAATTCTGATTATTTGTTTGCTCAACTCTCTATTATTTATACAAGTTCTGTTATTTTGCAATTTTGCAGATGATTTAAAAAAATGTTGAGTGGTAGTTCAAGCATCAGAACTAAATGTGCCTCATGCAAATATGATACAATATTCAGTTTAAATTGCTAATATTTTGTTTATTTAGTAATGACTTTAGTTAGATTTTCCATTGAAGTTCCACCAAAAATGTCAAAAAGGCCTTGACTTAGCTGCTTAACAAAGAGGCAATATAAGAAAACTTTTGTCTGGTTGATAATAGAACAGTATACCACAATACCATAGCTTATAGCATTACTAGGCCTCATGGGTACCAAAAATCTCAGAATGCAATTTAAATATTTTCCAATCTTTTACCTGTCAAAATTTACATGGTCTGTTGTGGCCACAGATGAACTCGACTTAATGAAATCCCCGAAATCAATATCTTGAGCATTGTACAGTACCGGTGCTGCCACATGACCTGTACTTGTAAAATCTTGCCAATCATCTGACAAGCTCTCACTCTCAGATCTTTTTACATCATTCATACCGGTGAAATTCAACCAGCCATCTGACGTACCGTTGTTCTCAACCTTAATTTCGGGACTCCCCTTTAATTCACCGGATCCAGTAAAATCTAACCAATCCTCGGATTTCTTTTCCATTAGATTAGATATTGGCTTCACTGATTGACTTGAGCCAGTGAAGCCTTGCCAATCGGCAAACAAGTCATCAGGCTCTTTCTTTTCCATTTTCAAATTTTCAGATTTAGTTTCTGTGGGCCCGGAAAATCTGGCAAAATCCAACCAATTGTCAGACGAGCCTTCATCATTATTGTTAATTTTCACCCCTTGAATTGAAACTGTTCCATTTACTTGACTTGGGCGCATAAAATCCAGCAAATCATCAGATAAGTTGGTATTTCCATTACTAGATACATTATTTGTTACCTCTACACTGACACCAGTAGACCACAAATCAATACTACCACTATCTTTCTTTGACTCGGCACCACCAATAGGCCACGCATTAAAAATTTCAGAAGAATTTCCAATAGAAGGCTCATTTTTCTCTCCTGCATCTGGCAACCCACTTTCAACTACACTTGAACTGGTGAAATCTTTCCAATCATCAAATGAATCATCATCGTCTCCATTTAATGTTCCAATGTTATCAGATGGTTCTCCTGTGGTGCTTTTTGGTAACGGGTCATCTGATATAGGTTCAGCATTTTCTCCATCATCTGGTAACCTGGCTTGAACTGCATTTGAATCAGTAAAATCTTTCCAATCATCAAAAGAGTCATTGAATTCAACATGCATTTCTGTATTAGATGATCCAATTTCATCCAACGTTAATTGGTCCTGTGAACTTGGTTGGGTTTTCTCTTCTGGACCCAAGAACCCAATTTGACCTACTCCTGATCCCGTGAAATCATCAAAAGGATCACCCCCATCAGCACTTAATGTTACCATATTGCCGGGTTCTTCTATATTTTTTAGATTCAATGGGTCCCAAGAAGTGGTTTTGGGTTTTTCTTCCAGGCCCGATGAACTGCTTTGACCTAGACCAGATCCAGCGAAATCATTCCATTCATCAAAGGAGTCAACATCAGCATGTGATGTTTCGGTATGAGCCTCATTTTCCATGTTTACTGTAAATAAATCACCAGAAATGGGTGCAGTTTTTTCTTCAGGTACCAATAGCCCATTTTCGGTTACACCTGGTCCAGTATAATTCTTCCATTCATGAAACAAATCATCTTCATGATTTAATGGTTCTAAATTCTTTGGAGGTACCTGTTCTGATAAGCCCGATTCAGGTTTAACTCCTGCACCTGATAACCCCTCTTCGCCTACTCCTGAGCTATTAAAAGCTTTCCAATCATCAAACAAGTCTTCCTCATCAGCATTTAATGACTCTCTGTTCTCTATTGGAAAATTATCTTTTGAACTGGTTTTGGCGTCTTCTTCCGGATCCACTTGATCTAAGCCTGAGCCGGCAGCAACTTTTGAATCGAACTCGCTTTGATCTAAGCCTGAGCTAGCAACATCTTTTGTATCAAACAAGTTATCACCTTCAGCTTTTACTGGTTCTCTGTTCTCTACTGAAGGTCCAGCTTTTTCTACTGAATCAGACATGTTCTGAGTAGCCCTTAAACCAGCAAAATCTTGCCATTCATCGAATTCCTCATCAGCTTGAGTTTCAATTTCAGAAACCTCCTTTTTTAGGTTGGTCTTTGGCAAATTTTCTATCTTGACGGGTATGGAAGGCTGAACGGGCTGAGACCCAAAATCAGGTTCCCACTTGGCAAAAGAACTCATCACACTTGTCTTATTTCCAGCGGGCACTTGATTTTGGGTACTTTTTGTATCTTTATTTTGAGGTGCCTCTTTCTTGGTTTCTTTAAAAACTGCATCAAGGTCAATTCCTGAGAGATTTATGTCATATGTGGTGGGACCAGGTTTGCCTTGTGTCTCAGTTTCAGTATTAGTAGCACTTGCGGTAATCGGAGAGAATACAAGTTTCAAGTTCAAAAGGTCAGATAATATCATGCTCGCCTTAGGTGGGGCCCGCTCTTTGTTTAGTTCAGTCGAATCAGGATCTAAGTTAACAGCTTCCTGCATGAGAATAAACGTTTGTCAGAAAAAGGCTAAGAATTACATTTCTCTGCTCAATCAAGGAAGTTATAAGATCTCTATTTTCATATTAACTGTTTGTAAGTTCCACAAAGTAATTGTTACATCAGTTCCACACAACACTAGCACTGTAGATCACAATCCTTGAATAATTCCAGATAAATACAAACAAACTCAAGAAGAACATAATAAGACTTTAAAATGAATTCCTGTTGTTACCAATCTATGACGTACCGACAACATATGAATCAACATCAGGTACACATGCCAGTGGCATACATGATGGGTATTGAAAACATGGTACAACTTTTGCCAATTGCCATGGGGTTACCACTTACCACAAGCCACAAGGCGCACTTGATGGTTGGTGCAATTTGATAAGTTATGAACTACTGAAAAAGAAAGTGACCATTCACATATCCAGTATTCTATTACAGACAACATAAAAATATAGCCATTTGTAGACTAAGCTAACTAGTGGATTTTGTTTCTTAGATAATATAAAGAGGCCGAACAAAAAGTATAATCTTTTGAAGTAGTACATTAAAACTTCTAAGCAAATCTGATTGACTGGTTTCTTTAATTAGAAAAATACCCCAAGTAAAAAGACAAAATAATCCTTTTCTTTTGGTTTTAATAACGGAACATAAATGTCTTCTTCTCACACTGCTAATATAAACACTTCATGTGCATTAATATTTACTTCTTCACACTTTCCATAAACTACCTTGCATGTTCTTTATTTTTTGCTAAATAATGAACAACCAACTTCTATCTGTTACCAACATCTCTAGGTTACGAACAAATTACGAAGAACTAAACTTGCACTTGAGAAGTTATAAGTAGTTTCCAGATGAAAAAAAAATTGTGTCTTCTATCATAATCAGCTAAGAGAATCTACAGCCTCCAAATTCAGCTGCTAAACTACACTAACAGCCCATTTTCCAAGTTCAATACCAGGCCTAATTCACTTTTGGAAAAGAGGGCCTAATTCATGACTTAAACAGCAGTTCTCTTAGCGAAGTAAGATAAAATTTCCCAAAAATAAATTAACTCACAGATCCATCCAAGCCGAGAGATTCGAGCAGCAGCTTGTACGCATTAGTACCAGCAAAGGAGATCTGACGCGGCGCCCCTTCTCCTCCCTTGAATCCCTCACCACAGTACACACACAAACGGGACACTTCGCCACACAAAAGGCCCCCACGGCACCGGCCACAGCGGGCCGAGGGATCAAGGGAGGGTTCGAGAGAGGCAACGGCATCCTGGATCGAAGCCAGTGCAGGTGACGCAGCACTGGAGGAATCACTGGAGAGGTCACTGGAGGGGAGGGAGAAGCTGTCTCGGATAGAGATCTGGAGCTGGCGGATGAGAGCGGTGGGGACCACCGAGTCGAGAGACATTGTTGTGTGCTGTTACTGAGGTAGGAGAAAGAGAGAGAGAATTGTTCTCTTCTTTCACGATTTCTCCGGTTGGGTTCGCGAGATCGGCGATGAAGGAGATGCTTGGTTGTGTAAAGTGTAAACCACCACAATAATAAATGTTAATTGTTAAATGGTCCGGTCGGTTTGTTTGGTGTTTGGTTGTTTCGACGTGGCGAGGTTGGAATGACCGTAATTTAATTATGCATGTGAAGATTATTATGGCCATGTCTGGGTGAAGTCTGTGTTGTTTCCATGTTATTTATAAATTATTTATAATTGTATGTTTTAATTGAAAACTTAACACATATTTTAATAAGATTATAATTAAAATGTATATGAATTATTATTTTTGCAGATGAAAAACCAACAATATTATTCTATAAATTTAATATCACCAACATCAAGTTACAAAATGTACTTATACGTAGCTTGAGTTTCCGGATTTTCCGATCAAAATTATATATTTTTTTTACAGCTGCTTAAGCACATTTACAACAAGTTTAAGCTACCTAAATACATGAAATGAGACTGATGCAACCGTTCCACCTCACTTACGGTGCATATTCTTACGGTACCGTACGGGATGAGGTTAGCTCCAAGTCAAGTCTAATTTTATACGGACCATCTTTCAATGTACAGTATCAGTATCCTAATAAAATTTGTACCAAATTAACATGAACGATTCAGATTTTACTCTACAAAATATGGTACCTCACGCGGCTGAAATCTGAACCAAGACCAAGCCGTGTGCCCGTGTCTTCATTTGTTTTGGCCCAATTACAAGTTGATAACGTGATAGGACAATGTATAAGGATACAATTTAGAACTTGTAATTGGGCTAGATCTGGTTACCGGCGGTTATATTGGGCTTGAGCAATTAATGAGCCCTTAAATTACATCCTACCTAGTGTATTGAAAAGGGGCCGGGTCGGGTCGGTCCGGTCCAAACCCGCCCGGTCCCCGGGTTGACTCGGGCACGGGTTAGCCCGGGTCAACGGGTTGAGTCGGGGGGGGGGGGGGGGGGGGGGGGGGGGGGGTCGGGTTGGGGTCTGACTCGGCCGATCCTAACCCGGTCTAAACCCGGCGGGTTAGGTCGGGTCGGGGGTCGGTCCGGTCCGGTTTTTTTTTTTTTTTTTTTTTTCGGTTTCTGTTTTTTTTTTTCTGTTTCCAGAGAGGCAGAGAGGGCTAGACAGAGGCAGAGACGTATTTTTTTGGCATTTTTTTTTTTTTTTATTTGAACTCAATATATTTTTGTTATAACAAAATCAAATTAAGTTAAAACCGAATTTTGTTAAAACCAAATTAGTCTAAAACCAAATTATTCTAAAACCGAGATATACCGAATTAGTTTAAAACCGAATTATTTTTTATCTTTAAAACCGAATTATTTTAAAACAATAGATTTAAAAACAAAAGTTACCCTCCTCCTTTATTCCGGACTTGGGACCGGCTATGTAAAATAACACAGGCGGAGTTCTAACTTTTTTTTTTTGTTAGTAATTATTCTTTAAAATGAAACAATTGAAATATTTAGAAATTATAATTTAAAAAAATAACAATAAAGATTAAAAGAGGTTAGAATTTTATACCGACACTACCTATCTAGTAGTTGTTGTGCATATACCATAGGTCGCTCTCTTGCTCACCGTCCGAATCCTCGTTAGGCTCAGGTCCCTCGGTACCGCTTTCTTGAGTGTCGACACCGGATGATGACGCTTCCAATCTCATGGCATGTTGCGTGCGATTTTCAGCATCAATCCAGTCTTTCAAGCACACAAGTCTCTCGAAAACATGTGCACCCAGCTTACTTCGTTTATCGGTAAGGATCCTGTTCGCCGAGCTAAAACAGGATTCAGAAGGGACGGTTGACACGGGCACGGCAAATATGTCGCGGGCCATCATCGCCAGTGTTGGATAGGCAGTTGCATTCCTCCTCCACCAATCCATGACGTCAACTCCTTCACTTTCGGTGGTCCCCAAACAGTAGCTCATTAACTCGTTCGTGTTACCTTGGGATCCCGTCGGGTCGTCATCATCCTGAAAATCGCCTAACAATCCAGTACTGCTGTGTGTGGATAGACTATTAAAACAATAGAAAAAATTAGTGGACAAATAAAGTAGATATTATAAATAATAAATATTAAAAACATATGTATATTTATATTCGTACCTCACGCCACCGGTCGAAGGCGGTTGGTCGGCATTTCTTCTTTCGTAATATATGGCAAACATGTCGTCCAATGCCTTTTGTACGCGGGGATCCTCGTCCCTCCAATTTAATTTTAGATTTTTCTTGTAGGCTACGAGTATTTTTACCGTGAACTTCTTCTTGTATGCCGGATGGAGGCAGTTTGCGAGAACGGTCAAGAGGGGTACCTCTTCCCAATATTTAAGAAATTTTACCTTCATGGCTGCTACGATCGGATGGAGAGGGGAATTCTCACTATCCCTATCTTCCATATCACGGTACACCTTGGAAATATAGTAGAGATGGTGCAGCAACTCATGTGCCGTCGGTGTGTACGAGCAAGATAATTTCACGGTTGCGGTGAAAAAGGTTCCAAGGAATTGTGCAAGCATTATTATTAGCTGCCATTCGAGGTCGGTGAGATCCAAAGCTTGTCCTTCGTTCGTCGATCTCAACATCTCCCCTATAGCCGCCTTGTAAGGAATGCATCGGTGCAGCATCCTGTAGGTGGAATTCCAACGGGTGTCTATATCCCAAGGTACCCTCATTTTGCCCAAACCTATTCTTTCGCACAAAGCTGCGAAATTTTGTTTTCTTTCTTGGTTTGAATAAATATGGGCAAGACCTCCCTTGAATTTAATTATCAAGTCATTTACGGCTTCTACCTTAAGACCATCTTTTACGGTAAGGTTTAGTATATGGAAAGCACACTTTTGGTGAAACAGTGCACCATTCATGATTGGGTTTAGGGACCGGATGAAATGATTGATGGACGCTACATTGTTGCTAGCATTATCGAACGAGATAGAAAAAACCTTGTTCCGTAAATCCCTTTTGAGATTATATTCTTGTAAAACCTCAATAATTGAATGGTAAATAACTTGTGCAGTGTGCGGGGAATCTAACACCCGAAAACTTAAAACCCGTTTTTGTAAAACCCAATTCTCATCGATCCAATAACCGGTAATACAAGAGTACCCTAGGCCGTGTTTACCGGCAGTCCATATATCGGAGGTAATGGAGACACTATAATTGGCATATCCAAATGTAGCTAGTAGCTCGTTTTTCTTTTGGATAAACTGGTTTTTCATTTCACGTACCATTTTTCTATGATGGATTTTCTTATACAATGGTTGAGCTAACCCCCGAATGCATAGCTGGGCAAAACTACTACAATTACCCATACTAATTGGTTGTTCCTTGTGGGCAATATATCGGGCAAATTCTTCAAGCATTATTTTTTCATCATATCTTTGGTGGGTTCTACTACCATCCGGGTTCATAAGGGTTTGGACTAACCGCGGGTCCGCATTTTCTTGCGGTAACTCACCCTTTTTCGCATGACCATCGGCATGTTTTTTAAAAGTGGACATACCATTTGCAAGTTTATACTCGTAAATAACCTTGCAACCGCGTACCTTACATTTTAGAGTACGGACAACTCCACTCGCATTCAATGTCCTCTCATAATACCGCCACCAATCCGCCTTGTATTCGGGTGTCTTGGTTTTCCTCTTCTTCGGTGGTTCGATGGGAATGGGAGCAACAACTTCGGCTTGGGTTGCGGGGACAACTTCAATTTCCGGGACACTTGTCGAGGGACCGCTTCCTATAGGGGCGGTGTATTGAGTCGATCCTGTAGAAGCCGTACCTGCTCCATATGAAGGGTTAGAATAATAGTAATTAGGTGGTGCCATTTGGGATGAATTTTGTGGATAATAGTTAGGATATTGTTGATGATAAATAGGTGGTGGCACTTGGGAGGGATTTTGTGGATACGGCGGTCGCACTTGGGAGAGATTTTGTGGAAAAAGTTGTGGTTCTTGTTGTTGAATCTTACTTTCTATTGCGTCCATATTTTGATGTTGACCATCGGGCGTAGGGTCGAAAAAATCGGCGGAAGCTCTATGCAGCCAAGGTTCGTCCGCCATTTGTTCTACATATTAAAATTAAATCCATTCAAAATAAATCTAAATTACGTCTAAAATAAATCCAAATTAAATCTAACATAAATATAAATTAAATATAAATTAAACTAATTAAAAGAAAAAAAAACAATTCAAGTAAGTAGAAGAAAAAAAAACTAATTAAACTAATTTAAATTAAAGTAAGTAGAAGAAAAAAAAAAAAAAATTTCTCATGAAGAGCCTCTGGCCTCTGGCCTCTGCCTCAAATTTGCTTGGCCGAAATTCAAAAGAAAAAAGAAAAACGAAAAAAAAAAGTGAAGCCGGCTCTGCCTCTGCCTCCTTGAAGGCTTGACCGAACTTCAAATTAAAAAAAAAAAAAAAAAACAACTAAGTCTAATTCAAATTTAAAAAATAAAGTCTAATTCAAATTTAAAAAAACAAGTCTAATTCAAATTTTAAAATTAAAAAAAAACAAGTCTAATTCAAATTTTAAAATAAAAAAAAAATTCTAATTCAAATTTAAAAAATATATTTAAAAAAATAAGTCTAATTCAAATTTAAAATTTAAAAAAATAAGTCTAATTCAAATTTAAAAAAATAAGTCTAATTCAAATTTAAAAAAAATAAGTCTAATTCAAATTTAAAAAAAATAAGTCTAATTCAAATTTAAAAAAAAGGTCTAATTAAAATTTTAAAATTTAAAAAAAATAAGTCTAATTCAAATTTAAAAAATAAGTCTAATTCAAATTTTAAAATTGTAAGTCTATTTAAAAATAAATATAACTATCCAACAAATTCAAAAAAAAAATATAACTTATTTATCTAACCTATTTAAGATAAATCCGAATTTAAAAAAATAAAATCTAAAAGAAAAAGAAAAAGAAAATAAGTGTAATTAAAATTAAAAAAAAATTTAATTCAAATTTAAAAAATAAAGTCTAATTCAAATTTAAAAAAATAAAATCTAAAAAAATAACTAAAAAATCTAACCTATTTAAGATAAATCCGAATTTAAAAAAATAAAATCTAGTCTATTTCAAAATAAAATAACTTATTTTAAAATGTCTAACCTACTTATCTAACCTATTTATAAATAAAATAACTTATTTTATAAAGTAAAATCTAACCTATTTCAAAATAAAATACAATAATCTAACATATTCAAATGTAACCTATTAAAAATGTAACCTATTAAAAATAAATCTAACATATTTCTAACATATTCAAAAATAAATCTAAAATATAACATATTTCTAAGTTCTAACATATTCAAATGTAACCTATTAAAAATAAAGATAACATATTTAAAAATAAATCTAACTATCCAACAAATTCAAAAATAAAAAATAACTAAAAAATCTTACCTATTTAAGATAAATTCGAATTTAAAAAAATAAAATCTAGTCTATTTCAAAATAAATCCGAATTTCAAAATAAAATCCAATAATCTAACATATTCAAAATTTAAATTATAACTCTAACAAAATCTAACAAATCTATTGTATATTGAAGTAACAAATCTAAAATCTAACAAATCTAACATATTCAAAATTTCAAAATCTAACATATTCAAAATCTAACAATAGATTTGTTAGATTTGTTATAACTCTAACAAAATCTAACAAATCTAAGAAATCTAACAAAATCTAACAAAATCTAACAAATCTAAAATCTAACATATTCAAAATCTAACAAATCTATTTATCTAACCTATTTATAAATAAAATAACTTATTTTAAAAAGTAAAATCTAACCTATTTCAAAATTAAATACAATAATCTAACATATTTAAAAATAAATCTAAAATCTAACATATTTGAAATTATTCAAATGTAACCTATTAAAAATAAAGATAACATATTTAAAAATAAATCTAACTATCCAACAAATTCAAAAATAAAAAATAACTAAAAAATCTAACCTATTTAAGATAAATCCGAATTTTAAAAAATAAAATCTAGTCTATTTCAAAATAAATCCGAATTTCAAAATAAAATCCAATAATCTAACATATTCAAAATTTAAAAAAGAAAATATAACATATTTATCTAACAAATCTATTTATCTAACCTATTTATAAATAAAATAACTTATTTTAACAAGTAAAATCTAACATATTTCAAAATTAAATACAATAATCTAACATATTTAAAAATAAATCTAAAATCTAACATATTTGAAATTATTCAAATGTAACCTATTAAAAATAAAGATTACATATTTAAAAATAAATCTAACTATCCAACAAATTCAAAAATAAAAAATAACTAAAAAATCTAACCTATTTAAGATAAATCCGAATTTAAAAAAATAAAATCTAACATATTTCAAAATAAATCCGATTTTCAAAATAAAATATAATAATCTAACAAATCCAATAATCTAACATATCCATTATCCAATAATCTAACATATTCAAAAATAAAATCCAATAATCTAACATATTCAAAAATCTAACAAATATAACATTTATTTGAACAAACAAATAAATGTAGCTTATTTATCTAACAAATTTAAAAATAAATCCGAATTTAACAAAGAAAAACTAACAATATTAAAAATTACTAACAATATCTAACAATTACTAAAAATTACTAACAACTACTTAAAATTACTAACAATTACTAACAAAGTAACAATTACTCAAAATTACTACAAATTTCTAAACATTACTAACAATTACTTAAAATTATCTAACAATTCCTAACAATTACTAAATTAACCTATTTAAACTAATTCTAATTATTTAACAATTACTAAAAATAAATCTAACATTTTAATCTTGCGGAAAAATCTTGCGGGAGGTAGAATGAAAAAAATCCTTCGTAATTCCTCTACTTTCGTCTTTCGTATTCCTTTGCGTATTTGTAGAATGAAATAAATTGCAACTCTTTTTTTTTAAACAATAAAAATAAAATTTGAGAATAATAAAAATATTGAGAGTATGAGAATATGAGATTGAGAGAATGAGAGATTGAGAATAATGAGTATGAGATGTGAAAATTTATGAAGAATGGGGGTATATTTAAGAGTGTTTTGGGGGGGGGGGGGGGGGGGAATCTGCCGTTGGAAACTCAAAAAAATTTCAAATTTCGGTGGGGGGGTCGGGTTGACTCGGGTCGGGTCGGGTCGGGTCCCGCCGGGTTTGACCCGGGTTTCGGGGGGGGGGGGGTTAGGTCAGGTTTGACCCGGGTTAGGTCGGGTTTGACCCGGGTTAGGTCGGGTTAGGGTCGGGTTAGGGTCGGTTCACCCGAGTTCGGCCGGGTTTGAGGGGGTTTAGTCGGGTTTTGGGTCGGGTTAGGTCGGTTCGGATCGGGTTTAGGCCGGTCCGGATCGGGTTCGGGCAGACGGGTTGAAACGGGGGGGGGGGGGGGGGGGGGTCGGGTTTCGCCCAGAAAACTGCATCCGACCCGTTTTAAACCCGACCCATCCCTTTAGGACGGTTCGGGTCGGGTTCATGCTCAGATCCGGGTCGGTCCGGGTCCGGGTCCCGGGTTTGCGCGGGTCGGGTTGGACCGGTTGGATAAAATCAATACACTAATCCTACCTAACAAAAAATAAGCTTACAGACTTAATTGTTTTCTAATCATGGTAATATATCTATTCAGAGTTCCATTAATTTGGACTCAGTTAAGCCTACAAATTAAAACAATTCAACTAACTGAACAAAAATGTACTTTTTGTGTGGCTTGCTAAATTAATTAATACATAAACTTGAAGTCGAACTCACAATTTTAATTTCTAACATTATTAATATCATCAAATCTCAAACTTAAAACTTAGCATTAACAATTCATAAATGAATTAACATCCACATACAATCTCCATCAACCTCTTCAGATTGTTCTGAGTGCTTCCATGTTTCGTTAACGCGGTATTCGCCATGTCCTTGAGTTCTCGAGCCTTATCTCTCATCTTTCTCCCCTCTTCCCCTTTAAGCACCACCTCAAGTGCCTTAACAACCCCTTCCTCTGTAAAAATTCCTCCATCTAACACAATTCCAAACTTCCATACTTGCCAGATTGCTCTCGCATTTACCAACTGGTCAGCAAAGAACGGCCTACAAAGGATTGGAACGCCTGCGGCAATACTTTCCATCACCGAGTTCCACCCGCAATGACAAACAAATACACCTACTGCTTTATGTCCAAGTACACTGTTTTGTGGGGCCCACGGAACAATTTTCCCTTTTCCCGTCTCATTCATCCTGTCGATAAACCCTGAGGGAAGGAGGGATTGTGCATTTTCTTTTAGAGACCAAATGAATGATGCACCGCTTGCTTCTAAGCCATTGGCAAGTGAGGTAAGCTCTGATGGAGGAATAGTTACAATTGTGCCTAAGCTGATGTAAACCACGGTAGCCCGTTCGTATTGGTCAAGCCATGAGATACAACCATAGGGGTCACTTGCTTGCTCGATTTCGGGTGAATTTAGGAGGTGGAAGGGACCCACCGGTAAATAGTTAGTGAACTTTTGTGTAAAATACGATTCGACAGTCGGGTCAAGTCCTTGGATCATGTTTAGCACGATCGCATCTGAGTTGAGGAGGCGATGGGCCATTTGATAAACCATGGTGGAGATGGGGGAATTGAGATCCCCCCCAATGATGCCATGTTGAAGATCACTTGCTAGGTGGTTAGAAAGGCCCGGGACAAAGTTGATCTTCTTGTCACCATAGGATTTGATGGCTGAATGCAACAAAGGAAGTGTTAGATCAGGCTAAAAGGCTTCACAATTTCATTATTTGTGTTAAATGTAAAAAAAATATTGTATAATATGCTATTATTGAAAGTTTGAAAATTAAGTGACTGTTTGGAAGTTGGGAAAAGAATGCGTCTGATGTCCATCGTACTCAAATTTGAGTTTGATGGGCTCTGCTTCCGTCCAATTTGCTTCAAGATCCGTGTGTGCCGCTTCAATATTCGTACAGATCAAGTGCGTACGGATCTTGAAGTGGATCGGACGGAAGCGGAGCCCATCAAACTCAAATTAATACAAAAAGTTAGGTTGGTACTTCACCGGTACGGTTGAGATACCAATACCATTGTATTAATACAATGTCCAAATAAATTATGATTTTAGTATATATATAGATATGGTAGATATGCTAAATTCAATCTCAATGGCATGCAGTAATTGTAATAGTACGGCTCAGATCTAATACTGTTATCACTGTTCAAAACCCAATTAAATAAACTTGGTGCAGCCTGTGATTGCCTACGGGCTTCTATCAGAAAAAAGTCCAAGGGATCTCTTTTTGTTTTACTAGATTGTGATGTGCTCCCCAAGAGATTGACCAAAATATAGCATTTCAATTTTGACTTTCTTTGCAAGTTAATATATTATGAACAAAACTAGAGTGTGATGTGCTCATTAAGAGGGTTTGGTGAGCACAACTCCAAAAGTATATCAGATCGGCTTCAAACGGCGAATCCAAACCGTTGAAATTCATGTACTTTATGAGTGATGCATGTACATGCAAAATTTTGAAAGTTTCGAATTTATTTGCTATAAGGTCAAGCGGTCAAAGAAATGATGAAAAATGAATATATAAAACAACTTATAAAATAACTTATAAAAGATTCATTTCTTTGACCGCTTGACCTTGTAGCAAATGAATTCGAAACTTTCAAAATTTTGCATGTACATGCATCACTTATGAACTACATGGATTTCAACGGTTTGGATTCGTCGTTTGAAACTGATCCGATATACTTTTGGAGTTGTGCTCACCAAACTTTCTTGGTGAGTACATCACACCCTAGCTTTGTTCATAATATATTAACTTGCAAAGAAAGTCAAAATTGAAATGCTATATATTAAGTAAATTAAAAAATTTGGCATGGACATATACTATATTAAGGCATCAACTATTAAGTACTTATTAAGTTATTATAAGTTAAAATTGAAGTTGACACAACGTCCAATGTTTTGACAACAATTAATTAGTAATAAATTAATTGAGCTAACATGATTTTGCATATTATTTTATAAATTAATAACAAATTAACCTAACATTAGCATCTCATTGGTTTATATATTAATGGCCTAATAAATATCATGCATAGATATGAATGCAGATTGCAGAGGCTAAGAATTCTAAACAAAACCCCCAATTTTAATTAGATATTACCGGAGTTATATACATTATTACAGAAACAAGTGTGCAGAATATAACAAATAATATAAATGCAAGAGGTAATTCAACAAATAACGAATTAAATATGGGTAAGATCTAGAGAGGAAATTAGGAAGAAGAAAATTAAGAATAATTAATGCATCACCTTCATCTCCAACTCCAACGATTTTCCTTATCAGATCAGTGTGCAGATGCGCCGACAATGCCTGGGGCCCACCGGTCCAGACCGGGACCCATTTCACCCCAATCTTGCTCGCCGCATCGCCGGCCATCCAGAGAAATGCATCGCTCATCACACAACTCACCTTACAACCCACCTCAACCTCTGCTTCTTTCAAACCCTCTCTCAGACTCTCCTGAAACGACTTGAGGAACAACCCAATTTGCTCCTCAATGTTTGCCGGCACCGAGGGATCAGTTATGCCGTCAGAGATCGGGACAAAGGATATGTTGGCGAGGCACGGCTGGGGAAGGGAGGCGAGGGAGCGGCTGGTGCTGAGGAAAGAGAAATGAGAGGAGGAGGCGAGAGAGGCGAGAGCGGTTGTGAGAGACAAGAGCGGTGCTGAGTGTGTGCCATATGGGAATGCCGCCACGGCAATGTGAGATTGAGGAGAAACCATGGCGAGGGAAGAGGAATGAATGATCAGGGTTTTGGTGAGATCGTTTGAGAATTAAGGGGGAGGTTTTATGGTCTTAGTAATAGGTATCAATTATCATTTGATGTTTAATTAATTGTTGTCGGATCATATGAGGTATTGGGCACACGGGATTTGTTGCTATCATAGATGAATCAGTTTGATACGATGAATAGCCGGATGATTCGGTGCAGATATGGTTGCATGGTACATTGGTACGAACGCTTAGGCCGATGAATCTCATGTGTGAATCAACTACCCTTCAATTCTTCTGACGCGCCGGTAGCTCTATCGAAATTTTTTTTTTTTTTTTTTTGCGGGATTTTCAGTGGTCCGGTTTCTGTACTTTAGTATGTGGTTCTAGATTGGTCCCCTACTGCCTTAAAACACCATATAATGGTGTGGTCACGACTCACGCGTAGTGTTTGCATGTTACCGTGTTAGTGGTAATTGGGTTTTGTGTTATTTTTGTTTGTGTTTGCTCTGTTTAAGAGACGTAAGATAGTTGTTTTGGTTGTAATATTATACTGGGTTGTATTGTCTTTTTTTAGGGGAGGGTTCTTTTTCTTTTAAGGGAGGGTTCTTTTTTTTTCTTTTAGAATACTATACTGGGATGTAATAAATTTTTTTTTTTAGGGGAGGTTGTAATAAGACTATACTGGGTTGCATTATTGGTGATGCATATTGTGTAACATTCTGAGGTGCTTTAGTTTTTGAGTTTATTTATTAGGTAAATTTTTGGGAGGTTGATTGGGTTATTTTTTTTTTTTTTTGGACATTTTTGTTTTATGTGTTGTTGTTAGCTGGTTCTATTAATTTTTTTTTTCTTCTGCTTAACTTTTCTTCTATTGTGAAGAGAAGTCTGGATAGTGTCATTTCAATATATATATATATATATATATATATATATAGAGGTTGGCTATTCTACTTCCATAAGCATATGCCCACATATGCTTATAACTCATTTTTGCGTTTCCAATGTTCAAATAACAAATTCAAACCGTTAGATGTTCAATCTATATTAATATGTGCTTGGAGACCAAATTTTACATTTTTCTGAATTTTTTTATTATTTATTAAGCCACTTTGAAAATTGCTGATCCGGGTGAACAGTAAAAACAGTGCAACAAAATTCTGGATCATATGATTAGCAATTTTCAAAGTGGCTTAATAAATAGTAAAAAAATTCCGAAAAATGTAAAATTTGGTCTCCAAGCACATATTAATATAGATTGAACATCTAACGGTTTGAATTTGTTGTTTGAACATTGAAAACGCAAAAGTGAGTTATAAGCATATGTGGGCATATGCTTATGGAAGTAGAATAGCCAACCTCTATATATATATATATATATATATATATATGGGCTATTGTGCTTTGCAAAGTAAAACCCCCTCTTTACTTCGGGCCATATTTTTTATTTTGAAAATTCAAACAACCGATCCGAACCGTTCAACATGTTCTAAATATTGAAATGTGCTTGGAGACTAAATTTTACATTTTTTTGAATTTTTTTACTATTTATTAAGACACTTTGAAAATCGCTAATTCACTGTGAACAGTAAAAAACAGTAAAAGTTTCTGGACAACCGGATCAGCGATTTTCAAAGTGGCTTAATAAATAGTAAAAAAAATTCCAAAAAATGAAAAATTTAGTCTCCAAGCACATTTCAATATTTAGAACATGTTGAATGGTTCGGATTGGTTGTTTGGATTTTCAAAATGAAAAATATGGCCCGAAGTAAAGATGGGGTTTCACTTTGCAAAGCACAATAACCCATCTCTCTCTCTCTATATATATATATAGTTGGGCTATGGTGCTTCGCGAAGTAAAGCGAGTGTTTTACTTCACACTCATATTTTGCGATTTCAAAGTTTAAAATGTCGATCCGAACCGTTCAAATTGATCTCCATATTAAATTGTGCTTGGAGACCAAATTTTACATTTTTTGGAAATTTTTTACTGTTTCTTTAGAATTTTTGAAAATTGTTGTTTTTGATGGTCCAGGATTTTTTGAATAACAACGATTTTCAAAAATTCTAAAAAAATAGTAAACAATTTCCAAAAAATGTAAAATTTGGTCTCCAAGCACAATTTAATATGGAGATCAACTTGAATGGTCGGATCGACGTTTTGAAGTTTCAAATTGAAGATATAGACGTGAAGTAAAACACTCGTTTTATATTACCAATTTCAAAACTTATCGTAACTGACTTTACATATATATATATATATATATATATATATATATATATATATATATATATATATCGCAAATTACCGTAGCCCAACTCTATATATATTACCAATTTCAAAACTTATCGAATCTGACTTGAAATGACGAACTCAAACTGTTCAATCTGATTTATTTCATTAATTGTGCATTCACATGCAAAATTTATAATTTTTCAAATTAATTTATTTAATATCAAGTCAAGCGGTCAAATAAATTTTTCGAAATAAATATTTTTAAGTTAGTTTTAATGCATTCATTCTTCAACATTTTTTTTAGTAATAACTCGAAAAAAAATATAAATTTTACATGTAAACACATCACTTATAATAAATCAGTTTGAACAGTTTCGATTCATAGTTTGAAGTCTATTCAATAAATTTTAAAATTAGTGTCATATGACACCAATGTCATAGTGCCGAAAGAAATGTGTTTAAATATTATGTGTATTTTTGCCTGATATTTCTGTGTTTGATTTGTTTTTTTTACATATCATAGTTTATGTTTTAGAGTTTGCCTTTTCAATTTTGTTATTTTAGTTTGTTGTTTGTAAGTTAAGTATGTGCTATGCTTTTCTTAGTATATATGTTGCAGTGTATGTGTATATTTTTTTTTTTTACCTTTCTTTGGTGTGGTTATATATTTATAATCTTGTAAAGGTTTATTCTTTTAGCGAGATTATATTTTTTAGAAATTATTTATGATTGTTTTGGACGATTTTCGATGTTAAGAAATTGGAAAAGAATACATCTAAAATCATATTTAACAACTCAGGATTTAAAAAAAACTACAAATAGTTAATTCACAACTAATTTTTGGTCTGATGAGAAAAGCAACAGTAGTTGCAATTTTAACATTTAATTGAAAACTGATTTCTTATACATATTAAAATAGTCAGATGGTTTAATATTATTTTTGAGAGCAGCTTGGGTCCGATGCCCATCGGACCCAAAGTGGGTTCGATGGGCTCGATGACCGTCCGATCTGCTTCAAAATTCGTGCGCACGTAAATTAAAATAAATGCGAAAGTTCTTGCGTGAATCTTAAAGCATATTGGACGGTCATCGAGCCCATCGGACCCAAGCTGCTCTCATTATTTTTACTTAAAAGAAATAAATAGATGCTAAGTTGTGAGCTTTAAGAAAAAGTTGTCGGTAACATACGTGTCTAACTATTAAAAAAAGCTGTCGAGTTCGAAATAAGGATAAAAATTAATTCCTTATCAATATCTATTTCAAAAAAATTTCTTTAAATATTTCAAAAAGCTGGTGAGTTCAATACTTCAATACGAGTGCGTATCCTCTGAGATATCTCAGCTTTTGCGTGACCGACGTGTACGGTGCCTATTCGGGGATAGCGCAGGGTCGGTATTATATGTGCTTTGAGATTCGTGCAGAAAGTATTTGAACAGTTGAGATTTTCCATAAAAACAAGTTCGAGATATCTCAAAGGATGCGAATTCAGTTCAATACCCAACAAGCTAAAAAGATCCCAATAAGGCAATACCCAACAAAGCCGGTCGACATATAGAAAAACCTCTAATTATGGGCCTTCGTATAAACAAAACTATGGGTCGGATCAAGCCCAACATTAAAACATAACCAGGGCTAACCATAATTAAAAGAACAAAATAGCAAAAGATGTACATATATCTGGCAGACTGGCAACCAGTCCGAGAACACTGGAGCAACATATAATACCGATTGAACGGAACCTTCCAAAAATCCAATTCATTATTTTTTGAGGAAAATAGGGGTCATGCCCATATTTGATTAATAATGTTTGTTACAAGGGAGTTGTAACAAAGAAAAGTAGAAAAACAATTTGCCCAAGAAATTTGAGCAAAGTAAGAAACATAAGAAGTAAGAAAAGGATAACAAGATAATGTAAACAGTAAGGTAAATGAAAATAGGAAATGCAAAAATTGGGTGCTAATGGAGTTGTGTTGCGTGGCTGCTATCTTCTCAGCATGTATTGCCTCTGAATTTGGATTTCTTCCTGTAGCTGCTGTAGGTCCTTGGATATGTCCCTGAAAGTGCGCGAACAGCGTTCTCTCCACAGTATAAACTGTGTAATGAGTAAAATCGATCTTGTATCTCTTGTAATTTTTCCATCCAGGAGTAGCGCTGTTGCTGTTGTTCCTTGTATCGACCCCCATTCTGGAATAATTGCACTAAACAAGGCTCGAGAGAAAGGGCATTCCCAGAAGAGATGGTTAACGGATTCCGCATTTCTTTTACATAATATACAACGGTTTACAATCTGCCAACCCCGTCTCACAAGGTTGTCAATCGTTAGTATTCTATTTGTGCTTACTAGCCATCCAAAAACCACTATTCTTGGTGGTGCTTTGATTTTCCAGATCCGATATACCTCTGTACCGGTTGTTGGTAATGGTCTGTTTTGAGTGTGCTTGATTTTGAGTGCCCTGTAAGCCGATCTGACCGTGTACTGGCCGGTTTTGGACCACCTCCATTGTACCTCATCTTGCTGATCCGGTTTCAGTTGTATCCCAGATAGTCGCTGTTGGAGGGCTGCCAACTCCTGTGTTGCCTCTATGGTCAGCACTGGTCGAAAATTCGTGCGCAATGAAATCGCAGTTAGTGTTGATTCCACTGATGCTTCTTTGTTGATGGCATGAGAAAAGAGATTAGGAAATTTGTTTTCTAGGAAGCCTAAACCCCAATTGTTAGTCCAGAACGCTGTATCCGAACCTTTACCCACCTTGTGGGTTGTTGAGCTGTTGTAGAAATCGTGTATATGTGCAAGGGTTTTAGTGAAAAGTGGGGCTTGGGGTATACCATTAACCACTGCTACTGTGTTCTGTAAGATAGGTTTCCATATCGCTCTTTCCGGTTTTTGCCATTTCCATTGCCATTTCATCAGCAAGGCCGAATTAAAAGTGCCTATGTCCGGGACTCCTAGGCCACCAAGGAATTTCGGTGTGGTGACCAGTTCCCAATTAGCCAAATGGATTTTTTTGGATTGTTCCGCGACCCCATGCCATAGAAAATGTCTTCTAATTTTGTCTATTGCCTTAATGACCCATTGTGGTAGTCTCATGACCGACATGTAATACGTCGGTAAGGAAGATAAAACCGCATTCAAAAGAACTAACCTTCCAGCAATAGATAGATGAGCCGCCGCCCATCCTGCGAGCTTACTGTGCAATCTGTGTATAAGTGGGAGGTATGTTGATTTGTGCAATGCCTTGTTTGATAATGGGAGTCCCAAGTAGGTGAAAGGCAGTGAGCCCACTTTACAACCTATAATGTTGGCCAAGGCTGGTCCGTCACTCTGATTTTCGTGTGGCATTATTAGTTCTGATTTTTGTGCATTAATTTGTAAACCGGAGACCCGTTCGAAGACCGTTAATGCCACCGAGAGAGCTTGTATTTGTTGGGTTTCAGGTTTTATGAAGAAGAGAGCGTCGTCTGCGTAGAGCAGACATGCTTTCATGCCCTCAAATGGCAGCCTAATTGCACCTGAGGCGGTTAATTTCTCAAAATATCTCGCTAAGAAATCCATGGCTATTATAAAGAGAAGCGGTGAAAGTGGGTCTCCTTGGCGGACACCCCTTTTCAAAATGATCTTTTCCCCTAGCAAACCATTGATCATTATTTGAGATGTTCCGACTAGAATTGTGTTCTTTATCCAAGAGAGCCATTGTGTTGGAAACCCAATTTTTTCCAAAATTTGCAAGATGAAATCCCAACTCACCGTGTCGAAGGCCTTACGGATGTCTGCCTTGAAGAGCGCTATCGGGGTTTTGGTTTTCTTGGCATGATGTAGTACATGGTGCGCATACAGATAACTTTCTGTGATAGTTCGGTTTTTGAGAAAACCCGTTTGGGTTTCTTCAATCAAGTCCTGTAACCTCGATTGTAGTCGGTTTGCCAAGATTTTGGACAAAATTTTATGTATCCCGTGTAGGAGGCTTATAGGTCGAAAGTCGGATGGTGTAGATGGTGTGTCTTGCTTGGGTAAAAGGATGATATAGGATCTGTCCAACGGTGTCAAGGAGGTGTGGTTGGCCGAAACTGCTGTGAAGACCTTTAAAAGGTCGGGTAGGATGTGGGGTAAGAAGCATTTGTAAAATTCACCCGTGAAGCCATCCGGGCCCGGGCTCTTGTTGTTGGGCCAATTGTTGATCGCGTCCCGTATTTCTTTTTCTAGAATCGGTGTTCCAATTTCCTCCAAATTTGTCTTTGTTGGGTATAGATTGTCCCAGAAAATCTGGGGTGTTTGTTTCGAGTCGGTACCCATCAGGTCTTTGTAGAATTGGAAAAAAACTTGAGCTTTTGTTTTTTGGTCGGAGTGTTGTGTACCTTGGAATTCAATCTGAGATATTGTGTTCTTTCTTTTTTGGTTGGTTGCGATAGCGTGGAAGTATTTCGTGTTTCTATCACCGTGTAATTCCCATTTAGTTTTGGCTCGTTGCTTCCAAATCTGCTCTTCAAGTACTGAAATTTGTGTGTATCTTTGTTTGATGATGCAACCAATGAATTTCTCAAGGTCTGTTGGTGACCTTTCTTCTTTCACCTTATCAAGCCAGCCAAGGAAATCTCTGCATGCATTGACCTGAATTTTGACATTGCCAATTTTTGTGTTTGACCATTCTTTTATAAGTTGTTGCATTTTGCAGAGCTTTGCATGTAGCTGGAGCGGTGTGACTGCAATGGGTATGGCCGCCCATTCGTGTTTGATCATTTCTTTGAAATCAGCAAAATTCAGCCAAAAATTCTCGAATCGAAAAAGTTTTGATACCTTGTAAGTTGTTCGAGCGGTAAAGAGTATCGGGCAATGGTCCGACGATGTGTTGGGGAGGGCTTTTTGAGTTGAATTGGGAAATGTTGTATTCCATTCTCCAGAGATGAGAAATCTGTCGAGGCGGGCCATGTGTGGATTTTGTTGCTCGTTTGACCAAGTGAACCGCCTACCTTCCATTGCAATATTGAGAAGACCCAAATTTGAGATTAAAGAGGCAAAGTGCAGCGATTCCCTCCAAGTGTTCTGGTTATTTGTTCGATCTTCGGGTTGTATAGTGACATTAAAGTCTCCGCAAATCAGCCAAGGTAGGTCATCATTTGGTTTGATGGATGAGAGTTCTTGATAATACTCATTTCTTCCTTCTGAGGTAGAGGGTCCATAGGTGCCTGTAAGCCAGATCTTGGAGTTGTCTCTGATATTTTTGAGCTGGACCGTGAGGCAGAATCTACCCCTGTGTTCTTGCATTTGTGTGAAATTCAATGCCGACCAAGCCAGCAGAATGCCCCCTCTTGTGCCTTGTGCTGGTAGGTAATTGAATTGATTGAATCTTCTACCACAAATCTCTTTAACAATTTGATCATCCATGCAAGCCAATTTGGTTTCTTGAAAGCAGATAAACTGAGGTTTCTCTAAAAGAACCGTTTGTCTAACGGCCAACCTTTTGTCTTTCCCGTTCAAACCGCGAACATTCCAAGATAAGAATTTTAGTTTTGTGGTGTGAGACATTGGAACACAAATGGAACTTCATAAAGCATTAAAGCAAAGGACCCAAGGGTCTGATACAGGTGATACAACTCATTCATCTTGACTAAGCAGGGATTTCGACACTTCCCTTCTGCTAACCTCTTAACTACTTTCCACTGTCCCAAAAAAACCAAAAAGAAAATCCCTTTACTGCAGTAATCTAAGAGTGACTGTAAATTGTAACACATTGATAACTAAACTACCATCTTGTTTCCCACTGACTTATTCTGCACTAAGCCGACTCCTCGGTGCGTGTAGCCGGGTCTGGCAGAAATTTGCGGATCTTGTCAGTCAGTTCTTGGCCGAGCTCCACACCTGCTATTGATACTACAACCTCCGCTTGAGAAGGAGACAGGGGGTCGTGTGATTCTAAGTAGGTGAGCTTTACCGGTTTCTTGATTTTCAGCTTGTTCTTTGGCGTTGAGACTTGGCCGGTGTTGGCGGAGAACCCCTGGGTGAGCTGCGCCTTTGCTACTGTTGAGATGTAGCCCCCAGTATTTTTCTCTTCAAGGCGCCTGCTGCGCCTCACGGCCAGTGGTGGTGTGGTGAAGGTTGATGCTTCTTTTTGCTCAGTGCCGCCTATCTCTTCTCTATTGGAAATCAGTGGATCTGAAAGTTGTGGGAGACACTTGAAAGGAAAACCTGGAGGAGGCCCTTCATTGACACCATCTGACTTTTCTGCTTGTGTTTCGGTTTGAGAGAGTGCCTTATCCAGCACGTGTAATGGAGAGAGGGCCAGGTCCAAGTCGGTTTGAGAGAGACCCGGATTTTCTTCAATTTGGGAAAGGCCCAGGTCCAGAACCGGATTTTCTTCAATTTGGGAAAGGCCCAGGTCCCCAACCGGTTCAGTTTGAAGCAGGCCTTGAGCTTGGGTTGTAAACGGAACAGGCCCCACTTTGAAACAGGCCCCTGGTTTGAGACAGGCCACGATGCACTTTAAAACCGGCCCCAGGTCTGTTGGGCTTTCCATGTTCAGATATTCTTTTTCCCGTATTGCACTTGGGCTCGGCCTGTAGTTGGTCTGCAAAGTGAGTGGGGTTGGGTTGTGCTGGAAAGGTGTTTCTCTTGGCAGAAAGGTGGTGGGGTAGGTGAGTGACACCTTGAAAGTTACATTCTGAATGGTGACTGAGGCGTGCAGTAAGCTGACAGGCTGGGGTTTTTGAATCTCCTGACTATTACCGTTTGCTCTGTACTTTGAGAAGAAAAGCATGCATGATGGTGGGTTTTTAATGCAGTAAGGTCCGGACACTGCATTTTCACGAAACTGGGTTTGAAAGTACTCTGCACCTCGTACTGCTACAGTTGTGAGACTCTTCATAGAGTCCCTTTTCAAAACTCTGACTTGCTGCTCCTTGGGGACCCACTTTTGCTGTTGTCTACCTCTCCAGGAGGTGCTGGAACTGGAGCCGTCCGTTTGATAACTAGTTCTCTGCCTCCTAGCATGTCTGGGTGCGGCCTGACCCCGCTGCCTCCTTCTTTCTGCCAGGCGAGCGCGGTTTTGGCGCAGTGCTTCGTCTACTTGTTCTTCGTCAACGTCCGGTGGGTTTGGGTTGTTTGTTGTGAGGAGCCATCCATCCAATTCTATCGTAATTACTCCAGTATAAGTTTCACCTCGTATTGCCTCTGTCAGGAGCATGGTATGTGGTATGGTGACTGGGTTGTGACAGGCAATGAGAATTTTGAGTTCTTCATAATTACCATTCTCTTCTTGCACCGGTGACATACGTAGGAGATAACCAAAACCAGACACGATGTGGTCCAGTGCCTCCCAATTCCAGTGAGCAAGGGGAACATTTTTCAACTTGAGACGGGCTCTGTGGGAGACCGGCACCCTGGCCATGCCTCTAGCCGGGGTCCAGCGTACCAGCTGTACGTCGGCGGTTTGGTCTATAACAAAAGCCCCCACTTCGACCGCTTCGTTTCGCATTTCAACTGTTGGGAAAATGGCTAGGAAGTCCCCCGTGGTGGGCTCCACCTTGCGCACCTTGAAGTCATGTGGGTGACGGTTGAAATACATGGCTAGGTTTGCTGCTAAGCGGTGAGGTAGGGTTCTCGCTTCTACTCGAGGTCCTGTCATGACGATTGCTGCCCTTGCTAAGGCAGCGTTAGCCTGGTGTAGTTCTGTTCTAGCCGGCATGAAAACCCGAACGTCATCTTCCCTTCCGACGTTCACGTATTCTGGGCTAATCATTTCTACCGTTTCCCAGTTATCAAGGTTCATGGTGGTGTGAATTATCTTAATGTCTGATGGAGGTTTGGAATGAGGTTTGGAGTGAATTTGGTGCTGGGTCTCCTTTTGGTTAGTTATATTTGTAGTGGGAGATCTGTTGGATAGGGTACATCTGCGAGCCTGATGGCCTATGCCTTGGCATTTATGACACTTAAAGGCATTTCTGCATTGGCTTTTGTTGTGTCCTTTCTCAAGACACTTGAAGCATCTACCCTGAGTTTTCAGCATCAGTTGTCTCTGTTGGAGATAGGGGTTGATGGGTTTACTGCGTGTAGTGTACTGTGAGGGCTTGGTCTTACTTCGCCTTGTTACCTTTGTCCAACCTTTTTCTTCATGGTTTTGAATATTTCCAGTGGTCTCTCTTTGGTTGGTGCGGTTCTTGAGGGGTGCAGGAGGGTTGAGAGGAAATACTCCCTGTGTGTGAGCTGTTGCTCTCTGAGGCTGAGTGAGGCTGGAGCGCTGTGCCTTCAGGTCTCTTGCTAGTATTGAGTGGCCTGCCGTCACCGCTGCATAGGAGAGTTTCGTAGGTAGAGGGCAAGTGTGCTGGTTGTTGGAGATCGCCTGGAGAGTCGCCAGGAGTCGCTCCTTGTAGAACATCGCTCCCCGTCCTCCTAAATCCTCAGTAGTGCTTGTTGGAGGAGATTGTTTTAGCAACTTCTCCATGAGGCTTGGGATTAGATAGAGGATTGTCAGGAACTACCTCCTCTGCATTTCCTACTACAACAATTGGAGTCAATCCAATTCATTATTAAGTTTGACTAATTTGTTGGAGATAGGGGTGTTAACGGGTGCGGTAAGAATCGGATGGAAGCATTTTCATATCCGTACCCGTTACAAATTGTTCTTATCCGTTACAAATTATTTTACCCGTATCTTATCCTTACTCGTTATGATTGTTGGATAACGAAACGGTAGCGGGTAAATAACGGGTAATACTAAAATAATAATTATTTTTATTATTTATTAAATAAAACATTAATATGATAATGCTAAAAGAATTATGATCATGTTAAACGCAAGTAAACCAATTGAAGTACTCTTTTCAATGCTTATTATTATATATAATATATATATATTTTTTTTATAATTACCCAATCGGGTAACGGGTAACGGGTACAAAATAGGTTTTACAAGTACTCTTATCCGTTTAGATAACGAAAAAAAATATTTACCCGTATCCGTACCCAATAAGTTTACGAAAAAAAAATATTATCCATCCCGTCTATTGGAGGTACGGATCGGGTCAAACAAATAAAAGGGTGCCATATATTGACACCCCTAGTTGGAGAGACATTATTGGATTTTTTTTTTTTTTTTAAAAGAGGCTGAGAACAGCCCATGTATCTCCATTCCATTATTAAGCACGTTGATGTCCTGATCCGCCAACGGCTACGATTGAAAGATGAAATTTCGGATTTAATATCAGCCCTCCAATCACATAATTTGTCATCTTTTGATTAAATGTATCTTTTTTATGTGTAGAAGTCTCAAATTAGTTAGAGATGTACTCGCCACACATATTGTCACAAGTAATGTCAAGAATTGAGAAAATGGAATTAGCATTAAATTTTTGTTACCATATCTCTCTCCAGATTTGATTGGCGCATACAAATATTAATTTCCGATTTTGATAGCATGTCTCATTTCCGAATTGCCTACCTCTTATTCATTTTTGGAAGAGAACAAAAAAGGCATATTATTGTTTATTCCCTAGCAGCTTTCCACATTTAATTTAATTGAATTATAACACAAAAATTGTGTATGCACTGACATGCAAAGAATGTTGTTGTATTAAAACAGTCATATGTTGTTGTTTTTTTTATTATTATTTATTATTTGCATCTCTATTCAATCTTAATGTTAAATCTTATAATATATGTTCCGTTGCAACGCACGGGTACGATACTAGTTAAACTAAATGGAACCAAGTTTTACATATTACTAACCCTATCCAAATTCTTTCTTCTAAACCTACTTTTGAGTTTTGAAGCCATACCAGAAAACCCAAGGGATGCCCGTATTTCTTCCTCAGTAGCACAAAATTTAACATCACTGTTTATTCTAGTATCAGTACTAGTACCACTGGTACCAGTATTTCTTCCTCAGGTTCCTTCAACTCTTCCATCATGGGAGGGATCATATCCAGATTGTCAGGCTTTCACCGTTGGATGTGTTCTGAGATGGATTCTTTGACATTTCCTGACCAACAATTCAATAAAGAGCATATCAGAATAATTATTTGTCTAATTAATTTAGGGACTTTGTCATTAAAGCACACATCATTTCTTGTTTGCCATATGGTTCAACAAATAGCACTAACTACTATAAAAAATATCTGTTGTTGAAAATTTGGTATAGGGAACAAGGTCTGACAATTATCCTTCCAACATCAAACTTTGGATAAGTAAGCGCATTTTAGGAACAGGTGTTCATGATATCTATCTAAGTATCTAATCCTTGATCAGGTCTGCACTATTCACCTACAGTACACTCTACAGTGTGGCTGACAGGAGGGTCCCACCATTCAGCGAAACAGGATTTTTTTTTTCCTTTTGGGCCCGCCTTCTTCTACAAAAATTCTTCCAGGCGTTTCTACTCCTTCCAGCGATCCCCTCTTTCCGAACCCTAGCCCCTCTCACTGAGCCCCGACACAGGAAGGTCTCCGACCGTGACCGCTGCACCATCGCCCCTTTCCCTCTCTTTAATTCTTTCCCACTGCCGAGTGTTCTCCACCGAAGCGAAGAAAATGAAACAAGAGAAAGAAGCCTCTGACCAGCGATTTTCCCACTCCGAGTGTTCTCTACAGTTCTCACGATGCCTCCGACCAGCGATGCCTTTCTACCCTTTCCGACCTCCAATGCCGCCTTCGCTGCCTTGTCGACCTCATCTACCATCGAGCACTTCGTTCTCTTCAAGCTGAGCTCCTCTACCGACCTCTCCAAGCTGAGCTCCTCTCTCGGCGCGCTCTCTTCCCTCCCTGCTTTCTCCCACCTCTCTGCCGGTACCATCCTCCGCCTCCGCTCCACTGGCACCTCCGAGCCCGCCTTCACTCACCTCCTCCACAGCGGGTACTCTCTCTCTATAATTTTTTTAACCATTTTTTAAGTTCAACTTATTGGTTGAAGTTTGCATAATTTGCATCTTTAGTTTTTTCAGTATATTAGCAATTTAGCACCAACTTTCCTGGTTTTCCTGGTTTACTGACACTCATTAATATCTAATAATGATTCATAGTAAATTCAGTAATTTCAATAAACTATTGCAGTCAATTCCCAATCTGTCGTTTTCTTTATATATTAGGGTCTTAAATTTTTTCGGATCAACCAGTATAGAAGATCTACCTAGGCAAGTTGATTTTGTCTATATACATTATCTATTTTTTATTTGAAGGTCTAAATTTTTTGGGATCAACCAAAATAGAAGATCTACCTAAGCAATTTGATTCATATGTCTGTACCCATAGTTTACATATATGACTTGGTATCAAGACATACCAGCTGGTAACCGTTAAGTCCAAAATGTGGTAGTTGGTTTTTGCTCTTTTCTAAAGAATGAAAGGAATTTATATAGCTAACCTATAGTTGCACAGGCTAGATATTTGGTAACCAACAGTGGACTCTTTTATCCTGAACTAATAAAAGAAAATGAAATGCGCCAAAAATGACTATGTAGTTAGAATAAAGTATTGCAATTTCTGATGCAGGATGTGATCAGGTACAACTGCCAGTAAATCCACTCAGTAGAGCTACTCTCTTTTGAAAAAATATATTTCTTTTATCCAACAATTTCTATTGCTAAATGGAGGCCTTTCTTGCCATTGGGGACCAGGTATTCTATAAGCCGGATCACAGTTGTGTATAAGCATCACGATTTTTTACCTACTGAGTGCGAGGTTAGCCGATAGAATTGAGCAGGGATCGAGCCGAGTAGGACCGGTGAAGCATCATCCATAGATCAATATACGTCTAGCAACTGATCGCTTGAGAGACAATAGAGGGACCAAGGCTTGGCAAAACCCAAGCAACGATCAGTCGATCTTGACGATGCCATGTGTCGCAACAAGGATTCGTGACAATTGCACCTGAGATATCAATAACAATGGTTGGTGGTGGTGCTGTCGTGCTGTCGTGCCATCGCGAAAGGATAAGAGCCCACGTCCACGAATTACAGGTAACACTTGAGATTTCCATAACAAAAGGTTTGATTCATCTAACTTGAGGTTAATTGAGTAGTGACATTGAATTGGATTAATTACTTGAGGAATAGGAGCAGGGGTTGAATTTGAATCTGGAGTACGTGCAAGGGTCCGGTGGAGAAGCAACCATAGTTTTGTGTGATCTTGATTTTGGATGCTGATCAGGTTTTGTGCAAATACTGGTAAGAACAAAAAGGTCATTGTTGATTAAGGTTTTGATTTTGGTTGTGATGATCCGTGTGACTTTTTTTGTTGATTCTGGTTTGATTTTGATTTGCTGAATTTTTCGGCTACTGATATCTGATGCTTACTGATTTTGTTCTCTTTGATTGTCGTGGTTTTTTCTGATTTTCTGGTAAACAACCTTGCTGATTTTTGCCAAAGCTTTTCTGGTACTGTCAGACGGTAACTGGATTAGTTGCTAGGGTAATTATGAGTTGTTAAACAGAAAAAAAAAATTACATCCTGTGTCTTATTTTGCAGCAAATACCAACTTATGTTTAGTGCATAATACCAATAAAAAATTTGCATTGAACACTTTATGACAGCAAGGTTTTTCTTGCATGAACAAATACCAAACGGTGTGTTGCATAACATAGCACACTTATTTACAGGTTACTCTGAAATATAAAACAGTCTGCTTTTCTAAATTTTGGTTCAGTGCTAATTTACTGTTGAGGGACTCTCATGTTAAAATTTTATTTTGTATATCATTACAGGAAAACAAATTTACACACTATATGTCCTTCATCACCAAATTAGATGTTCAAACGCTACTACACAGATGCAAACAAACTAACACAACTCTTTATTTCCACAGCAGTGAAGAGGGCAACGAAAAGAGAGGATACAATTGCGGCACTGTATCTGCACAAACTGTTTCAAATATTTTGTTGAATGTAAATATTTTTTTGTTTAGTCTCTCTATGAAAAAGAACACTTAGTTAAAACAAAAAACTGTGTTTCGCTATCATAGCGTAAAGTAGTTAATTAACAACCTAATGCTTTCATATGTACAGTTTTTGTAATATTTAGATACAAACACTCCACCTTTACATTTTTTAATATCCCTATAAAACTTTTTAATATTTGGTGTATGCAACTACCATATACAAAAATTATGTATATTTTTCCATTCACCCCGAAAGTAGTTGCCGAAGCAACGCGAGGCACCTATCTAGTTATCATTAATTTATGATATATAGACTAACGTATAGTTCCCATCAAGCAACGATTCGTGGTGTCTTGCCGGTCAAAATCCAACACTTAATTTCTATTTGTTTTCTGATATTCTTCAAGAAGAAAAGTGTCGCATCTTTCCAACATGGACTGATGATGATGCTTTTGTGTTTTGTGGGTTCAGATCCAGTGCGGTACCCTACCGTGTGACCGATAACAGACTCCTAAGGTTGCCTCTCTTGGCTTGATCGCCAATTCGCCATGAGCCAGCTACGTACTGTGGCTTTATGTAATTAGTTTAGGCACTATTGCATTTATTTGTCCGGTCGGGTTGTGGGGAGGCAACCGTAGGTAGGGCTGTACAAAAAATTTGTAGTTCGTAATTCGATTCGAGTTTGATTTGAAAAAATTTGTAAAAAATTTGATTCGAAATTGAGTTCGTTCGAAATTAATTCAAATTAAACTCAAACTGGACCTAATTCGTTCGAAATAGGTTCGCAAACCAAACTTAGTTCGAAATTAACTCAAACGTGAACTATTGATTTTCGCTGATAATGAATTTTAATATTTTATTTAGAATAATATTTGGGTTTAATAATTCTAAGAATTTGGTGATTGTTCTCTATTGATATTTAAATTGTACTTTGAATACTTTAGATATTTGAAAACTTTGGTGATGTTGCTCCTGTTGGCTATTTGAAAAACTTTGGATATTGTGATTGTACTGAACTTTGATTGATTGACTAAACTTTGGTGTTTGATATAAATTTTGGTATTTGTAATGAACTTTGATATAAATTTTGGTGTATTGTGTAATTAGAATTCAGAATGCCTGAGTTTTTATTGAAGTACTGTAATTTCGAACTATGGCCCAGCCATAAGTCATAACTCGTAAGTCGTAACAAAGTTCGTAAAAGTTCGAAATTGAGTTCGTTCGAAATTAATTCAAACCAAACTTAGTTCGAAATTAATTCAAACCAAACTCAAACTGGGAGTAAGTTCGATTCGGTTCGGTTCGTTTGCAGCCCTAACCGTAGGAGTCTGTGAAAAGGACCCACAGGAAATTAGTTGGGGAACAATAATTTGTTTAAAGTAAGGAGTCAAGATTGGATTCCAATCTATGGATCATGTTTATCACAAGTACATCTGATCAGTCAGGCAGCTTACGGGACACTCGATCGCATATCATGTAATATATATACGATATTAGGATCACTGGTGTTGAGGCCATGAGGAAGATCAGTTGCACGGTGATTGGAGAGGCCGGGGAGAAACTCGAGCAGCTTGTCACCATAGGATCTAACGGCTGAGCAAATTTAAACAACTATTTGGTCTATTAACTAGGTATTATATATTGTCTAGCTAGTTGAGGTTGCAAATTTGTGCTATTGAACATGTACTTGAGCAAACATGAATTAACAGCAACTAACCCGCCTGGCTTAATTGGGGGTCATATATATGTTCACCTTTTTATTTTAATATGCAAGAGCCCTAACTTAATGTTGGTTGTTAGTATAGTTATATAGAGAAACAAAATAGTCCCTAGCAAATTGTGTCCAATACCAGTGGTGAAAGCTCACATATCATTATTACTTATCTTTCCATGTAATATGACGCTTGATGAAAGAGGTGCCAAACAGTACACAAATTATTATAAAGTGTCAATTAATTGAAAATAACCAATTAATAGGTGAATTAATCATTTAAAATTGAAAAAAAAAATGCTCTTCCGACACATGTATACCTGACGATATCATCTTTAAATCCTACTATATATTTGGTGGACTAATTATGAATCGCCCAAATATCATCTTTAAATCCTAATACAAGTCATAGTTAAGTTAATGGTGAAGGAGTTGATTAATTTGAACTGGTTCGATCCGACTCGGTTAAACAAAAGAAGTTGAGGACAGTTCTAACAAAAAAAAACAAAAAGTAAAAATGATGATGATAGTTATAAAATGGGTAAATTTCGCTGGAGGTCACTAAATTTTGTCGTTGTCACGAATTGGTCACTCAACTTTAATTTGTTCCTCCATAGCCACTGAATTTTTAATTTGTCCAATCAAGTCACCTTATAATTTTTCCATCCAAAATATTAACGGTTATAACTTTTCCGTTAGTATTTTGGACGGAATGAGCATATTCCGTTAAAATTTTGAATGAAATGAGTTATATTTTGGACATAATGAGAATATTCCGTTAATATTTTAGATAAAAAAGTTATAATGTGACTTAATTGAGACAAATTAAAAATTCAATAGTTATGGAGGAACAAATCAAAGTTGAGTGACCAATTAGTGACAAAGGACAGAACTGTGAAAATTTCCACATTAAATTTTCACGTTAAATTTTCACATTAAATTATACATCAAGTCACATTAAATTTTCACATTAAATTATACATCAAGTCACATTAAATTTTCACATTAAATTATATATCAAGTCACATTTAATGTGGAAATTTACCCTTATAAAATATAATAAAACAAAAGAACTGTGAAAAATTTTCTTTGAGAAAATAATGACGAAACGGACAGAAAACGAAAGCCATAAATGCTGGCATGTTTCTGAGCAGCTACAAAACAAAAAGCATCAGTCATCAGTTAATTTCGGAGGGACCAAAAAGTGATAGATTTTTACTGACAATTAATACAGGAACCAACGTTGCCACAACGGAATTAACGGAATTAATATGATAATATCATGAAAAGTTGGACTAAGGTGCTTTCCGAAATAAAATTCTTATTTTAGTTTGACCGATACAGTTCAAGATGATTTTCATATTAAAACTTGATTAGAGACAACATTTTATGTTTTTTGAATATTTTTTACTATTTATTATTTTTTTAAATCATTATATTTTATTGTTCAGAATTTTCAAAAAATAGTAATATTCAAAAATTCTAAATTACAAATAAATAGTGATTTCAGTGTCCAAATTACCTTTGTTACTCTGGTAAAATTCATCTTGAAAGAATTTTACAGCTTCATTCTGGGAGCGTGAGCTCAACTCGAATCCGATTGATTTTTAATTTGAATTCGATTTAATTTAACTTGTAATCAAATTAGAGCAGACTGTGGTAAAATCTATATTACGAATCGAATCCGTACTATTGATTCTAAAAGCTGATATATGTCAAAATAGAGGCCATGCATGTTAAATATATTTAAGTTAAAAAGTATTGATCATAATGTATTGATTGCAGCGACTAGAGGGCAAAGGGGCTAAGTCCCCTATAAATTTTAATTTTAATTTTTACAAAATTAACATTATTTGTTACTCTTCTTAATATGCATAATGGAAGCCAATAATTTAAAACACTGGTAGCGGTTTTTATTTTTTTGGTTAATAATGGCCGTGTTCTAGAACAATGGTGGCTATTGAGTTTACTCCACATGCTAGTCTCTTTTTTTATGAAAGTTTGACTGAGGCTGCCAAGAATCCATGCTAGTCTCATTGTCGCATTTATCATTGGTCCAACCCCAATGACTTTTGAAAACCACAGTTTGGGGAGTATTTTTTATTTTTTTAGAAATTTTAGTAAATAATATAGGGAATGCTATCTAGATTACAAACTGTGGTTTTCAATAGTCATTGGGGTTGGATCAAGAGTGGAAAAAACGTGCCGTGCCGTGCTGTGCCGTGCTGTGCCGTGACTAAAATGTCAAGGGGTGGTCACGGCACGCGAATGGTCACGCTAGCTGTGTCTAAACGTGCCGTGACTATACGTGACTCGCGTGACCATTTAATCATAATTTAGGTTAGTTTATTCAAGATTCACCATTAAATCAATATCTAATGGTCCTAATTACACGTGACTCGCATGACTACGTGTCGTGCCGTGCCGTGCCGCGACTAAATCTTTCACGTGTCGTGTCGTGCCGTGCCAAAGTTTTAAAAGATAAGCACGGCACGCGAATAGTAACGGCACGGGACACGCGAGTCACGGCACGTAACTGACACGCGTGCCGTGCCGTTCCGTGACGGAGCCGGCTTCGCCGTGCCATTTTTCCACTCTAGTTGGACCAATGATAGAATGCCTTTTGAAAACCCCAATGACTTTTGAAAACCAAGTTCGAAGCCGAATGCTATCTAGATTACAAACTCGCCGCTATCTAAGTCGTCATTGAACATTCAAAGTACTCAATTTATTTCTCTATATTATTTAATTATTATTTCTAAAAAAATATCTTCAGCTTAAAAATTAACGAATAAAATAATATAATAATTGTATGATTTTATTCAATATTAATGTTTGACTTGGTATAGAAAGAGAAGGTAGTACAGTTGGTTAGAAAAAAAAAATTAAGATTGTTAATTACTCAAATATCGAGAGTTTAATTATCTCTCATGATTTTGCAGTTTTTGTGGAGATTTAAAAAAAAAATTAACTTGGTATTGAAGAGACGAAAGGTTAAGCAACTTAAAAGGACATAATTGATGAATATATATATATAGAGCTGAGCTACAGTGAGTTATGAAGTAAGATGTCATTTTTACTTCACGCTCATATTTTCATTTTGAAAATTCAAATAACCGATCCGAACCGCTCAACATGTTCTCTATATTGAAATGTGATTGAAGACTAAATTTTACATTTTTTGGAATTTTTTTACTATTTATTAAGCCACTTTGAAAATCGCTGATCCGGTGGTCCAGAAATTTTTACAGTTTTTACTGTTCACAGTGGATCAGCGATTTCAAAGTGGCTTAATAAATAAGTAAAAGAATTCCAAAAAATATAAAATTTAGTCTCCAAGCACTTTTCAATATTTAGAAAAAGTTGAGCGGTTCAGATCGGTTGTTTGGATTTTTAAAATGAAAATATGAGCGTGAAGTAAAAATGACATCTTACTTCACAACTCACCATAGCCCAGCTCTATATATAGAGAGAGAGAGAGAGAGAGATAGGCTATGGTGAGTTGTGAAGTAAAACGTCGCTCCATATTTTCATTTTGAAAATCCAAACAACCGATCCGAACCGCTCAACATTTTCTAAATATTGAAATGTGCTTGGAGACTAAATTTTACATTTTTGGAATTTTTTTACTATTTATTAAGCCACTTTGAAATCGCTGATCCACTGTGAACAGTAAAAACTGTAAAAATTTCTGGACCACCGGATCAGCGATTTTCAAAGTGGCTTAATAAATAGTAAAAAAATTTCAAAAAATGTAAAATTTAGTCTCCAAGCACATTTCAATATAGAGAACATGTTGAGCGGTTCGGATCGGTTGTTTAAATTTTCAAAATAAAAATATGAGCCTGAAGTAAAAGTGACATCTTACTTCACAACTCACCATAGCCCAGCTCTATATATATATGGCTGGGACGCTCTATTAATGATACTATCATTCATTTAGGATCCAAATCTGCTGAAATTTCAATCATGAACAGTGTTTTTGAAATTTCTGAAATCCAGAATCCAGCCATTGAACTGTTTCGAAATATGTGCATAGAAAAATTAGTTGTTTCGAGATGCGTGTACAGAAAAAATTAAACGGCTGAATTTGAAATTTCAGAAATTCAAAAAATACTGTTTCATGTATTTTAAATTTCAGCTGATGCGAATCCATTCATTTATGAAGCATAAGACTAACTACTTTAATTATTTACTTCTAGAACTTTATTGGGGTCCCCTCCGAGATGCTGTTTGTGACGATGCTTTTGTATAGCCGCTAAAAAAAATTGCAAGCATTTATGACTCTATCATTGTCCGTCCATTTTCATGGCTATTAACTCCACCGTCTCTCTTTTTTTATGAAAGTTTCGCTGAGGCTGTCAACAATCCACGTGCTAGTCTCACCGTGGCATTCTACCATTGGTCCAATCCCAATGACTTTTGAAAACTACAGTTTGGAGAGTATTTTATTATTTTTTATAATTTTTTATTAAAAAATATAGGGAAGTATATTGAGTAACTTGAATTTTCGATGAGCCCGATGGCGTCGAGTTTGTAATCCGGATTCATACTTTGGAGCCGAGGTAGCTCTCATCCAAACTTCTTCAAAATATTCTAGAGCAACACAGAAAGGCGCACAGTTAGATCTCTACTTTTGGATTCGAAATTCCGAATTCGGCTCCAAATTTTTCATAACTAAGAGGGGATTGACATTAAATATTAGAGCCAATTGATCTCTATTAATTTTCAAATTTTTTGTTTTTATATATGATTCTATATACTTTTGAGTTAAATGTTATATTTAGAATTTTTTAAAACAGTGGTTTAATATGGTAAAAGAAATAATAAAAAAATTTAAAAAATGCTATTTTGAAAAATTCTAAACAAATAGTAATAAAATTTTAAAAAATATAAAATTTCGTTTCCAAGCACATATTAATATGAAGAACATGTTGAGCGCTTCAGATCGACCATTTAGACATTGAAAATGCAAAAATGACTTATAAACATATGCTCTCATATGCTTATGTAAGTAGAGAGTAGCCACTCAATATATATATGTGTGTGTGTGTGTGGTGGGGACGCTATATTAATGCTACTACTATTCATTTATGATATTATGATTCGAGTAGAACTAGGGTGTTCTTAAGCTCACCAAGTCTCTTTGTGAGCTTAACTCAAAAATCTATCTGATTGGCTTCAAACAACACATCCAAATTGTTGAAACCGATCTACTTCACGAGTGATGCATTTACATGTCAAATTTATAATTTTTCGAACTAGTTTAGTATAAAGTCAAGCGGTCAAAAAATAATGAAAAGTGAACTCATTAAAATTAACTTATAAATCATTTTTTTTACCGCTTGACTTCATATTAAATTAGTTCAAAAATTTAAAAATTTGACATGTAAACGCATCACTCATGAAAGATATCAGTTTCAACGGTTTGAATGTGTCATTTGAAGTCAATCCGATAGATTTTTGAGTTAAGCTCACAAAGGAACTTGATGAGCTTAAGAACGCCTTAGTTCATACTCTTATAATTCATAGACTAACAACATTAATTATTTACTAGAACCTTGTTGGGTCCCTCGGAGATGCTGTTTGTGACGAGGAAGATGCTTTTGTACAACCGCTAAAAAAAAAAGCGAGCATTCATGACTACCATTATCCGTCCATTTCATCAAAATTGTTTTCATGGTAAGAAATGTAGAATCGTTACCTATATTACTATAAGAGTGAGGCTATGGTGCTATGCATAGCACGGATGGGGTCCGTGCTACGGCTCAAAATTTGACTTTTTAAAATCGTAACGGTCGATCCGAACCGTTCAACATGATTATAAAATGAATATGTACTTGCAAACCAAATTTTACATTTTTCCGAATTTTTTTACTATTTTTTCGAAAATCACTTGATTTGAACATTGTGGACCATCCAAAAACAGCATATCTAAAAAAATAGTAAAAAAATTCGGAAAAATGTAAAATTTGGTTTGCAAGTACATATTCATTTTATAATCATGTTGAACGGTTCGGATCGACCGTTACGATTTTGAAAAGTCAAATTTTGAGCCGTAGCACGGACCCCATCCGTGCTATGCATAGCACCATAGCCTCACTCTTACTATAAATAATAACTATTATTAATGAAATATTCAGATAAATTAATTATTCAACTGAATTAATAAATGCTTTTTTTTAATCGAAACTGAAAAATAAATAAATCTCTTTGCTGTTAAATTCCTGTTTTTTGAGTATTCCTTTATTAATTTTTTCGAGTTCAACACTGATCAAGACATATCCAAATAAATTAAATCATAAAATCAACCTTATAAATTAAATCATAAAATCATTGTACTGAATCATAACATAATTATAAAAATAGTCGATGAAGGTATTAATATAAAAGTTTCCCACTTATCATGTATAGATAATATCATAATAAAAATCTAGCTAGGAGTCGTCGGAGTTTTCTATCTCAAAGTATGATATTATATATGTATTTTTTATTATTTGTGCAAATCAAATGTCTTTTAATAACTACGTTTATTATTTTGCGTGGAGTTCAGTTTAAATTAGTTTGTTCACTTGTAACATCATGTAATTCATTATCTTCTGTCTAACTGTCATTCTATGGACATGCAGCAGCCACCAAAGTCAGATATGGCTGGAGCTATATTGCATGGATAGGGTTATGGGTATTGGGGTCTGGAGCTAGGTGTCATTTTCTAGGTTACTGGGGTCTGGAGCTAGGTGTTGTTTTTATACAAGGGCCATATATGGCTGCCAAAGGTATATTGCATGGATAGGGTTATGGGTATCGTATCGGATACGATACAGATACGGAAATACGGTAATTTGTAAAAAAATTTAGATATGATACGGTTACTATATATATTTTATTTAAATTATTTAATTAATTTAATACTTGTATTATATAAATTATAATATAAAAAATCAACTCAAGTATAAATTATATATAATTGATAGTAGTTTCAAACAACTCATGAGTTAGTGTGTTAGTAATGGTATATGTTGTTTATCACGTTGAGCCAGGTTCGAATTTCGGATGACGCTAGAATAAAAAATTTGCCAGTGGTGACGCGCGGTGCACAAGTGTTACACCAAAAAGGTATAGTACAAAGTTTCGATACAGCAAGCTGTACCTTTTAACCTTAAATACACTCTTGGTTCAGATTGCAAGTATACAACCCTAGCACGTAGTATATTATCGGGTATCGATCACAGGGACGGTTGGAACAAATTGGCTTCTACTTAAATTATATAAAAATCCTAGAAGTCTGCAAAAGGTTGGTTTTGTTTTGTTTAAATGTCTAAAGTTCAATAACAGTACTTAAAGAAACAAAGTAAATTTTGGTTTGGTTTTGAATTAATAAAAAGGGGTTCCTAGGGCTTTAGACTTCGTCTCAGCCTTGCCTCAAGTGCCCGGTCCGTGCACTCTCATGCACGGGCCGTGTGTAATGTGCACGGACCGTGTACTTTCATACACGGTCAGTGTGGCCCTCGAGTTGATACAGCAGCTATTGGTTTCTGGATCGAATTCCTATGCAAAGTTATTTTGGTCGTACCTAAGTCAATACTCCTCAACTCTCGTTTATTGGCTTAATTGCTTGATACGAAACACAATTTATACCTTCTTAGGGTTCTTAAACTTCAACTCTCGTTTATTGGTTTAATTATCCTAAGTTATTCGTTGGTTTACTAAAGATAACCTCGATCTCTCGATATGAGGAAAACTTCGCCTTTCGGCTACCGCTTGGTTTCACCTTTCGGTTCACAAACCTATCTCAAATACTTAGATTGGTCGAAAGAATATCAAAGCCTTGGAATACCATCTAGATGTGGCCATACATCTAACGATAAACTAATCAATTCAAACAAGTTCATCTAAGCAATAAAATACTACACAACAAACAAGCACAAGATCCAATACAAATTCCAATAACTAGCAAATAAAACAAAGCATTCGACTACATCTTAACCCTAGAAACTAAAAAGTCTACTCAAACATAGAAAAACAGAAGATAAAACAAGAAATAAATGAGAAGTTCATGACAAAACTCGAAGATTCAAGAAGAGACGTCGCAAATCTCTCGATTTCCTCCGTTTTCCTCTTCTCCAAGTCCAGCCGTCGCTTCTCTGCCCTAGAACTTGCTCTCAGATCCAGAATGACCTTTTTTCGGAGAGAGATCCGCCTTTTAAAGCCTTCCATTCGCGACCTCCCCAGCTGGCTCTGTTTCCAATTCTGGGTTCTGTTTCCAGAAATGCCGTGTACGGTCCGCACACAAAAGTGCACGGACCGTGTGCCTGTGTTCCGATGAATTGGAGATGCGTGTCTTCAGTCAATGGTTGGGCGAGAGGTGTACGGTCCGCATGCAAGGGTGCACGGACCGTGTATTATCCTTCAGATTCCAGATCTTTCCTCTTTTTCGCCCGATTCCTGCAACAAAGAAAGAGAGAGCAGCAGTACCATGTCCTATAGATATTCAATGAAATACACGCATTTTTATGGGTTTTAGACACAGTTTTTAATGCAAAGTTCGGTCGGAATGTAGACAAAATAACGAGATATCAACAAGACCGGGTCCATGCGCACGTATCGGGCGTATCGGCCCGTTTCAATCCGAATTGTTGACCGTATCAGATGGTTAGGGATATGCTACATCATCTAATACGCCAGCTGGCGTATCCAGTATGTTTCGTACCCGTATTCGTATCTGATACGCACCCGATATGAGTATTGGGCCCAATTAGAAGTATCCGAGTAACATAGCTGCCAAGTACATATAACATATTTGGTATTCGGTCAAGGTTTGCCTGGTTAATTATATAATTTAATGTTAGGTTTAATGGCCATGTTTGGTTGTGGAATAAGAGGTGGAGTAAACCCCTTACTCCACACTTAAGTAGTCAAACGAGGAGTAAGGTGGAGTAAGAGGTGAGTTAATTCGAAATAAGTTATTCCACCTCTTCAGGTGAATTAACTTACTCCATAGTTACTCCACTTGTAGGGTCCACTGTCATAGGCAGAGGCTCATTTTTCAACACCTTACTCCTCTATGTAGATTAATTTAAGTCATAACTTAAACTACTAAACAAGATATAAAATGTGTGGAATAAGATAGAGTAAGCTATTTAATTCTCGTTAACTTTACTCCACAACCAAACATAACCAATGGGATCATAAATTGCTCTTGTTGCCAATCTCGGCGGCTAATGCATTTAATTTTTGTATTTAGAGATCGCAACTGCAATGCTTTTAATGTGTATTAGCTGCCGACATAATGTGCATGGGCAGGACTAGAAAATTTGAATATGGAGGGCTAATTTATAAAATACATAATATGTGGGCAAAAATAATGTAGTTAGTGGGAGTTGAACCTATGACCTTACAAATACCATATTGAGCTCTTACTACTAGACTACATGCACACATTTGTCATTTGATGAGGGAAGCTAGACTATATAAATGTTTATAAAACCAAAAATTTAATTAAATCTTAATATACATAATTAAAAATATTTAAATCATAGGGGTGGCTTAGCACCCCTGACATACATATAGATCCGCCCCTGTGCACATTTTTGGTTTTTTTTGAAATTCTGATAGAGGCTATCAGAGTTTTTTTTTTTTTTTTTTTGATAATGTGCACATTTTAAGGTTATTTTTTTTTCTTGTCATAATTTGGAGATTTAGAAACAAGTAAAAAGAAAAAAAAATAGATTATATATTATTGAAGGTTAAGACAAAAAAAAAACAGATTCTTAACCAATTTTTTTTCTAATGAGCACACTTTTGTATTATCTGTATTCGAAAAATTAAGAAATTGTTTTATTTGTTTAATTAGGTACACAAATAGACTCTTAACCATTTTTTCTTTGGTAGTTTTAGTTTAGTTGTGAACTTGTAACTGATAATTATTAAGACAGGCTGAGAATGACAATGTCGAAAGATTTTATAAGGCAAAAAAGAAAGATTTAATTTATAAGGCAAAAAAGCAAGAAAACAAAGAGACAAAAAGTGCAACCGCATAATACATCCTGATTGACACATTCTATCTACTATAGTACTATATATTGGAAATTAGCAAGAGAAAAAAAATAAGTGTTATATCATTAATGAAAGAATCACCAGAGGTACAAGTTCAAAAGAAAATATTAGGATATGCCCAGTATATATGGAAGAAGGATTCGGACTGGGTAGCATTGTTTTAATATAATAATTTCTGTTAATTCCAATATCTATTTTATTTTTTTTCGTAGAAAGTCAAAATTCATCACCATACTCACTTGTTGTGCCACACTTTGATGGTGAACACTAAATCTCTACCTTGTGATTTTATCTTCCTTTGAGATATGCACACATTTAATTCATCCACAGTAGTAAGCATTAATTCTCCAAATCGCTATTGATTAGTCAGCTAAAATCATTATGAAAAGATAAAATCAGATATTAATCATGATCTACCGAGATTTGTACATGCAAACAGAATTTAAAATCTGCACTAATCTCAACCAGGTTACAAATCTAAAGCGTCTGCACGAAATCTCGATACAATCAGATATTTAAATTTCAATTCGATACCCATCAGAAACCTACTCTGAACCCTTGAAGAAATACTGGTATTATTAAACGCTTACGATGATCAACAAATCACCAATCACATTCTGTGTCCTAAATCCTAATACGAGGAGGACACAACGCTACGTCACCAGCTCTCCCACTGGGCCACTATACCCACGTTATTCTCATCGATCGCACAGACTCAAATCAACTTTAATTAATTAATACCCCAACTGGCAACTGCCACCAGTATCCCTCGCGCCAATTTATATATATACATGATACATCTCCCCTCTTCACCTCTCAACTAGAAACCACTAAGCATTTATCTTCAACCCGAATATATATATAATAGTAGATAATTAATTAAGGCCAGCATGACTCAATCTCACGTTGCCATCGTGGCATTCCCCTTCAGCTCACATGCCGGGTCACTCTTCTCGCTCGCTCGTGCCATGGCCGCTCTCTCCCCGTCGTCTCACTTCTCCTTCCTCAGTACCAAACGCTCCCTCTCGTCGTTCAACAGCCAGCAACTCCTTCAAAACATATCTCTTGTTCCGATCTCAGATGGCATCACCACGCCTCAAGCGCGGCATCACATTGAGGCGATCGAGTTGTTTCTCAAGTCCTTTAAGGAGAGTCTCAGAGAGGGCTTGAAGGCAGCTGAGCTGGCGCAGGATTGTAAGGTGAGATGCATCGTGAGCGACGCATTTGTCTGGTTGACGGGTGATGTGGCGGATGAGATGGCGGTGAATTGGGTGCCAGTACGAACTGGTTCGCCTCTGGATTTGTATGCGCGTTTGAATGCTGATTTGATAAAGGAAATCGTCGGTGTTGGAGATGAAGGTATGTTCGTTCTATGACATGTATAACATAGATTGATCTTTACTATAAATCAATATTTTCATTTTTTTAAGGTTCAAACAGTTCAATTGAAGCGCTCAAAATAATTTCTATATGAAAATATACTTGCGGAATAAATTTTACATCCTTTTGTTTATTTTTTAAACATGAAGAATATTATTATGTTTGAATGGTCTAAAATCTTTAGATCAAGTGATTTTCTAATTAACTGTTTCTTTGTGTTTTTTTCTCAGCTGTTAGATCCTATGGTGACAATCTGCTCAGCTTTCTCCCCTGCCTCTCCAATCACCGTGCAACCGATCTTCCTTACGGCCTCAACACAGGTGATCCCAATTTTGTATACCACCTGATATGTGATCAAATGGCCCGTAAGCTGCCTGAATCAGATATACTTGTTACAAACACAATCCAAGGATTGGAATGCAATCTTGACTCCTATTTTAAACAAAATTTCACCAACTATTTTCCTGTGGGTCCTTTTCACCTTCTTAATCCATCCCAAAAAGAGCCTCCTACAGATTCCTATGGTTGCCTCTCTTGGCTTGATCGCCACGAGCCGGCAACTGTTGCTTACGTAAGCTTAGGCACTATTGCATTTCTTTGCCCGTCTGAGCTTACCTCCCTTGCCAACGGGTTGGAAGCGAGTGGCGTGCCATTTCTTTGGTCTTTAAAGGAAGAGACGCAATCTCACCTTCCGTCAGGATTTATAGATAGAATGAATGAGACTGGTAAGGGGAAAATTGTTCCATGGACCCCACAAACTAGCGTGCTAAAACATTCTGCAGTGGGCGCATTTGTTAGTCATTGCGGGTGGAATTCGGTATTAGAAAGCATTGTTGGAGGGGTTCCATTGGTTTGTAGACCGTTCTTTGGAGATCAGACGATAAATACAAGGTTGGTTTCGTATGTTTGGAAGGTTGGAGTCGCAATGGATGCCGGAGTTTTCACAGAGGAAACTGTTGTTAGGGCTTTTGATGTGATATTCAAAAGGGATGAGGGAAAGAAGATGAAAAGCAAAATGAATGAGCTAAAGGACATGGTAATTGCAGCAGTAGAAGAAAATGGTAGCTCAAAGGAGAATTTGAAGAGGTTGATGAAGATTGTTTGTGGATCTTAGTTATGTCGTTGAGTCGCCTTTATGGATAGAATACAATTTGTGCAAGCTGGATTCAATGCTTGCCTATGTTTTGTTGGAATTTCCATGTTCAATCAAGTATTATCTAGGATATATATAAATTTGTTCTACTTATCGTGTGCAGTATGTATAGTCAAGTTGATTCTAGACATATATATATGATGTTAAATATGTCTTTATTGATAGTGTTTTGAGCGTGGGGTTGAAATTAGGTTGTTTTGATGGAACAAAGTATCATTAATTATCTTTTTTGTAGCTCTCATTATGTGGAATATCAATATGCAGCAGCCCCAAAAGGCACATTTTTCATTTTCTGGGCTGCATCATTCTCAGATAATGTATATCTTTTCTCTATCTTTGTTCATTCAAGGCTAGGCCTGATTATATTTTAATGTTGGGCTTGATCCAACTCATAATTTTTTTTGTACGAAGGCCCATAATTAGAGGTTGTCCTATATGTCGGCCAGCTTTCTTGAGTATTGGTTTATTTATTTATGTCAATATTTTTCTAATTTTGCGTGGCCTACAGATTTGAGATTTTTCTCATTATCTAATTTTGCGTGGCAAAGCCGACGGTAATATACGAAGGCCCATAATTAAAGGTTTTTCTATGTGTCGACCACTCAACCTACAGTTTTTTCTTCGGCTCACACTTACCATCTAGAGTTGTAATTTCACAATATAATGGTCTGAATTGAGTAAGGAGCCGAAGGAGGTACCTCCTCTTCATGTCTTGATGTATTCAACTATTCAAGTGTGCATGCTGATGCATTGATATTCAAATACTACTAGACTTTTGAGGTCCTTTATGACCAAGAATATAGACAAAAAGCACAATGAAAATTAAATTAATGAAAATTCCACTTTAAATTTTTGATGAATAAGTATCTAAATGACCAAGAAGTTATAATAGAAATATATCTTAATTTCTTTTTTAACTCAGAAATATTAAAGGTGCGGCTGATATAATGACATTCTAAAACCAACTTTCGTTATAAATTTGTTGAAAAGTAAACTTTAGTAAGACAATTAGTGGAATTCTTAAGAAAAGAAAAGTAGTTTTTTAAGAAAAGAAAAGTAGTTTTTGCTTGGTATCATATGCCAAATAGAATTCTCACTTAACTATAAATGAAAAAGAAAATTTTGGAAACAAAATAATGGAAAAAAAAACAATAATAAAAGTACCAAACCCATCCAGAATGATTCGCAGCAGACATCACTACCCCAGAGATAACACAGAGTATCTGGTTTCCAAATTCAGTGAAGTTCCGCACATTTATCTATCCGAACTGACCACAGAAGATCTGTAGTCTCCTAATGTAAAACGCGCGAAGCAAATCACCAACGGTCGGTAGGCGGTAACCACACCGCATTCTATCTTCATTTCCCAATCCATATCGCGTCTTCTCCTTCTTTTTCTCAGGCACTCACTCAAACGATGCCCCAGTCGCTCTTTTTTCGACCGCTCCTCTCTCTCCATGAAACCCGCGCCTCACCTCCACACTTCTCTTCTATCCCCTCTCGCCCCACTCAAACCCCAACCCGCAAACGAGTCCGGATGAAACCCCTTGGACCCAGTCTAAGGCAGCTCACGGCCCGAATAGTGGATCTAACGAAAAGGAGGCAGCTGAAGCAGATCTTTGCTGAGGTGGAGGAGGTGAGGAAAAAGAACATTAAACCTAACACTATTGTGATGAATGCTGTGATGGAGGCGTGTGTGCACTGTGGGGATGTTGATACTGCTCGCAAGGTGTTCGAGAAAATGTCTGGCCCGGATAGTTGTGGGGTTGACTGTGTATCTTATGGTATATTGTTGAAGGTATTGTTACTTCAAATAATTTATTTTCCTGCTATCAAGAAAGAAGGTTTATTGCAGTTTGAAAATTGCAATTACAACCTTGCACTTTTAGGTTGTTTGGAAGGGGTTGTGTATGAAAGGTAGGGATGAGAAAGGAATGGGAATATTAGATGTGCAAACTTGCTCCACTGCTTGTCGCCATGGAGAGAAGGAAATAATCATTCTAGACAATGCATTATATAATAGAATTAAGAGAAAGAGAAGGCTTTTTTTTTTTTTTTTGGAATCTGATATATCAAATTTTCTCTGATCTCGTCTATGCTCCTTTCTGGAGTTTACAAAAACTGGATGTTTGGAAGATAGTGCCAGTGAGGTTTACCCTTATATTGCCTCCCCCCTCTCCTTGTATAAATGTTACGGACCAAGATTAGAAATTTTTTATAACTTCCCCTCACATTCTAATACTAAAATGTGGCACAGCCCAACTTCTTTATACAAGTGCAATAAATCCTGTCGAATTTAATTCATATAAGCTTTTTACAGTTAAGGGTAAATCTGTCAATATTCAACTGAATGTACTTTGTCCATCCTGGTAATCTCACAATTTGGGTCAATTGCACATATTCGAAATTATTATTAGCGTCAGTATGCAAATATGAGAAATGTTGAGGATACTTTGCCAATTTAGTGAAGCATCTGGTGTTATTTACAAAAATTCTGATGATAAAAAAGTTTGACATTGGTTGAGTTTAGTATCCCTTTTGCAATGTTTCTTAGAGTAGATCTAAGGTATTCTTAAGTTCACTAAGTTCTTGGTGAGCTTAACTTTAAAATCTATCGGATTGACTTCAAATATGAATCCAAACCGTTGAAACCGATCTACTTGATGCGTGATGCGTTTACATGCAATTTTTTTATTTTTTGAATTAATTTAGTATATATTCGAGCGGTCAAAAAATGATAAAAAATGAATGCATTAGAATTAACCTATAAACCTTCTTTTTTGACCACTTGACCTTATACTAAATCAATTTAAAAATTAATTTTTTTTTATGTAAACGCATAACTCGTGAAGTGGATTGGTTTCAACGGATTGGATTCGTCATTAAAGTCAATTTGATAGGTTTTGAGTTAACTTACCAAGAAGCTTGGTGAGCTTAAGAACACCCTAATTCTACTCATGTTTCTTAACTAATGCAATTTTGTGTAATTTCCAGTTATTGCAATGAATAATACCTATTTTTTTTTTCTTTTCTTTTTTCTGGTAAAGGGCTTGGGGCAGGCTCGAAGGTTCGATGAAGCATTCCAAATTATTGAATCTGTTGAAGATGGTACTGCTACTGGAAGCCCCATGCTGTCTGCTCGACTTTTTTATGGTCTTTTAAATGCAATTCTTGAAAAAGGTTTGTGAATGGTTAAAACTAAGATTCTTGTACAGTCAGCTTGTGCCAGTTGTACTGGTATTCCTAAGACTACAATTTAGCCGCTCTTCTTTGTTAACTTCTTATTCTTGTTTAATTTGGTGCTTAGTTGGATAGTTTAGGGAAAATTTAGGCTAAGTTAGGTTAATTGATCTGAAAAGAAATTAAGGAAGGCACAATTGAACCATAAGATTCTTGTTGCTCAATATTTTTCATTCTTCAAATAAGCTGGGGAGATGGTTTATTGTTAAATAGATGAAAGTGATAAGACATTGGTAGATACTTAGATCTAATTTCTGCAATATTTATCTCCACACAAGTATTGATAATATCCTGATAAACCCTACCAATTTCAATAGGAGATATGCGCCGTGCAAATGCACTTGTTGCAAGATGCCGGAAAGTTCTTAATGATGAAGGTGACTCTGTTTACTTATACAATCTTCTAATGAAGGTAACCCTCTGCTTAAATTTTCTCTGACATTTGTAAATTAGTTTAATGACATGAATGCTATATACATATTCCTTGTGCATGGCTTTGCAAAAACTTTGTTCTTCCCATGCTGAGTTGTATTTACAAATAACTAAACATATATTACTATTTACTTGCAAACAATGCCCAATATATCTTATAGTTACAAGTTTGCAACTCTAGATCAATATGGCACATTTGTCATTCTTTTATGACCAGGGTTCAAATACCTCATGTCTTTCATTCCTACTTCATACCCTCACATCTCTATCTCCGTTTTCCAAGTCCAAACAGTCGATCCGAACCGCTCAACATGATCTGCATATAATGTGTTTCGAGACCAAATTTTATATTTTTTGGAAAAAAATTTCTAATGTTTTAGATAGGTACAAAATCACTGTTTTTCAGAATATTCTGACCATCCAAAAACTGTGATTATGTACCTATCTAAAAAGAATAGTAAAATTTCTTAGAAATATATAAAATTTGGTCTCAAAGCACATTTTAATATGGAGATCATGTTGAGCGGTTCGGATCGACTGTTTGGACTTTGAAAATGGATAAGGATGTGAGGCACGAAAGACATGAGGCATATGAACTCTACTCTTCTTTTATTTACTTTAATTTGCAAAGTTTGGAGTATAAATGGTAGAAACACACAAGTTAATCTCTATTTAAGTTAACATAATAATTTCTTACTTGAGAGTATTTTTTTATTTTTTGAACTAATATTTTCAGGGATATGCAAAGGCAAGCTTTCCTCTTGGTGCTCTGACAGTTAAGGATGAGATGATGCGGCAGGGGGTCAGACCTGACAAGCTAACCTACAACACACTCATTTCTGCATGTGTAAAGTCAGGAGAAATGGAGAAAGCAGTTCAGTTGCTTTCAGATATGAAGGTGTCTTGCCACTAGTGCTCCAAAGGCCAGTTTAAATTACATCTCTTGTCACTTGTGCTTTCTATTTGGAATTTGGATGTTACTAGTCCTCTATTTCTCCTCTTCTTTTTAATTTTTTTTTTTGAAGTTTAGTGGAGAAGTTTCCACTAAAAGATATATTAATAAGAAAAGTATTTACAACGCGTGGGCTGTATTTGACAGTCCATCAACCTAGTCACTATTACAACAGCTCATTTTGAAAAATTTCCCTTTTTTAAAAAAAAAAAATTGGCAAGGTGCACCTTACTGATCAGATACTACTGGTTTTTTCCTTTTTTAAAAAAAATATATATATATATTTTCTGCAGAGAACATCAAGTGCTTCCCATGTATTTGCCTGTCAACATTGTTGACTGTATTACATCCAAGCCAAAGTCCATTAAAGCAAAAGTGACATAACTTTCAAGAACTTTATCATATCAGCTAATCTCCTTCATACTCAAGTTCATATTCCCTTTTAGCTCAACATGATAATTTCTTGTTTTAATGTTAGTTTAATTTGGGTTTGCACAATACGAGAGCTTAGTTTTACAGGCAAAATTTTCAATATTCTTTTGGAAATCATTATTTAATAGTGTAAGTCATTGTTTCTTTTCTGTCCCAATAATATAACAGGTGGGTGTTATTTCCAAAGATTTCTACTAGCTTTCTGCAAAAATGAAATTTTTTGCTGTCCCTTCAAAATTCATTTCAGTTTTATTTTATTTTGCTAAAAACCTTGTATACATTTTAAGCATTATACCTTGCCTTGAAGTTCATCCTATTCAATGCTTAGGTGAGGCCAAATTGAATTATAGCAAAGAGAATAGTATTGTTTTTCTGTCTGTATATTCAAATTTTTTTTCCCTCTTTTTCTTGAATCGCATGCAATTTATGTAAATGATTGGAAAAGGTCGAAATGTTGAATTGAATTTGCAAGGCCTGTCTTTCCTCAACAGAGAAGTGCAACCTCAGGTTTCCTTATGCAGTTTTCTTCAATTGAAATGGATGATTATACCTATTTGAGTTGTCATTATCCATTTTATGGTCTAATTAAATGGTGATACTAAATTTAGGTCATGTTATACTGTCAGAAAATTTGACCTTGTCTGATCACTTCTTTGTATCATTTAACAATTGACTAAGGTTCCAATTAAAATTGCTTTTTTGCTGACGAAAATAATATGTTTTCTTTATACAGGAAGAAGCTAGAAGATCTGACAGCAACGAGCTCATCCCAGATGCTGTTACTTACACAACTTTACTTCAGGTGCATGCTCAATGTAAAAGAAAGATTGTTATGTATTTAATCCCTGTTTTAACATTTATTACATGCGAAAATAGTAATGTCCACTCAACAAATGCTCAAATGAATAAATAATAGTTGTGATTGTAGGGTTTTGGGAAAAGAAAAGATGCAGATATGGTGATGAAGATTGTGATGGAAATGAAATCAACTTGTCTACATATTGATAGGATTGCATACTCCACAATGGTCGATGCATTGTTGGCTTCTGGATCAATTAAAGGTCGCTACTGTAATTAAATAATATTAATTAGTTAAATTGTTTCAGTATGAAATTGAGTCATAACTCCTGTCTTCAATTGGATAGAAGTAGACAATATTATCCTCAGTTGGCCTACCTTCTAGTTCTACCCTTGTCAAGACCAAATTAGGCTGAAGTTGAACACATAACAGATTCTGAGTATTTACACTGGTTAGAAATATTTGGTTGAATTGAGACACAAAACTCTTGGAGAAATTTTCTTCTATGTAACATATATGTATGTCTGTAGCTTGGTGCACATTGGACAAAAACGGGGGGTTCTTTGCAAATGTTGGGTTGAAAAGGAGGAGGTACTGAAAGCTGTTAAAATAATTTAATATCTAGATTGCGTTTGAAAATGTAGGTGCTCTTTGTATTTTTGGTGAGATAATAAAGAAATCCGGCAATGATAAGGACCTAATACCAAAACCTCACCTCTTCCTTTCTATGATGAGAGTCTTCGCATCACAAGGTGATATTGACTCAGTCAAAAAGTTCAATTCACGGATGTGGCTTGATTCGGCCGGGTCAATATGTCTTTCAACCCGTTCAGAAGCTAATGAGCTTCTAATGGAGGCTGCCATAAATTGTAACCAGGTTCATTTTCTAGCCTAAATTTTTTAACCCTATATTCTATATGGTTGTTTACTGAATCTATATATCATTCATCAATTTATTTCCCATGTTTCATGACTAATACGGATAATTATCAGGTGCAAATAAAACAGCCAATTAAAACAAAGTTAGGTTTCTAAATAATGACTATATTGCCCTTAATAATTTTTTAAAAATAAATTTACTTCACAATGAGTTTATATAAAGGATGCTTGAACTCAGTGCATATCATCTAAACTCTAAATCATCATGGTTTTGATTCTGTTTTAATTTGGATTTATGTGAAAAAAAAAGCCTTCTCAGTAGAAATAAGATATCAAAACATGAATCTACCATTTTTTATCACATAAAATTGTGGTTGGGTGTGATCTAAAATGAGCTGGTGTTTATGATGCAAATGTTTCAAATTATTTTGTCAGTTTTAAGTTGATCTTAAAAGGTTATGATTCTATAATACATATCTTCCATTTTTATCTATCTCAATAGCTCTTTTCTCGAGTTAGGTGAAACTCTGAATTTTGATAGAATGAAACAAGAGTAACAATATTCAAGTTACCTTCAGTAGTGGCGATAGTTTTATATATCTACTTTTCATGCACATTATACACATGCATATTCTTAGGTGCTTGCATGACTTTGTGGAAGTATATTGATCTTTAATATAATTCCAATGTCAACAGGTTGATGTTGCCAAAAAGCTTCTTTCAAGAATAGTAAATGAACAAAGCTTTTCTTGGACAAGCAGAGGAGGAATGGTAGAGAAACAATCTTTTTAGTACTTAGTTTTTCTCTTTTTTTCTTTTTTGAAGAAAATTGTTCGGTATATCACATTAACAAAAGCAATGTTGATTTATTTGGGCTGATCTCAAAACTTATTTAAGAGATGAACACAATTTAATACTTGCAACTTTGACCAGGCGGCAATCAAAGTGGAGGTTTTATCAGGATTCACCAACTCGAAATTTAGACCTCAAGTTCTTCCCGAGGTTACTCCCTCTCTTACCTGTCATATGCTTATATGAATTTAGCAAAATTGCTATAGTATTTCTAAATTGTATTTTACAAGTTTGGTACTATGGCTATTCTAATTGTAGATGGAATTGTAGGTTTTGTTGGATCAACCAGTGGAGAAATATATGGTACCATTTGAAGAGGCTAGACCACTAAATGCCAACATAATGTTGCGTGATGTTGTGATGCGCTTTTTCAATGAAGCAGCAATTCCTGTCACTGACGAGTGGGGTAACTGTATCGGAATTGTTCAAAGGCGTGATTGTGTAAAGGTGAAAGGATAAATTGTGATCTTCATGCTCACTTGGCTTCTTTTGTTTCTTGCAAATAATTTTTTTATGCTCATTGTTTACAGTTGAATGTACCTCTTTCGTCCTTAATCACGGGACCACCGCCATGTGTCACTGCTTCAACTGCAGTTGCTCGGGTAATTGATCTGCTTCTAGACAAGAAATATGAAATGATTGTAGTTGTGAAAGGTGGAGACTTGTACAGCAGCCCATTCCGCTCAAGTTCGAGGCCTCTTGGTGTTTTTTCTCTTGATCGGTTGTATAGGCTAGCCTCTAATTCTGAATCACTCTCTTCTGATAGAGATCTAACACGCGATGATGCTTAATTTCCATTTTAATTTTTTGTTTCTTGTTCATATTTTTTGGAGAACCCATATCAACGTTTCGAAGGTAGTAAAGGTATTCCGTTCCAGGGTTGCCACTTTTTTGTTTTTGCTTTATTATATCATAATAAGTGTGGCAAAGAATTTGGTCTGGAGGTATACAAATTTTAAAATGTCAAGGGAAAAAAGAAAAACGAAATTTATAGGCCGAAGCATTTCTCATGTCCGGCCCACTATCCTGTAAAACCCAAATGCTGTTTTAAACCAAAACCTTGTTTATCAAATGCAGTTTTGCTGTAACTTGAACAGCTGAGTTGAGAGATCCGAAATGATGTGTTAGCTACAATTTATTTCCCAAAACAAAGTACTAATTTTGTGCACAGCCTATTGAGTTCTCCTACTTTTTAAATTGGTAATTCTTAGGAGCTAAACATGGGTAATCTAATTAAAATGTTTATCAGTTTATTTATGGCAAATAAATACAATTTTAGTGCGCTATGTACGATTCTGTTGATAATAAAAAATTCATATATAAAATCCACTTTATCAGAACGAAGCACATATGAAACGGTTCCCGAACTAGCTATCACAAAAACACAAAAACACAGTTGTTAGTGCGCTGTCACAGTGTTCTTTTCTTCTTTCATTTAGTTCTTCGGTTAGAAAGAAGAAAAGGTGGCAGTGCATTTATAAAGTTTGACCCACATAAAAGGATGATTATGGAACGCTCCCCACTTCCCATCCAATTTTGTGATAGTTGAGTTCCGGGGATCAATTGTTAATTTCTTTTGTGGCTTGCCAATAGATGATTATGCCTGTTTGCTTGCTTTGATTCAACGATTTTTTTTTTCGTATGTACTGATATTACAATTATATTCTCAATTTTAAATATTTGTCAACTCTTTGCCCTATTGAAATATAAATATTCTTCTGCACGTCTATCTTTTATATATAATACACTCATTTTTTATTTAAAAAATATTACTTATATGAAAAAAAAATTTATATTGCATGTGTTGTCTATCATTTAGATGGAAATCAAATTGAGTGAATTTAAAATTTGATTGGACATCCAACAAATTTTTTTTGGTTAAACTTATATATTTATATTTAAAAAATAAGCTAAAACAACCCCAATCCAATTCCATACAGTTGAAACTCAACCATTTAACTATATAACTTTTAAATTGTCCTAAGCTTGAAAAGCTAAAGAAGTACTTTCAAATTGTACCAATTTAGATAATTTAATTGATGCATCGTAAATGATGGATGTATGCAAAAATTACCTTATATATAGACAGATCTATGATGCTCGAGTGTTTCCTTATTTAGTAAATTAGTATGAAACTTTCACCCCATTTCAAAATTTGTCATTATTTATAGTTTTACCAGATAGATTTCAATAGGTATGCCATCATGTAAAATGTATAACATGACCTATTAAAATTTTAATTGACCCACATAATTTTTTTTTTTGAAAAAAAAATTCCAGTGTACATATATGTACAATGATATATATGAAACAACTGTATTTTTGTATCTAGCTAATTGATGCATAAGTAAAATCAACGGTCCAATGAACTAAGCGGTTCATTTTCAGCTTCTTGGACAAAATAAATTTAAAAGTTTATAATAATTGATGTGAATAATCACTTCATAAAAAAATTAAAAGAAACATAATCAATATTCACATTTTCAACTAATATCAAATTCTGAATTACTGATGTAAAAAAAATAATGATCTGAGATAAAACAGTAAAGACAAGATTACATGCAGATACCTTGTTTTTTGGTACAAGATACTTGAGACCGCTAGAATCCACATTCAGATTTTCATGTCTGGTCAGAAAGTCTTTGCAACCAATCAAAAATTGCAGGTACAGTATTAGATTTTGAAATTTGTTTTTTTTTTGTGGGACCAAGCATAATTTTTTTTTTTACTGTGGATGACAATATCATTAAGGGCTTACATACAGTTGCATGTCTAATTGAGGTTGGTGTTTCCCAACCACAATTAATTAGAAATCGTAATATCAGACTCAAATGTCCCATTAAAACAGTATATAAAGCTACCTGACCTATTAATTGTGCGCTGTTCTCTGAAAAAGAGAGTTCTATATAAAAGTTAGGCATAGCACTTGTCAACATCAGTACTCTTACCAAATGCCAATTCTCTTTCATTGCTTAGCCCCATGTTTTTTAAATAATAAACAACTATATATATATATATATATTTTTTTTTTTTATTATAAAAATGTCACAAAATTATGTTAATTTTTTAATGTATATATTTAGAAGTGCTACCTATATGCATATATATGTTCAAAGTTAATAGATCATGAGTTTTGAATTTTTGAAATTTAGAGAATAATTATTTTAATATAGAGTGAGGCTACGGACGTTACTTTGCAAAGTGCGGATCGGTCCCTGCAATGAATTTATATCTCCGTTTACAAAGTCCAAGCATCCGAACCATTCCACATGATTTTCATATGAAAATATACTTCAAGATCAAATTATATATTTTTTTAGAAACTTTTTGAAGGTTTATATATATATAAATATATAGGACAGTGCTACGGTGCTATGCATATATAAGGGCCCCTCCGTGCTACGGCTCACTTTTTGAGTTTTCAAAATCCTAACGGTCAATCCGAACCGTTCAACATGATCTCCATATGAATATGTACTTGCAAACCAAATTTTACATTTTTTAGAATTTTTTTACTATTTATTAAGCCACTTTGAAAATCGCTGATCCAATGGTCCAGCAGATTTTACTGTTGTGTACAAATTAGTGTTTTTTCAAAGTGGCTTAATAAATAGTAAAAAAATTCTAAAAAATGTAAAATTTGGTTTGCAAGTACATATTCATATGGAGATCATGTTGAACGGTTCGGATCAACCGTTAGGATTTTGAAAACTCAAAAAGTGAGCCGTAGCACGGAGGGCCCTTATATATGCATAGCATGCTAGCCAATCCCTATATATATATATAGAGAGATGAGCTAGGGTGAGACGTGGAGTAAAACAAGTTTGTACTCCACGCCATATTTTCATTTTGAAAATTCAAACAACCGATCCGAACCGCTTAACATGTTCTCTATATTGAAATGTGCTTGGAGACTAAATTTTACATTTTTTGGAATTTTTTTACTATTTATTAAGCCACTTTGAAAATCGCTGATCCACTGTGAACAGTAAAAAACAGTAAAAATTTCTGGACCACCGGATCAGCGATTTTCAAAGTGGCTTAATAAATAGTAAAAAAATTTCAAAAAATGTAAAATTTGGTCTCCAAGCACATTTCAATATGGAGATCATGTTGAGCGGTTTGGATTTTCAAAATGAAAATATAGTGCCATGGAGCAAAAACTTGTTTTACTCCACGTCTCATTTTAGCCCAATTCTATATATATATATATATATAGAGTGGCTAATATCAAAACGTTTGTTCCTAGCCCCCGGTGCAACCAAGTTGTTTTCGGGTTTTCAAAGTTCAAACGGTCGATGTGAACCGTTAGATGTTTAATCTATATTAAAATATGCTTGGAGACCAAATTTTACATTTTTTGGAATTTTTTTGCTATTTATTAAGCCACTTTGAAATTTGCTGATCCGGGTGAACAGTAAAAACAGTGCAACTAAATTCTGGACCATGTGATCAGCAATTTTCAAAGTGGCTTAATAAATAGCAAAAAAATTCCAAAAAATATAAAATTTAGTCTCCAAGCACATTTCAATATAGAGAACATGTTGAACGGTTTGGATCGACCGTTTGGACTTTAAAAACCCGAAAACAACTTGGTTGCACCGGGAGCTAGGAACAAACGCGAAGCATAAAGCACTCCGTGCTACGGCTCACTTTTTTGAGTTTTCAAAATCCTAACGGTCGATCCGAACCGTTGAACATGATCTCCATATTAATATGTACTTGCAAACCAAATTTTACATTTTTTAGAATTTTTTTACTATTTATTAAGCCACTTTGAAAAAACACTAATTTGTACACAACAGTAAAATCTGCTGGACCATTGGATCAGCGATTTTCAAAGTGGCTTAATAAATAGTAAAAAAATTCTAAAAAATGTAAAATTTGGTTTGCAAGTACATATTAATATGGAGATCATGTTCAACGGTTCGGATCGACCGTTAGGATTTTGAAAAATCAAAAAGTGAGCCGTAGCACGGAGAGGCCCTATGCTACGCGTAGCATATTAGCCAAATCCTATATATATATAGATAGGCTATGGTGAGTTGTGAAGTAAAACGTCGTTTTACTTCACGCCATATTTTCATCTTGAAAATTCAAACAACCGATCCGAACATTCAACTTTTTCTAAATATTGAAATGTGCTTGGAAACTAAATTTTACATTTTTTGGAAGTTTTTTACTATTTATTAAGCCACTTTGAAATCACTGATCCACTGTGAGCAGTAAAAAACAGTAAAATTTTCTGGACCACCGGATTATCGATTTTCAAAGTGGCTTAATAAATAGTAAAAAAATTCCAAAAAATGTAAAATTTAGTTTCCAATCACATTTCAATATAGAGAATATGTTGAGCGGTTCGGATCGGTTGTTTGAATTTTCAAAATGAAAATATGAGCGTGAAGTAAAAATGACATCTTACTTCACAACTCACCATAGCCCAGCTATATATATATATGAGTAGGGTTAAAATGCACCATTGGTTTTGTGCTCCAATCATGCTCCACATTCTTATCTTCATTTTCAAAGTCCAAACAGTCAATCCAAACCGTTCACCATGATCTTTGTATTAAAATGTGTTTGGAGACCAAATTTTATATTTTTTGGAATTTTTTTACTATTTTTTTAGATAGGTACAAAATTACTTTTTTTAGAAGATTCTGGACCATTCAAAACAGTGATTTTGTACCTATCTAAAAAAATAGTAAAAGAATTTCAAAAAATATAAAATTTTGTTTCCAAGCACATTTTAATATGAAGATCATGTTGAGCGGTTCGGATCGACTGTTTGGACTTTAAAAACGGAGAAAAAGACGTGGAGCATGATTGGAGCACAAAACCAATGGTGCATTTTAACCCTACTCATATATATATATATATAGTATGGCTAATTTGCTGCTGGCAGCATTTCGGCGAGGTGCTTACGGGGGCATATCTTAGTATTTGATGTTCAAACAACAAATCCAAATCATTAGATGTTCAATCTATATTAAAATCTACTTGGAGACCAAATTTTACATTTTTTGGAATTTGTTTACTATTTTTTAAGCCACTTTGAAAATTGTTGATCACATGGTCCAGAATTTGGTTGCACTGTTTTTACTGTTCACCCGGATCAGCAATTTTCAAACCAGCTTAATAAATAGTAAAAAAATTCCAAAAAAATTGAAATTTGGTCTCCAAGTAGATTTTAATATAGATTGAACATCTAACGGTTTGGATTTGTTGTTTGAACATCAAATACTAAGATATGTCCCCGTAAGCACCTCGCCGAAATGCTGCCAGCAGCAAATTAGCCATACTCTATATATATATAGAGTATGGCTAATGTGCTTCCTCTAGAACTTCGGTCTCGTGTTTCCGGGGGCATATCTTAGTGTTTGATGTTCAAACAACAAATTCAAACCATTAGATGTTCAATCTATATTAAAATGTACTTGGAGACCAAATTTTACATTTTTTGGAATTTTTTACTATTTATTAAGCCACTTTGAAAATTCCAGATCATATGATCCAGACTGTTTTTACTGTTCACCCGGATCTGGAATTTTCAAAGTGGCTTAATAAATAGTAAAAAAATTCCAAAAAATGTAAAATTTGGTCTCCAAGTACATTTTAATATAGATTGAACATCTAACGGTTTGAATTTGTTGTTTGAACATCAAACACTAAGATATGCCCCCGGAAGCACGAGGCCGAAGTTCTAGAGGAAGCACATTAGCCATACTCTATATATATATATATATATATAGAGGCTGGCTACTATGCTTATATAAGCATATGCCCCCATATGCTTATAACTCATTTTTGCGTTTCCAATGTTCAAATGGTCGATCCGACCGTTCATCTTGTTCTCCATATTAATATGTGCTTGGAGACTAAATTTTACATTTTTCTGAATTTTTTTACTATTTATTAAGCCACTTTGAAAATTGCTGATCTGGGTGAACAGTAAAAACAGTGTTTCCAAAATTCTGGACCACCAGATCAGAAACTTTCAAAGTGGCTTAATAAATAGTAAAAAAATTCAGAAAAATGTAAAATTTAGTCTCCAAGCACATATTAATATGGAGAACAAGATGAACGGTCGGATCGACCATTTGAACATTGGAAACGCTATTATGCTCATTTAAGCATATGGGGGCATATGCTTATATAAGCATAGTAGCCAAGCACTATATATATATATATATATATATATATATATATATATATATATATATATATATATATATATGAGGAGGGTTCAAATGCCTCCACCATGCCTCTAATTTTAAAAACTTTAATAACTCAAAATTTAAAACTTAAAAGTCAAAATAAAACCGTTGGATATGATCTACATCATTTTATCTATACACATGTAAAAAATTATGACATTTCAATTTTGTTTTGGTTGTCATCAAGAGCTTGTAAAAAACGTACTAATGGGGATAATTTCTAGACGTTGATTTTTGAACTTATTGATTCACATAAAAACAAAATCGAAATGTGATAATTTTTTATGAGCACATAGATAAAATGATGTAGATCATATCCAATGGTTTTATTTTGACTTTTAAGTTTTAAATTTTGAGTTATTAAAGTTTTTTAAAATGGAGGCATGGTGGAGGCACAAAAAATGGAGGCATTTGAACCCTCCTATATATATATATATATAGAGTAGAACTAGGGTGCTCTCGAGTTCACCAAGCCCTTGGTGAACTCAAGTCCAAAACTCATCGGATCGGCTTCAAACGACGAATCCGACCGTTGAAATCCGTCTACCTTACGAGTGATGCGTCTACATGCAAAAATTTTAAATTTTGAAATTAATTTTGCATAGAGTCAAGTGGTCAAAAAACGTCAAAAAATGAATGCATTAAAATTAATTTATTAACCTTCTAATTTTGACCACTTGACTCTATGCAAAATTAATTTCAAAATTTAAATTTTTTGCATGTAGACGCATCACTCGTAAAGTAGACGGGTTTCAACGGTCGGATTCGTCGTTTGAAGCCGATCCAATGAGTTTTGGACTTGAGTTCACCAAGGGCTTGGTGAACTCGAGAACACCCTAGTTCTACTCTATATATATATATATATATATATATATATATATATTAACCTTCAATAAAGTTTCTAAAAAAAATATAAAATTTGGTCTCCAAGCATATTTTCGTATGAAAATCATGTGGAACGGTTCGGATGCTTGGAAAATCACAACTTTTCATTAAATAAAAAAATAAAAAAAATCAGCAAAGCAATGATTTTCAAAATTTTTGAAAAAATAGTAAAAAATTTCCAAAAAATGTAAAATTTGGTCTCCAAGCACATTTTAATATGAAGAACATGTTAGAAGGTTCAAATCGACTATTTGAACTTTAAAAATAAAGATATGAGCGGGAAGTAAAACACCATCTTTAATTTTCAAAACAAGTTAAGCCCATATATATATATATATAGAGAGAGAGATAGGCTATGGTGAGTTGTGAAGTAAGATGTCATTTTACTTCACGCTATATTTTCATTTTGAAAATCCAAACAACCGATCCGAACCGCTCAACATTTTCTAAATATTGAAATGTGCTTGGAGACTAAATTTTACATTTTTTGGAATTTTTTTACTATTTATTAAGCCACTTTGAAATCGCTGATCCACTGTGAACAGTAAAAAACAGAATATTTCTGGACCACCGGATCAGCGATTTTCAAAGTGGCTTAATAAATAGTAAAAAAAATTCAAAAAATGTAAAATTTAGTCTCCAAGCACATTTCAATATAGAGAACATGTTGAGCGGTTCGGATCGGTTATTTGGATAATGAAAATATGAGCGTGAAGTAAAAATGACATCTTACTTCACAACTCACCATAGCCCAGCTCTATATATATATATTAGATGTTTTGCTATATTTTTTTTAGATAGATAGAAAAATCACTACTTTAATTCGGATGGTTCAATATCTTTAGATAAAGTGCTTTTCTACCTATCTAAAATATGTATAATTCACTGTGTACATTTTTATGGCGAGAGAGAAAAAAGGATCACATTTTAAAGAAAATAGGGGAATTGTGAGCTAATTAGAGACTACATTTCAAATTCCTGTAGAAAGAACTCCTAGAGTGCAGCCAGATAGAAGAAACAACTGATCAATTTGGTCTGTAATTTGTAAGTTTGTGATTCTTTTTTAAAAATAAGAATAAATATGACATTTTGAACACAAATAATAATAGAATACCAACAATCCTTATAAAAATATTATAATACTGAGAAGTGAGAACCAATCTTTAATTTATAGTTATTAAGGCAATGATCTTAGTTAATTGTGTGAGGCGTCATATTTCGAAAACTTGGATGGAAATAATTGGATGATTTTGACCTTCAATCTTTTACTAAAATAAAAAAAAATCATAATACTTATAATTGTGGACAGTCTCAAAATTAGTAATAATTATTTAGAACTAACTGATGTGACCTGGTTATATGTATGCATTAGTGAAACAATGTTTTTGTTCGTAGTTTAATTATGTGATCTTTTAATTATTTGGTTAGTTACGAATTATATATTATTAATCCATCATATAATTGGGGACTTCAAATAAATATATCTGTTAAGACTAGGCCTGTGAATTATTTAATCTGATTTCTTCATAATTCTAATTAAAGAACTCTAGCTACTTGGTATGGGAAAGTCAACATGATTCTAAATTGAATATTTCAACGGTGTCGTTAAATTTGTATGCATTTTGTTTTTCTTAATTTTAGTATATTTTAATTATTTATTATTATATCAATAATGTTGTGATATAATATTTTGTTTATTTATTATTACGTCACCATTGTTTGTGAAAATATATCAATAATGTTGTCATGCTATTGCATGAATAATATTATTTTTGAATTCTTATTGTATGAACTTCACTTATCACATATTGTTTGTTCCATTAAGATTATTTTTATGAAATTTTTATACTAAGTAGAATCCGATTCACAACAGATTTACCCAAGCCCAAGAATTTTCTCTAATTAAGACGAGCTGAAATATAAAATTTTGAGAATTCTAAGAAGCACGTGGAGTATACCAAAACATTAATCTTTGTGTGAAAACGCAGTTTAAAATTCAAATTCCGCTGAAAACTTGTTGAACAATTAAAGCACGCCCTTCATTTGATAAAAACTGCGTCATCAACACGTTCCTATATTTTTTCGTTAATATTATAAGAAACATTGGTTATAAAATGAGATATATAATAACATAGTATGGTTTCCATAATGTCATGACAGAGGGAAAGAAAAAGTATAACGGCACAGATAAAAAGAATTTCCAAATTGATAATCAAGGAAACACACAAATTAATCACAACATACAATCAAAATTCAAAAAGCTAAAATCCACAATAGTTATCATTAATTGATATATATTACTCATAACTTAAGTGACAAATCGACATCAACCGAAAAATCCAGAGGAAGAGTGGCCAACACGTTCGTTCCCCGAGTTGAATTGTCGCCACGAGCCGCCTGGTTTCGAACCGCATGCGGTTGCATTACAGCAGAAAATTCATGCCGGCTTCTCTTGACACCTCTCTCTAATTTGTGTGCATTCTGATGGCCGCCTAGCGCCTGAGAGCTCTGGAACTTCCTATCACAATAGTGGCAGGTGAAAACCCTCGCTGGCTCTGGCGATGAAGTCGGCTGGAGGGATAGGTCTAGGCTAAGCTCATGTAGCTCAGAATCCATGTTAGTACTTTCTGGAAATTGAGTTAGATAGTATTGGGTAAGATGTGCATGTGTTAATTATAACTGTGGAGAAATCAATCAACATAATAATACTCATGTGGTGTGTCAGAGAAGATTAGGGTTTGGTGTTGCTCCAAGCAACTTGTAGAGAGAGAGAGAGAGAGGACCACTACTTGGTGGAGGGTGAAATTCTCATATCAGATCCCCTATTATAGGGACGATATCTTTGATATTGACCTTTACAACGCTAATCACGCACACATGTTGTTAAATCACCTCTGCAAAGTAGTCCAACCCAATGAAGAGAGAGATTTAGATGACCACATGTGGTTTGTGAGGTGGAGTTTCCAACTGGCATCGGACCGAAATCCATGTGATGCTTGGTCTAGACTGTCTGACCCGCGTTGAGATTTGCGCAAAGAATCTCAATAAATTATCCGTGTGATATCTAAACCGTCCGATCCGATTTAAATCTACACTAATTTTAATGACTCGGAAAATCTAAATTATCTGCGCGAATATCAACTGAAATTGGACAACTTAAATTGAATATTGAACATATTGATTCTATGTTAATTACAAGTTCACAACCCCACCTCACAAACCATCTTTTGGTCTAGTGGGAAAGACAATACTCTCTGCATGGGAGGTCGCAAGATCAAAACATGGATGGAGAAATTTCTTGTGGATATTAAATAGTTGGGTGGCTTGACTAGAGGTGTCAACGGGTACGATACGGGTCGGGTGGAGACATTTTCATACCCGTACCAATTATGATAACGAAAAAAAATCTTTACCCTTGTTTTTTCGAATACGGTACGAGTCAGAAAAATGGAAAAAAAAATGTCATTGACATCTCGATTTGTGCTTTCGATAAAATAATTTTCAAAACAAGAAAAAAAGAAAATAATAATAATGAATACAACTAATTTGTATTATAAAAATTTAGTAAAATACAACTTTATTGTATCATCTATTATCTTCATATAAATATATATCTATATATATAATTTGATTTTTAAAAACTATTTTATAGAATAACAGGTAAGATAATGAAAAAAAAATCGTTATCCTTATCCCTACCCGATAAGCTAACAGAAAAAATGTAACCCTTACTTTTTTTTTCGAATACTATACGGATCGAGTAAACGTATAAAAGAGTGTCATTGACAGCCTTAGGCTTGACCTCCACCTTTACTCCCAAAATAAAATAAAATAAAGAAAACAAAAAACAACCCCAGCTCACCCCAGAGGCAAATGGGAAAATAAGCTAGAGAGAGTTGAGTAACATTTGGTGGTACAAACTTATCACATTAGGGTACGTTTGGATCGTGCAAGGATTAGTGCAAGAATAGTGATTTTTGGATTAGTGGCTGAGAATAGTGCTAACCCAAGTGGCTTGAGAATAGTGCTAACCCAAGTGAGTTGAGAATAGTAAAGATGTTGTTTGGATTGTGTATTTGGAATAATGATGGAGGGAATGAATAAACTAATAATTTATTTATTTTCTTTTCAACTAACTCTAATATTTGTTTTTTTTCTTCTTCTTGGCACTAGTACAAGACTGATACCATGTCAGGGTGGACTGGTACAAGGTATTAGAGCTAGCAACCATGTCAATTTTTATGAAAATATTGATGCAATCATGTAAGCAAACCTAATCAACGAAAGATGAAATAGAGCATAATTATATGTTTTAGAAAAGGTTTGAACTTCTTCAAAAATAATGCGACAACACCATTTTTAACTAACACAAGTACAGTTCATACATTACACAAATAGTAGCACCATACATACCTACATTACACATATAGTAGCACAATACATACCTAATTTATGAAAATAATAGTACAATTAAGTCCTAAAGTAATAGTACAAGGGATATTTTTTTATATTAAAGTACTTCAGCCCTCACACATTGTCGTCATCAATTACACAAAGTTCTTCAGCCGGACCGGCTCTTTCTACATAGAAGTAAAATGGATTTTATGTTATTGAAAATAAAGTACATTAACAAGTGAATGAATGAACAATTAAAATAAATTAGGAAATATGATTCCGTACCTGAATCATCTCCTCAAGAACTTCGGGAGATGGTGGTACTACAACATGGTTTTCATAGTCCTAGCTCCAACCAATTTTTGTGGCCAACTCTCTGAAAATATTGAACTCTTTCTTCAATGTTATAAGCCTATTGCGTAGAAGATTTTTAAAAACTATCTTATAGGATAACAGGTAAGATAATGAAAAAAAAATCGTTATCGTTATCCCTACCCGATAAGCTAACAGAAAAAAATGCAACCCTTACTTTTTTTTCGAATACGATACGGATCGAGTAAACGTATAAAATAGTGTCATTGACAGCCTTAGGCTTGACCTCCACCTTTACTCCAAAAAAAAAAAATAATAAAGAAAACGAAAAACAACCCCACCTCACCCCAGAGGCAAATGGGAAAATAAGCTAGAGAGAGTTGAGTAACATTTGGTGGTACAAACTTATCACATTAGAGTAAGAAAAGTGGCCAAGGACGAGTTTGGGTATTGGGTCAATTTATGCTGTTTTGCTTTCACTGTGTAGGTGATAGAGGACGCTTCTACTTCTTTTTCTTAGATGTGGACGATATTCTGATCCAAACCAAAAAGTATTAATTCGGAATTTAATACATTCTAATTAATTTGTTCATGCTACATCTATTGTGTTAATATCTATTGACAGTGATAAAATTAAATGATATGAAATATCACTATTACAGATATATTTATTCTACTTAACATAGATTGTGCATCAAACTAATTTAGTGACTATGAATGGCGTCAATTGGCTATTTATCAAGTGATCCGAAAAATCAAAGAGTGAGGCTATAGTACTATGCATAGCGCATATTGGTTCGTACTATGAATCAATATCTTCATTTTCAAAACCCAATTAAATAGTCAATCTAAACCGATTAACATGATTTTCATATGAAAATGTACTTGCAAACTAAATTTTAAATTTCTTAGAGTTTTTTTTTACTATTTTTTAGATAGAAAATCACTGTTTTTGAACGATTTAGGATATTTTAGATCAAGTGATTTTCTCCATATCTAAAAAATTAGTAAACAAATTTTAAAAAATATAAAATTTGAGCTACATGTATATTTTCATATAGTGATCATGTTGAATGGTTTGGATCAGTGTTGTAAGAAACATCCGTTTTGACCGATTAATCGGCCGATTAGTTGTTGGCGGTGACCAAACCGTCAAGACATTTTTCGATTAATCGGCTAATTTTTTCTAATTATGACCGATTATTTCCGATTAATCGCTTGACGGTACCCTGTCTGTTCGACGAGCGCATACCGTTATTTACAACACTGGTTTGGATGGACTGTTTGAACGTACATTAAAATTGAAGACATTGATTCATAGTACGAGTCAATATGCGTTTTGCATAGTATCATAGCCTCACTCACCAAACAAATTTACAAGTTTTAATGTTTGTATAAAATTTAATATGAGACGACTGATCTAAATTACAAATAACATATTTTATTAATAAGGAAATGGTTTATGTTTTTTTTTTCACAAATCTTGACAAATGTTAGCTAGGTTTCATAGTTTCAACTTTTCTTGTACATGAAATACATTATCCTTACCAACTGTGCTAACACGTGATTCTTAACAAAAAAAAAAGTAATGCTAGTTGTCTAATAAGTCTTCATATAAATTTGATTGTTAATATATTCTTTTTAATATAAATCGGTTATAAAATTGGAAATAACTGTGATACAAATGGTTTTGAAAAAAAAATGAAATAAAAATTAAGGATAAGGCTTTCGAGCAACACAATTTTAATGCGCACGTGTCTAAATGCGCAAGTCTCGGTCACCAACATACACAAGGGGCTTATATCATCCCAACTGTCTGATTTTTATTTTATCTTTTTCAGAATAAATGGGCCCATAATGGTCCAATTTATTTAGCTAAAGAAGAACAGACAGCCCAGCTTCCGACATTTTTATTAATATCCAAAGTTAATTACAAATTAAGAAATATATCCAGAACTGCTGGGTATTTCGAAAAATGTCCATTCCGGTCAGAATCTGGGGTTTTTTTTTTTCCTCTCCCAGAAACCGGCCAAAATATGGCTGGTTTCTTCCCTTTTTTTTTTAGAGCACTATGAAGAGCAAGATAATGAAATCTAACACTGAAAATTCGAATTTTTTGTTTAATTTTTTTTGTTAAATTACTTCTTTTGATGTATAATTAGCATATTTATACTAAAATACGCTAAATTACTTGAAATTATGTTGAATTACACTATATTACATTAAATTACGCTAAATTATGTTAAATTACGCTAAAATACGGTAAATTACGATAAATTACATATGAATATGGATGATATTTTTACTGAGAAGGCGAAAACGACGACGAAACTTCAAACGGCCATAAAACGGCGCTCGAGTGTCCGATTTCAGCAAATGACCACTTTTCGGAAAGCTTGCGAAAATACGCATGCGTCAGTGCCCGTGATGCCATATTTCAAAATTCAGAATTGCCAAAAAACAAAGGGAAGAGCCTCAAAACTTGAGTTGAAGTTTCCGATTAAGATTTTCATTTCTATTATTCAATCTAGAGTCCGGCTAATATGACATTGGTGTCATTCCAAATTCAATAACACCACATCGTATACCGTTGGATCTGCTTTAATATCCGTGCAAAACACTAGTGTCTTTAATATTCGTGCAAAACACGGATATTAAAGCAGATCCAACGGTATACGATGTGGTGTTATTGAATTTGGAATGACACCAATGTCATATTAGCCGGACTCTTCAATCTAAGTAGCTCACTAAATTAGTTATATAATGAACATGTAGAATATCAATTTTTACTATTTGTGAATTTTTTTACTATTTTTATGATTTATGAAAGATGGCACAAAATCGGCCTAATTTAGCGTAATTTTGAGTAGTTTAACGTAATTTACCGTATTTCATTATAATTAGCGAAATAAGTGTAATTTAACGTAATTTAATGTAATTTAGTGTAATTCAACATAATTTCAAGTAATTTAGCGTAATTTAATTCAACATAATTTCAAGTAATTTAGCGTATTTTAGTATAAATATGCTAATTATACATCAAAAGAAGTAATCTAACAAATAATTTAAACAAAAAATTCAAATTTTCAGTGTTATATTTCATTATCTTGCTCTTCATAGTGTCTCTAAAAAAAAAAAGAGGAAGAAACTGACCAGATTATGGCCGGTTTCTGGGAGAGGAGGAAACCGGCCAGACTTTGGCCGGTATGGGCATTTTTCGAAATACCCAACGGTTATGGATATATTTATTAATTTGTAATTAACTTTGGATATTAATAAAAATGTCGGGCCCAGCTTAGCCGACTTCGATCTGATCCTCTTTTATTTTAAATCTGCGCCGTTAATTTCTTTCTGTGGCAGCATTATGATATCAAAAGATTTAGACATTTTATCCCCTTTCGCTTTTTAATTTATAATCTGAGGTACATAAACGACAAATCATTCGTAATTTCTTCCTTTCTGTTCTGCACATATATATAAAGCTTACGACAAATTTTATTATATCTGAAATTTACGACAACATGTGATTTTGAAAATTAGGATAGACACGTGTTTTATATTTATTTATTTTACAATTCATTTACTTTTTTTTTTATCAAATATATACAATTATATTATTTTTAAAGAATATACACCATATATATGTAAAATTCTATTTCTGTAAATTATATGTATATACAGAAGATAAAAGTAAAAAAAAAAATATTATATATGAATATATATAAAATTACATGTAAGTTTGAGAGAATATATGAAGTTGATTAGTTAATTAAACTATACTAATCGTCGTCAATATAACTAGCTAATATCAAAAGATCACTTATTTAATGATTAATCAGACGTACGACTTACTTGAGGGAAATTGATGAGCCCCTTTTTAGTTTTAGTTTTATCTTTTACAAATTTTTTATTGGCCAAATTAAACCATATGCCATTGCGCCATTCACTTGGTGGCGGTGAACCGGTGATTGAGTTAAAAGATTAGATCTGTTTGAACTATTTTGTAGAACATACTTAATTGGGAGCTTCATATATAATTTATTTACTCATTTTAGAATAATATTTTAGAAAATAATGCAACTCTTGTACAGCAGAGGTTTCAACCTAATTTATTGCAAAATTCACATTATTAATTCATGAATATAAATTAAGATAATAGAAATTACATATGAAATTTAATTTACAACTCAACCTCCCCTCCCCATCCGTCCCCGGAGATGTGTTCAAGACTAGTGGAATGTACAACGAGAACGGAGTAGGTCCGATGCCTATCGGACCTACTTTTAGGTTCAACGAGCATGATGACCGTCCGATCTAATTTAAGATTTGTGCGCACAAAAATTGAAACAGATATGCACGAAGTTTAAAACATTCTGCACGAATCTTAAAGCAAATTGACGGTGATTAAACCCATTGAATGAGAGTAGGTCCGATGCCCATCGGACCTACTCTCAAGTGATGTACAACATGATGCGACGAGTAGTAGTAGGGATTTTCTTTTGATGGTTTTTTTTTTTTTTTTTGATGGTTTAGTAGGGATTTTCTTAGTTTCGGCGAATGTTTGTTGAGGTGATCAGGTAAATCAAAATACCAGAACTAAAACCAAACGCTAATTAAAAATCAAGTACATATCACAGCTTAAGAGCAAGGTCAATTTCACCAGTCTCTTGCTCATGCTCTTGGGTATGATCTTTACTAACATTTGTCTCTCGAACACTCATGTTGTCTCCTCCGTATTTCTGACTGACTTGAACTCTTTGGATAAATTTTGTGTGGAGACCGGCAGCTATTACCCGTGCTTTCTTCATGCGGCGTTCCAACTTGTGTGCATTTTGATGGCCACCGAGAGCATGCGAGGTTCGGAACTTCTTCTTGCAGTAGCAGCATGTGAAAACCCTATCTGGCTCGGATGTCGAAGATGCTTCCAATGTAAGGTTCAGGTTAAGCTCTTCATTCTTTTTGTCCATCTATAGGTCACTGATGTTAATTTGGTACAATAGCTCACTGATGTTATGTAGGATATTTCGACTTTTGGTTTGAATGTAATTGGCACAAGAAATGCTTTTTAAGATTTTTCTCCTTATGAGTTGGAGGTATCATGATTGGAAAAATATCAATTTCCGTTCTTATCTGTTGCAAATTTTGAGAGAGTGATATATTTTGTCTTTGCCCGGCCGACTATAGTAGCACTGTCTTGGTTAAAAGCAATGAATTAAAGTCTTTATACAGTTTGAACTGTTGTGAAACATGCCTACTCTGAATTGTATAATGCTACAAAAAGATAGCCTTTTTTTTTGGAGGAAGAGGTGATCTTGCTTTTGTTATGTTCTATCGAAGGCCATTGTCTAGCTAGCTTTAGTTGTTGGTTACAACACATGTTACAGGATTAGGTATAGTACTTGAATTAAGAGCTTAAATAACAAATTAATAATAGTCAATTTTATTTAATATAATAACTAACTTTTGATCAAGTGACAAAGACAATTATTAATGCTCTCTGTGAGGATTGTCTCATGTACGGTGGGAATTTCCTTGTAACTATTAAATAATTGAGTAGCTTGACCTATAACTTTTACTAATTTTTTTATTTAATATGATATATACTAAAAGTACGAACAGAAAATGCTATAGTAATGTTATTTTTTTTCAGTAGATAAAGGGTTTAGGCACTTTTATTAAATTAACCATGCATGTGACTGCTGAATTTCTTGCACACAATATTTAATACGGAGAATATATTACATTAGCTGAATTTATTTGACAGTCTTGATACAAAATAGATTTGTTTTGAGCTTTTCTGTCTAAAATTTTGAAATTAATAACTAAATATCTCATACATAATGTACTACACTCTTACTCGTAAATAGTTATCCAGTATGGTCTGAATAACTTACCTTAAAAAACTCACTTCTCAAGATCATCCACACAAGCGCATCTCAAAAAATATAATTTTTCTATGCCATAATGATGTTTCACATTGTACTGGAAAGGACACTGTGTGAAATAAAATCAATATAATTAACTAAAATAATACTTTTAACTATTTTACTTTGAAACAGTTAATAGTTGGTGTATTGTACTCGTAGACTCCTCACCTAAACCTTTTAACAATTGCAATTGTACGTATAGACATACAACTAATTTAAATCAAAATTAAAAAAATATCTATTTATTTCTTGTAAAAAAAAGTGGCAAAAAATATAAATTAATTTTTGAGGGAGAATTTTTTTAAATAATATATAACATTCCTTTATCTAGTAGCTTAATTACTTAATGTTTCTGTCAAAACACTCATGATTTAAATAGCGGTCTTAGCGGCTACTTTAGCGAGGCTATTTAGTTGTTGATTACAACACATGTTACAAGATTAATTAGGTATACTACTTGAATTAAGAACTTAATGAAAAATTAATAATAGTCAATTTTAATTAATATAAAATTAACTTTTGATCCAGTGGTAAAGGGAATACCCTTTGTCACTTCAAGAAAATAGAGGGAGTCTAGCTATATTCGACAATTAGTTACAAATCAATTGCGTATGAAGTAACATGTGTTGGGACATCGTAACATGCACCTATGCTCGCTCTCATACCAGTTGTTGGATATTAGAGTAGACACTTTTTGATACCACTTGTTGGATTTATGCGCAGAATAACAGAACTATATATCTTATGATAACTATAGATGATCCGCACAACATGACACACAAATAATACGAAGAATTTAATAATAATTGTGTGGCTGGTAAAAGTCTCAGCCACCAATTAGACTTTATTGCTTATAAGAAGAGTTTTACAATTATAAAATTATAAGAGTTAGCCTTTGTGTGAGATTGAGGTCGCAGGTTCGAAATTCAGATAGAATTCCGCATGTGCATATTAAATAGTTAGATGACTTAATCCAACCTTTACTCAAAAAACAATTATAAGAGAGAGAGAGAGAGAAATAGAGATTGTTATAGTTTTAGTGGTAATTAAATATATTGTATATGATCATGAGGGAAGAGCTACTCTCTTCTTATATATATAATTTTTTTTGTGAACAAAGTACTCTCTTCTTATAGAGAGAAAGAAATGAACAATTATACGTCATATACTAAATGTTGAACATATTTCTAATAATATAGTTATATCATATTCTAATAATGAGAACTTCAATCCCATATGATCTCATAAAAATAAAATCATGACACCACGTACCACTAAAAAAAAAAATTATGTCATCTCTTGGTACTGATAAGACAGCCCAAAAGGATTTTGGACATATTCGGGCCTAAATTTCTGACTTTAGTACAGAAATTATTTCTCTGTACAATATGAAATGAAAGGCCCACTATACATATGGCTAGTTGGCTACAGTTTCAAGCTAGTAGTTTGTAATGCGTTGTAAAAAATCACTTCTGGAAAGTGTGGTGAGAATAGTTTAGAAGAGACAAACATATAGTAACAAATGCGTTACTTTCCCTCAATCTATTATTGCCCGTGTTCTAGTCCTTGATAATTATTAACTACTGGACATGATAAATGAACAAGTGCATGTACTGGAAACAGACAAACATATATATCCAAATGGGAGAATTAATGTGAGCTTAATTTGACTATATATACACGTGATTAAATTGAGCTCCGAATCTGATATACAGTTTGGAGCGCCGACCGTTGGCTGTATGGGCTAGGTAAAAAGAGAGCCAACAAGATTTGATAGAGCATTGTATCAAATTTGATATGACATTCGGTTTGAACCGTTTAATATGTGTCAAGATTTATGCTCTTGTTTAGATTCAAGAAATAATTTATAATTTAATATTTAAATAAATTTTGAGATAGCGGTCCTGCGCGCTCCCTAGATAAAAAAAAGTATGAGTGTGCTCTCTTTTAATATGCTCATTGTCAAGTAAAGATGTGTTACGATCTGTTCATTACCGGATTTCTCTTGACACCTATCAAAAAATCAAAATATAAAATCTGAAGTTTAAGCTCGCTAATGACGAGTTGAACCACAATGAGCAAACTAATTACGAGTTTTTTTTTACAATAATTCCATTAAGCACCCCACAGGATAAAGTGTAGAAATAGCAAACTAAATTACCAAAATTGGAAAATAGATTATCTCCGGATGTTCTGCCTAATGCGCAATTAAATGCAATGCAGTTAGTTTCTCTAGCAACTTTTAGCATCTGAAAAAGTACAACAAAATTGAATGAGATTTGGTTGAAGTAATTGATGGTGATCAATAGTTTGTATGTAATCTGTGGTTTGTTCTTCTTGGCATTTCTCTCTTTGGATAACCTAACTTGTGATTTGCCTTTGGATCCCTGTACTTTAGGAGATTTTTTTGAGGATCTTAATTGTCTCTGGTTCTACATCTCTTTCTCTTCCTCTCCCTCGCTTTCTCCTGCCTACCGCCCACTGCCGCCTCCTCCACATTACCATATCTGCCCATGAATATCTAAGCATCTAATAATGAAGCTGTGCATAATGTGCATGGCTCCAAATACAAAAAGGTTTAATATCACCTCTTTATAAAACTTTGCAGATTCTTTTATAGAAAATATATACTTCGTTAATATATATATTAGTCTGCTTGATTATGAATTAATCTTCCCTTCTAACTACGTCTGATATCTAGCTAGGGACTGCAATACTTGAATTGTTTTTATTGAAACTGCAGTGCTTATGTTGTTAATTTTCCTGGTTATTTAATATTGAAGGAGTTGGCAACGATGATCGGCTATACCGCAATTCAATTTCACCTTACATTTTAGGATGAAAGAAAAAGTTGGAGCTCATGACTTGTTTAAGATTGGTTTCAACCTAGCTCATGACATACCTTAATATACAATATGTATTTCATTTGGAATATATTTTTATTTATGGTTTAGGACGTAATTGTTTACAATTTTATTATAAAATCAAAAAAAATTGTTAATTAGTTAATAAATAAATATAATTTTAGAAAATAATAAACAAATATTATTTAAGATTATTGAACATGAAATATAATGAATCCTAGCTAGGAACTGAGCTCGAGTTGATCTAGAGCTCGATTCATATATACTTCAATTGGCTCCATCTTGTTTGATTTCAACTCGAGCTCGACTCGCATGCAACCCTAGTTGTTACATTGTACAATGCGTCTAAAAAGATTCATTAATTAATAGAATAATGTACATGTTTTTTTGAAGGTTTAGAATAATGTACAAGTTATCGTTCACTTTGCCAATTTCTCTCTCCTAGCTATATTTAGAATATGTTGCTACAATGTCAGATTTAACTATTTACACCTATGGCTTTCAGTGATCTGCATAATCTCAGATGAAACAAGTGTGAAATTTTCAGTATGCAAAATTATTTGTTGGCAATGTCTCAAATGCGGAAATGCCGTACTTCCCAATTATGCAACAAACATAGAATTCTCCTTAATTTCAATTTGTGTTGTCACTGAAAGCATGCATTTCTGAAATTCTCTGTGTGATTCTTCATTTATGTATGACTATCACAGCCTTCATGATTTTTGTTGGGTTTGTGGGTCAGAGTCATAGGTCTCATCAGGACTAGTAATGATCAAGAGAAAAGACAGTGCAATTTTTCGTCATGTAAACTCTGATGTGAGCGATTCACCCATCTGCAATAATTATGCGTTACTTCAAATTAATTACAACTGCTGGTAATTAAGTGAATTCTACGACCCTCCACCTGCTCATGGCTTGTTCCTTCTTTTTAATTTTTCATTTACCTTACCACCAAATTTAGCCGAGTTACGACACCTATTATAAGATATATTAGATACTTCTAGAGTTCTAGTTACTAAAAAGATATTAATAATAATTTGTATCTGTTAGTTAATTAAAGTTGATAACCTCAGAGCCCATCATCTTATAATAGGTGTCATAACCTCAGAGCCCATCATCATGTTATTTCCCTCTCTAAAGTTCATAATATCATATTTACCCTTCAGAATTTCAAAAACTCACAAATTTACTCAATTTATTATTTTGCCTATTAAAATTCATTTTAAATTTAATAAGTATACATTTTATCCTTTATTAAGAAAAATAAAAAATATGTAGTACATTTTAGAAAAATATTAGTCTCATAATTGGTCAGTTCGAAGAACAAATGTGTCATTTCTCTACTTCTGACATTTATACAAGCATATACCTATTTATTACTATGTATGCATCAAAAGTAGAGAAATGACACGTTTGCCCACAAAAAAACTGACCAATTAGCAGACAAATACTTTTCATAAGCATGCTACATATTTTTTATTTTTTTAATGAGAAAAGGTATTGTCCCCCATCTAATAATCCCCGGAAAATCCCCGCCTATATAAACCTTCCATGTTTACCGCTCCGCCGACGTATTTTCAACAGTCTTCGCAACGCGTTTTCAACTGTCGCTAACGGCAACAACCTATGCGGTTCCCACTTCCGCGTTTTCAACTGTCTCGGCCGACGCCTTTCCTATTTAAAACCTTCCATTTTTACCGCTTTCCATTTTTTGAAATTTGAATCTTTCCTCTTTTCGATTTTCCTTTTCTGAATCGATTTATTTCTCTTTTCAATTACTGTTTATCTTTATGATCTATTTTGATCCCTGTGGTTCTAATTTCGACGATCGAGTAGCAGCATCGAAGATCTTGATCCCAGTGGTCTAATTTTGCGCCGTTTCTCCATTGAAGAGCAGCATCGAAGCTTCACATTGAAGAGCAGCATAAAAGCTATTGATTAAGTTTCTAATTATGTACTGGTATTGAATTTCGCATTCTATCAAAGATTTTTTCAATTTTTGATTTAGATTTTGAATTTCGTATTAAAGTTAAATAGATCGTTTTTGTTTACATGTTTTCAACTGCAGTTTACATGATTGAATTATGATGTTTACATGATACATTCCTTTACTTTTTCATTTATTTTACAGATTTATATTTTGATCTGATTTTTGTTGCATTCTTAACATTGGAATGTATCATGTATACAGTATTCAAACATTCTGTATACAGGATGTTTAGTTCAATCTACAGAGCTCATATGATTTGTGATTTTCACATAGTGTGCTAGATTTATACATTTTGTTATGCATTATACATTACAAATTAGTTTACAAAATTGATGCTTATGTTTACAGGATACATCAACTCAAGTTACATAGTTTTTTACATAGTTTTTGAGAGTTGTGATCTCTATATAATGTTGTGGATTTATACATTGGCTGATGCTGCATACATTGATAATTTGTTTACAGATTTCATGATTACATTTACAGGATTTATAGTGAGATATTACAGAGTTTATATAGACTTTGTGATCCGATATGTGATATGTATATAATAATATATATGTTTACAGAATTTGTGATTTTGTTTACATATTTTATATGTTAATTCTTTGTTAAGTAATCTGCTTAATTGCTTCTTTTGTTAAAACCAGGATTATAATGGATTTGGACTTGAATGAAGAATGTATAGAGGACATAGTTTCAAATTCAAGCATTCATGAATGGGTTTGAACATGGATGCATCGAACTTTATTGATGATGAGGTGGTATATATTGCCCAACAGGTAGAAAGAGAACCAGATACAAATGAGATTCATTTCATAAGTCCTCCAGCTGTCGGTGATAAGTTTGATTCAGTTGCAGAAGCATACCGATATTGGCAAATGTTTGGGTACCAAAGTGGGTTTGGTGTATGCAAAAGGACTTTTCACAAGAATGGTGATGTTTTCGCCGATTATAAATTTGCATGCAACAAATTCAAAGATAAAAAGGAGACAATTCTTGAGGGGGGACCTTTTCTACAGAGGCGGAGGCCTGTTGTACACACGAAATGCCCGGTGTATTTGAGGATGATATATTGTTCTATTACTGATGTATGAGAAGTAAGCGACATGTCTTTAACGCATAACCATGATCTCAATCCATAATCCTCATTTCTTATCCCATGTTATCGGTTTATTCCATTGAGATACCAGCAAATGATGGAATATAATGCCGACCAAGGAATGAAAACAGCTTAATAATATTGATATCGTAACACAAATAGCTGGTGGGTATTTGAAGTGTACTTTTACACGAAAGGATGCTAAAAATCATTTAAATAAGTACAAGAGAAGCAAATTGAGATCATTAGGTGGACATGATGCTAATTTACTTTCTGATTATTTTGAGGAAAAGCAAACGTATGATTTGGATTTTTAGTATACTTACAAGCATACTAAATATGGCCATTTATGTAACATTTTTTGGGTGTGTAGCGTACAAATATTTCCATGATGTGGTTGTGATGGATGCCACATACCTTACAAATAGGTAATATGTTTGTGTTATTTTACTAGCAAATATTTATGCAACATGTTTACATTCTTAATTAATGATATAACGTTTAGGGTTTATGTTTTTAAGGATATGTTTTATGCTTTAGGGTTTACAGTTTTGTGAACATTATTTTAATGAATTACATACTTAAATTTACAAATTCATTTTATTCATGTTTCTTAGTGTTATAACTTTCAGGTATCATATGCCACTTGTTCTTTTTGTTGGTGTGAATCATCACTGGCAATCCGTGATATTTGCTTGTGCTCTTCTTGCAAGAGAACTGATGCAGATTAATCGGTGATATTTGCTTGCGCGGTTTCAAGAGTAATGGATAAGTTGGAGACACATCCTTATGATAAACTGTACCAGGAGGACGAGTTTCGAGCTGGACAGTATTTAGAAGTACTGTGTGATGAATATAATTTGAGAAGATTTAGTAACAGACCACTGTTGAGGTTGATGGTAGAGATGTGTCCCATTTATATGAAATTTGGGGTAGCTCCATGCGATTATCTGAGAGATCAGGTTGGAGATCTTAGTTCATTTGTTTACTTGGAAAGCAATCTTCCAAAACTGGATGACATTCCACCAGATGTCATGGAAAAGATCATTGAAGAAGTGGATCAGATAGAACTGCAATATTCTGCAAAGAAGTCGTTTGCAAAGAACGACTTCGAGAAGAAGAAACACTTGATCCAAACACGTAAGATTTATATTGCCTATTATGTATTTTGGTTATGTTTACTGATTTAACAGAAACTTTATACCTATGTTTGCTTATTGGTTTATAAGATCTTTGTATTATGTATAATTGTTAAAATAATTGACAATATATAAACCATGTTCTATGTAATTTGTAGAACAAAAAAAGATTTCTTCTGGCAAACTGCAGTCTCCTGCACTGCCTACTAATAATATGGTGAATACTCCTATGAGTTTTCAAAAGTTGTTAGATACCTTCTAGAAGGTGGTCCCAAGTGTTAACTGTCAATTACGTTACTAAGGAGGACCACGCGCCGTTTTGTTTATGATATTCAAAAGTCGTTAGATACCTTCTAGAAGGTGGTCCCAATTTTGAACTGTCAATTCTGTTACTCAGCAGGACCACACGCTTTCATGAGGGACCACGCGGATATATAACTATTTTTAAAAATTCGCTACTAGTTCGACATCCATTGTATAAGTTTATAGGTTTACTGCAAGAGGTTTACCGAATTAGCTTCATTAGTTTACAGGGACTTTGAGTTATATCCGGGATTGGGGTCCGGGGACTATTAGCAGCTTCTAAAGTAAGGGGTAAATTTGGTACTTGAAATTAAGACAATTAAATGGGTAAATATGTGAGTTATTGACATTTAGAAGGGTAATATGATATTATTAATTTTAGAAGGGAAAATACATAATTTTGAAGTTTTTGGGAGGTATACGTGAAATTCTCCCCAATTTTTATCAGATGTTCTACAAGCGATTAATTAATTAGTATTCACTATGTTATCTTTTTTTTTTTGTACAAAAGTGGAACATGTCCACCGGTTTCATTGAAATAGAATTTGTCTTATACCAAATGACTGGTACCATCCTATAATAATGTCTTACTGTAATAATTACTAAGTAACTTATTCCCTATTATAAACAAAGTACAAAACAGTAGCAACTAAAATAACAAACTACAAAAGTATATATAGCATAAACTGACAATCCAAGGACCTTTGTTAACAAAATTAACGCATTACAGACATTCATTAAATCAAGACTAATAGAATTTATCTCCAATCTTAATTGTTTCAATACCCATGGATGATTGACAGGCCCTTCTCTTCTTCCTACTGAATTAAGTTTACCTGTAAAGGGTGGTTTTAAACATCCTGCAGTGACATCATAATTGTCAACTTAAAACATATATACTGCATCACCTTTAGCTATTACACCAAAAATGTTCACTTTGTTACAGAATAATATTACTTTGAAATGATTTATCTTTGAAAAGCTAGCCTACTTGATTAAAGCTTAACACTTCTCCTAGTCAGAGGTGGATCTATACTTGAACAAGTATTGGGCCCTTGCTCATGCTTAAGTACTTTAATATTTAGATTCAATGTTAACTAATTTTCTTTCTACTTGTTGGGAAATCATAAGGGCCAAACAATTATGTCTTATCTAGAGATCAAACAATTATATCTCATCTAGAGATCAAACACTTACATTCCGGGAAAGGAGAAATAGTTCCCCACCTTAATTTATGGACTGTCTTATGCCAAAGCCGACTCATAAAACATAATCATAAGTGCGAAATGCAATACCTGGTTCCATAACATTGGCCATGAAATTCTCAAGTGTGAAGAGCCGTCTCCGTGTGCACGAGACAAGTCTTCAATGACAAAAAACTCTTCTCACCGGTACATCGTATGGTTGTGGATTAAGTCTTCCAAGATAGCAAAACACGCCTATAAGAAATCCCTTTCAAGTTTCCTAATAGATTTCTACTCTCTAATCTTTGATGGTGGAAGAAGAAGAGAAGAAACTCAGATTCTGTCTAAAATAACTACAGCTCAGAAAACTGAGTTGTGTTGTCATCACACGTAGTATCTTGTGTCTTGGTGACCCATCCTTATATAGGAGTGTACTACCAGACCATGCTTGGGCCACAGACTCTTTGAATAGGTAATTTTTCTGAATTGCAAATCTCATAATCAGTTCAACAATGATTTGATCTTTACCTAAATTGTTTTACACATTTATGGATCACACCCTATTGAATACATATATTGTCTAACATTATAATTTCATATTAGAAACTTAATTTGTGACAATCATATATGACAATATACAATCCATAATTATATTACATATATGCTAAGGTTGGATTACGATCCAACATCTACTTGATTTAAATAAATCAAATATAAATTGTTATGTTGGCTAGGTATCAATATACGATAACTCATTTAGAAAGAGACAACCATATTCAATTATAAGGTCAATAATACTAGCTCTTTATGTCCATATTTGTGCAACTGTTTAAATTAATCACTGTTCTTAGAATAGGCCAGTTTAACATTTAGCCCAAAACATAGAGGTGATATATGTAAAACAATCATGCCCTATTGAATTACCAAATGTCTGTACCCATACCATATTTGATTGACAAAGTCGTTGCAGTTTTAAATATTCCTACCTGTATATGTGTAACTCAACAGGAAGTATTTATTCACGCTGTATGTCAACACTCAACCAATCATCTGGCAAGAGAAAAAACAAAAAGAATAGGTACAAAATAACTTATTCACCTGTCAAAAAGAACACCTCATATCAATTTCATTGCCGCAACTTGTCAATTTAATCCCAGGGAACATCATAAATAATAAGTTCTACATAGCTGCACCTGACACCCTAGCCAACCAATCATCTTCTCTCGGATATATTTCAAAACATAACCAACTTATTCCAACTAATAGAGAGGGATACTACGATCATGGAGGCTGTGACGGGAGACCTTGACCTGAACTTATACCTCGAGCCATTATCACCGCCTGAACCCGAGAGAGTATTCACATGCAACTATTGCAAAAGGAAGTTCCAAACCTCTCAAGCCTTAGGTGGGCACCAGAATGCACACAAGCTCGAAAGAAGCATGAAGAGGTCTCGAGAAATGGCCTTCGGAATACGGCCTCGTGTACCAACCAATGGCTCGTCTGCTGGAGAGATCTCAAGAGAGCATGAATTTATGAGATGTGGCGATGATCGGAGATATACCGTGGCACGACTTGAGGGAGAAAGAACTGTAATTAGGGTTTCTCAGCTGCGTCAGGCAATAAGAAATAAAGAGGTAGAAGAGCATGTGGAAGTGGCTACTGGAATTGACCTAACTCTGAAGCTCTGAGATTTACATATTGACTGGTTTGGATTCCTCTTAAACTGATTAAATTTGATCAATTCGTTTGAAGTGTGCTATAAGTATGATATAAAGGACATTTCAAATCTTCAACCCATAAAATTAAAGGCTCTTGTTGACCTACAGGCAAGTAGGCTGGCTCTGTATGTAGAATTTATATATAGAACAACTCCTGTTCATCCAATTTCTTCGACTTGATATTTAATTTCTTGAATGAAAAGGTTAATCATTTATCTTTACAATTACTCATGGAGAAGTTTGAAAGCTTACTCGTGTCAAGCATTTATAATTTTGTTCATTGAATTTTATAATTTTTGTACGCATTAGTACTTTATTTCTAACTCTCTAAATAAAATTACAGTATTAAGCAGTGCTTCATTCTAAATTTTCTAGCTCTTCCCTTCACACAAATTACTTTAAATTCTGATCAACCGACTTCTAATCTACTTAAAAGATGCATATGTTGTGTTTCCTCGTTACTATCTGTACGTACAAGTTTTTAATATTCCCGTTGGGCACAAAATATTGGCAAACTTACAGTCCGAAAATGATAAACATATATAGAAGATTAGACAAAGGCTAAGTGTAAGGAAGCTAGCCCGGGTGTAAGCATAACATTCGTCTCTGATGACGCGATAAATGAATTGCACTGACGTTAAACATCACTTGCCACAAAACTTTCACCTCCCTCCACCACCACACCATCACTGCCAACATTTGACCGCCCCGCCACTGACCAACATTACACGCTATAGCATAACTGTACTTGTACCTTAACAATTTTCCCTAATTGAAAATAAGATGGGACACTAGCAGAAGAATGAAGATCTTGATAGGTACATGAAGAGAATAAGTAAAAGGAGTTGGTTAGGATTTAGGGTTTCTGCATGTGGGAAGAAATTTGGTGTAGCGGTGAGCATGCTTTTCTAAATGTATCAATTTCGTCTCTACTAGTCAGCTGTGATAGTGTTGCATCCCATGATTCTAATGAGTTTGGTTATGTTTAAGACTTTGAGTTATGTTTTTTATTGTAACTATCTTCTTGTAAACAATGTTTGTATTTTGTTATAAACATGTGCATGGGAAAAGCCGACTTTTATGAGTGCATGCCTACATAAAAAACAATTTCATGAATAGTATACCATTCTGTAACGACGCGTATGCTATTTGACAGTACTAAATCATCAATCATCCATCAGCTGATGCTCCTATTCAATTCCCAATTACTAGCATCCACATGGGTTACATACATAGTTACATCTCCCCTTGATGTCACTACCAAGTCTTATCTATTGTTATTTCTTCAATTGAATATGACGCGTATATGTATATATATATATATATATTAACTTTAAGAATAATAACATATAAAAATTTCAGACTAAAAAAATATATCTTCCCTATTTGAGAGTAGCGTTTGATTTTAATCAAATCAGTAACAATTTTAAAAAAAAAACAGTAATAGTAGTTTTATACACATTTGCTCATTAATCATCGTTACTGACAATCTTTCCATTAAAAAAATAATTATAGATTTATAGGAAAAAAAAACAAGAAGTTTCTACTTTTCGTCCTATAGCTCAGTCCCTTCCTTATTTATATAAAGGTCTTAATTGGAAAGTAGCCACATTTAAGCTTTTATTGGACCAAGAGATTAAGAAGGCAACAAATGAAAATCGGCCTAGAAACAAGTCTGGACCCGAGGTGCTCAAGAAATTAGTCCCACTAGAGAAATATAAATAATGTTGAGACGTTTATATATAACTTCGGTCCGTCTAACTGGAAAGAGATTTAGCAGACGGATATGTGCGGATATTCGCTCCGTTTATGGGTTTGATGTATTATCCGTCTCTGGGTATTTTTTTGTTTGCCCGTAATTATCCAGATCCGTATCCGGTATAATTTGTATCCGTTTGATCCAGATTCAGATTAAAAGCGGATTCGGAGTGGATATCTGTCGTATAATCTGGATCCGTTTACACCCCTACTGCCACCTCTTTTGTAAGGCAATGGACTATATAATTCCAACCTTCGCACTACAATCAGGCTTTTAGCAGACGGATATGTGCGGATATCCGCTCCGTTTATGGGTCTGTTGTATTATCTGTTTCCGAGTATTTTCTTGTTAGCCCATAATTATCCGGATCCGTATCCAGTATTATCCTTATCCGTTTGATTCGGATTCGGTTATAGCAGATTCGGAGCGGATATCCGTCGTATAATCTGGATCCGTTTACACCCCTACTGCCATCTCTTTTGTAAGGCAATGGACTATATAATTCCAACCTTCGCACTACAATCAGGCTTTTAAATTGTGGTCAGGCTGTCACTTTAATTTTCTACAATGACGTCCATTAAAGAGTTGGGTACAAATCAACTTTCCCAATCAAAGGGAAGCATATATATTTGATGGAAATTCGTATTAGATATGAACCGTTCAACATATTACAGTGTTAATTAAAGCCCAAAATTGAAGTTTGGGGTTTATATTGTAGGTTGAAAATAAGGAAGAAATATTAATTGGATTGGACCAGGGCTTATATAAAGTCCAAACTTCTGGTGTTTGATTTGAGGGCCCAATAATAATTAATCAACTAGTATTTCCTCATTATTATGTTGTGTATGCTCTTTTATTTCTCCAATCTGCAAACTAACGCAGATTCAATTATATTCCCATTTGTTTAGTTTGGACGGTAGAATTACTTGTGCATGGTTTTGAAAATTTTCAAGGAGATGCAAATTGTTTCTCTCAATGTCAATTAATACACGGTCAAATGTTTTTATATTAATTTACAAGCAAAATTCCAAAAACACATTAGTAAATAAAATTTCCCAAGAATACTGAATTAATTACCACAAAGGACAGGCTAATACGCTTCCATAATACGCTTCCATAAGTACTTCAACACTATATATATGCTTATAAGTCATTTTGGTGTTTATGAAGTCCATACAGTCAATCCTAACCGTTTAACATGATATCCATATTAAAATGTGTTTGGAGACCAAATTTACATTTTTTTTGAATTATTTTACTATTCTTAAGGTAGGTAGAAATTCCATTTATTCAGAAAATTCTGGACCATAAAAAACAATGATTTTTCTACCTACCTTAAATAATAGAAAAAAAAAATCAAAAAAATATAAAATTTGGTCTTCAAGTACGTTTTAGTATGGATATCATGTTGAACGGTTCAGATCGACTCTTTGGATTTTGAAAATGCAAAAATGATTTATAAGCATATGTGTTGAAGTACGTCTAATGAAAGTGTATTAGCCGGTAGTATATAATCTGATATCTCAACTTTTAATATCTTTTTGTCTGTCATAAAAATGACTGAAAAAAAAAATCTGCATATGCTTTTTTTACAACCTATTAAGTTGTCGAAATATAGAATTTTATGTGGAGATATTTCTCATAATAAATAACAAGATCTACGGTTGAAATTTGATATTTGAATTTCAAAATTAAAAATGATAAACAAAACAACTGTTGCGTTTTGTAATACAAAAAATTGTGATATTTTCAGTGAGTCGAAAATATTTAATTTGCTTCGAGGCCCAAAAGAAATAGTACTACGAGGTTGTGCTATAGAGAATTTTCCAAAAAAAAAGAAAAGAGATGGAAGGGGTAGAGAAAGGCAGCGAGTTCACCTTCTCTGCACTTCAAATTAGGTGGAAAAACCTTTAAATTTCTATGCGGAGCGCGCCCACTTCCTCTCTCCTTCGCTCCAATTCGCTCTCCTTCGAGATTAGCAGTTCTCAAGCAAGTACCTGCATGGATGCTGGATCCGGTCAAATCCAGTCAGTTTTTGCTCCCCTCCCTTTCCTCTCTTAACCGTGTTATGGAGCATGCTCCAAGGAGTTGTCACAATCGATCTCTAACATATTGCAACATCCAGGACCCACACAAAGAAATCGAGAATAAATCATGGATCTCCACATCGATGTAAATTAAGCATATATATATATATATACGCGTCATATTCAATTGAAGAAATAACAATAGATAAGACTTGGTAGTGACAACCTTAAAAAAAAAAGACTTGGCAGTGACACCAAGGGGAGATGTAAGTTGTAACTATGTATGTAACCCATGTGGATGCTAGTTGGGAATTGAATAGGAGCATCAGCTGATGGATGATTGATGATTTAGTACTGTCAAATAGCTTACGCGTCGTTACAGAATGGTATACTATTCATGAAATTGTTTTTTATGTAGGCATGCACTCATAAAAGTCGGCTTTTCCCATGCACATGTTTATAACAAAATACAAACATTGTTTACAAGAAGATAGTTACAATAAAAAACATAACTCAAAGTCTTAAACATAACCAAACTCATTAGAATCATGGGATGCAACACTATCACAGCTGACTAGTAGAGACGAAATTGATACATTTAGAAAAGCATGCTCACCGCTACACCAAATTTCTTCCCACATGCAGAAACCCTAAATCCTAACCAACTCCTTTTACTTATTCTCTTCATATACCTATCAAGATCTTCATTCTTCTGCTAGTGTCCCATCTTATTTTCAGTTAGGGAAAATTGTTAGGGTACAAGTACAGTTGTGCTATAGCGTTTAATGTTGGTCAGTGGCGGGGCGGTCAAATGTTGGCCGGTGGTGGTGGGGGGGGTGGAGGGAGGTGCAAGTTTTGTGCCAAGTGATGTTTAACGTCAATGCAATTCATTTATCGCGTCATCGGAGACGAATGTTATGCTTACACCCGGGCTAGCTTCCTTACACTTAGCCTTTGTCTAATCTTCTATATATGATTGCCAATATTTTCTGCCCAACGGGAATATTAAAAACTTGTACGTACAGATAGTAACGAGGAAACACAACATATGCATCTTTTTTGTAGATTAGAAGTCGGTTGATCAGAATTTAAAGTAATTTGTGTACAGGGAAGAGCTAGAAAATTTAGAATGAAGCGCTGCTTAATACTGTAATTTTATTTAGAGAGTCAGAAATAAAGTACATGTACTAATGCGTACCAAATTATAAAATTCAATGAACAAAATTATAAATGCTTGACACAAGTAAGCTTTCCAACTTCTCCATGAGTAATTGTAAAGATAAAAATGATTAACCTTTTCATTCAAGAAATTAAATATCAAGTCGAAGAAATTGGATGAACAGGAGTTGTTCTATATATAAATTCTACATACAGAGCCAGCCTACTTGCCTGTAGGTCAACAAGAGCCTTTTATTTTATGGGTTGAAGATTTGAAATGTCCTTTATATCATACTTATAGCACACTTCAAACGAATTGATAAAATTTAATCAGTTTAAGAGGAATCCAAACCAGTCAATATGTAAATCTCAGAGCTTCAGAGTAAGGTCAATTCCAGTAGCCACTTCCACATTCTCTTGTACCTCTTTATTTCTTATTGCCTGACGCAGCTGAGAAACCCTAATTACAGTTCTTTGTCCCTCAAGTCTTGCCACGGTATATCTCCAATCATCGCCACATCTCATAAATTCATGCTCTCTTGAGATCTCTCCAGCAGACGAGCCATTGGTTGCTACACGAGGCCGTATTCCGATGGCCATTTCTCGAGACCTCTTCATGCTTCTTTGGAGCTTGTGTGCATTCTGGTGCCCACCTAAGGCTTGAGAGGTTTGGAACTTCCTTTTGCAATAGTTGCATGTGAATACTCTCTCGGGTTCAGGCGGTGATAATGGCTCGAGGGATAAGTTCAGGTCAAGGTCTCCCGTCACAGCCTCCATGAGCGTAGTATCGCTCTCTATAAGTTGGAATAAGTTGGTTATGTTTTGAAATATATCCGAGAGAAGATGGTTGCTTGGCTAGGGTGCCAGGTGCAGCCATGTACAACTTATTATTTATGATTTTCATATGAAAATATATATATTTTTTTAAAGGACATGAAAATATATTTACAGATCAAATTTTAGGTATAAAATTATTTGATTTGACAATTCTGAATCATCTAAAAATAGGAATTTTCAATCTATTTATAAAAATAATAAAATATTTCTGAAATAAATAAAACTTGGTCTTGCAAATACATTTTCATAAAACGATCGTGTTTATTTATTCGTAATGACTGTTTCAACTTTTAAAATAAAAATATAAATCCATAGCACAAGTGATCCGTAATATGCATATTACCATATGCAGCTTGTTTTTAAATACAAGGATCTGTCATGACACGCCATAATATACATGTTTGTAGGTGTCCTTGTCCGACACGTGTCAAACATAACAAATATCTAAACTTTTAGATATTTTCGAATTTGTACTACATATTCATATATCGCTACAAACTTCGCAATGCTCGGTCATTTGTACCCCTCCCGAAAACAAAAATTTCAAAACAGGACACCCTATATTAACTCCAACAGACATTCAATTATAACAGACATTCAATTAAAACTACGTACTTATGCTTGACACGTATCAGATATCTCTCAGGTGGGGGATATGGATTCCCCGACAACTAGGCGTGTAATTAATATTTACAGCTAGCACGTATCAAGGGACAGATATCCTTCCAGGTAGTGTTCTGACAACGGTCCGGGACGGTCCGGGACGGTCCAAACCCGTCCGGTCCACGGGTCTCCCGGTCCACGGTTCCGGCGGTTCCGACGGGTCCACGGTCCCGGTTCCGACGGGTCCGGTTTTCAGAGGCCAACCCCGGCCCTTGGTTGAACCACGGGTCCGGCGGTCCACGGTCCGGGACGGTCCGGTCCACGGGTCCCGGAGGTAACGGTCCGGTCCGGGACGGTCCGGTCCGGCGGGTTTTTTTTTCTGTTTTTTTTTTTCTGTTTTTTTTTTCTGTTTTTTTTGCTGTTTTTTTTCTGTTTTTTTTTCTGTTTTTTTTTGCTGTTTTTTTTTGCTGTTTTTTTGTTCCAAATTTCCAATTCAATAGTTTGTTTTAGGAATTCATGCATTGAATCAATTGCATTGAATTATACCGAATGCCTTAAAGGGCCGGATTTTCTCCAAATTTCCATATTTTTTTTTTGTTCCAATTTATATTACAAAAATTCGATTTTGATATTACAGAAATTCATTAAATCAATTGCTTTAGGAAAAAAAAACGAATTACTTGATCTTAAAAACCGAATTATTCTAAAACAATAGATTTAAAAACAAAAGTTACCCTCCTCCTTTATTCCGGGCTTGGGACCGGCTATGTAAAATAACATAGGCGGAGTTCAAACTTTTTTTTTTGTTAGTAATTTTTTTAATAATAAATAATTTAGAGAAATAATAATAAAGATTGAAAAGAGTTTAGAAAATAATACCGACACTACCTATCTATAAGTTGTGGTGCATATACCATTGATCGCTCTCCTGCTCACCGTCTGAATCCTCGTTCAGCTCGTCGGTTGGAGGAGTTTCGACATCGGATGCTTCTTCTGCTCCAGCATGTTGATTGCGTTCTTCCGCATCAATCCAATCTTTCAAGCACACAAGTCGCTCGAAAACATGTGCACCCAACTTACTTCGTTTGTCGGTGAGGATTCGGTTCGCCGAACTAAAACATGATTCGGAAGGGACGGTTGACACGGGCACGGCAAATACGTCGCGGGCCATCATCGCCAGTGTCGGATAGGCACTTGCATTATTCTTCCACCACTGTAGGACGTCAACTGAATCATGTTCGGTCCTCGCCAAACAATAGCTTATTAATTCGTTGTTGCTACTGTGGGACAATTGCGGGTCTTCATCATCCTGCAAATCGGTTAGCAATCCACTACTGCTGCTGGGTCTGTCATTATTAAAAAATAGTGGTCAAATAACATTTAATTTATAAATAATAGAGATTAAAAACATATGTATATTTATATTCATACCTAGAACCGCGACGGGTCGTAGACGGTCGATCGACATTTCTTCTTGCATTGTATATGTTGAACATATCATCCAATGCCTTGGTCACGCGTGTCTCCTCTTGTGATGTGTTTAGTTTAAGATTTTGCTTGTACCTTTGAAGCATTTTTACCGTTAACCTCTTCTTGAACGCCGGATGGAGGCAATTTGCGATAATGGTCAGGAGGGGTACTTCTTCCCAATATTTCAGGAACTTGTCTTTCATGGCAAGTACGATCGGTTCGAGGGCTTCATCCATGTTTGGTACTTGTTGTTCAAACTGACTATATACCTTGGAAATATAGTAGAGATGATGAAGCAACTCATGTGCCGTAGGTGTGTACGAGCATGATAGTTTTACGGTTGCAGTGAAAAATACTCCAAGGAATGTTTTTAGGTTTGATATTTGTTGCCAGTCGGTCTCGGTAAGTATCAATGCATCGTTATCGGTTGAGTTCCTCAAGGACTCGTTTATAGCCTCCTTGTACGGAAGGCATCGGGCGAGCATCCTATAGGTAGAGTTCCAACGGGTATCTACATCCCAAGGTACTCTCAAGTGACCCATTCCCAACCTTTGACACAATTCGGCAAAACGTTGTTTTCGTACCCCGTTTGAGAAAATAAAGGCAACGGCTTGCTTAAATTTAATAATTAATTCTTGTACCGCATCTGTTTTTAAGCCCGCCTTTACAGTAATGTTTAGTACATGACAAGCACATTTTTGGTGAAACATTTCACCATCCATTATCGGGGTTAGTGACCGGGTGAAATAATCAATGGATTTGATGTTGTTGCTGGCATTATCGAAAGAAATAGAAAAAATCTTGTTCTCCAAATCCCTTTTTAAGTTGTACTCGTGCAAAACATCAATAATTGATTGGTAAATAATTTGTGCGGTATGCGGAGACTCTAACACCCGAAAGCTTAAGACCCTTTTTTGTAATGCCCAACTTTCATCAATATAATGCGCGGTAATACATGAGTACCCAAGACCATGTTTACCGGCCGTCCAAATATCGCTTGTAATTGAGATCTTATAGTTTGCAACCGCAAATATGGCTAGTAGGTCATTTTTATATACGAAATACTGGCGTTTCAACTCTTTTACCATTTTTCTATGGTGGAACCTCTTGTATAATGGTTCACCACACCCATGAATAATTAATCGGGCAAAACTCAAACAATTACCCATACTAATTGGTTGTTCTTTATGGGCAATGTACCGGGCAAATTCCTTAAGCATCCGCTTTTCATCATATTTGTGGTGTGTTCTAGTACCGTCCGGGTTCATAAGAGTTTGGACCAACCCCGGTGTAGGATTTTCTTGCGGTTCCTCACCGCTTTTCAGGTGGCCTTCGGCGTGTTTTTTATATGCGGACATGCCATTGGACTTAACATAAATGAAAGTTTTTCTGCATGTTCTAACCTTACATCTTGCGGAAACAAGGACACCATCGGCATCTTTGGTCATCTCATAAAATCTCCACCAACTAGCCGAGTAAGTGGGTGCTTGCTTCCTCTTCCTCTTTTCTATGATCGGTTCTGCATCAGTTGGTGGTGACGGCGGGACGCTTGTGGAAGGAGACGCTGTTTGTGACGGCGGGACGCTTGTGATCTCAGGATGCGGTGCTAGCGGTGGTAGAGAAGGAGTATAATGAGAGGGTGCCCCGGTCCACTGACTCGATGCGTTGGAAGAAGAAGTTCCCGGTCCACTATAGCAGAGGTTAGGATTTTGCGGAGGATAAAACTGTGGAGGGGGATTTTGCGGATAATAATTTTGAGGATTAGGATAATACGGTTGAGGATTTTGCGGATACGGTGGTTGATTTTGTTGATACTGTGGAGGGGGATTTTGCGGATAATAATTAAGGTCTTGAGTTTGATACGGTGCTATCGGTTGATTTGGATTAGTTGGTGGCGGTCCAAATATATCTTCGCCAAAAGACTCAATTACTTGCTCAACCGATTGACGGGGAGGAGAAGATATCATTTTCTACATAAAATTAGAATAAAAATTAGAACCGAATTAAATCTAAATTAAATACATAAATTAAATCTTAATTAAAAACCTATTAAATATAAATTAAATACATATTAAATCTAAAAAAAATAAAGAGGCACCGAGGCCTCTCTGCCTCTCTGCCTCTCTGCAATTCTGCATAGTGCCTACTGCGGAGTACTGCCAGCCTAACACAATTAATTATATCATTATATGCAACTATCAACTATGCAAGCCGCAAGTCCGCAACTAGCCAGTAGCCAACTATGCAAGCCGCTGCATATGATATTATGATATCAGCATATCTCTTCCGAGAGGGATCCGCTGCAACTATGGTCAAAAATCAATTTTAAGAAAATATGTTCAAAAAAAATCAAGCCGCTGCAAGTCTGCAACTATGTTCAAAAAAAATATAACTCTAATTTTAAAAAATCAATTTTAAGAAAATATAACTCTAATTCAAATTTAAATCTAAATTAAATCTAAATTATCTAACATATTCAAAGTTTCAAACCCAATATAACCTACTCAAAACCGAATTAATATAACCTATTCATATATAATAACCTATTTAAAATTTAAAACCGAAATTAAATAATAAATAAAACCGAAATCCAATAACCTATTTATTCAAAACCTATTTAGAATTCATAACCGAAGATAACATATTCAAAATAAATCTAACATATTCAAAATAAATCTAACATATTTTAAAATAAACCTAACATATTCAAATGATCAAATAACATATTCAAAATTTAAAAAATAAAATATAACATATTCAAAAAATAAAATATAACCTATTTAAAAATAAAATATAACATATTAAAAAAAAAAAATCTAACCTATTCAAAAAATTAAATCTTACCTATTTAGATCCGAAATTAAAAAATCAAATATAACCTATTTGAAAAATCTAACATACTAAAAAATTCCAACCTATTTATAAATAAACCTAACATATTTTAAAATAAATCTAACCTATTCAAAAATACATAGAAACCGAATTAAAAATAAAAACCGAATTAAAAATTAAATCAAACCTATTTAAGCTATTTTGAAAATAAATCTAAGCTATTTATAAATAAATCTATGAAAGGATAAAAAATTGGAATCTATGAAAGGATAAAAAATACATAGAACATATTTAAATCTAACCTATTCTAAAAATACATAGAACTTATTATCTAACATATTTTAACTTACTTACTTACTTACTTAAAAATAAAAACCGAATTAAAAATTAAATCAAACCTATTTAAGCTATTTTGAAAATAAATCTAAGCTATTTATAAATAAATCTATGAAAGGATAAAAAATACATAGAACTTATTTAAATCTAACCTATTCTAAAAATACATAGAACTTATTTAAATCTAACATATTTTAACATACTTACTTACTTAAAAATAAAAAAACGAATTAAAAATTAAATCTAACCTATTTAAGCTATTTTGAAAATAAATCTAAGCTATTTATAAATAAATCTATGAAAGGATAAAAAATACATAGAACTTATTTAAATCTAACCTATTCTAAAAATACATAGAACTTATTTAAATCTAACATATTTTAACATACTTACTTACTTAAAAATAAAAAAACGAATTAAAAATTAAATCTAACCTATTTAAGCTATTTTGAAAATAAATCTAAGCTATTTATAAATAAATCTAACCTATTTCAAAAATAAATCTAACCTATTCAAAAATAAATCAAACCAATTCTACAAAATTAACAATAAATCTAACATATTTAAGCTACTTTAAAAATTAGTCTAACCTATTTATAATAAAACTAACAATAAATCTAACATATTTAAGCTACTTTAAAAATTAATCTAACCTATTTATAATAAAACTAACAAAAAATCTAACATGTTTAAGCTATTTAAAAATTAATCTAACCTATTTATCATAAAATTAACAATAAATCTAACTTATTTAATCTATTTTCAAAATTAATCTAACCTTTGCGAGATGAAAACTTGCTCAACCGTATCTCGCGCGGTCGCGCCTTTGCGGGATGAAATAATCTTGCTCAACCGTATCTCGCGCCTTTGCGGAATAAAATAAATTTCTAACTATATTTTTTTTCTAATAATTAATTAATTTCGAAAAAAAAAAATAATGAGAGAGAGACAGAGAGTATGTGAGACAGTGAGAATTGAGATTGTGTGAAAAATTGAGTGAGTGAGGGAGAGTGATTTGGGACTTTGGGTGTTAATTTATAAAACAAATTCGGAACACAGTGGGGCAGTGGGGGGGCCTGGCGCTGAGAAATTTCGGTCCACTTTGCTACAGTAATTTCCACCGTTGGATTCAAAAATTTTCAAATTGCTACAGTAAAAGGTCAAATCAGACGGTTCGAGCGGGTCCAGCGGGTCCGGATCCGGGTTCGGCGGGTCCAGGTGCGGGTCCAGCGGGTCCGGATCCGGGTTCGGCGGGTAAAGTAGAGGGTAAAGCGGGTTAGGCGGGTCCGGATCCGGGTAGGTCGGGTTAGGCGGGTCTAGGTCCGGGTTAGGCGGGTCTAGGTCCGGGTTAGACGGGTCGGGGTCCGGTCCGGGACGGGTTTAGTCCGGTCCGGAACGGTTCGGTCCAGCGGGTCTAATCTAGGGGGTCCTGTCCGATCCAGTAGATAGAAAACCAAACCGACCCGTCCCAGGACCGGACCGTCTCTAACCCCGGTCCGGGACGGGTCTGGTGCACGGGACGGGCCGGTCCAGGTCCGGTCCAGGTCCGGTCCACGGTTCCGCCGGTCCGGTCCTGGACCGGCCGGGTTTTTTCAAAACTCTACTGCCAGGTATCTGACTTAAGCAAATTGCAACGGCCGGTCCAGATTAATTCTATCTGAACCAAACTCAATCTGGTGTCTATTGAGACTGTAAGGGGTCTGTTTTGTGATTCGTACCATGTTAAATGGATCGTCTGATCGTAATTTGCTTGAGTCAGATAACCTGAGTTGATGTGAATTCGTATCAAGAGATGGAAGGATTGAAAATGGTCCCAAAAACAGACACCTGCATGTCACCCTCCTGATGCTTCCATAATTGCTGGGGGCCAAGAAAGGGGCCTCTGCTTTCTCCCCTCTCTACCCAACTTCTGGTCCTATGCTCACCACCGTACAGGTTGGTCGACCTCCCGGTAAGTTTCTACATCTGTTTTTCAAGATATGTTTTGCAAAATTGCATGCCTATGTTAATCTCCGGATAATATCTCCTACGGACAAGTCATTATCACTGTATGTTTTGCATGCCTTTTTACTTTTACTATCTTTAATAGAAACCAACATAAAACTCAAATAACAATATAAGATCGTCCCAAGTAATTTATATTACTTTATCTACATGCACATACAGTGGCGGACGCAAGAAGAGTCAGGGGTAGGCAAGTGCATACTCCTGAATTCGAAAAAAAATTTAGACCTAATGGTATTTTATACTTGTGCTACCCCTAGATGGATATAATGTCTATCTCTGGATTTAATTCACAGTCCAGTCGAATAAAATTGTGCGGAAAAAAAGTCAGTCCAGAATGATTCACATAAAAGAAAGACATAAAAAACAACGTAGTCTGATTCGTTTCTTTACTTAGAAGAATCGTTGATTTATTAGGAGAAAAAAAAAGTCTGCTACTAAGGATATAAATATGTATCGTGTCGTGACCAAATTTGAAAGTATAGTCATGGCACATGAATGGTCACAACACGTTAATCACGCCGTGATCACACGTGACGTGTCCAAACGTGACCGGTCACATTTGTCACGTTTAACTATTTTTTTCATAATTTAAGTTAGTTTATTTAAGATTCAACATTCGATCAAGATCTAACGGTCCTAATTACACATGACCATGTGTCGTGCCGTGACCAAATCTTTTGTGTGACGTGCCTTGTCGTGCCAAATTTTCGAAAGATGGTCACGACACGTAACCGGCACACGTGCCGTGACGGAACCGTATCGTGCCGTGACGAGTCGTGCTGTGACTTTTTTAGATCCCAAAAAAAAATTATACTCTTATCAATATTTTGTGCTTATCTGACTAAAATTCTAAATCCGCCCCTGCGCACATATAAACTTACGATCGAGGTTTTGGCAACGTTTTGAGGACAAACAATACCTTCAAGAATCAACGTTGGAGACTATCAACAACATTAGATATTTATAAACTCTAGTTGTCAATCTAGATAAAATTGAAATTTTGTAATTTTTCCCGCGTTCGTAGAAAACAAAATGATTAATATTTGTATTTTAAATTTTTAATAATTAAAATTAGGAAAAAATAATAAAAAAGAATAGGGATATCAAAAGCAAAGGCATTTGAACACATTAGCAGTGTCTATATTATATTATTTTATTTTTTTGGATAGAAGTGGGAAGAACACCCGCCGATTTCTGGTGCAATACGTAACCATATTTGATACCTGGTACCAGTTACCATTTAATTAAAATTACTACTTTCGTTTATTTGTTTCCTACTTGTACTAGAGAAGCTGCCACTATTGCACAGAAAGATCTTCACTTCCCAGGCACTTGGTGGACCTAAAGATAATCATAAACTAGATCGAATTAGAATCTAGCTTAGATAGAATTTAAAAACCAGCGTGAGTTGGCAGCTGCCCGTAGTATTCATGGAAACTAGAACCAAGTATCAAAAGAAGAGGGTGAGATAAGATCACTAGTTTTTGTTTACCTTCTCAGGTAACATCAGGTATGGTATGGAGGCAGAGGTGATAGGATTAGAGCCACAAAGGGATCTGGTTCCCAAACTTGGGTTTGGACCCGACAAGGATGAACGACCGATAGTATTTTCTTTTTTTCTTTTTAAGCTGGTGGCTAAATGCCTACCAAAGATGTTATTGAAAAATTGAAAAGTAATTACAAATTTACATCACCTCATGTTCTCATATATTATTACATTGTCGTTAAATTGAAAAAGTACAGAGATTAGGGAGCAGTATGTGTTTGAAAAGTCCCCCATATGCTGATTCCCCTGATTGTTACTCTCATTCTAGAGAATCCTTCTATTTCTCCAGTGGCATAACGCCCACAAGGATGGGATTAACTTCTATTGGTTCATGTTAAAAACAATATGTTTTATTGCTTAAGCTTTCGTAATTGCTTATACTGTTAGTTCGTAGCTGCTCGCTACTGTGATACTTGTTGGTTGTATGTTGTGTTATTTTCTAATATGTTTTTTGATGTTTGTAGATCTTTAAAGCTTTTGTACCATTAGTTTTTGTACCAGCAGTTTGGTACGCTACTCATGCAGAACTCTTTTGGTTTTAAAAAAAAAGATCGCTTGTTTCAAAGCAGAATTTTGTTTCACAGGGCTTGGTGCCGATACCACCGGAGTATATAAGAAGATGGAAGAAGAGCATACGGAGGCGGAGATGGGATTTCACATTGAGATTGATTTTCCTTTTAAGTTATGAACAATGGTAAGTTATATTATCTGGACTCTCTCATCTGTGTCACATCAATTTCTGGATGAAACTTTTTGCAGTAATTGCTAGCTTGGTTTGCATATATATATATATTTTTTTGGTTTTCTCATGCTGCAACTCATGTAAAAAGAAAACTATTTTGTTATTGATGATAAGTTGTTTATAGAGACACGCATTTGTATAGTTACAATATAGTTACATGTTCACTTTTTTCATTTTGCCTGTTGATATATATATATTTTAATGGCGTCACGGATGATAAGTGTTTTCATCTTAAGCTAAATTTTATGCACAACAGATCTAAGATTCTAAATCATAAACGATCGACATACCTCATGAAATTCAAATTTTCTAATCAATATAAATTATGTTTTCAATATTTCATATTTTGTTTAATATTTGGACTTTTAAACTTATCAAATATATAATATATAATTAAAACAATCAAGTTGTCGGGATAATTAATTTGAATAATTATATGAATCCCCACACTACTGTCCCACCTCTATCCCCGCAGCTACATTAAATGAATGGTGTATCATGATCCCCACTAATTATATGGTCCCCTTTTTCAGTCCCCACACTTGTCCTGCGTCAACCTTCATATATAGGTATAAATACTTGGAAGATAATAAATTAATAATTGCGAACTAAGATATTAATACTTACATGCGTAACTTGATATGATTATATGGGGGGGCCACTCAAACTTCATGGGGAGAATCATACACGTTTTTAGGGGTGAGTTTTTTTTTTTTTTCAATCCCGTCCACATTTTTGACGATCTATGAGGAATTAATTTTGCGAATCTAAAACCACGAACGTATTTTACGTAATTTTATCTTTCAAATGAGATCCATGATGACGTACTTTCGGACTCGTCGTTACACAAGTATTTATACCTCGTCGTGCAAGTATTTTTCCCCAATCGTGGACCCCGCATCCCCGCATCCCCTCATCCCCGCATCAATCTTCCCCAATCGTCCCTGCGTCAACCTTTCTCTAACAAAAATAATTGACCACAAAGGTATAAATACTTCAGTGCATAAGTATAAATACTTGTAATACTTGATATTAATACTTTCAGATGTTAGCCAGTGTCATATGTGAAAAATACTTGCAAATATAGGTATAAATACTTGCATGACGAGGTATAAATACTTGTGTGACGACGAGCCCGAAAGTATGTCATCATGGATCTCATTTGAAAGATAAAATTGCGTAGAAGACGTTCGTGGTTTTAGATTCGCAAAATTTTTCATAGATCATCAGAAATGTGGACGAGATTGAAAAAAGAAAAAAAACTCACCTCTAAAAATGTGTTTGAGTGGTCCCTCCATATAGTTGGATAGACAATTATTTATGTAAAAATTGTTCACCTTATAGGTATAATACTTTCGTTCATAGGGATAAATACTTCCGTGCATAAATATTAATATTTTAGAGAAAAAAATCAGTGCTGTAATTTTTGTGGTTTTCCATGGTAGTTATAGAAAGTTAAGTGGGGGGTAATGGAGGGATGAGAGTGCGGGACAATTATCAGGATCCAATTAATTTTGCTAGATTTATGGATATCATAATATTTTATTTGATCCTTCCAAATACCCTATTTTTTAGGACTTTTATTTGAGTACAAGTTTGTCATCTTTTCGACAGATGAAAGCTCTTACTGTTAATTATTCTGAATTACTTTTAGAAACTTTTAATTAATTGAATCGATGAAATTGAAACAAATACTTTCTTTGTTTTGAGATTTGGTTTGGATTTGAGGAAAAAGGTTGGACTTAATTCGATCTTGATATTATATCTTTGAATTTAATAATGGAGTTTAATTATCGATTCGTGGCATGTTATCTTGACTTAAACATTCGGCGATATCAATGTTTATATTTTTTATTTTCTGGTGGTATTTCGTTTGGTTTATGGATGCATGCATGATAATTACGTTAAAATCTCGAGTTTCTCGGCTAATGCGTTCTATATGGGTTATTGATTATTAATTGCAATTTTTTGTTGTGGCTGGTTTAAAATATAGGGTCCGCCTAGCTCTCCCCCGTGAACAATCCTCCGTTTCATCCCCCGTCAGTTGCATTAATTAAGGTAGTTAGTTAGTTAGAATTTATAACTGTCAGTATATTTTAGGAATTTGCACAAGTATTCATATGTAGCACAACTAGTATTCATCCATCTATATGAAGGTATTCACATTTGCAATAGAAACATATTTGGATATATTACAACAAGAAAGTAGGGGACAAACAACATGTGTGGGGGACCGCACAACTGTCAGAGCATTAATTAAGTGGGGGACCGCATAACCGTCAGCGCATTAATTAAGTGGGGGACTTCTAACTACCTTCAGCTCATTTTAGAAATTTGCAAAAAAAGTATTCATCTGTAACACAACTAGTATTCATCCATCTATATAAATGTATTCATCTTTGCAATATAAGCATATTTGGACACATCAATCACTCATCTTTTACACGTTTTTAGAGATGGGTTTTTTTTTTCTCCGTTCAATCTAACCAATATTTCTGACGATCTGTGAGGAATTTTGCAAATCTAAAATCACGAATGTCTTCTAAATAATTTTCTCTTTCAAATGAGATCCATGATGACATACTTTCGAGTTGTCCGTTGCACAAGTATTCACACCTCGTCATGCAAGTATTCATCCCGCATTAAGCAAGTATTCATCCTCATCGTGTAAGTGTAAATAGTTAATGTACCAAGAGTATTACACGTTTTTAGAGATGGGTTTTTTTTTCTCTGTTCAATCTAACCAATATTTCTGACGATCTGTGAGGAATTTTGCAAATCTAAAACCACGAATGTCTTCTACACAATTTTCTCTTTCAAATGAGATCCATGATGACATACTTTCGAGTTGTCTGTTGCACAAGTATTCACACCTCGTCATGCAAGTATTCATCCCGCATTAAGCAAGTATTCATTCTCATCGTGTAAGTGTAAATAGTTAATGTACCAAGAGTATTACAAACATATGTGTATACCAAACAAATAAAAAGTATTTATCCATAAGATATCAAGTATTCATACATATAAGTTAAAGTATTTATGCCTAAGACATTAAGTATTCATCCATAAACGTTGAAGTATTCATCTCTAAAACATTAAGTATTCATCCATATGTACTTAGTACGCACTGTTCTAATTCACCATTAATGAAGCTTTGTTCTTTGCAAATAACTCGGATCTGACCCTCCGGAGGCGGATTTGATCCGGCGGTCGACAGTGATGGATCTACTCCGGCGGAGGCGGAGGTGGGAGAGAGAGGAGGTGGAGATGGGAGGTGGGAGACGGAGGTGGAGGTGGGAGAGGGAGGCCGAGAGGGAGAGGTGGGAGAGGCGGGCGGAGGCGCAGAGAGAGAGGTGGGAGAGGCGGGCGGAGGTGGAGGCGGAGGTGGAGATGGAGAGGTGGGAGAGGTGGGAGAGGGAGGGAGAAAGAGGAAAGAAATAAATGGAGAAAATTGGGTAATTAATTTGTAAGTCCCACTAGGTAGTTAGAATTTGAATTTTAGTTAGAAAAAGAAGTTAGTTAGTTGGGGAATGAAATGGGGGATGGATAGAGGGGGGAAAGTATAATTACCCTAAACTATAATATTTGATCGTACTGTACGTAGTTGATACTTGGATTAATTTATATTAGTAAAGTTTGTTTGGAGGGTCAAGTCACTCAATTATCTAATATTCACAAAAAATTATTCACCTAAGATTCAAATCTATCATCTGTCATACAGGGAATATTATCTTTGACACTGTTGTAAATAACGGTGTGTGCTCATCAAACGGACGAAGTACCGTTAAGCGATTAATCGGTATGCAGCCGATAATTGAAATTTTACAGACAATTTTGTGTTTTCATTAAAATTATGTGCATATACTTTAAATTACTAAAATGATTAATTTAACTCATCAAACTTATGAAATAAACTTATTTTACCTTAATTTCATTGTTAATTAATAAATTTTATAAAATTGTTATTTAGAAAACCTCAGATAAGACAAGATAAATTTAGTACATATAACGGATAAATGCAAAAAAAAAAGAATAAAAAAGAATAACCAAACTAATTGGCAGCATAAATGGAAAACAGATGATCTGTAACGATTGATTACCGCCAACGACTAATAGAAAAAGTTATATTTTACAACACTAACCTTTGTCATTAGATAAAAAAATCTGGTTCTTATTAATTTGATTATTTTTTTCTTCAAATTAATAATAATAGTTTCTTGGGACCGGGAACTAGCTAGGAATGATATTTTAATTTTTTCCTCCAATTGTTTATTAAGGTTATCGAAACAGCAATAGGAGTTGGGCAGTGGTTGATAATTTTATGGTTATTGTTATTGTTATAAGAATTATCATGCTTTATCTAAAATTTATATGTATTTGTGTATTTAAAATAGAGAACAAAATTATATTTACTTAAATGAGATCATTAAATAATAAATAATATTTTTTTGACATATATAAGATGTATAATATAGTTATAACTATGATATCTTCAATTTGCACTAAGTCAATGTTATTTTTTATTAGACGTAATATTAATTGACTTTTTATTTATAATTTGAATTTATAACCAATCTATTTTAATATCATTCATGGATATTGTTAAATACTTATTCTTTTCATTGATCTATTTTTTTTTTATGAAAATATCATTTTGTATGAGAATTTTTTTTGTTCTTTTATAATATCTCTGTTGTAACGCATGGGCACGATACTACTAATATTTTAGTTGCAAACACTTGTATTGTTAATCACCGATCCTAGCCTAGTATTTGTTGTTTAGTAATTAATACAATATATGGTAATTTATATCATAATATTGTTTACTAATTTATTCTGACTTATTTTGTATTAATTTTTAAGCATAAACTTGGCAGACAAAGACAAAATGTTGAGACTTCTGAAGACCATACAAGGGGATGTTTGGCAATTCCATACACTGATAATCCTTATCTACATCCATTACCATTATTGTCTGATCGGTTGCTCCTTGTTAAATCTGTGCCCTGGTAGGGCATGAACAAATGCGGACATTATTTAATTTGTTTGGCATTATATTTCAGCAGATTCCAAATTTCTGTCACATGCAGTGCTTAGTTGTTCGTCAATAGAACCCATTTGTGAAGCACAATTAATATTGTACAGATGAATATATGATATATATCGATCAACTGTCCCCTTCGAAATACAACAAATATATATGGATACATCCATTTTTGTCTGATCGGTTGCTCCTTGTTAAATCTGTGCCCTGATAGCTAGGGCATGAACAAATGCGGACATAATTTGTTTGGCATTATATTTCAGCAGATTCCACATTTCTGTCACATGCAGTGCTTAGTTGTTCGTCAATAGAACCCATTTGTTGTGAAGCACAATTAATATTGTACAGATGAATATATGATATATATCGATCAACTGTCCCCTTCGAAATACAACAAATATATATGGATCAACTGTCACTTCCGAAATGCGACATGCACCCCTCATCTCCATAGATCCATAGGATCACGTACATTGTACTGTTTTTGATAGTTATCCCCTTGGTTTCCAAAACGCGCACGTTGCATTTTTAAAGTATCACAGTGCAATGATAGGCTACAGTTTTAATTACTATATATTCAAAATCTCAACCACTGCCCAACTCCCATTGCTTTTTTTGATGTAATAATAAATTGTTTTGATAATTTTTATTTGTCTTGTTGTCCCGTTAAGCAACATAACAAAAAAAAATGTTTTCCAGATCTTATTATTTTTTCAAGAACTTCAAATTTAATTTATGACAATCAAATAAGAGGGTTTAAAAAAAAATACAAATTCAGTTACCTTGAATAATATGAAAAACGAAAAAAAAGTGAAGACACGATCAGTCAATTATCAAACAAAATCCAAAAGTGCCTTAAATAACATTTAAAATGTGGAAAGAAATTAGAACTAATCAGAAAATCGAGTATCTGAAAATCAAATAAGGGGGGTTTAAATAAGGAGGGTTTAGGAAAGTTTTCAAAAAAAATGGAGAAAGAGGAGGAAGCATAGATTTTGTGAGATAAAGAGCATTGTAGAGGTGTAAGAGAGAGTACGTGTGGCGAGTACGAATCTAAATAAATTTAGACTTCTACGCGTAAAAAACATAAAATGCATAGAATAAAAAAAAACTATTTGACCGAAAGGCTGATATTAATTTGAAATTTCATCTTTTAATCACAGCCGTTGGTGGAACAAAATATCTACTTACTTAATAAGAGAGAACAGATAGTTATTATTGATAAATATTTATTGAGAAAAGAATAAATTTTAAATGAGACCATTCCTGGAAAGAAAATTGTTTTGCATTTAGAAAACTTATGAAACAAATAAATTTCTTTTCGAAACATAGATATTGTGAACAAATGACAAAAAGACATGATTAGCCATACAATAACTCAATAGAAAACACAAACTAATTATAATACGAGTTATATTATATCTTAATTAGGCACGTCATCACATCTTTTAAATGAGGAGAGAAAATGATGATATAAAAATCATCTATTTTGTTTTCAAAATCATCTATTAAAAATTAAGGAAAGACAAAAAAATGCTTATATTGGAAATTAACTATTAACTCTGTATCACAAGACGGAACAAAATAATAAAAGATAAAAGCTTATAAGGAAGGTGTCTTCTTTATTGTGTATATTGGTTTAGTGGCAAACGACAACATTGGAAAGTTATGTGTTTGAAACTCAAAATAATTTTTTTATGGACATTAAATCAAAGTTGAAAAGCTAGACCTTTATCTTTCTATATAAAAAAATACACTCAACCGATAATGCGCGCAATTGATGCCCCGTACAACCGGGAAATATTAAAAGGAATATATATGAAATTTCCTCTTTTGTTCGGAGAGATAACTGATCCACAATGTTTTAATTAATAATTACATAAATTGAAGTATATTGATTGCATACATCTATTTCTTACACAATGTATTGAAAACTTTAACAACTCTGTATGCAACCTATTTAAGGGCAAGATATAGAAACCTCAAATAGTATACATTTAGATATTCCCATTTTTGTACTTTTTGAATGTTACAAACAACCATGATAATAAAAAAATAAGGATGATATGCATGCTGGAGAATTTACCAAATATAGCAATAAACAATCATAGTTTCTGATCTCTCTGGTCTTCCCAACAAATATCCAGTACGATATTCCCACACCCGGTCCATTTGTTAGGTTTAGAAAATTGCAATTACAAAATAGGAAATTAAAGATTCAGAGTGTTCTATGAAAAACTGTTTGATCATCAAGAAATTAAATCAGATGTAATATATCTATAGAAAGATCAATGTATCCCGAAAGCAATAGAGAAGTGCTGTATTGAGGACATCAATTATGATTTTAATTAAGAACTGAGAGAAACTTTTCTCTCTAAATATCTATTTTACCCTTATATTTTCTCTTCCTTATTTGTTCCTATTAATTATGTCATAGTTAATTCACAAGTTAATAAAGGAAAAAAATTATATACAAGCTGCAATTGGAATGATGAAACAAATAAGAAGCAAATCCAAGTCACAAAATCTAAATTGTTATACTGAAAACCTACTAGTGGGAGATACACGTACAATGAGTTCTAATCTCTTCCTCCAGTTACTTCATGTTGGTACCAGATCATTCAACGATATTGAACGGCTAGAAAGCTACTGGATTTAAGTGTGTATCAAGGTCAGTAAGCACACAAGCAGTAATAGAGAAATAAGTAAGCACACCAGCCGTCCACTGAAAATGACAATTTTTTTCAATGTTTTGCAAAATTTAAAAATTATCTTAGAATTAGCATAAAATATCCATACAAACACAAGTTCACAAAAAAAAAAAACACAAATTCATGCATCACTTAACAATCCGCTAGATTATCTTTGCGAATTTTTGCTTTTGTATTGTAAATGATTTTTGAGATTGCTTTAGAATTAAATATAAATTGGGGTTCTTAAGTATCAATGAAGGAAAAAAAATAAAGGTATCATAAAAATCCTATACATGAAAATTAGCAACCATGGTATATTTCAATATAGTTTTGGTTATTTCGGTGCTCATGTATAATTTTATCAGGAAACTCTAATTACTTATCTCAACGGTCCTTGAATTTGCAGCACCATATTTGTTTATGTTGCATAATAGAGTCAACTGGATTGCAATTTCTTCTACTCAGAAATTATTTGGTAAAGAATATATCCTTGTCTTAATATCGTATTTTCTGCCCAATACTCATTTATTTTGGCTATGTCTAGGCAGAAATAAACAAATGGGAATTTTCATTGTTATGCAAGAAAATCGGTGACGTATTGGATTTAGAGGGGTATATTTAAAATATTTAATCAGTGATGTATTGCATTTAAAAGGGTCTATTTGTGACTTGGATTTTCATCTTATTTGTTTCATCATTCCAATTACAGCTTGTATATATTTTTTTTTCCTTTATTAGCTTGTGAATTAATTATGAAAAAATTAATTGGAACAAATAAGGAAGAGAGAATAGAAGGGTAAAATAGATATTTAGAGAGAAAAGTTCATCTCAGCTCTTAAAATCACAATTGATGCCCTCAATATAGCACTCCCCAAAGCAATATATTATGAGGATTGATCTTTTTTGTCTAAAAAAAGGAACAATTAACTATTGAAGTTTCCTTTTATTTGAATTGGTAAGCAACTATGAAATTTTCAGTACCAAAGTACCAATATGCCAAAGTGAAATCCATGGAGCTAGTTGAGTCTTTCAAGAAAAAGAAATCCTTGGAGTTGTAAGTGTTAGCCATTTTTGGGTGCATACCTTGTAGTATTGCAAATTAATCATCAAGTAATTAATTTGAATTGAAAATCATTATTTATTAAGAGATCTATCAAGATAACAACAAACAAGCAAATACAAAAAATTCTGATCTGGCAAAAATATCAACCTTAGGTGATGAAGATGAACATCTCAAAGCTTGTAATGACATTTTGAGGATTCCCTCATTTTTCAAGAAAAAAAGAAAGAAATAAAAAAACATCTCACAGCTTGAGGGCGAGGTCAATTTCATTAGACTCATAATTATCTTCTTCCTTCTCTCTATTCGTCAATTCCAATTGTGACACTCCACCTAATTCTTGTCTCTGAACACTTCCAACATAATTTCTTTCTTCAATGACACTGACATGGCCTTGTTTATAACTCTCCCCCTTGATTGCATATTCACTTGACCCAGAGGGAAGTCGCGTGGCAGCGGCCATTTCTCGGGTTCTCTTTATACTTCTCTCTAGCTTATGTGCATTCTGATGCCCCCCTAGGGCTTGAGATGTCTGAAATTTTCTATTGCAGTAGATGCAAATGAACACTTTCTCCGGCTCCGGCTCAGGGAGTGACAACGGCTCAAGAGATAGGTCTAGGTTAACGCCTTCCACATTCGTCTCCATGGCTAAGGAATTCTAGTCTCTTGATTGATAGTCAAGTAAGCGTAGGGGTCTATTTGTTAATAAAGGATTGAATGTCTGTATCTATGTAATCAAGATGTGAGACTTGGGACCAGTGAGAGGATTCAGGTCCAGAATTTGTGGGGACTGTTTGTCTTTAAATGTAATGAAGGAAAATCAAAAGTACAAATTTTCCCCCAGAATAGATCCCTGAATCTGCCGCAAGCTAAATTTTATAATTTAAGTTGTAAAAAATGTATCAATATAAGATGTAAAAAAAATCTAAAGGTATAAACAAAAGTCGAAAATAATCAATATTATTGAAACGTGCGATCAATTTTTTTTTTTAGTAAGGCGATCATTTTTTTTAAACTGCTGGGATACAGTTAAACCAACTTTTTTTTTTTAAGGTCTAAACCAACTTGTTCGTCAATACTGTTGGGTGTTTAATTAACGAATATGATGATGAATCAATAACAGCAAGCTTACGGAGAATTTTATTATTATTTTATGTAGTACGTTCATAACTTCATATTAATTACTTTAACTAATTGTTTGTTTTGTCAGATTATATGTACAGGAACAGATGATAGCGACCAATATTTTTGCAATGAGCTAGACATGTACATAATATATAAATATTATTATTATAATCATTAACAGCAAGTCTGCATGCAGTTCATTTTTTTAGTTGCTCAAGTGCATAAATATTTTTGCAGAAAACATTCTCCTTATACATTTATATTTTGTTTTATTCCAAGATTAAAAAAAATAACTTGTTGAAGTCATCCAGATATGCGCACAGAATCTTTAAACAAGCATCATGTGCATAAGCAATTCTGGGTTCTGAAACTAAAATTTTATTGGTTGATTTTCTTAAATTACAGAATATGTGGACAAATCAAATCCAGGTCATTCAGGCCCATCTATGGCAGTTATCTCAGATGCAATAAGAGAGACATATTGTTTTCTCATTAATAATACGAGTTAATACAAAGGCAGTAATAATATTGTTGTTATCTCTTTGTCATATTATTCTGCTACAGTGTTTTCAATTAGTTTTGAAGGATACTCCAAACAAGGCAATCTATTATACTGTGTATCCAGGACCCAGGAATTGGGAAGTTGAATCATGCATGAGATAGAGAATTCAATTGTTCTCTGCTTGTTTTCTACTCCGTCCTTTAAAATAAAAAATATATAAACAAGAACAAAATGTCAAATAAAATTTTCAGTCAAAAACAAAATGCAGTATATGAAAAACTGGCCCTGATGCAATCTAGAAGATGCAGCAGCTACTAGTAATATGTTGCGCCAGCATACTTTTACAGCGCCAAATCTGTATAATAGTATACTGAGCTTAAGATACGGACGGTTATATTATAATTCGGTTATATATACTTGTAAATCTGTACTCCTCACAACAAGAGCAACCTTTTGCAAGTTTAAGGTTTAATCCATTTAACACGATTTTTGGATTTAATAATTTGATTGAATGGATTATTTGCTTTATTGAATAGTTGTCATACATTACAGAAAGAGCTTAAGTCTCTATATATACTTCCAAGGCTAGAAAGCCGTTAGAAATAATACTAAAAAAAGGTACTGCTGCATTTTCTATTCAAGGCAAACATAGAAAGCAGCGGAGAGAAGAACAGAAAAGGAGAAAAGGGTGTAATATGCAAAATTTCCTTGTATTGTGCTATGGGTACCCGATAGGTGTCCCACAGAGTGAATTGTTTTATGAATCTCCAGCAGGATTCAAATCTGTTATATTAAGTTTATCATGTGAACATTATTATGATTTCATTGAAATTGAAATTGTTGGCTTTCCCACGTTTATTAAAATAAAAGTTTATCATGTCATAGAATATATAAATGGAGTCGGGTTAATATCATGTATTATTAGAATTTCAACTACAGAGTCCGACTAATATCATAATCATATTAGAATTTCAACCTAAGTGTACCAACTTCAAAACCGTAAGATCTGTGCAGATAAGAGCGCTGGATCAGCACAAATATAATTCACCATCAATGATAGATCAATTAGATGATATGGATAGGTACTGCAGGTCTCAAATCTCAAGTCAAGATATATTGTGCTGGCTTTTGCTCCAACGTTCAATAAATTTCAAGTGACAAAAACTTCATACTATTGCATAACTGTGCATAATAGCTCAAACTAATACTGTAATTAGCAGAGGGTGCTCGCGCGTTTCTTTATCCAGAAATGAAGATTGCACTGCAAAATTTGTTGCACTATTTACTGGTTCTCCAGAAATCAGGCTTGAAGAGAATGCATATACTATTTCTATTTTAGTGTTTTTTACAAAAATTATAAAAATAAATTTTAGTTTTAAACAAGGTTCTAAATAGCGATTATAGCGGCATAGCGGGGAGACAAAAAAAAAAGCTATCGCGAATAGCGTAGCTATAGCGAAAGCTATCCTTCATAGCGTTTTTTTTATTTTCAAAAATTTTATTTTATATTTCTACTAATAATAAACATATCTAAAGTCTCATAAGTAACAAAAACACCAAATTGATTAAGAAGTTCTAATATTCACATTGAGCCAATACAAAGTTCAAATTGTCATTCAAAATATCCCTAATTCATAAACTATCGATATTATAGACCAACGCACATTGTTCAAGTTTATTTATATTATAGACTCATCTAATTTAATTTCGTTTTGGACCTTAAAGCCCATTTAAATTGCAAAACAAATAAATAATAGTCCATGTAGCATAGCGGTCCGCTATTCCGCTACGCGCTACGCGCTATAGCGGACCGCTATTACCGCTATAGCGGCCGTAGCTCAATTAGCGAAGTTTTACCCCGTAGCTTAGCTTTTTAGGTCAAAAACCGCTATAGCTAGCTATTTAGAACCCTGGTTTTAAATAATTATAGAATTTTGCCTAACGGTGAATATTTGATCCAAAATATGCTTCTATTTCTTTTTATTTCTTAAAACAATTATAAAAGTATGGTTAATATTCAAAATAATTATAAAATTATTCCTCACTCAAAAATTTTGTCCACCCTGATAATTTATCATTGCTCCGCCCCTAGTATAGAACAGTGCCAGCAATAAAGAAATTTGCCTGTTTAAGTTATAAGATGGTCGAATTGCTATCAGCAACAGTCATAGTAATGAACAGTGTTATTAAATATATTACATTAAATCTCTAATAATTCACCAAAGAAAGATCAATCCCTTATATATAAGCTAAGTAAGCAATTTCTTTCACTACAAGTTGTCATCTTAATGTGGTTTTTAGATGTCCGTAGCTCAGTTTAAGTAACAATTATAATTCTACTTTGTCTACACCAATTAAAAGAAAATATCAACAATTAATGAAACAAATATCAAAGTGTGCTATATATGTTGAACTAAAATTTATGTCCACCTTAGTCAATCTAGATTTACTCAAATCAAAGTAAATTAAGTAAAAATGAGCAAATTTATCAATCATGAGAGGGCAGCACATGATATAATGATAGAGTTTATCATAGAATATGATAAGTAGAAATGATCAAACAGATTGAGAGTCCGGCTAATATGCTTTTGTAAGTACTTCCACAACAAGAATAAGTGACTTTTTGTGAGGGTAAAAAGTGACTTTTCGCGACGGAGTACCGTCACAACTGTGCTTTTTCTATTCGCGACGGTACTTTTCGCGACAGAGAACCATCATAAATGCGCTTTTTCCCTCGCGATAAGTGTCTACTTTGTTGTTGTGTTCGGCCAAAATGGTTTCGGGTAAAATTTCAAAATTTTATATTTGAAATGTCGAGTTAAGTAGCTCCGTAAATTGATCATATATTAAACTTGTAGGATACCAATTTTCACTATTTTTAGAATTTTTTACTATTTTTTATGATTTTTGAAATTATATTGCTTTAACAGATCGATACATTGTTATTTAGACTAATTAAACACTTTTTGTTAATTATGAAAAAAATGATATATATAGTTTCATCTGGTCAAAACAAATAAAAAGGAAATAAACTTAATTAAACTAATAAAAAAATTAATAACATGACATAATTAATAAAAACTTAGAAACTTAACACATTTTTTATTAAGTATCAATTTAATCATATTATTATAAGCACAATATGGTCCAATTAATGTGTAAAGTAGTTAATTTATTAAATGATAAGTTTGTTAACAACGCGGTTCGTGTTACCTGGTGCTCCCAAAGTCCCAATAGCATACTATATTGAATCGATTATTTTTTCACTGATCATATGTACTATATATATACATGTCAAAATATGTGCTCCATGGTGTTATAACTACATTCAAAGGACTCCTTTTGTAATGTATAAACTCCATTAATTATAGATTTTTGTAAAGAAGTAATTTAATAAGAGGAATATTTAAATGCTTTTGCCTCCATCAAGTCTACATTTTCTAATTTTCTAATAACAATTTTCTCTCAAATAATTTTTTATTAACAAAATTTCTGAAACTTAATTATATGTCAAAATAAACCCTTTAGACCTGATCTATATTATTTTCACACATAAAAATTATTACTTTTCAATTTGTATTTATATAAATAAGTTGAAACTATCCACATCAGTATATATATATTTACAAGCTCTTGATAACAACTAAAGCAAAATTAAAATGTCATAATTTTTTATTTTCATATACAAGTTTTAAATTTTAAGTTATTAAAATAAATTAAAAACATAATGAAAACTAGCATAAAAATAAAAACATTTTAAACCTCTCCATTTTATAAACGAACCGCACATATAACTTGATAAGTAATATATTACTATGAGGAGGGTTCCAATGCCTCATGGCTTTCATACTTCATCATACTTCATATTTTATATCTTTGTTTTCAAAGTCTAAATTGTCGATCCGAACCGTTCAACATGATATCCATACTAAAATATGCTAAGGGATAAAATTTTATAATTTTTGAAAAAATTTTACTATTTTTTAAGATGGGTAGAAAATCACTGTTTTTTGAACGGTCCAAAAACAATGATTTTGTACCTATCCTAAAAAATAATAAAAAAAATCCAAAAATTATAAAATTTGGTCTCCAAGCATATTTTAATATGAATATCATGTTGAGCGGTTCGGATTGACAATTTAAGTTTTGAAAACAAAGATATAAAATATGAGACATGATGAGGTATGAAAAACATGAGGTATTGGAACCCTCCTCTATTATTATATGTTTCTTTGACATTCTCCTAAGCCACACAACAGTAATAAAGGTTTAAAGTTTGGTGAAATCATCACAAATTAATGGAACAGCATGATTTGGGGTGTCATTTGCAAAAGCTCCCCAACATTCAACAGGTAGTATTCAACATTCAACATCTGCAACTATCAGCCCCTGTTCCCTGATTTTACAGACTGTAATCCGTACAAAAATGAACATGTCCCATGGCCCACCAGACCTACCTAATGAACCAGCACCACATAAATAGGCACGTGGTACAATATCATCTGAAAGGACAATTATGGATATTTTTGTGTTTTGAACTTTTGATACATCCCGTCCATTTTTACAATTTTACAGTGGGCTAATATTTTGGGTTTGATATTTCCCTTTTAATGGGCCTTCGGCTAAATACTTGGGAGAGTTGTGACATATACGAATATACCCGCTCCGGATCCGGAACCGCCCCGTATCCGGACCGGACCTGATAATTCACAAATAAGTTATAGGTATTTATCTATTCAGAACCGAAAAATTGGATCTGAAATATCTACGGGTAAATAGGTATCCGGATTCAGATCCGACCCGATTAGAAACAAATAAGTATATGGATCGAAATTCGAACCCGAACACTTTTAGAGTCACAGGTCCAAATATAATAATATCCGAACCCAATCCGACCCGATAGCACCTCTAGACACAATGTTGGAACTGCACCAGAAAATATTGACAAGGTAATTTATGAGAACTCCAAAAGGGAATAATTAGCCACGCAACAATAACAAATTATCCATAATATGGACTTGGTACGGGTTCAAGAATTTTAACCTGACACCAGTAATTTTGTTCTAATGAGGTCAGGTCTGGTTGACCCATGGGGCCGTCACCCGTCTGGTTTGAGTCGGGTCAAGAAATTCGCGACACATATCGGGTCGGATCGGTCTGTTTTAAGAAAAATAATAAATTAATGTTGATCCGACCTGAACCCGGCTAGAGTGGTAAATATGTGTCGTGCCGTGCTGTGACTAACACGCCGTGACTTTGGTCTCGTGCCGTGATGTGCCGTGACCAAATGAATAGTCACACGTGCCGTGCCGTGACCAAAATATTAAAGGTAGTCATGGCACGCGAGTCACGCCGTGCCTAAACATGCCGTGTCCAAACGTGACTGGTTACGTTTAACTATTTTTTTCATAATTTAGATTAGTTTATTCAAGATTCACCATTTGATTAAGATCTAACGGTCCTAATTATATGCGACTCGCGTGACCACGTGTCGTGTCTTGACTAGATCTTTCGCATGATATGCCGTGCCGTGCTAAATTTTCAAAAGATGGCTGAAGCACGTGAATGGTCACGACACGCAACACGCGAGTCACGGCACATAACAGTCACACGTACCGTGCCGTTCCGTGCTCATTGACACCCGTAGAAATTATCAATGTTATTGGTAATAATAAAGCATGAAATTCAAGTACCTCACTGGCCAGTTCGAGAGCTTCTGCAGTTATAAAATATTAGCAACCCACCTAATTATGGGCGAATTAATTAAAGGGTAAGCAACTTTATTTTTATTTTATTTTTTTGTATTAAGGTCCGTAGGCAAAGTTGTAAAGCAAAATTACAAATAAGCCCCTCGTAACAACCAATATTACATACCATGAAATAACGGGAAATTAAGTTATATATCGCCAACAAATGTTAATTGCTGAGCTCTGGTCTTGTTAGCAAAGCGAGCATCTGCTGGTTTTATTTCCTCTGCATATAAATGTATACACACTTGTAGCAAACTCACATATAACAAAAAATGAGTTCGTTCCTCTTCATGCATACCACAAATTTAGCAGTGCAGTATGCCCCACCTCTCCTTTGAATTTTGAAAATTTATAGAAATTCAAACGTCTGGACTGACTTTGCCTCCGGAATTTTATTTGCCACCATCTAGAATTTTAATTTGTAATTATTGTTAAATTTAGGGTTAAATTATGATAAATTTCTTGAATTCTGATTAGTAATTAGAATTAGAAATTAGAGCATTGAAAATTAGAAACTTTAGCATTGTTTTTTATGTAGTACCCGATTAACTAATGAGTTTGAACCTAATTAACTATTTTTTTGCACTCTCCTAACGAAAATTCTGAATCCGTCCCTATTAACTGTATCATATCAGTCTTTGTACCAAAACACCCCCAATTGGCAATGCATTGTGAAAGACCTTGCAAAGAAAAACCTTCAAAATAAATTCCCAGGTGAACCTATGTACCGGTGCAGTTGTTATGGGGCATATGGGCAATATACGCCTTTTATAAGGCCGACATTTTTATTAATATCCAAAGTTTAATAGAAATTATTATTTATGCCCAGATTCCCGGGTTTTCGCCAAAAATGCCCAAGCCGGCCACAAAATGGCCGGCTTACTCCTCTTTTTTTTTTTTTTAGAGACACTATGAAGAGCAAAATAATAAAATCTAACACTGAAAATTTGAATTTTTTGTTTAAATTATTTGTTAGATTACTTCTTTTGATTTATAATTAGCATATTTATACTAAAATACACTAGATTACTTGAAATTATGTTGAATTACACTATATTACAATAAATTATGTTGAATTACACTAAATTACGTTAAATTACAATAACTTCGCTAATTATGCTGAAATACGGTAAATTACGCTAAACTACGCAAAATTACGCTAAAGTAGACCGATTTTGTCTCATCTTTCATGAATCATAAAAAATAGTAAAAAAATTTAGAAAATAGTAAAAATTGGTATTCTACAAGTTCATTATGTAACTAATTTACTGAGCTACTTGGATTGAATAATAGAAATGAAAATCTTAATCGGAAACTTCAACTCAAGTTTTGAGGCTCTTCCTTTGTTTTTTTGGCAATTTTGAATTTTGAAATCCGGCATTGCCGGCACGGACGCATGCGTATTTTCGCAAGCTTTCCGAAAAGTAGTCATTTGTTGAAATTGGACACTCGAGCGTCGTTTTATGACCGTTTGAAGTTTCGTCGTCGTTTTTCGCCTTTTCAGTGAAGATATCGTCCCTATTCATATGTAATTTAGCGTAATTTACCGTATTTTAGCGTAATTTAGTATAATTTAAATTAATATAGTGTAATTCAATATAATTTCAAGTAATTTAGCGTATTTTAGTATAAATATGCTAATTATATATATCAAAAGAAGTAATATAACAAATAATTTAAACAAAAAAATTCAAATTTTCAGTGTTAAATTTCATTATCTTGCTCTTCATAGTGTCTAAAAAAAAAAAAAGTGTAAGCCGGCCACAAAATGTCCGGTTTACTGGGGGTGTAAGCCGGCCATTTTGTGGCCGGCTTGGACATTTTTGGCGAAAATCCGGGAATCTGGGCATAAATAATAATTTCTATTAAACTTTGGATATTAATAAAAATGTCGGTTTATAAGGTGTACCCTCCATTTTATTTTATTTTGCAAAAGTTAAAATAAGGCTGTTATTAGTTTGACCCGGTTGAACAGAGTAGAAAGGTCAACATCGGATACAACATATTTTGGATGCATCATGTGAGTTGTACAGTTTGTTTAATTGACAATCTGGGCCTAATATTTTGGGTCTTTATATTCTCTTTCAATGGGCCTGAAAAAAAGGAAGATTTTAAATAAAAATAATTAAATTAAATAAGGATGGCTTTGGGTCTCTTTACGTCGGTTGGAATTTGTAATTGACTTAGTTTATTAGTTATGCTCTTTCATACCAGTAATTTTATACATTTTTGTTATGAAATGCTCCATTTTCTTCAATAAGAAAAAATGTTTAAAATTTGACGAAAGGGAATCAACCACAATTTTGTGATGAAAGGGATTAATATGGTATAAAATCTAAAGCCTTCAAGTGAAGGGCGTATATATATATTTTGTAAAATCTCCATAATTAAGTAATTCAAGCTAAGAAAAGTCAAATTCCATCATTATTAAGTCAACAATCTACAGTTGAAAGCCATATGCGCAAGTTCAAATCAACAGAGCTTAGATCAAAATCATCAAATAGGATCGATGCTGATCTGATTCCTCACAATAAAAAGATTGATTTCGAGATAACGAAATCATCCGTGATGTATCACAATCGGACAACTAATCAATCCAACACAACCAGTCTAGCAACTATCAGATGGATTATTCGTTTATATTATTCGATTTGAAATAGGTACATTGAACTTGAAAATCTGGTGTGAATCTTGTGATGTTGACGCAGCTTGTAATTCTGTTCTCTCCTTTTTTTTTACAGGAAGAAAACCAAGTGCTATTGCTTCAGAAGCAAAGCTAAGTCAAGCTGAGAAGAGAGAGGCAGAGAAAAAAGACCGAGTGAGGGTTGAAAAAAGAGCGAAAAAAAGGCGACAAAAAATGCGATGAGGCGATCCTGATCGCAAAGCAAAAAATCCAAAAAATACAGAAAAAAACAACAAACAAATGTTAAAAAAAATAGTTGTGGATCGCTAAAATGGCCGATCGTAACTCTTTTTCCCTTCTCTCTGGGCTGGATCCCAATTCTCTTCGAGAGTTTCCACCACTTCCTTCTTCTAGTGCAACAATGGCGATTGGGCCTTCCCATGGGCCGCCGAAATCTGATTTGCCATTTTCATATCGACAATCTCTGCTTCAGCCTGCTGACTACAGTGAAACTACGCGCCAAAAAGTCACATCACATTGGAAACCAAAGAACGCTGCATTGATGAGTACGATCACGCGCGGTGCGTTGGTCAGAACAACAATCGAGAAGCTGCGCGCTTCGTCTTCCCCTTCCTCTCCTGTGTGTTTCAAATGTGCGGATAAGGGGCACACTGCCGTGGAGTGTCGCAACTTGGCTCTCTGTTTTCTATGCAACAAGTTTGGCCATCGATCGACCTCTTGTCGATCGGTGACTACTAATCCACCGAGCCCCCGTAGAGCACCCGTTCGAGCTTCTTCTTTCCTCCTCCCCTCCTCTTCCCAGCCTCCTCTTCTGCCTTTGCCTTCGGTGCACACTCTACAAACCAAACCGATGACGTCAGCATCTATGAAAGCTCCGATCCGCACTCTATACTGCACTGAAGCCAGTGATCTTGAAGAACAGGCGTTTCAGCGCAGTTTTTTCTTAACTGATACTCAAGGTTGGGGAGCGTTCAAGATCGAAACAGCTCTGAGCAAACTGGTGAAACATTTTCAATGGGTCGCCAGTCGGTTTGATGAACACCGCTACCTCATCGAAGCTCCCTCTCCACAGTGGCTCAATGCCACCTTATCTCGCGGCCATGTTCTTCTGGATAATGTTCATTTCAAAATCTCCCCGTGAGATCCATGCTTCGGGGAAGGTCTGCGCATGATCCCGCAATGGGTGCGGGTCCGGGGCTGGCCGATCAAGTTCTGGCAGTGGGAGGAGTTCGAAAATATTTTCACTGACTTTGGCGCTACCGTGTTAGAACTAGATCCGGCCATGCGATTCAAATGTGATCGACGCTTTGCTCGGGTCCGATTGGGGATGTGTGACCCGATGCTGCTTCCTGCGACTCACTGGGTGATGCATCGTGATGCGGGTGGTTACCTCTCCCGGCATGATCTGATCTTTGAGCTGGAGCACCTGCGTAACTCGGGGCCTGGTGCTTGGGTTAAGCGACAGCCGACACATGACGCCCAACCGGGACCCAAGGATGATTCCTCTGGTACTAGCTCCAAAGGGGCTCAGAGCAAAAAGAGTTCCAAGTCCACTTCAAACAAAGGTATTGTCATATTTGATACCTCTGGAGGATCTAATAATGGCAAGACAGCCCCAGTGCACACTACCCACACTGACAAAGGGAAGAATGTGGCTCCTCCCTCTGACAACCACTCTGAGTCTGATGACGACATGCTTCATTTTGGTTCTGCGGATGGTCTAGCTATCCAGCCAGCCGGGGCCTCTTCTTCTCACGCTGACGCAGGGGGACCTTCAAAATGGTTCCCATGGCTACCTCCAGAATATGGCCCGGGTTCAGGTAGATACCCTTCTTCCTATGCTCCTTATCATGGGGAGAATATTGGACCATTCGAGGAGATAGAAATTGTGGAGCCTCCCACCCAAACACAGGTCCCTGCAGTTCCTGTCCCTCCCACCAACCTACCACCTCCATCCAGCTCCACTGGTAATACCTCCTCGGTACCATCCCCTGATGCCTTAGCTGCCATCACAAAACTTATCACCCAGCTAGTCTCTCCTCTGCTCCAACAACACCAACAGGAGAATGCCTCTCTACTGGAGACTCCTCAGGTGGAGGAGGCACCTGCCAGCTCCACCAAACGGCGCCGCCGCACAGCTCAATCTGGCATTCCAATCCCCACCAGAAGGAGTGTTAGCCTCAGTCTCAAAAATTCTGGTAAAGGTAACTCCTTATTAACTAGCTTCCCTTACTCTAGAATGACCAATGAAGAAGTACATGACTTGTTTAGGGCATATCATATTACACTAGGGTGTGGACCTTTAGATTCGGATCAGATTGTACAAGCTCTGAAAAATTTAGATAGACCTGCCTTTGATAGTTTGATACTACAAGCCTTTTCAGTGCTTAAACAATCTGGTACTGACCATAATCTCTCTTTGGTCAAAGATACTGAGGGTCATCTAGTTATTCAATGAAAGTCCTTAATTGGAATGCTAGAGGTTTAAATGCTCCCAGCAAACGAAGAATTCTTAAGGATATGATTAGTGATAATAAGGTAGATATTATTGCTATTCAAGAAACTAAAAGAGAATCTTTTTCTCATAGGATTTTAAAATCTATTTCTCCTAGATTTGATAATTGGTTTCACCTTCCATCTCAGGGGAGATCTGGAGGGATTCTCTTTGGTTGTGATAGTGATTTCTGCCAAGTTAGTAGATTTGTATCTCACACTTATTCAATTGATGTGTTTCTTTATGATAGAAAAGAAAATTGTCACTGGATGCTTACCATTGTGTATGCTCCAGTTGACAGAAATCTTAAATCTGCCTTCTGGCAAGAGCTTAGGACTAGTAGGATAGGTAGAAGAGAACCTTGGATTATTTGTGGTGATTTTAATGCCATTAGGGCTAGACATGAAAAATCTGGCACTAATTTTGATGTCAGACTTAGTGGCAAGTTTAATGATTTTATTGATGATCATCATTTGATTGAGCTCACCTTACCTCATAGAAAGTTTACTTGGATTAGTGGCAAGAATAAAGCTCTGTTAGATAGATATCTAGTTAGTATTGATTGGTTAGATACATATCCCCAAACAACAGTTCAATCCTTGAGCTCATATGGATCAGATCACTTTCCTCTCTTGCTCAACACTGCTCCCCTCTCTAAGTCCCCTCCAGGATTCAAATTTGATCCAGAATGGCTTAAACACCCTGAGTTTATCCCTCTTGTCATCAAATGGTGGACAGAAATTCCACTCCTAGATTTTAGAATAGGGCTTTCTTGGCATAACAAGACAAAAAAACTTAGACAGAAAATGAAGGGATGGGCTAAGAATTATTATGGGGAAAAGAAAAGAACTAAACAAGCCATTCTTGATCAAATTCAAACTTTAGAAGATATTAGAGATGACAGAAATTTATCTCCACAAGAAAAGAAGCAATGGGTTCACCTTAAAACCCAACTAGATGATATATACTTAGAGGAAGAAAAATATTGGCATTTAAGATCTAGACAACAATGGCTAAAGGAAGGTGACCTTAATACTAAATATTTTCATCGAGTGGCTAATACTAGACATAGAAAAAACAAGATCCTATCCTTAGAAATTAATAACACTCTTACCAACAATGCTGAGGATATACACTCACACATACTGACCTTTTACAAAGAGTTATTAGGGACACCAGGCTGTACTTTTAGTTCTACTGATTCCTCTTTTTGGGCATCTCAAGATAAAGTCTCCATTCTAGAAAACGAAAATCTCATTACTCCCTTTTTAGAAGAAGAAATACATCAAGCCATCTTCTCCTCTGACCCTAATGGGGCCCCTGGGCCTGATGGTCTCACCTTCCTCTTCTACCAAACATTCTGGGACACTATTAAATCTGATCTTTTTCGCCTTTGTCAGGCTTTTCACTCGGGTGATATCGAGCTCCAATTCCTTAACAAATCTATTATCTGTCTTATCCCCAAAGCACAAGATGCCCAAGTTATCCAAAAATTTCGGCCTATTAGCTTGGTTAATTGTAGTTTTAAAATCTTGTCTAAAATGCTAACTAATAGACTTGAGCCCATATTACAACGATTAATTAGTCCCCATCAATCAGCCTTCCTCAAAGGCAGATACATCCTTGATAATGTAGTCCTTAGCCATGAAATCCTCCATCATTGTCATCATACAAAGGAAAAAGGAGTGATCATCAAAATTGATTTTGAAAAAGCATACGATAAAATCAATTGGGATTATCTCCTTACATTAATGAAAAATAGAGGCTTTGCTCCTCTTTGGATATCCTGGATCACTTCTTGGCTATATAGTTCCCAATCTTGTGTCAATGTCAATGGGGATCTCACCCCATATTTCTTTTGTCGTCGAGGGGTTCGACAGGGTGATCCTCTGTCACCATATCTATTTAATTTAGCTGCTGACTCTCTCTGCCATCTCTTCTCCAAAGGCAGAGAACAGGGGATTATCCAAGGGCTTGGCCCTCCCTGTGATCATCAGCATTCAGTGACCAACTGTCATTATGCTGATGATACAATCTTATTTCTTAAAGCTGATCCCAAGAATGTAGAAACTGTGTGGTGGACTATGATGTTCTTTGAAGGCCTATCTGGTATCAAGATGAATCTAGCTAAAACTGAACTATTTCCTGTCAATTTGCCAACTGCTGAGGCACACTCCTTGGCTGACCTATTTAGATGTCAACTTTCTTCTTTTCCTTTCAAGTATTTGGGAGTTCCTTTGTCCCCTAAACCACTACGTGTTAGTGACTGGGGCTTCTTAATTGATAAGGTCAGATCTAAATTGCAGGGCTGGAAAAACCAAACGCTCTCTTTAGGCGGCAGAATTACCATGCTAAACTCGGTTTTAACTGCTGTCCCTCTCTATACTTTATCATTATATCACATCCCTAAGAAAACACTAAGAGAAATTGATAAAATCCGACGACTTTTTTTATGGCAAGGCACTAGTACCCAGAAAAAATACTCTCTTGTGAATTGGCATAATATTTGTATAGCTAAAAAGCTGGGTGGTATGGGCATTTTAGACCTTAATCAAATGAATTGTGCACTTTTGCTTAAATGGTGGTGGAGATATCAGGATCCTCAATATAGTAATCTGTGGAAACTATGCTTACAAGCTAACCTACAGCTTAATCTTCTTTCTCCTTTTTGGAAGGCAGCTAGCCAACTATCTCCCATTGGTAAGTTAGGCCTTCTTAAAATTCCAGGAGCTCATGGTGCAGTGCAATTTTGGCACGATACCTGGTTCCACCAATCACCATTACACATACAATTCCCCCAATTATATGAACTTTGTAATACACCAAACATCACAGTACAAGAGGTAGTTCATACACAGGGCAGAGGGATGGGGTTTAGACGTGCTTTGACTGGGGTCTTATCTTTGGAATGGCAGCATCTTCTCCAAACATTAGAAACCTATCCTTTATTGCAGGACCAAGATTGTCTGCTATGGCAATGGGAGGCTACTGGCCAATATTCTGTTCAATCTCTTTATCTTTTTCTTAATTTTCGTGGTATCTCTAAATTGCATCCCCTACTATGGTGGAAATTACCTATTCCTCCTAAAATCCGGGCCTTTATGTGGTTAATGCACAAAAACAAAATATTGACCAAACTGCACCTCCGAAAACGAGGTTGGACTGGTGATGTTTCATGTACATTTTGTTCCCACCCTGAAGATACTGATCATCTTTTCTTTAGATGCTATTTTGCAAAACATATTTGGTTTCATATGGGCCATTGTCAGACTCTCTTTTACACCTGGCATTCTATACAGGATGTCATAGACTATGCAGTGACACTCCCAAAAATTCAAAAAACAGCTTTCTTCATTGTGATTAGTGCAGTCATATGGACCATTTGGACTACCCGCAACGATCGATGTTTTAATAGCCCCATTTCTCAATCGGGTCGCCATGCCATTCTCACTATTATATCTCTTGTTTCATTTTGGACAGGTCCCATGTCAGAGGCAATTAAAGTTGCCGCCAATCAGTGGCTCCCTCAGGATCTTGATGCAGTACCTCTACAGGTTGCAGCCCCGGAGGATGATCAACTCCTGCGCTGGCTATCTGACAATTCGGACTCTTCTGATTAACGCCATGACTATGCTTTCTTATATTTTGTTATATAGCCCTGCTGTGGCTCAAACTTTGCTTTTTGTTATCTAGCCCTGTTGTGGTTAGATATGGCTGTTATTTTCTATCCTATTTTTTGCGTTAGAACTATGCTACTAAGTAGTATGGTAAACAGCCAAGGTGGACGGTGCTTCCTTTCCGTTCTTTTTTTGTGTTTTGTGAACTCATGTTTCATATATTAATGAAACGGGCTTTATGCCTTTTAAAAAAAAAAAAAAAAGGTACATTGAACTTAAGATCCCACCTGCTTCGGTTATGAGCTGTAATTTTTACTTTATATTTATAATGGAATGATAATTTGGAAGTGAAACAATAAAGAAAAAATTGTCAACAGTGAAATCAGAACCCTTGCACAATAAAATGAAAACAGGTATTGTTGACCGAGTTCACTACCTCTCGGTTTAATTAGTACAAAATAAATAAATCAAAATAAAAAAGTTTCGGATATAAATTAGATCTGATCAATTAGTTTCTTGCCTGGACCAGGCTGGATACAGTTTTAGTTAACTTTAACGAGTTGGGTATTGGATTTGGATCAAGTATCTGATGCTATTATGTTTCATTGGTTTTGTGCTCATCATGCGTCAACGTTGTTATCTTTATTTTCATAGTTTAAACAGTCGATCCGAACTGCTCAATATGATCTTCATATTAAAATGTGCTTGGATATAAAATTTTATATTTTTTGAAACTTTTTCGCTATCTTTTAAGATAGGTACAAAACCACTATTTTTAGGATATTCTGGACCATTCAAAAATAGTGATTTTGTACCTCTCTAAACAATTATTAAAAAAATTAAAAAAATTATAAAATTTGTTACCCAAGCACATTTGAATATGAAGATCATGTTGAACGGTTGGGATCGATTATTTAGACTTTGAAAATAGAGATAATGATGATAGGGTATGAAATCAGGGGCGGACCCCCCTGGATTTTGAAATTTAATAGAGAAAAACGGGTCTAGTTCTATGTTGCCCCCCCCTGAAAATTAGGTTGCCCCTCCATGGAGAAAAACGGGTCTGGTTCTTTCTCTCTTGAGTCTTGATTGCTGGTGAGAATAAGCCACGAGCTTCCCTCTTTCTCTTGAATTTTGTAGCTCTAAAAATCCTCTTCTTTAGGCCAATTTTCAGATAGCAAAGAGGTCCCACATGTCATTGACCCAATAGAATGCTTCTTGTTTTATTTTAATTTTCGAGTAGGCTTGGTTTATGGTGAGCCCCATGTCTTCTCATGCTTTGGTCTATGGGTGTGGGTGTACCCAAAATGAAGGGGTCACATTAAATGAGGAGTTCAAATTAATTCAAATGGTGCATGCACCACTGGTCGGATGGCCATCAACCACACCTAAGTTGCACCCAAATGTGCGTTAAATCTTGTAAAATCCATATAAAATCAACCGTTTGGAGATTTTTCGTGTTCTTCATATCAAAATTCTCGGTTTAAAGCATAGAATATTACCATGGATTTTATTTTCAATAAATTAAATACAAATCTCATAGTTGTGAATTTCAAAAAATTAGATTTTAAGGCATTGAATCGACCAATTTTCTAAGAAGTTAATTAGATAAATTTCTTATATGAATTCTCAAATTTTTAGGATTCAACAAATGCCCCCCATCAGAACGGGTCGTGAACCTAATGGATTTGAACCCAATAAGTTATTTGAATCCAATTTCTGCCCCTTCCTGGCAAAAATCCTGCATCCGCCTCTATGGGGACAAAAAATCCAATAGGACATTTTAACCCTACTCATATTTTAATAATGATAATTTTGTATCGATCAATTAAAGTAAACATGAACATGATATAGCTTAGAAATAGTGTTAAATTAACACGATATGTATCAAAGTGGAGCACTATTTTGATTACCATTTTTATTTTTTAAATAAAAATGAGAATCAAGTCTTTCAATTTTAAATATTTTTAAGAAATTCTTCAGTCTGATTTTTTTTTTTTTTTGAAGTTGCTACAGTCAGATTTTAAACATGTAACAATACTGCTATTCTCACGCTATAGATGAGAGCATAAACATTTCATTGATGATCATTTTTTAAACATGTATTGATGTGAATTAATTATCTCAAAAAAAAAAGGAAAAACCAAAATTAGCTGATATTTAAAAAATTTCAAGTAGCAAAGCAAAATATCTAATATAATTTTCATTAAAGATGTATTGATGATCATGAAGAACCGCAACTATTACTTATTCAACTTTCAAATTAAGACTTTATTAAGAAAAATAAAATAAGGTGTTGAGTGATAATTAATTTCAAAGTTTCTAGGCGTCAATTATTCTTTTCGCACTTTTTGCCGCGTGACGCGTAATCATATACGCATTCACTGCATTTATATAGCGACGCAGAAATTTGACTTGACTAATAAAAACATAAAATTATCATACCAAAAAAAACATGTATTGAATATTTTTTTCATAAATTATAGGCAATTGTTATTTTCTATCATATGAGATCAGTTAATGCCGGTATAAGAATAGAAATTTATACATGTATAACAGCAATGAAGGATCCAGATAGATCTAGAGAGAAGATCACTTGCCACCTGACTTAAAAATATAACAAAAACATGTTTCTATTCCTGTAATTTTTTCAGAAAATAATTATAAAAATATACCTCGCCCCAAATGTTTCTCCCAAATATACTTCATTTCTATGTTTTTTTTAAATAATTATATATATACTTAATATTTGAAATAATTATAAAATTAGGTTTTTATTCTAAAATTTTCTCACATTTTATTATATTTTATCTCTACACTCATAACAGTGAATCCAGTCTCAGTCAACCAGGTATTTTTCAGTCAGACTTTACGGTTACAGGAAAAAAACATAAACTTGGCCACTAAGTTTGCTCCGACATTTTCAGTAATATCCAAAGTTTAATAGAAATTAATTAATATACCCAGATCCGCTGGCAAGTTATAAAAATATCCGTACCGGCTATTTTCTGGCCGGTACTCAATTTAATCCATTACCGGATGGAAAATGGCCGGTACCCAATTTTTTTTTTTTAATACAGTACCTGTCATTTTCTTGCTGGTACTTAATTTTTTTTTTTTTAGGATGGACATAACATAGTTGGCTAGAAGAAAAAGTCGTAGGAAACTCGGATTGAAGTTTGCACTCGGTTTGGCTAAGATCAAACAAATGCATTTGGTTGGATGCGTGTGTTACATCGGTTGCATGTATCGGTGCATCATCGATGTTTTATTAGCCGGTAGTGCTAAAAAAACATCGGTGCGTCGCTGATGTTTTTGTAATGAAACATCGATGTTTTATTAGGATGCTGGTTATTGTCAAATTAAATTCACTAGCCACATGCGAACACTAAACTACGTTTTTTTTACAGTGTCGTATGACACTAAAGTTTATTGTTCGCATGCGGCTAGTGAATTTAATTTGACAATAACCAGCATTCTAAAATTGAGTACCGATGCTTTATGCACGGCCTAACGACGGCAGAAGTGCATCGATGTTTCATTGCAAAAACATCAGCGACGCACCAATATTTTTTTATCACTACCCTGCTTAATTGCCAATGGTAAGTCTAATAAAACATCGATGTTTCATTACAAAAACATCCGCGACGCACCGATGTTTTTTTAGCACTACCCGGTTAATAAAACATCGATGTTTCATTGCAAAAACATCGATTGCACCAATACATGCAACCGATGTAACACGCCCATCTAATCAAATGCATTTGTTTGATCTTAGCTAAACCGAGTGCAAACTTCAATCCGAATTTCCTACGACTTTTTTTTCTATCCAACTATGTTGCCCATCCTAAACAAAACAAAAAAAATTAAGTACCGGCCAAAAAATGATTGGTACTGTATTAAAAAAATTTAAAAAAAAAAATTGAATACCGGTCATTTTCTGGCTAATACTGAATTAAATTGAATACCGGCCAAAAAATAGCCGGTACGGATATTTTTATAACTTTCAAGCGGATCTGACTGTATTAATTAATTTCTATTAAACTTTGGATATCAATAAAAATGTCGGAGTTTGCTCTTGCCTGTAACAGGCTGACAGCTATCCACCTTGATATTTCTTGGATATTGCACATGCTAATTAAAGGTTTCTATTGACAACCACAAATTTTAGCCCCAGGTTCTTAGCTGATGACTCAATGCAGAGGCAAATTCTAAATATTTAGATATAATCAATTTTATATTTTTATGTTGTCTATTCAGTGACAATCAACGTATTATATATTCTTTATTGAAATATCTTTTTTCGCGTGAATAATTATTTAATCCAAAAATAAATAACATTAGCTAGTAGCCACAAGCAAATGAAACATATAACACAAATGTTATAAAATATTTTTCTTATACTGCCTGTATTTTCTTTTCGTGCTTCTTTTCCCTATTTATATTTGGTAATTTGTTTTTGTACAGATACATTGCTTTAAATTCACTATAGTATATATTGTAACCAAGAGCTAGCTGTTTTTAAATTGCAGTTTCCATATCAGCAAATATTTCAATTAATTTTCAAATGAAATGGAGATTCTCTAACCAGAGATCAAAATGCTAAAATCTATAACATCTTTAATTACATAGTTTGATCAATCAAATTTGCCCATTATTAATCACAACTAAAATATTTGCCTATTGCTTCTTCACAGAGAAATCAATAGAGGCCCTGTTAAATTAACATAATGATACATGTTAGGAGCCTTTTTGGTTGAAACCAAACAGCCCAAGATTTAATAATAAAAACTAGTAGACTGAGTCTCTGTTTAAGCTAGTTGTAGCAAAACTTGTAACAGTAGAATTCTTCGTCGGCACGTCTCTTTCCTCTTCTTTGTCATCCAAAACACCTATATATATATAACTACCTACTTTATACCAGAGATCTATATACCATGATCACATCACCTATGCTGGCGGCGACAATGATTACAGATATCTCCCTCCTCAACAAGCTCAAGAGAGCTATCCAAAAGATAAAATTTCTTCTATCTTTCAATGCAACCAGATGGGTTGTGTCTCCTCTTAGAGGTTCCTTTACAACACGTCGAGTAAGCTTCAACTCACAACCTAGTCTACTCGACTGCACCGACAATTCAACCTCCACACCGGTTGATTCATATGAATGGGTTTCGAATTCTACCGGTGTGTCAAGAACCACCAGTAATGCATCACAAGTTACAAGGACAAGTAGTAATGCTTCGTCGAGTGATGACATTGATAATAGGGCTGAGATCTTCATCACAAACTTTTACAAGCATATTCAGATGGAGAGACAGGTTTCCTTAGAGCTGCGGTACAGTCAAGAGAACAGTTTTGAAAGAATTGCTTCGTTTTGATTTGTTAATATTTATTTGTTTGTTTCATTTCATTTGATCTAGAGTAACCTTTTTTTTGGTTGGTTATTCGTCATTCAAAACAACGATCAAGACAGTTTGGGAGCTATTTTGTAAATTAGATTGAGTTACTATTGTTATTGCTAAATTAGATTGAATTCTTTTTTTTGTTATTCTTTTGTTTTACTCTTTAATTAGGCATTGCATGGGAAAACAAAATAAAAATATTGCTTTCTACGAAAGAAAATTGGTTGTGAGTTGTTTCTCTCAATGCTAATTTTATTTATTTCACTTGAGATAATGTTATTAATGATCAATTTTTTTCTGGGTCCTTTTTTCGATAGGCATGTGACACCTAATTTCATAATTTGCGTACAACACTTTTAAATTTGAGTCAATAAAATTATATTTTCTGGTTCCATTAATGGAATAAGAATTATTTCAAGTCATAAAATTAACAAAAAAGCTAGTGTGATCAAATTATGTTTTGCACTGTTCTTGCCAAATAAAGTTCATATTTGTGCGTAATAATTTTATTTTATTTTGAGAAAGAAATAGGAATCTAGTCCCTAGCTATTTGTATCTTTATTAATTGTTTTACAGGTTTTGGTTTAGGAAACCATGTAGAAAAAAGAATAAAGAGGTCTCAAGAGTGTTGAGTCTGTCCAAAATAAGAGTAAACAAACATGCACGAGGGATGAGAAGGGAATAGTTGGGTACATTTAAAATTGCATTCCTTGATGAGTGAGTCTATGGTACTATGCATATTACGGGTTGGTCCGTAATACGGATCAATATTTTCATTTTCAAAATTCTAACGGTCAATCCAAACCGTTCAACATGATCCCGTTATGAATATGTACTTGCAGACTGAATTTTATATTTTTTGGAATTTTTTTACTAATTTTTAAGATAGGTAGAGAATCACTTGATCTGAAAATTCTGGACCATCCAAAAATAGTGATTTTCTACCTATCTTAAAAAATAGTAAAAAAATAGTAAAAAATTTAAAATTCGATCTGCAAGTACGTACATATTCATATGAAAATCATGTTGAACGGTCGGATCAACTATTAGGATTTTGAAAAAAAAAATATTGATCCGTATTACAGACCAAATTGTGCTATGCATAGTACCATAGACTTACTCTTCCTTGATTATATATGTTTCAACCAAATTTATTTCCCTTTAAATCCCTTAAAATTGCTACATGAATTTGGCCAACTATTTTTTAAATTCCATTAGTTCAATTTCAAATCACTTGCATTCGATGCAATTAATTTGCATGAATATTGAAGTTGTATGTACGAATTTTGATGCCCGAAAACTTTTTTCTTTCGGCCCAACTAAATCTTTCTTTTCCAGGTCAGCCGAATTCATATCGTCTGTATTAACTCAAAATTTGAGTTAATGCAGAATGAATACATACCGTCTGATTCGTATTGACACAATAATTAAAGGACTCTGTGCATTCACCTCGGACCTGATTAGCCAAATTTTGATCGGACGGCTAAGATACATTAACTCAAATTATGTGTTAATGCAGAGGATACGGAGTCGCGGAATTCCTTCTTTTGTTTTGAGCCCAACCGAACTCTTTTCTTTTCAAACCATACTCCTTTCCTTTTCTTCCTCCATTTTGTGTGCTAATGGATGCCTCCATTTCGCCCATTTTTATTTTCATCTTCTTTTCTTTCTCCTCTCCTTTTTTTATGGGTCAACTAACACAATCTCCGGTTGACAAAAATAATAGAGAAAACTCAAACACAAAACTCCCAAAAATCTCCTTTCTCTCCCAGATTTTTATTTCTTTTTGTCTCAAATTGAATTATACGGCTGTTGCTCTTCCTATTTATCAACTCAGCTAGATATTCTAGTAAATTAATTACATATGTTAAACATAGAATACTCAATCTAACATTAGAAGGAAATCAACTACTATCTATATATGAAAGAATATATATGCTGCGCATATTCATCTTTCTTTCTACATATTTTTTTTCCTTCTTTGAATTGATATGGATCCTAGCATATCTTGTTTGATTTCCAAATCTTCAGCTACCAAGTGTGTTTTCAACACTCCCCCTCACGAAGGCAAGTAAATATCCATCATTGCAATTTTTTCTAGCATCTCTTCGAAAGGTTTAGTTGTGACTGCCTTAGTTAAGATATCCGCCACCTGTTCTGTAGATCTAACAAACGATAGAGATATAATTTTAGAGTCAAGCTTTTCTTTAATAAAGTGTCGATCTACCTCTATGTGCTTCGTCCTGTCGTGTTGTACTGAATTGTGTGAGATGTCAATGGCAGCCTTGTTATCACAATACAGTTTCATCTCATCTTCGTATTCCACTCCTAACTCAGTGATCATTTTTCTTAACCATAGTAGCTCACAAATTTCTTTCACCATCCCCTGAATTCAGCTTCAGCACTGGATAAGGCTACCACATTTTGTTTTTTACTTCTCCATGTTACCAAGTTACCCCTAACAAATGTAAAGTAACCAGAAGTTGACTTTCTATCCATGATGTTTCCTGCCCAATCTACATCTGTATACCCTTCGATATTTATATGTTTATTCTTTTTCAATTTGATTCCTTTACAGGAAGTCCCTTTGAGATATCGCAATATTCTTATGACAACCCCCATGTGATCTTCTCTCGGGTTGTGCATAAATTGACTCACTACCCCTACTGCATATGCTATGTCTGGTCGAGTGTGCGACAGGTATATTAATTTACCGACTAACCTCTAGTATCTTTCTTTGTTTGTGGAGCATTGTTCAGGACAGATTTCAAATTTCACATTTTATTCCATTGGAGTACTAACTAGTTTACAATTCATCATCCCAATTTCAGCCAAGAGGTCAAGAACATACTTTCTTTGAGAGAGAAATATATCTTTTCTAGTTTGTGACACTTCAATTCCCATAAAATATTTTTGACCTCCCAGATTTTTCATTTCAAATTCCTTCGTGAGTTTGGTTTCAAGCCTTTCAATCTCAGCTCTATCATCACCTGTAATAATCATGTCATCAACGTAGATGATAAGAATTGCAATTTTACCTTCGCTTCTTTTAAAGAACATGGTGTGATCGGAATCTCCTTGATTATACCAAAAGTTTTTCATGGCCCTGCAGAATCTTCCAAACCATGCTTTTGGCGATTATTTCAAGCCATACAATGCCTTATCCAGCTTGCACACCTTGTTTGCTGATCTAATGTGTTAGTAACCGGGATTTATTCTTCCAAGTCTCCATGAAGAAACGCATTTTTGACATCGAATTGATGTAATGGCCAGTCAAAATTAGTTGCAAGAGACAATAAAACTCGAACCGAATTTAGTTTTGCAACAGGGAAAAAAGTTTCCTGGAAGTCAATCCCATACGTTTGTGTATACCCTTTTGCTACTAACCTGGTTTTATATCTTTCAATCTTTCCCTCTGCATTGTACTTAATTGAATACACCCATTTACACTCAACTGTCCTTTTTCCGGTGGTAAATTAACTATTTTCCACGTATATTTTTTTTCCAGAGCCTCCATTTCTATATTCATTGCTCTAGTCCTTCACTGCTTTTTGCATCTTCAACCTTCTCAGGTATGGCAACATAAGACAATTGTTCTGCAAAGTTTTTTAATGGTTGGGGCAATCTTATTGTTGAGGTATAGTTTGCAATAGGATATGTTATTTCTTTACTCGTCCCATCTTTCGGGATGTATCTCCTTGGTGGCTTGCCTCGGTTAACACAGGACTGCTGCGAACGTACATCGCCACTGCTTAGCTCCAAAACGAGTAGTTTGTGCCATCAAATTTTATATTGATAGCGCTTGAATGAATAATACCCTCGGTCATGGCAACAGGTTGAGGTATGACTTGTGTCGCCGGTTGAGTATTGCTTATGGCAGTCGCTTGCATAGCCGCCATCTGAGTCATCATTTTAGCCATCTGCTCAATCAAAGCAGCAGTGGTGGTCGACTCTTGGAATTCAGCTTCTAACATTGTTCTACCAAGTATGGATAGCACCTTAGAGTAGTATAATTCAAGAAATTAAAGTTAAAGACAAGAAGAACAACAATTTCTCTAGCTATATCACCAGGCAACCATGCTCTGATATCATGACAAAAATAATTGAGAAAACTCAAACACAACTCCCAAGAATCTCCCATCCCTCTCAGATTTTTATTTCTTTATGTCTCAAATTGAATTACACGGCTGTTGCTCTTTCTATTTATCAACTCAGCTAGATATTCTAATAAATCAATTACATATGTTAAACATAGAATACTCAATCTAACATTAGAAGAAAATCAACTACTATCTATATATGAAAGAATATATATATACTGCGCATATTCATCTAATTCCTTTCTTCATATCTTCTTTTCATCTTTGAATTGATATGGATCCTAGCATATGTTGTTTGATTTCCAAATCTTCAGCTGCAAGTGTGTTTTCAACACCGGTACACTATCATACGCCGAGATTGGCCCGATCCCAAATCGCGATTGGAGAAAAAACGGTCACGTCCGTGGGCAGAGACAATCTAAAGAAAGGATCGCTGCAGATGGGGTCCGCTCCTGTGAATCTGACCGTGCACATTAATTCTTATACTCACTGCGATTCACTGCGATAAGGGGTCCACAACATCAGAAATGGAGAATTCTTCAAAGGAGGAAACCGGAGTCGACGGAGGCTGAGATGTCACACGAAGAATCAATAGAGCAAACGGGTTGATGAATTGACCCGCTTCCTTCACCAATCGCATCGTCTCTATATATAGCAGCTATCTGTATCTTCCATTTTTATGCAACTTTGAGTAGAACTGTATTTTTCTCTTTCAATTGGCTTCGCCAAACCACTGTATCCACTTATCAAAATTTATAGAAATTCCAGTTTGTTCTTGTTCGATTGAGTTTTCTGGTTACTTCTGACATCGAGATCACATATTTATCAGGCATCTCTGGTCAGGAGTTGTTTCTCTGGTTTCCCGTGCTTGAGATCAAAGTCGATGTGCCCAGTTCTGGTCTCATCTATTTTGACGTTGGTGTAGTCTATAAGAGGTACCCTCTTTCCCTCTTCGAGTTGCCTCCTCTTTATACGCCCGACTCCTCTCCGTCTATCTCGGTGAGTTACTCATTTCTTCCATTCTCTCTTTATTTTGATGATTTTAGAGTTTAAATCATGATCTGCTCACTAAAACCAGGCGTCTTGAGACTTATGACTAATCAATGGAGATTTAACATTTAAGAAGGTTTTGCTCATTAATTCAGTACAATTTCAATTTCATCCATCTTGTTAATGAATTATTAACTGAGTATTTCCATGCAGATCTAGTCATAAGTCGGCAATTTCTGCTGATTGATTACTTTTTGCACTGTTTCTAGCCAAATTCCTTCCAATTCCAAAGTCTTATCTTATTCTATGAAGATATCAAATTCAAATATCCCAATCTGTATTTTGGTTCATTAACTGCTAGTGCCACAGCATGTTAATTTGGAGTCATTGGTATCATCTTGTTTATCTGCTATTTAAGACAAAATCTGTATAAATTTGGGAATATCCAGTCAAGGCACAAATAAGCTTGCTGTCTTCTTTCTAAAATCAACTCTGTGTTGAGCGGTCCAATTTCCATATGATCAATCAAACAAATCAACAAATTAAACTCGTTTTAATTATATCTGTTGCAGACTTTTGACTTGGGAGATGCTAAACATGCTTTATAACACTGTAAATTCCATTTATTTTGCTTATTTTTGTCTGTACATTTAGCTTTGTTGGTGTTATGTAAGTGATTTTTGGTCTGCTCAGAGAGGGAGTACAAAAAGATAGAGAGCAACAGGGAGGTAATTCTTTCATAAAACCACTCTTGTAAAATGACTACTTTTGGTAAATATGGTGTGTGCATCCATACCAGTTTAGTAGCATGTCTCTTTAAACTCTTGATAAAAACTAAATATGAAAATTTGTATATAAAAATTTAATCCTGTGACATATTTCATTACGTATGTATTCCATTTAAGAACCTTTGCACTTAGAGCAAGTTTTCCGTGTATTTAGGACTTAGGATAAGATAATGTACTGAAGAGCAAAAGATTATCTTCAATAGCAGTGCAGGTGCAAACAGGTAACAGAATGTGTCGACCTAAGTTGAAATTTTTGTGCTTCTTTTTAGTTATTTATTTCCTGTTGAAAGAAGCAAAAAAGAAGTCAAAGTAGGGAAGTGGAAGGGTAAAAGCCAAAGAAAAATGGAGTGGTAACATTGTGGTACAAATAAATTCAGGTACAGCCAAAACTACAATCCTTGACATAGACTCCGAAGGTATGGTTAAAACAGTATAAATGTACAAATACTTCTTTTTAGTGTACTAATACCATAGGAGGCATGAAGAAATCCAAAAGTTTTGGTCCCAATTGAGTTCTATTCTTCATTTGTTTTGTTATTCGTTTTGTTTTCTTCTGAAGTTATGATGAAACGTATAATGGATATAACTCTTGGAATAGCACTGTTGTATGGGTATTCCTTTTTCTTCCTTTTATCTTATTCCTTTTTAATTCGATTTGTATGCTTCTGTACCGGTTGGTACCATAGTACAAAATGCGATGGTTTCAGCCTTGGCGGATCGGCACTGTGCACAATAGCATCTGACTCAATTTAAGGGGAACATCACCCTGTCTGGTACGGTACAAGATCAAGGAGATAATCACTGTTGGGTTGACGGGTCGTTTTCAGAACCCAATAAGGGAGGGGCGGGATACATTCTATTTAGGGGTGATCAACTGGTACAGTATGAGATCCACACTGAGTTACTGTATTCCCCTTTTCACTCTGAGGCAGTGGCGCTGTTGAAGTCAAGGGTGCGAGGAGTAGAGAGCTGCAGTCCTGCACCTTTCACACAGATTCGGTACAACTGGTACAGTCCCTATCGGATCCAACAGGTTCGAATACTGCAGACTGGCAAGCGCACTGGTACAGTCCCAATTGGTTTTACTTTCCCTTTATTCAACGAGTGCTTGATGTAATTAAACAATGTACTGGTTTGATATGTGAAATGGAAGCCTAAGGGCATTTGTTGGGAAAATCTTTTTTTTTTTATATATATTTTCGTGACTTTTGGCGGCATTTCAGAAGCGCCGGGAAAATATAATTTTTTTTATATGCCAAGACTTTTAACGGTGTTTTTTTAATACCACTAAAGCTAGATTTCTTGTAGTGCGTCTATCTCGGTGAGTTGCTCATTTCTGCCATTCTCTCTTTATTTTGAGTCAGTTTGATGATTTTCAGTTTTAAATCATGATCTGCTCACTAAAACCAGGCGTCTTGAGACTTATGACTAATCAATGGAGATTTAAGGAGGTTTTGCTCATTAATTCAGTACAATTTCAATTTCAGCCATCTTGTTAATGAATTAATAGCTGAGTATTTCCATTCAGTACAATTTGGGAATATCCAGTCAAAGCACAAATAAGCTTGCTGTCTTCTTTCTAAAATCAATTCCATGTTGAGCGGTCCAATTTCCATATGATCAATCAAACAAATCAACAAATTAAAATTGTTTTAATCATTTCTGTTGCAGACTTCTGACTTGGGTGATGCTAAGCATGCTTTAACACTGTAAATTCAATTTATTTTGTTGCATTCTCTAATCATCGAGGAAATAAAACTGTAATCGATTATGCTGACGCTTTTATTTTTCCTGCAAGATCATTTAATGTTGCATTTGATCTTTACTGGCACAAGGTAGGTTGAAAGGAAGAAATTGTTTAAAGTATATCTTATTTTCCATCGGTAAGGACGATTGCTTCCATTACTGACAAGAAAGACACCAAATTCTCCTTTAGGTGCTTCTACTGCGGTATAGGTAGAAGAAGCTGGTACAGAAAACCTAGACCAGCTTAAAAAAATTGTTTACTTGTTAAACAAAACATTGGTTCATACTTCATACATCTCTCTTAAATATCCAATTGCAAGTGTAACTCCAACTCTACTCATACTAAATCTCATTACACACAAAACCTGTCAACAAATCCGCACCAGGTAAAGAAAAAACAAACAAATACACAGCATATGTATTGCTACTTGTAGAAGCTAATTTTACCATAACTTAGCTTATGTACTCTTTTTTGTTTTTCTATTCAGAAGCAAAACTGTCATCTTTTGTTCTCTCACTCTCAACTGCATCTATTCTCTAAAATTTCACCTCCCTCCTTTAATCCCTCCTCTGCAATCTTAATCCCCTCCTTTATCTCATCTCTCGTCATCTTCAGATTTTCATCCCTCTCAAATGCCAAACTCATGTCATCATTTGGTGATTTCTCAGCATAGCTGGTACCAAAATCAGGTATGAAGCTCATCATGTTTTTAAGCATCTCCTCCATAACTTCTACAGCCCAATCAAATACTGAAAGCCCTGGTAGCTCACTGACAAAATCACCAATTGCATTTATGACATTGTCAAGCTTGTCAGGCAGGGAATCGGCAAATCTAGCAAGGTTGTTGATCTTTGAAAAGATGTGTTCAGATTGAGGGATGATCTTAGAGGCGATCCATTCGACGGTCTGGATTCGCCTGTCGATGAACGAGAGCTGGGATAACCATTGAAATCTTATCCACCAAAAAATCGGGAATGCGACAAAGGCGAACTTTCTCGCTAGCCATCCGATCATCCCGTCTTGATCTTCGATTTTCTTGTAGGTTCTCTCACCTGTAGTCATGATGGCAGATCCATAACTTCTGAGTAGGTCTCTTCTTGGGCTTTGTTCTGATTTCACTTTAGAAACCTGAAAAATTGTCAAAAAAAAAAGGTAAATTAATTTCATGCATGTATTATGTATTTCAGACTTGAGAGATTAAAACTGACACGGTAGTCAATCACCAAAGAAATTATCTCAATGGTCCTTTTCAGAAAAAAAAAAAAAAGTTTAAAAATGTCAGACTACTATTTCAAAATCCAACATACAGAGACCCCCATATTAGGGAAGCCAGGCCGGTCAGATGGACATCGGACCGAAGTCCGAGCCGTCCAATCTGCATCAATATTTGTGCGAACAACTTTAGCGCTGATCAAGTTCACACGAATTTTAATGTGGATCGGATGGCTCCGATCGGATATCGGACGAATTTGGTCCGATGGGTATGTGCCCATCCGACCGCCCCCACTCCACCTGTCTTAATATCCCAATAGATATCTTGTGCAACAAATAATATACAAACATGTACAAACCTAATTAGATCTATAAGAGAATTAAATGTCATGATGACGATTTTATCTCCCAATAGATTAAGCTCATTTGTTGAGAAAAAAAAAAAAAAAAGGGTTGGAAACAAATTACTATTAATAAGGAAATAAACATGCAGCGGGCAGGTTAAGTGGCTTACAGTATGCTTGTAATCCTGATCACCATCCATTCCTTGAAAGTTTTCTGTTAATTGCAATCCAAATAAACGACAATTTTAGAGAGAAGCTGGCTTCAATGAATAAATAAGAAGAAAATCTATTATTTCCGTGCAATTCAATGCTGGAGCATGAGAAACACAGACGAGAGGAAAGGAGATGAGGAGGCGCTTTGGCGGCATGCTTCGGGGATGGTTATCTTTAATCCAGAAGTTCATGACATCTGTCCAGTTGAGTCATTTCCGAAATAAATTAGTACGTGGACTCAACCTGCTATTAATTACTGTACACCAAATGGTCGACGAAAAAGAAGTCCGGATCCTCCAAAGTACCTCAAATTTTGAGTTGAGATCCGGATATCTAATTAGAGAGTAGAACTAGGGTGCTCCTAAGCTCACCAAGCCCTTCGTGAGCGCGGCTCTAAAACCTATCAAATTGACTTCAAACGACATTTTCAAACCGTTAGATGTTCAATCTATATCAAAATCTACTTGGAGACCAAATTTTACATTTTTTGGAATTTGTTTACTATTTATTAAGATGGTTTGAAAATCGCTGTTTTTATTAAAATTCTGCACCATTGGAAAACAGCGGTTTTCAAACCATCTTAATAAATAGTAAAAAAATTCCAAAAAATGTAAAATTTGGTCTCCAAGTAGATTTTAATATAGATTGAACATCTAACGGTTTGAAAATGTCATTTGAAGTCAATTTGATAGGTTTTAGAGCCGCGCTCACGGAAGGACTTGGTGAGCTTAGGAGCACCCTAGTTCTACTCCTAATTAGATATCTGATTCAATCCGACCTGAGATAAAATGCACGAGAATTTTTCAATACTCATGGTAAAGACGATATCAAGGACAAAATAATTTTTTTAAGTTGTAGGACGTGAATAGATTTAACCATGTAAAATTATAATGTTGGTTATGAGAGTTAATTTGTAATTATAGATTTTACTCTAAATAATCCGAATGTTGAATGTACATCTATTTCTAAATAGCCAAGAATGTAAGTTAAAAAAATTGAGTTAACTTAGGTGATATGAATGTAAGGCTCATGTGGACAAAATTGGTTTATTGATTCTATAAATTTACTTATTATTTAGTTTGCATGACATCTTATCTACTTTTTAATATTTTGATTTTTTATTTAATTAAACAGGTAATTTTGTTACAGATTCATATATAAAATTCATAAATCTAATTCAGTTTTACATCTCAAATTTGTATGTAATATTTCTAATTTGATATTAAATTACTGATAAACTAATTAGCCTCTAGCCCTCTATTGCTCATTTTTTTTCTCTTTTTTCTTTTTTTGGTTTAAAACCTGTAGGTATTTTCATTAATCAGGACAAACTAATTACACATAGTTTTGTACTAGTAATACAACATTTGTACTAGTACATTAAATATTACAACTGAAACCCTTTTACAATAGTAGACAAGAAAAATCAGAAGAAAAAAATAGTAGAACCAAAGGTTTCTACTTTCAGATCAGTAGATATTGAGCCTGCAGTATTTTATGTGCTCGTACTCATATTGGTAGGTTGTGAGCCTGCATAATTTTTTGTCATTAGCACAAAATAGTGATGTTGTAATCGAGGCGAGGCAGGGGCATCCAAGTGGGTCTTCTTGTTCAGATAAGGTTTGTGCTTGAATTATTTAGAAGAAAACAGGAAGGAGATAGGAAGAAGGAAGGAGAAGAAAGGAGGGAGGGGAAGAAGGAGACAACAGCAGTGTAACATCATTGATATCTCGCAAACTTATCTATATTTCGACCTTCAAATTGTACCAAACTTGTGTTTAAACTCATTAATTCAGTTGTATTTCATTGAATATCTTTAGAATGTGGTACTGCTGCAAGTTTATTCTTATTTTGCAGGATTCGGTCGAAATCGAGGAGAAAATCTGGAATCAAGAAGTCTCTACACGGGCCGTGTCAACCTCGACTCGACCACTGACTCGACCACAAGCAACTGCTGACTCGATCACTGAAGAAACACAAGTTACACGGGCCGGACAGATTTGACACGGCCCGTGTCAAGCAAATCCGGAAACAGATCCAGAAATCTGGAAAGTAGGCTATTGATGGAAGGTCGACCAATCAAGCATATAATCGGGATTTCTCTCCAGGAAAGGTCATTCTGGAACAGGAGAGCACGTTCTAGGGTTTGTCTTTGGCGGCTAAGCTTGGAGGCGAATTGGAGAAGCGAAATACGCGAGTTTTCGATTGATCTTCTTTGTACTTTGGGTTTTGTCATGATCAACTCTATCTCTATTTGTATTTGCTGTTTTAGAACTATGAGTGAGTAGTTTACTTTGTTTCTAGGGTTTTGATGTAATCGAATGTTTTGTCTTGCATGCTAGTTATTGAATCTTTGTATTGAAATTTGTGTTTGATTGATTGAGTAGTATTTTAATTGCTTAGATTGTAGTGTTTGACCTATATCGGTTTACCACTAGATGAAAGGCCTCATCTAGAAGGTATTCAAGCCCTTAAAAGTCTCTCAACCAAACTAAGTACATGAGGTAGGATTTGTGACCCGAAAGGCGAAACCAAGTAGTAACCGAAGGGCGAAAATTACTCTCTATCGACGGATAGGAGTTACCTTTAGTATACCAATCAAGCAACTAGGTAATTCAGATCAACACACGAAAGTTGAGATCTAGAACCCGACGAGGGCATATATTGCAACTTCCATACCAAGTTGATGAACCAACAAACGACAGTTGAGGTTTAGAAACATTAGGTCTGGTCAGTAGAACCCTACACAAAGGAACGATACAAAGAAACAATAGCTGCTGCATTAACCCGAGACTGACACGGACCGTGTAGCAAAATGACACGGCCCGTGTAAACTGATACGGCCCGTGTAGGAAATGACACGGCCCGGACAGGACAGTCTGAGGCAAAACTGAGATGAAGTCATAACCCTGGGAACGCTTTTTATTTATTGATTAAAACCAGTTTAATCTTCTTTCTCGCACTTTATTATTGCTTTTGAATCTGTAGGAAATATAAATAACCAAAACCAACCTTTTCCAACTTCTAGTTTTTAATTAACCTAAGTAGAGTCTGGATAACACTTGAACCGTCCCTGTGATCGATACCCGACGATATACTACGCGGTAGGATTGTATACTTGCAGTCTGAACCAGAAGTGTATTTAAGGTTAAAAGGTACAGCTTGCTGTACTGAAACTTTGTACTATACCTTTTTGGTGTAACAATCATCATCATCATTAACCATAAAACGCGTACTTTATTTATATACAACTATTGTACAAACTAGAGAAAAGGTGAAGCGAATTCACAGCACCTCTATCTGAACTCGGAGAGTCGAAGGGAGCGAAGAGCAGTGATCAGATCCGTTAGATGGAAGCACATGCTCGGATAAACGAGACAGAACAAGGAGCAGTGGCCAAATCCTCTTGACGAAAGCAAGAGGGAGGGCGGAAGGCGAAAGGCAAAGCGAGGAAGCTAATCGACTCTCAAAACCTCAGATTTGAGTCGCCTCAGATATCACCTTGGCGATATGTCCGAGGATTACAACTTCCAAGGTTTTCAGAGAAGTTTTTTTTTTTTTTTTTTTTTCTACCCCTCATTTCTACTGTTGTTCCTCAATGCTACTGTTATCAACTTTAAATCCGAGACCAAGTCTATCTGCATTATACATTGCATGAATCGCTTCTGCCACGTGGTTAATTGTCTTTAATTCTGTACCAATAATTTGGACCTAGAAAATATCTTGGACCCGTATAAGTCTTTGATTTTAGGCCCAAATTTGTGCCTCAAATCCGACGTCCTTTTTGAAAGGCCTTCCTAAAATAAAAAAAACTAATTAGCAATTAATTTTGTGGATTACCTTATTATAGTTTGTGGGAAAAGGTCGTACGAATATTGAAGTTGTATGCACGAGTTGTATTCTAGGAAAGCAAATTAGTTGTCAGTTGTTTCCCTCAATGCTAATTGTATTTATTTCACTTCAGATAATGTTATTCGTGCGCACAAATCTTAAAATGGATCGGACGGTCCTGAAACCTATCGGATCCAAATTTGAGTCCGATGGGCATCGGAGCCAAGCTATTCTCGGTTTTCTAAACCAAACCTGCAAAGGGACTACATTCCTATTTCGCACAAATATGAACTTTATTTGGCAAGAACAGTGCAAAACATAATTTGATCACACTAGCTTTTTTGTTAATTTTATTGACTTGAACTAATTCTTATTCCATTAATGGACCCAGAAAATTTAATTTTATTGACTCAAATTTAAAAGTGTTGGATGCAAATGATGAAATTAAGTGACACATGCCTATCAATAAGGACCCAGAAAATAATTGGTCATTTTTAAAGCAGCTGCGAAAGTTGCGGGAGCGATTCTTGAAGCAGATCTAATGGTCATCGAACCCATCGCACTCACTTTGAGTCCGATGGGCATCGGACCCAAATTGGTTCCTAGAAAACCATGCATGTAGGAAAAAGAGGTCTCAAGAGTGTTGAATCCGTCCAAAAATAAGAGTAAACAAACATGAGGGATGAGAAGTGGCGTACACATAAAATTGCATTCCTTAATTATGTTTCAACTAGGAGAAAAATGAAACCATAATAATTATAAAATTTATAAAGATAATACAAAGTAATCTGTTTCTTAATGAAATTGCACTTGATCTTGCAACCTGCTTCAGCAAAAGACAGGTTTGTTCAAGAAGGCATCTGACCTCGTTATTTTCTGTGAGACTCCAACAGTCCTTCAGTTCTTGATCGATACATCTCTTCACCATAGGTACCGGGTCACGTGTCGCAACCCAATTCGCTCACAGATGTCACCATGCAAGTGTCAGAACTCAATGCAGTGCTTGCTGCTGAGAAGGCAAAGGAGGAGATTCTCAAAAAGGAGATTGACGAGCTGAGAGAGAGCATATGGGGTGCTGACGTGGAAAATCTCTCTTTGGAGGAGCTAAACTTCTTCAGCAACCATTTCTTTAAACAACTCTGCAGCCATGCCCGTGTCACCCTCTTTGCAAAAGCCATGGATAAGAGTGTTGTATGTAATAACGTCAGTCATGCAAACACTCTCTTCTCTTGCCATCCGATGACACAACTCAAGCCCAAGTTTGGTGTCACCAGTAAATGATCAAATTAAAAGTGTATCTCATGAGAGGCATTTTTGCGAACACCTTAACTGCAAGCCCAATCTGCTTGAATGCACAGAGTCCCCTGATTAGAATGTAATAAAATCAGTTAAATAAATTTCTCTGGTCTCCCAGTTAAATTTCTCTGGTCTCCCAGTACTATCATCTATAAAAAGTACAAACCATCTAAAATTTATTTTTGAAGAAATTGGAGAAGGTCTCCAAACATCTGAATGAATTAAAGCAAAAGGAATAGTACTTTTATTTAAGCTAATAGGATACAATACACAATGGCTCTTAGCCTTAACACAAGTCTCACAGTTCAAATCAGTTTCATTTAAATTTAAAAACAGAAAAGGCACAAGTTTTCTTAGATAACCGAAAGATGGATGCCTGAGTCGCTTATGCCACATTATGAGTTTATTTTTGTTTGTAGTAGAGAGACCACTTGCCAAATTTGCACTTCTAATTGTCATATTTTCTAGATGATACAACTTGCCTTGCTTAGAACCACGCCCGATAATCTCTTTCGTGAGAATATCCTGAAACAAGCAAAAATTAGGGTACATTAGTACTACACAATTTAGATCCTAAATTAGCCACTATTAATTAATTCACCTCTCAAGGTAAGATCTGGACCGTTCGATTAGTAAAGAATGGTTTTGAGAAATCTGAAAAGTCTCAAGGTCTTTTCTGTGAACATTTGGAATTAATTAACCCTGTCAGTGTCAGAGAAACCTTGTGTTTACTGCTTATACCGCACCGCCTTATCTTTAGCAGAAAAGAAAAGAAAAGAAAAGATAAACAAATAATTTGGGCCCAAACTAGATGATCATGAAATTTAAACATTGATATATATGGGCTTTTTGAGCAGAGGCCCAAAGAATTGACATTGCTAATGGCGGAGAAAATTCCCAAGTCAGCTAATTAATCAACTTAATGAAAAAGGGAGCCCTCAATAAATTAAAATGACAGTTTCTATTAATCACGAAAGAAATGTTCATACTAGTACTTAGTATTTAAATTGAACCGGTTTTGAAACAGTCCCTTGAGGCCCAAGGAATGAACTGATTTTGTTAGTAAAATTAAACTTGAGAGTTGAATTAAAAAATGGATGTAGAAAATGGTACAAGTGATATAAAATTAAACGAATGAAATTTAAATATGACAGATCTACAGTAAAATAGTTGGCCTAATTCGTATAGAAATTGTAAGGGGTTCAATGGGATATAAACTTAGTTGAAACAGTTGTTTAAACAACTCCTGGATTGTTAGACTATTTATATCTTCAATGATATATCTATAAACTTATTTATAATTTATAATTTTATTTGAATTTTTTTTTTAAATTCATCATCAAGATTGTCAAAAGAACCATCTTCAAGTAAATATTTTTTTAAACAGTGTCTGTTATTATTTGTTTAGGTTATTAATTAATTTGATATATATTTTGAACCTATTTATGTTATTTCAAAATGTGTTAAACTGAAAAATCCATATATACGGAACCTAACATATTCATCTCTTATTTTTCACTTGCTCTTTGTCATGTACTCACAAAAGAGACAAATTGACAGGCTCTCTGCAAGGAGCCTTTGTTATGATCTCTATTTGTTTACTAACAGAAAACCAATCGCGCCAATAGAATTTCAACATGGGTCAAGAGATTTCACTAGGGTCTAGGGGTTGTCTTTTTTTTTTCTTAGTATAAAAATAAAACCGTGGGCTTTAGAAGAAGCAAAATTGAGGCGTGTCCAACCAAAAAACCAATAAACAAACACAAATATCATAGAAAACAACATCAACGATGGTAATTCTCCAACTACCTACTTTTGATTTGTCTACAATCTCTTTATTATTAGTATTTAATTAACAAGCAAAATTGAGACATCATTTAGGCTCATTTAGGATCTTTTTTAATTTTGACTGTGGGATTAATTCTGACAAGCAAAATTGAGGCGTGTTAAAGAAAAAAATAACAAATACAATACAAATACTTCAGAGAACGACATCAATATATGATGGTAATTCTCTAACTACCTACCTTTGATTTGTCTAAAATCCCATTATTATTAGTATTTAATTACTTTATAAAATTTCATATCATATCACATCTAGTTAGTTGCTTCTATATATCAAACAAGCATGAAGCGTGGGATTGAGATCTGCTGCGATCCGAAGCCTGTGAACAGTAATCCTGAAATTTCTGCTTTTCCAAATCCAGCCGTCCAACTTTTTATGTGCACGTATCTCGAAACAGCTGGTTTTTTGTGCACGCATCTCGAAACAATTCGACAGCTGGATTTGAAAAAGCAGGGATTTCAGGGTACTGTTCACAGGCTTCGGATCGCAGCAGATTCTAATCCTGAAGCGTGACATAGTCTTACCCAATTAGGGCTGGGCAAAATTGCTCGAACTCGCAACTCGCTCATTTACAGCTCGCTTTAACTCGCTCATTTACAACTCGAGTTAGTTCCAACTCGAGTTGGCTGACTCATTTAATAAATGAGCTGAGTTTGAGCTGACCCCAACTCGCTCATTTATAACTCGAGTTACATAAAGTTACACAATTTGGACACAAAAAATCCCGAATAACCAAAACCAAACCCAAACTCGGCTCAAACTCAGCTCAAACTCGTTTATAACTTGTGCTGTATTGATTTAACTGGTTAAACGAGTTTATAAATGAGTTGTAAGCCAACTCGAGTTGATAACGAGCTGAGTTCGAGTTGGCTCTACAGCTCGTTATTACCATCCCAACTCGAGTTGACTCGCTCATTTATTTAATGAGCTGAGTTCGAGTTGGAGATAACTCGCTCAAACTCGGCTCATTTACAGCCCTATACCCAATTGCACATGATCAGCTCTGACAATTTATATATTCAAAACTTTGCATCTCACAAAAAGTGTATATATAGAAAGCAAAAGCCACCCCAGGAAAAGTAAACAAAGCATGAAGCTCTCTTCCTCATTCCACATAAGGTCTCTCGTTTCTTGCCGTCATTTCTTGCTATTCTTTCTCCTCTCTATCCTGATTCTATACCAGATATGCCTCTACTCAAACCCTAGTGCACATTCGTACCTTATACAGGCATTCGGCTCATGCCAACAAGCCAATTACACCAAGTCTAGAGATCTTACTTTACCAACACCAACCTTTCGTCTCCTTATCGGTATATTAACAGTTCCTGCCAGATTTGAACGGCGTAGCCTAATCCGCCTTGCTTACTCCAGTCAACCAATCACAGAAGCCCACGTCGACATCCGGTTTATACTATGCAATATCACAAAGGAGGAAGAAAAGACCATGGTCTCTCTAGAGATGATGCAATATGATGATATCATCATACTAAACTGCACCGAGAGCATGAACTCCGGTAAGACGTACACATACTTCTCCAACCTCCCCAAATTATTTACCGGGGAAGATAACTATGATTACGCAATAAAAAGTGACGATGACACGTACTTCAGGCTCGATAACCTAATTGCTTCCTTGAAAGATAAACCCAGGCATGATATGTATTATGGCGCTGGATTTCCAATCAATGAAAAAGATTTTCCACAATTCATGTTAGGTATGGGGTATTTGCTATCATGGGATTTGGTTGAATGGATTGCGGAGTCAGAGATACCGAGGAGTGAGCCAGTGGGGCCAGAGGATATGCTTACCGGTGAGTGGCTTAACATGGGGAATAAGGCGAGGAATAGGTATAACATGATTCCGGCGATGTATGATTATCGGGGATCAGAATTACAGGATTTTATTCCGGGAACAATTGCGGTGCACCAGCTCAAAGAGACAACAAGGTGGCTTAACACGCTCAAGTATTTCGTCATGGATCAGCCTTTCAAGTTGAAACCTATGTAATAATGAATTTAGTATGATAAAAACTGTGAATATTAGAATTTCGTTATAAAAACTTCAAGTTGTGACCAGTACTGGTAATTGGAAAAAAGAGAGATTGTATTTCCTGGCATTGATTTTTATTTTTCATGATCAACTGGCATTTTATCATTTAGTAGCAAAATGAAGCTCCTTAGCCAATAGAATTTTTATGTTAACAGGACCCGGTCTATATATCATTATCAACTTGTGAAATATGTGACTTGTCCAATATGTATATATTCAACTAGAAAGAAAGGGAGAAAGTAGAAACCTCCTCCGTCAACTAACTGATTAAATATGAATGATTAAAAAATGATTGGCTTTTACAGTTTGATGGAAAATTCTGAATCGTTTCTCTTTTTTTTTTTAATATATGATTGATTTGAACATACTGCTGAAATCAAACGGTCAAAAAAATGATTTATCACTTTCTTTATCATTATACTTTATACTAAATTAATTTGAAAATTTATAAAACTTGAGATGTAAACACATCATTTATGAACTAGATCAATTTCAACGACTTGAATTTGTTGCATAGAAGGAAAAATCGGTATCGGGATCGGGATTGGCACTGTCTGATCCCGATCCGGATCGGAAAAATCGGTCGGGATCGGCCGAATCGGATCGAAAAATTGGACTTTTTTGCCATAAGCTTGTTTTACACTAAAAAAATAGAAAAAAAATTGATAAAAAAATTAAAAAAATTATTACAATCAAATAATTCACTAATACAATATAATACAAGCATTACAACAAAAAACACACTCTTTCTCTCCCAGAAATTCTCATGAACGTAATGGACTGGTACAAATTGAAACTCTGATATATATAAATATATAAATGAGTTGTGTTGTTTAACAACAAAGGTTGTATGGTGTGGTGGTAGTTGACTTTGGTTGCTTAGCTAGAGAGCATGGATTCGATTCACACAGTGAGCTAAAAAAAGTTTTGGAGTTTTGTTTAATTCGCGTTTCGGCTGTTTCGGTGGAATCGGTCTATTTCGGTCCGGAACGTCTAAAATTTGACTGGAATCAGACCGGAATGGCCGAAATTTGACTGGAATCAGGCCGGAATGTCCGAAATTTAACGAAATCTACACTAACCGCGTAACTCGGCCTGAAATTGAATCGGTACCGTCCGATCCTGATCCGGAACGGCCGATTTTTCGTCCTTCTATGATTTGTTGTTTAAAGTCAATTCGATAAAACTTTAAATTAGGCTCAAGGGCTTAGCGACATTAAGAACACCCACCCTACTTTTACTCCTAATATAATATCATTTCACATATAATTTAAAATTGCCAATTGCTCTCAAAAACATTCACATATAGGGAAAATTGATTTATTTCAATTGATAATGGTAGCTTCCAGTAAAAACTTTTGCTAAATTTGATTTGCGTACATTTTAATCTGAAAACAAATCAATTTCCTCACTGTTTACAAAATCACAGCGTCTCAGTTTGTCTCCTAATATAATATCATCCTCCTCACTATTTACAAAATCTACACCATCGAAATCCTCACATTCACTAAAATAACATATGACAACATCTGAAAACAGAGACACTGTGGACTACTCACTGCCAAACAGTTCGTTTTAATCTGACACTAATCTTAAAGGCCATACATCTAATTAGAAGTGCTCATATATATAAATATAACTCGGCAGCGGTACTGCAAGAATGCACACTCTGGTTGATTGGGAGTGGGGACTAATTCGGTTCAATGTCCATCCGGTAAGAGTTGTTCGATCAGCATCATGATTCGCGAGTACTGGATCAATCACGAATTTTAAAGTTGTCCACACGAATCTTGATGTTGTATCGAATGGTTCCAAATTTGATTTGATACCCATGAGATCGCCCCGATTCCGGTTGATTGTGTTTTAAGGAACGGCATAGTATTTGTTATACACTGAAAACCTATCATCACATCATGGAAATAAATCTGCTGCGATTCTAAAGAATCGCAGGAATCCTGCTTTTCCAAATCCAACCATTAATTTTTGAAATACACGAATCTCAAAATCAGTTAGTTGTTATGCACGAATCTCAAAATAAATAAATGGTTGGATTTGGAAAAGCAGGGTCCTGCAATTCTTTGGAATCGCAGCAGATTTATTTCCTCACATCATGGGACATTCATTGTGCAAAAGGATATTCTATTCGGTTGATGTGTTTCAGTTCAACACCTGTGCAGTCTAATTTGTCAGTATTTAACTAGAAAGCTACGCTAGCTGCAGTTATAAATAGTTTTGTCGGCATTTTAGTTGAACATCTCATATGACATTGACTTGCACGAAAAAGGAAATCAGAGTTTTAAAATCTTCTCTCTCAATCTCTCTCTTTCTCAGTTTATTTATTGTTTTTATATATCGTAAGTTGTTGTTTCGTTTTCTTATCTTAAGTTGTAAAAAATTGTGCAAAGAAAAAAAATATTGGAAAGAATGCTATGGCCTATAAAAATTAAGCACTAACTATATATACGTTGAACAACAAAACGGGGAGTTTGACAATGTTAGCTGAGATTAAATTTAGGATTAATCACGGTGGATTTATCAAAATTTTATTGGATACGGATAAGAAAAAAGAAATTATATCTGATATGGGGATATTGCTAATAAGAACTTCTATTTTTTTTCGTTAGCTTGTCAGGTTAAAGGTACAAGCAGAGTGAAACTAGATTTTCAAACTATGGATATTAATTATATAAAAATTTTATGGCACAAATGAAAGTCAATTTTACAATATGCATAATATTTTACTCTAGATTATATAGAAAATCATATATAGATATTCAAATTTTGAAAATAAATAAGAGTCAATTGACCTCCAATCCTTAAGGGCTTGTTTGGCAACCTTTTTTCCAATGAGAATTGAGGAAATTTTGACATATTGGGATTGTAATTCCCGAAATTTTTATTAATACTATTTCAAAAAAATAAATAAAACACCACTGAAATTGGGGAATTCGGAAAATACCAGAGCCTCCAAGTCAATCTGCAGCCCCATTCTTGGGGGAGCGCAATTTGACGTTGCGGCCCCTCAAAAACCTATATCAGTATATTACATGCATTTTTTGGTTTTAGGGGGCCTCAACGTCAATCTGCGGCCCTCTAAGAATGAAGCTGCAGATTGACTTGGAGGCTCTGATATTTTTCGAATTACTCAAAATTTATGATTTTTTATTTTATTTTATTTTAACAGTGGTATCAATAAAAATTTTGGTTGTAATTCATGTAGGTGTTCGGATGATTATTTTTTTTTTTCTCATCATATTCCATGTTTGTTCACATCCTGATTCCCACTTCGTATTTAATTTGACGGGAAAAAAAAAACATGAGCTCGGACTGAATTTTTTTTCCCAACCGTCATTCTCTCTCCTCTCTTGGAAATCGTTCCCTCTACTCTCTCTCATCGATTACATCCCCATTCTCTCTTGGAACTAATCAGACTCATGAATCCGGACATTATTTTTTTTTTTGGCAAATTACATCTGAAATTATTAGAATTTAAATATATGAGATAATTTATGTAAATAGATGAGACAATTTACTATTTAAATAGATGAGACCATTTATTATTTAAATAGATGAGATAATCAGTGGTGTGATCACACATAAAGTGACTATTCGCGTGACGTAACTATCCTCCGCTATTTTTAGAAACAAACTCGATTTGTTGCGTGTGAAAGAGAAGAACAAAGCTTCCTTCATTTTTATTATTTTTTTCACAAAGAAATATTTGAAGAAGAAGAAGATAAATAAGAAAGAAATTTCAATATAGATGGGTAATTAATAAGGTATATTTAGATTTTGATGGATAAATGAAAATAATAGAAGTTTTAATGGGTATAGGAACAATTCATTCTTATTTGGATGGGTAAATAAAATATTTGGAGATTGTGATGGGGAAATTGAAAATTAATTAGAGAAGTTTTGATCGGTACACGAGCAATTTATCCTTTTTTTTTAATGATCAGCGCAAATTCTTGTTCCTCTCAAATGTCTTTATGTTATGAAATAATAATAATAGACATTTCACCTTCTCCACCTCATCCACTATCTATTAGATTTAATTTTATATTAATTATCTTGTTAATTGTATGGCTTTTGATTTGCTTTCTCTAGTCTATAAATAGAGATTTTGTAAATAGTTGATGTTGATACATATATGGAGATAATATAGAATAAGAATTAGCCTCTCTCAAGTTTTGTTTTGTTTTGTTTTATAATACGTTATCAGCACGAGTTCGCTCTAGTCAAGTTGCGACGGGATTTCGTAGAAGCACACCTAGAAGGTACTCTTTAGATTACATTTCATAAACATTATTGTTAGTAATACTATTTATTTCTTGGATGAAATTTTCTTATTTTATATTGAATGAAAGTAATATTTTCATTCCCCGAAGAGAATGATAAAGCAAGTACATGATAATGGCTAGAAGCTTTTGTACATACTATAGCTAGAAGCTTTTTCTAAGAGAACCTGAAGTTCTTAATCATAATTTTTCTTTTACAAGAGAACCTGAAGTTCTTAGCCAAAGTAATTAAAAAAAAAAAAAAAAAAAAGGACAAGAAGTTCTTATATGAACCAGAAAGTTATTGATATTTATGATAACCGGAAGTTATCAAAATTAATAAAATGTCTCCAATATTTAATTCTCTTAATAACCTGAAGTTATTAAGATTCTTTTTCTTCAATCGTTTTTTTTTTATATATATCTAACACAAATGCATATTTAATTAAATTTGTAATAATAGTAGCATTTTTTTATTTTATTTTGTAGTTCTTATGGCAAACCTTACAAAACTTGAGTTCACTGCCCTTGATATATCGGGCAAGAATTATCTCCCGTGGACTCTCGATGCTGAGATCCACCTTACCGCAAATAATCTTGGAGAAACAATAAAAGCTGAAAATAATACCTCCCAGCAGGAGAAAGCTAAAGCAATGATATTTCTCCGTCATCATCTCCATGAGGATTTAAAAACTGAATACTTAACGGTGAAAGATCCGTTAGAACTATGGACAAATTTAAAAGAAAGATATGACCATCAAAAACAAGTACTCCTCCCAAAAGCTCGTTATGAATGGATTCATTTAAGGTTACAAGATTTTAAATCTGTGAGTGAGTATAATTCCGCAATGTTTCGCATAACTTCTGAATTAAAATTATGCGAAGAAAAGATTACTGATGAAGACATGCTAGAGAAAACATTCTCTACATTTCATGCTTCGAATTTGCTCTTGCAGCAGCAATATCGAGAACGTGGTTTTAAAAAATATTCAGAATTGATATCATGTCTTCTTGTTGCGGAACAAAATAACAAGCTTCTGATGAGAAATCATCAGTCACGACCCACTGGTTCTAGTCCATTCCCTGAAGCGAATGCGACATCATTCCCTGGAGAGAAAATAACATCATTTAAAGAAGGTCATGGAAGAGGACGTGGTCGCGGCCCCCGAGGAGGTCCTGGACGTGGTCGCAATAATGTTTGGCGACGTGATGGTCATAATCCTAAATCAAATGAAAATAATGCGGGGAGATATGAAAATGGAAAGAACTCATCATCTTCTAAGAAATCTGAAAATATTTGCTATAGATGTGATATGGCAAACCATTGGTCACGCACATGTCGTACTCCTAAACATTTAGTTGAACTCTACCAAGCATCTATCAAGAAAAAGGGACAAGCAGTAGAAACAAATTTCATTGAAAATGACCCAAATGATTTGCTTATGGATACACACCTAGATGTTTCTGATTTCTTTGAAAATGTTGATGAAGAAATTAATATTATGAAATAGTTTTAGTTTCTTTTGTTTTAGTCTTTATAATAAGTTTAGTTTTTATTTATATGTTGTAAGTCGATGTTTCTCATCTTTATAATAAGTTTAGTTTTTATTTATATGTTGTAAGTCGATGTTTCTCATGAAATAAAATTAGTTTCCTTTTATTTAATCTTATACATTTTCTTTTATGTTCAAAGGACAAAGAATATGATTGGAGACTCCAAAAGAGCTATGGTAAATATTAGAGATGAATGTCTAGTAGACAGTGGAACAACAAACACAATACTAAAAAGCAAGAAATATTTTTCTCTATTGTCTTCTGCAAAGACACATGTTAATACAATTTCTGGTATTAGTAATTTAATTGAGGGCTCCGGAAGAGCTTGTATCTTGTTACCTGAAGGAACAAAATTAATTATAAATGATGCATTATACTCTAGTAAATCCAGAAGAAATTTACTAAGTTTTAAAGATATTCGACGTAATGGTTATCATCTTGAAACCATGACTGAAAATAATATTGAGTATCTCCAAATTACATCTATTGAATATGGCCAGAAGATCATATTGGAAAAGCTGGAAGCTTTATCCTCTGGATTATATTGTACGAACATTAATCCAATAGAATCAAATATGGTAAGTAACCAGAAGTTACTTGACACAAAGATGTTCACTCTGTGGCATGACAGATTAGGTCATCCAGGTAACATTATGATGAGGAGAATAATTGAAAGTGCAAATGGGCATCCCCTAAATGACTTGAAAATAATATTATCAAAAGATTTATCATGTGCAGCATGTTCTCTTGGAAAACTGATAATTAGGCCATCTAAAAATAAAATTGAAAATGAATCTCCTTCATTTTTGGAAAGAATTCAAGGAGATATTTGTGGGCCTATTTCTCCTCCATGTGGACCATTTAGATATTTTATGGTTTTAATTGATGCATCAACTCGATGGTCACATGTTTGCCTATTAGCCACAAGAAATGTTGCATTTGCTAAGCTATTAGCACAAATAATTCAATTGAGAGCAAATTTTTCGGATTATCAAATTAAGAGTATCCGGCTTGATAATGCAGGAGAGTTTACATCCCAATCATTTAATGATTATTGTATGTCAATTGGGATTAAGGTAGAACATCCAGTGGCTCATGTACATACGCAAAATGGTTTAGCTGAATCATTAATTAAAAGATTGCAACTGATTGCTAGACCATTACTTATGAAATGTAATCTACCATCTTCTGCATGGGGACATGCCATTTTACATGCTGCTGCACTTATTAGATTAAGACCAACTGCATATCATAAATTTTCTCCATTACAATTGGTCTCTGGAAGAGAACCAAACTTGTCCCATCTTAAAAATTTTGGTTGTGCTGTGTATGTTCCAATTTCTCCACCACAACGTACAAAAATGGGACCACAAAGAAGATTGGGAATTTATATTGGTTTTAACTCTCCATCAATAATTAAATATTTAGAACCATTAACTGGAGACGTTTTTACAGCACGTTTTGCTGATTGCCAATTTGATGAGACAATATTTCCAATCTTAGGAAGAGAAAAAGAAAAGCTGGTAAAACAAGAAGTAACTTGGAATGCATCCTCAATATCTTATCTTGATCCTCGAAGTGGTCAATGTGAATCAGAAGTTCAAAAGATTATACATTTGCAAAGAATAGCAAATGAGTTACCAGATGCATTTACAGATACAAAAAGAGTGACTAAATCACATGTACCAGCTTTAAATGCAACTGCTCGAATTGATGTAATCCCAGCAGAGGTTACTATACAGAGAAAACGTGGAAGACCAATTGGTTCCAAAGATAAAAATCCACGACAAAAGAAAGAGCAGAATAAAGCAGTTGGTGCAACTCCAGAAGAGATTAATAAAATCCCAGAAGAGATTAATAAAATCCCAGAAGAGATTGATAAAACCCCAGAAGAGGTTGATGAAGTTCCAGAAGAAACTCAGGTACCTAGTGATTATGAGATCTCAATAAACTATGTACAGAATGGTACAATATGGAACCGAAATGAAACATGTACTGATGAAATTTTTGCATATGCTATAGCAATTGATGTGCTAAATGAGGAAGATTATGTGCCAAAAACTCCTGAAGAGTGTATGCACAGAAATGATTGGCCAAAATGGAAAGATGCCCTGAAGGCTGAATTAGATTCGCTTGAAAAGCGCAATGTTTTTGGACCTGTAGTCTTAACCCCAAAAGATGTTAACCCTGTAGGTTACAAGTGGGTATTTGCAATAAAAAGGAATGAGAAAAATGAAATTGTGAGATATAAAGCAAGGCTTGTGGCACAAGGTTTTACACAAATACCAGGAGTTGATTATGAAGAAACATATTCACCTGTAGTGGATGCAATAACTCTTAGATTTTTAATCAGTCTCACAATCACTGAAAACCTTCAAATGCGCCTCATGGATGTAGTCACAGCTTATTTGTATGGATCACTTGATAATGATATCTATATGAAAGTCCCTGAAGGATTAAAAATGCCTGAAGCATTGAAATTAAAACCTCGAGAAATGTATTCTATAAAGTTAAAAAAATCTTTATATGGACTAAAACAGTCAGGTCGAATGTGGTATAATCGACTCAGTGAATATCTCGTAAAAGAAGGATATAAATCTAATGTAATTAGTCCATGTGTTTTTATTAAAAGATCAATCTCAGGTTTTACAATTATTGCAGTATATGTTGATGATTTAAATATCATTGGGTCTCCTGAAGAGATCGAAAAGACTGCAAAATTACTAAAGAAAGAATTTGAAATGAAAGATCTTGGGATAACAAAATTATGTCTCGGCCTGCAGATCGAGCATTTGTATAATGGTATTTTTGTCCATCAATCAAACTATATCCAGAAGATGTTGAAACGTTTTAATATGGACAAAGCTCATCCTTTAAGTACACCAATGGTTGTCCGATCACTTGATATAAAAAAGGATCCTTACCGTCCCCGAGAAAAGAATGAAAAAGTTCTTGGTCCAGAAGTACCATACTTAAGTGCAATTGGGGCTTTGATGTATCTTGCTAATAATACGAGACCTGATATTGCTTTTTCTATAAATGTACTAGCAAGATATAGTTCTGATCCAACACGCCGACATTGGAACGGAATTAAACATGTATTTCGTTACCTTTGTGGGACACGTGATATGGGACTATTTTATAAAAAAGATACAAAGTCCAAATTAGTTGGGTATGCAGATGCAGGATATTTATCAGACCCGCATAAAGCCCGATCACAATCCGGATATGTGTTTACATATGGCGGTACTGCAATTTCATGGCGATCGACAAAACAGACACTCACGGCAACATCATCAAATCATGCCGAATTAATTGCTCTATACGATGCTGGTCGAGAATGTGTCTGGTTAAGATCAATGATCCAACACATCCAGGAGGAATGCGGGCTGGAGTCAATCAAAGGAAGTCCGACAGTACTATATGAAGATAATGCTGCATGTATTGCTCAAATCAAAGAAGGATATATTAAAGGTGACAGAACCAAGCACATCTCGCCAAAATTCTTCTCAACTCATGATCTACAAAAGGATGGCTTGATAAATGTTTGTCAAATCAGATCAAGCGACAATTTGGCAGACCTATTCACAAAATCATTGCCAAGAAAAGTTTTTGAGCAACTTTCACAGAAGATCGGCATCCGTCGCTTAAAAGATATATGTTAAAATGAGGGGGAGTATTATACACGCTGCACTCTTTTTCCCTTCACTAAGTTTTGTCCCACTGGGTTTTTCTTAGTAAGGTTTTTAATGAGGCAGCATAACTAATCCGGAAGTATCAGTTAATTCAAATTGGTCCTGTAGTACCAAATTAATATTTGTCCTGCAGTACAATATTAATAGTGTATAATATAAGGTAAAATATCTAAGGGGGAGTGTTATGAAATAATAATAATAGACATTTCACCTTCTCCACCTCATCCACTATCTATTAGATTTAATTTTATATTAATTATCTTGTTAATTGTATGGCTTTTGATTTGCTTTCTCTAGTCTATAAATAGAGATTTTGTAAATAGTTGATGTTGATAGATATATGGAGATAATATAGAATAAGAATTAGCCTCTCTCAAGTTTTGTTTTGTTTTGTTTTATAATACTTTATAGATTTTTTTTTACTTTATTTAAAAAGTTAATAATTAAATATATATCTAAAAATAATTAAGTGTATATTTAGTATGAGTGAGGCTACGGTACTATGCATAGCACGGTTTGGTCCATGTTACGGCTCAATATTTGATTTTTCAAAATTCTAACGGTCGATCCGAACCATTCAACATGATTATAAAATGAATATGTACTTGCAAACCAAATTTTACATTTTTATTTTTTTTACTATTTTTTTAGATAGGTAGAAAATCACTTGATCTGAAAATTCTGGACCATCCAAAAACAATGATTTTCTACCTATCTAAAAAATAGTAAAAAAAATCAAAAAAATGTAATTTTTTTTTATTTGCAAGTACATATTCATTTTATAATCATGTTGAACAGTTTGGATCGACCGTTAGGATTTTGAAAAGTCAAATATTGAGCCGTAGCACGGACCAATCCGTGCTATGCATAGTACCGTAGCCTCACTCATTTAGTATCTATGTATGCATTTTGCAACAAACAAACGTGGATTTTATGTTGGTTTCAATAATGAGCTATGGAAGTTCAAACAATTACTAGTATGATATGTTTTAGACTTTAGTTTAGAGCAAATGGTTATCAGTTCAGTAGTAGTAATTAGCACGGTGTGGAAATCAGGGTTTACTTGTTTTTTTTTAAGCATTTGCTGCGAGGTTTGTGGTTTTTGATGTTTGTTGCATGGCACTAGGTCACGTGAGCATGGTACTGTTGTAACCCTGTTTCCGATTTTATTAATACAATACATCTGGCAGCCACTGCCCGATTTAAAAAAAATAAATGAATTTTTGTAATAAATGAATGGGATTCTACAACAATAAGTGTGCATTTGCATGTGCAGTTTGGGTGTTTAAGAAATGAGCTCGAAAATTGTAGATTATCATTGGCAGGCTGGCAGCTGTTATAATGCATTTTGACTTGTCAAAAAAAATATGATAGCGGTCGATAGTTGGAGTAGAATTAGAGTGTTCTTAAGTTCACCAAGTTACTTTGTGAACTCAGTTCTTAAATTTATACGAAGTCAAACAGTTAAAACACATGATCTATTTTACGAGTGATGCATCTACAAGCAAAAATTTTAAACTTTGAAATTAACTTAGTATAAAATCAATCGGTTAAAATTAGAAAGTTTATAAATTAATTTTAATGCATTTATTTCTTGAACATTTGGTGACCACTTGACTCTATACAAAATGAATTCAAAAATTTAAAATTTTCACATGTAGACGCATTACTCGTAAGATAGATGGATTTCAACGGTTTAAATTTGTTATTTAAAATCAATCCAACAAATTTTAGAATTAATTTTTACAAAGGGGCTTGATGAACTCAACAACAACCTAGTTCTACTCCAATAGTTGTGGTTATATATCTTAGAATAGACAAATATATACGTTATGTAATATCAAGTGTGCATGGTCGATCGAGTGTACATTATATAAGGCGTGAAATTTATGTTGTGGGTATGTCCCACAGGAAAAAGTATACAGCTCAACAAATTAAATATCCATTCAAAATTTTGATGCTACATCATAATTAGAATTAAAAAGTGTTCTGAAGCCTACTATGTTTGTTGGATGAGTTTTAAATTCAATTAAAATATATCATATTGACTTCAAACTATGTACTTAAACTGTTAAAATCGATGTAATTCACGAATGATGTTTTTATTTGTACAAATTTTAAATTTTCAACTTAGTTTAGTCTAAAGTCAAATAGTGAAAAAAAATTACAAGTTAATTTTAATGCATTAAAGTTGTATTAATTATTGACTACTTGACTTATACTAAATTGATTAGAAAATTAAAAAAATTGCATGTAAAAACATCAATGTTGAAGTATTTCAACTGTTTTGATTCGTCGTTTAGAGTCAATTCGATAAGTTTTGGTGTTAAGCTCATCAAAAAGCTTGGTGTGCATAACAAAATTAACCTTATTTATTAATATAGAGACGAGTAATTTATAATTATCATCATACCAACTGAATTTATGGGCGAAATTAAATATCCAACCTATGTAGAGTTGTATTCCTTTAAACCACTTATTAAATCTATCAATCAACATCATGTAACTAGTATCGTACCCGTGCGTTGCAACGGAATATTATAAGATTGAACTTTAAGATTGAACATAGAGACAAATAATAAATAACAGTAAAAGAAACAATAACAAATGACTGTTTTAATTCAACAACCTTTTATGCATGTCAGTGCATACACAATTTTTGTTTAATTTTTTCAGAATTATTTACAACAAAAATATATACTAAATTTGAAGATGAATAGGAACTAATAATTGTTTTATTTCTTCATTCAATATAGATGGTAAAAAAAAATGTTCTTATTTATTCAATTAATAATGTCATAGGAAGGTGATTTTTCTTACTATTTACACCAAGAAAACAAAGACAAAATCGTTTGATCTACAACAAACAGATCGAATATAATATGAAAAAAAAATCTTGAAGTATCATTGCCAGTGTGATCCTCTTCAATGTAGTCCAACATTTCTGAAAACGAACAAACAAAATATGAAAAGTAAAGCTCTCTTGTTCATAATATGTGACAATTACATTTATAAAAACTGGCCCAAAGGCTATTTTTTTTTTACACTAAATAATAAAAAAATTAAAATCCTAAGTTGAACTTTCATAAAGCAAAAGTACTGTTCACATGTCTCATTTTTTTTTTCCATCTCCAGCATATTTTTTGTGGTAAATTCTTTTTTTTCACTGACTTTATCATGGCTGTGGTGTTGGGATGATCTGTAGGAACAAAATTGGAAAATGTATTCTAGATTTTCTTCACATGTTCGGAAAGATCAAATAATTTCCCTTTTCATTAGCGAAAAAATAGCAAGAGATGCACATACATAGTGAAAAGGAGAAATAAGGAAACAAAGAAAAAAATTGCTAAAAACCGAAGTTTATTCAATTTTAACTGTAACATATCGTGTGGCAGTGTGTGTGGCGAGTATATTTTTAACTAAATTTAGACTTCTACATATAAAAAAGATGCATTTAATCAAAAGAAGACATATTATTTGATTGGAGGGCTGATATTAAATCCGAAATTCGATCTTTCAATCGTAGCCGTTGGCGGATCAGGACATCTACGTGCTTAATATAAGAATGGAGATTAGTTAAGTTGGAGCCATCGACGAACTAGTCCGAGGAAAAATTAATTAGTCCCTCCAAAGAATATTCGAGAAAAAATTCATCCAATTAACAAAACATTTCTATAAAATATGAAAAATTAGAAAAAGTTGGAGTCAATCCATTTCCAACCAAATCGAGTTTTAATTATTTACCTGCTTAATGTTAGTTGATATTACGACAAATTAGGTGTGAAGATCTGGAATTATATATTTTTAAGAGTGGAGAATAGGGTTAAGGTGGTACTTAAGTATAGGTACTAGCGGGTTTGTTGACCTGGTACACGGTACCAGGCCCCAGATTATAAAAAAAATATCCTTGGCGTCACTGGTATGGTTTAAAGCTTGTTAAGGACTGACTTAAAATTAATAAAATCTAAGGCCAGTTCGGTAAATTTTTGTAAGCCAGAGTAATGTAGTCAATAATCAAGTAAGAAGCTCAAGCTAAGAATAATTTGAACTATAAATAAGCTCTAAGAGGCGAATTGATCCGACTGAACGGACCAGAGGAATCTGCGCCCGGGTCCTTTCCCCTAAAGTAACGCAGATTTTGGGTTTGGATATGAACCGTCCGATCAGAATCCGAACCGATTTTAGTCTATTAATATTAGTGCCAGAGCAGATCGGACGGTCCGGATCCAAACTCAAAAGTTACTTTAGGAGTCTTAATTTATCCGGGCCCCCTTCCCGAAAACCCTAAATTTACTCAAATTGCGAGTTTGGAACCGGACCGTCTGATCAGTAACCGGACCAATTCGGTTCCAGATGGAATGTTCGAGCCCCTTCGATATTCGTGCCAGAACAGATCACGGTCCGGATCCAATCTCAAAATTTGAGTTAATTTAGGGGATTCGAATTCCCCTTTCTCTCCGTGAGAAGGAAAGTGCCTCAAGACGGGAAGCACCACAGTTTCGCAGTTCGCTCCTCTTAGGATTTAGGGTTCTAATTTTTTTTTGTTCTAATTTTTGTTTAATAGCATTTAGACTCTGGAAATGTAAGGATTTGCCACAAAATACAACAGGCGAAAACTCCCAAGGGGTTTAATTATCAGCTTACTCTGAGGCTTGTAACACAGGTTCTGGTATTTTTGGTCATTAGATGTAACTGGATAATTCTTTTTCTTTTATAATAGAGATAAGATTTCTGCATATTAGTACAGATGTCATTGGCCTGGTATGCTTAAGATAGATCTTGGTTTTGAGTAAAACAATTGTTCCTTAAACTTTATGCATTTTGGATGTCTCTAGTTAATTGTACTGATTTTCTACTTTTTTCTGAATTATCCTTGAGCTAAAGATCTCCCAACTTTCAGTAGATATACATCAATGATTCTGATGACAGTACAAAGTGGAGACAATTTCCATTAGGCGGGGAGACAGTGGTTCTGATGGCAATTTCCATTAGACACATTAACATTATTTTTTCACATTTCTTTTGACAGTTCTATGGCATGATTTGTGATGAAGTTGGAATCACAATAGAACTGAAGGTGCTGAGCATAGATACGGTTTCTTGCATAACCACTCCCAGGATACAAAATCTCAAAACCTCAATTTGTAAGGCTCAATTGTTTTCGCTTGGAAAGTTGCTTATATGTTTGTATAGATCGTGTATCATTTTTTTTTTTCGCAAAATATAGTTGTTCTAGCATAGTTTATGGGCTTTTTATGTATGAGCCCTTGAGTTGATGAGAACTCTGATTTGATTGAGTCGTTTATGCGCAGTATTTGCAACTTGCAAGTGCAATTAAATATGAGGTACTAAAATAAATAGGCCCATAAATGGGACGTCTCAATTGGTATGGACCTTATGGTACTATAAAATAAAGTATGGTAATCTACAACGTGCTGAACTAGTGTGTGCAACCAATGACATGTATTAAAATAGGAGTAGAACTAGGGTGTTTTTAAGTTCACCAAGTTCTTTTGTGAACTCAACTCTAAAACCTATCGAATTGGTTTCAAACCATGAATTTAAACTGTTGAAATCCTTCTAGTTTACGAGTGATGAATCTACATGCGAGAATTTTAATGTTTCGAATTAGTTTAGTATAAAATCAAGTGGTCAAAATTAGAAGGTTTATAAAATAATTTTAATGCATTTATTTTTTAGACACCTTTTGACCACTTTGACTCTATATAAAATTAATTTAAAATTTAAACAATTTCACATGTAGACGCGTCACTCGTAAGGTAGAAGAATTTCAACAGTTTGAATTCGTCATTTAAAATCAATCAAATAGATTTTAGAGTTGAGTTCACAAAAAAATTTGATAAACTTAGAAACATCCTAGTTCTACTCTTAAAAATAGTTTTATAAGGATTCATCTCTCTTTTTTCGGCATGTAGAATATTAGCGTGGGCCGAGGCCCATATGTTGAAACAATAAAATATTTAGCTGCAATATCGGAGTTATACGGGCTGGTGGAAAATATTTGTGCTTTTATATGTGAGTCCCTAAAATATAATTTAATAGAAATATTAAGAGATATTGGTATTTCTATTTTTAAATGCTTGCCTTGCCTATATTAGCACAATTAGTCCTATATTTGATATGTTTTTAAATGCTAGTTCGAAATTAAATCACCCTAGTTCTGTATTAGCACAATAAGTTTTTTATCAACAAAAATCTCTAGCATGTTTTTTTTTCTTATACCACGCGCATAAATTTTGATGACCTTGTAAATATTTTTAATTTGTTCAAAATTAAAAATTATACATAGTTCACCATTTTCTCTATTGAAATTCAAACACGCGAATTTAAAAGAGCGAATCAACTTTAATGATCGATCACATTGTATAATTAAATTGTTTGTTAGTGATTAAGAGAATTCTCTATTATGATTTTTTTTTTCAAGGTTTAATAATCTACACAATAAATGCTTCCTACTATACAAAAAAAAGGTAAGAAAAATTCATAAGGCCATAAGAATTTTTGCATCTCCAACTGAGAACAAGGTCCATATATAGTTGGATGAGATAGAACAAAAACTAACAAAATAATTACTAGTCATAGTCTATTCCAAAACACTTGCATTATTTAAGAAATTAATCAGCTTTAAAAATCATATAAAATTTTCCGAATATTTAATTGTGAAGAAAAACAGGCCGATTGCAAACTTGCGAAGTTTAGATATTTTTTGGAGGCATTAAAGTCCGTGAAAAATTAATCACTAAAGTTAAAAGAGTTTGAACAAACAAGATATAAACTGAACAAATAATTCTATATAATCTATCAATTCTAATAGGGGTTAATCTTTCTCTCTAGTAACTAGTCATGAATAAATTAGGACTTCTGTTAGTTCTTTGGATCCTTGATCTCTAGTTGTACTAACTAATTAATTAACTATTATGGATCATATTTTATTGTTACTTAAATTTAAGAAATTTTAAGTTATATACTCTTCTTATTTTTCATGTTTTATATCTTTGTTTGACAATTTAAGTCATGACTTAAATTAATCCATTTGAATTAGAGTGAAACTTAAAAATAAATTTCTATCTATGATAATAAGCTTTACAGGCGGAGTAAATGTGAAGTTAATCCATCTGAATAAATGATTTAACTTATGCGGTTATAATTTTATTTTAGTTCTTATATATTAGTTTTACAACTCATGTAATAGCTTAGGTGTGAAGTAAGAAGTTTAATACATGCACCTCCTACGAGCAAAGATAACCTGATGACTTGACTTAATTTATATATTCTGATATAAAGAATAGCTAATATTTTGTTCTCTGTGCATAAACTGTCCTTTTGCCTCAAAGCAGAATCAAGGACAAATATAGTGCCTATCAAAGCAATTGACACCTGTTATTTAATTATCAAAGGTGAATCCATAGACCGACGTGTGGCTTTGTAGCTAATGTTATTCTTTTTAATTTATTATTATGTTGTTGTACTTTCAGTGCATCGGCATGCATGGAATATTTCGGAGAAATCTACTGTTCTGATCTCTTGTTTTTGGATTTTTTTTTTAAAACATAATTAAAAAAATATATTTTTATCAAACCAACATGATTATTTTTTTTTTTACCAAAAACCATAAAACCGAATTGTCAATTCGGTCCGGTTGATTTTTTTTTTTTGAACTAAATTGGCAATTCGGTCCATGTTGATTTCACAAATTTTCACCGAAAACTGTGTTGCGTTTGTGTAATGGCTAGGGATCGAATTGCCAATTCGGTCCAATTTTTTTTTTTTTTTAGGTTTGATTGAATTTCTCACTTGTGTATCATATATCATATCGGATGTCAAATTGAATTTGAAACCGAAAGACAATTAAAAAGGGAAATTTTACATTGTGCCCTTTTTTTTCAAAATATAGAACAAAATACCCTCCTCTCAAAATTATTAACAAAATGTCCTTGTGGACTCCACTTTTCTCCTCTCTTCCCTTCCCTCCCACTTCTCCCTATCTACTTTTATTTATTCTTTATTTAAATAGAAAAATACAACTATAATTTCATTCACGTTTTGAATTATTTTTATCTTTTTGTGTATAACTGATTAGAATTAAAAATTGTAGTGTAAAATTTTATTTGCTTAAATAAAAAAGCATAATATTAGCTTATACGTGGAATCTTTCCAACATATAGACCATTTTAAAAATTATTAAAATACATAGTATTAACTTATTTTATAAAATATTTTTAATTTACATATTATTTTAACTTAGACATTCTATCTAGTTTATTCGTTTTAAAATTTCATATTCCTATTTTTAACAATTATAAGAATTTTATCACATCACATTTAAGAACAATTTAAATTAGGATTGGTCAATTGAAATAATAATTTAATAAATTAGATTTTTTAATGAAATAATAATGTGGTCAATTGAAATTTTAAAATGAATAAACTAGATAGAATTTTAGCCGGATCACTTTTTTTTATCTCCCATAGAGGATATTAGATGAAATTTGATTTACTCTATTTCATTTTCAATTTTTTTGGCACAACCTAGTGAGTAAGAATTACACATCTTTGTTAATGTAAATATTTTCTTAACTAAATTTACAATAGCAAAACCCTAAAATAAGAATAAAAAATAAAAAAAGTTGGGACCGAATTGCCAATTCGGTCCGGAGTTTTTCTGATTTTCTGTGGCCGCCTTTCTAAAAATTTGTGAAATCAACATGGACCGAATTGCCAATTCGGTCAAAAAAAAAAAATCAAGCGGACCGAATTGGCAGTTCGGTTCTTATGATTTTTGTAAAAAAAAAAAATGTAATCATGTTGGTTTGGTAAAAATATTTTTTTAATTATGTTTTTAAAAAAAAAACCTTGTTTTTCGTTGCATGACATGTCAAATAGCTCACATTTCCATGTTAATTAACTACTTTGAGATCCATGTTTTAAATAGCGTCATAGCGGGAAGGCTACAAAAAAAGCTATAGCGAATAGCGTAGCTATAGCGGAAGCTATTCCAAATAGCGTTTTTTTTTTTTTTTACAAAAATTATATTATATATTTGTACTATATATTAACATTATCTAAAGTTTCATAGAACAATAAATAACACCAAATTAATTAAGAAATTATAATATTCATATTGAACTAGTACAAAAGTCCATGGTTCAAAATATCCATAATAATATCATAAACTATCGATCTTTTTCTATACAAAATATCTTAAGCATCATGATTCATTCTATTTTTTTTTTCTATACAAAATAAATTTTATGGATCTTTATTTAAGCCCATATAAATTGTCTAAAAAAGCCCAATATGCATAGCGCGCTACACGCTATGCGCTATAGCGGCCGTAGCGCAATTAGCGTATTTTCATGCCATAGCTTAGCGTTTAGGGTCCAAAAACGCTATAGCGCCGCTATAGCGCGCTATTTAGAACACTGTTTGAGATAGATACTTTAGTTTCTTTCTTTCCTATTATAGACATTTCTTGTTAAAAAAAAACATATGTGATCTGTGAAGGGTAGGTAGGGGTAAAATTTAGTGTTATTATTGAGTAAAGATATTTGACAGAGTCAAGGGCAGATCTAAAACCATTCAAAAAGATGAAATTTTTAAATATATCCTCAACAAAAAAAAATCAAAAGACCACTCTTTTTGCAAAAATTTCAAATTTACCTGGGCCGCAACGTGAAATGACGGCTCCATTCTTGGGGGCGCCATTTCACGTTGCGGCCCTGCAAAAATAAAAAGAATTCAACTGCTTTCTTGAAATTTTATTGTTTACTTTTCAAAAATAGAAAGAACAACTAATAATTTGAATATGTTAGAAAGAACATCAAACAAAATAGATAAAATATCTTATAATTTAGATGTACTAGAAGGACTCCGAAACATTTTTCAGGCAGGATTTTTTCTAGCTGTAAAAAAAATTAAACTATTTCGTGGTATGTTACTGGAAAAAAAAATGTTTTGGATCTGAATTATTGATCCCGGTTCAAAATTCATTTCTAGGTAAATAAAAAATATCGTGATCCTTCTAGTACATTCAAATTGTAAAATACTCCATCTATTTAAAAAAAAAAAATTTGACATTTCGTAATGATGGCAAAAGAAAATCGAAAATAGATGGAGTATCTTAGAATTTGAATGCACTAGAAGTCCACGATAATTTTTTAATGTACTTAGAAGTCACTTTTGAAACTCATAAAATATCACATGTCTACTTGTAGTTAGTGGTAAGAACTTATGTTGTTATTGTGGGGAGCTTGTGTTCAATTCCTACCAACCTCAATTTTTATATATGTTATTATTCTGCTCAGTTTTTATATATATATGTTTTTTTTTTTGGTAAAAAAAAGGTTAGGATTAAGTTACTTAACTGTTTAATATTCAAAAAAAAAAATTCTTATTCAAATTTCGAACATAAGTAAAATATTATCTTTATATCATTAAAAATGATTCTCATATATTGGCAGACAGATATAGAATCATATTTATAAGCAGACAATATATAATTATTTATTAAGATCCGATCTAGACATTTGAAATGAAAAATAATTTAGATTCATTGAATCCTTTTCCATGATATTTGTGCTGTTAATGTGTGGCTGATTATCGAGACTCCAACACATAATTCAATGATAAAAATCAATGAGTGAGTCTATGGTACTATGCATATCACGGGTTGGTCCGTAATACGGATCAATATTTCTATTTTCGAAATTCTAACGATCGATCCGAACCGTTCAATATGATCCTCATATGAATTTGTACTTGTAGACTGAATTTATATTTTTTAGAATTTTTTTACTATTTTTTAAGATAGGAAGAAAATCACTCAATCTGAAACTTCTAGACCATCCAAAAATAGTGATTTTCTACTTATCTTAAAAAATAGTAAAAAATTCTAAAAAATATAAAATTTGGTCTGCATATACATATTCATATGAAAATCATTTTGAACGTTCTGATCGATCGTTAGAATTTTGAAAACAAAAATATTAATCCGTATTACAAACCAAATCGTAATATGCATAGTACCATAGACTCACTCAAAATCAATACTCAATTCATATTTATTTTGAATGTATTTTTGGATTTCGAATTTAGCTTTTGAATGAACATTTCAAATTTTATATTATAAAATGTTTATGTTATTCGTGCGGGAATGATTGTCAAGGCTGCTCCACATGATTCAACTATAAACAGTGACAGAGCCACATAGAATCAGTGCCTCCCGGTAAAAAAAATATATATATTATTCTATTATACTTTTTTCTTAAAAAAAAATTAAATATACTTAAAATTCGACAAAATTTTAAATTATGCCTCACATTTTTTTTCTAAAATATCCTTCTATTTTAATGGTTTTCTTAAAAAAAATATTAAAATATAATATCCAAAATAATTATGAAATGTGCCTCATCTGAAATTTTGTTTAACCCTACCAAATGTTTTAGTTTCATTCCTGTTTGTAGAAGTGGACCCGTTTATATTTTTGTATTCAAAAACACTTCAGCTGCAATTTTTTATCCTAAATTTAAGCCTTTTTTATATTGTCAAATTTTATATAATATATAAGTTGTAATATTACAAGGAGGAGGGATCAAGTTACAACAAATTTGAGTTACAACAAAGTTACAACAACTATTCTTTTCATTTTCAAAGTCCAAATCGTCGATTCAAACCATTCAACATGATCTCCACAATAAAATGTGCTTCCAGATCAAATTTTACATTTTTTTGAATTTTTTTACTATTTATTAAGTATTTTACAAAAAATAGTCATATTCATACCATTGAATTTTGTACCCATATTAATAAATAGTAAAAAAATTCAAAAAAATGTAAATTTTGATCTGCAAGCACATTTTATTTAGATAATCATGTTGAACGGTTTGGATCGACGATTTGGACTTTGAAAATGAAAAAAAATAGTTGTTGTAACTTTGTTGTAACTCAAATTTGTTGTAACTTGATCCCTCCTCTATTACAAGAGGAGAGTTCAAATGCCTCCATTTTGTGTGCCTTCATCATGCCTTCATTTTTAAAAACGTTAATAACTCAAAATTTAAAATTTAAAAGTCAAAATAAAACCGTTAGATATGATCTACATAATTTATCTGTGCATATGTAAAAAATTATGATATTTCAACTTTATTTTTGTTGTCATCAAGAGCTTGTAAAAACATACTAATGTGGATAATTTCTAGACGTTGATTTTTTAACTTATTGATTCACATAAAAACAAAAACAAAATATGATTTTTTTAATCAGCACATAGAGAAAACAATATATATCACATCTAACGGTTTTATTTTGACATTTATAATTTAAATTTTGAATTATTAACATTTTCAAAATAGAAGTACGATGGAGACACAAAAAATAAAGACATTTGAAACCTCCTCATGTTACAATTACATACATAATTACATTCATCAAGGTGTGAAATGAAGTAAGCCATACGATACGGACTCATGTGGGGCTGGAGTGCTAGGCACTGCTACAGCGTATAGACCACAGTCTCAACACAAACACCAACACCATACACCGAAGACAAACACCATGTTCAGGTTATCTTGCAACAAACCTCCACTCCACTAAATTGGCCGTACAGACATTCATTCCGAGAATCCAAATATTTATTGTTTGCTAGCTCTGTTGCTATATTGGATTTCAGAGCGTCCAATTTACCTAACATTGAATTGAATACATTTATATAAAAATAATTTTCAGCCTTTCGTCTAATAGAGCGTCCAATTTACCTAAAATTGAAATGTATACATTTAAATAAAAATAATTTTCAGCCTTTCGTCTATTAATACAAGTAAATATTTTTCGAGTGAGAGATTACATGTTCGAAATTTGAATAGTAGATCCTTGTATATATATTAATCAGTTGAATGGCTTAACATCAATTTTCACTCAAAAAAATTATTGTTCAACTTGCTTAATTACCATCTAAACATCTTTACAGGTCTATTTTAAAGTTATTTTTTTAGAAAATAAAAGGTAAAAAATCTAATTGGTTCAAGTACCGTTGATCATTTCTCCAACGCCATTTTTTACCTTTTATTTTTTTAGAAAATAATGATCCTTTCCCCTTTATATTACCCTTAGATTAATTATTTTTTTAGAAAATAATGATCAACGGTACTTGCCCCGACATTTTTATTAATATCCAAAGTTTAATACAAATTATTAATTATACCCAGAGTCGGACCAATTATCGAAATATACCCAAACCGGCCATTTTCTGGCCGGCTATGTTCCTTTTTTTTTTTTTTTTTTTTTTTTAAGAGAGAGACTATGAAAATCAAAATATTGAAATTTAACACTGAAAATTTGAAATTTTTTGTTTAATTATTTGTTATATTACTTCTTTTGATATAATTAGCATATTTATATTAAAATACGCTATATTAATTGAAATTATATTGAATAACACTATATTATGTTAAATTACGCTAAATTACATTACATTACATTACAATACGCTATATTAATTGAAATACGCTATATTATTTTTTATGTTGTGCTACTATTTTAATGTTGTAATATTTTCTGTTTAGCATTATCATGATAATTTATTTTGATCTGTAAAATATAAAAATAGTACCATAAAAGCACACATACACAAGAACCGAAATATAGGATAATCCAAATATACCAAACATAAATAGTATATGAAATAAAATAGTACAAAACTAGTCAAAATACAACTAAAACGGAGAGGGGGAATATCGCTGAGCCGGTACTCCGGCGTTCGCCCGGCGCCAGCGCCGCGGCCAGGCTCTCTCTCTCTCGGCCTCCTCACTGGCATCGGCAGACCTGAGTATCTGGTCGGCACTATCCCATATGGCATCGCCCGTGTAGACTGTCGGTACTGGCGGAGGTGTAGCGAAGGTAGATGCGGCAAACCCAGTCCCAAAGTCAGGCTGAGTATGAGACCCGCTACCACTAGCCTCTCCATCATGCGGCATCTCTGTGCCATATCGGGGCCATGCCGGTGCCGACATGAAACTCTCATCGAATACCCCGAAGTCCTGGAGACTGCACGAGAGGGACTCGTACTCAGAAGTATCGGTCTCCGCAGGTGGTGGCTGTGGTGGCATCTCTGCTGGACCCTGCAATCATACACATAAATTATTAAATTTGATCTGAATGAAGAAATTTATTAAAACTTGACAGATACTGAAGTATGACATACATGAGGCTGCACCGGACGTCCATGCTCGTCGTACCATACCGTCCACCCAATGTCGGACAATACCCAACGATGGTAGTCCCACTCTGGATGTGAATCGGGGGAAGATGGCATATCATCCATCAGAACCGGGGTCAGATCGGGCTCATGCGGATCTATCTCACGCCAGTTGATGTTCTCTCTGGCGTCTCGCAGCATACCGATGATCTTTCCACCGTGCCCGGCATCCTCAACCACATTCGCATTCTTCTTGAGTGTGCGGTACCCAAGCCGTCTCCAGTTCTTCCTTCCTAGTATGGATCCCCCTGGGTCTGCTGAAGCACATCTGGCTCGTGATAGAAGTCTATATACTGAGGATTCTCGGCCTTCTTGTAGTATGGATCGAAATGAGTGCTCCAGTCCTTATCCAGTCGCGCTCGGTGGGTAACGCTGTAAGGAAGACGTTAGTTGCAATAAAAAGCTATCAAGTAATATGATGTATTTAACAATAAATACAATAGACTACGACATACCTGTGCAGGGCTCTGTGCGTGGAACTCGGCAGAGATGGGTCTGCGGGAATGAACGCCGGTCGACCAAACTGGCGGAGCACCCGATCTGGGTAGTGGTGCTCCACTGTCCAGAAATGTATGAGTGGACCTCGATAGAACCACATCTCCCGCTCCTGCTCGTCAGTCACACTGCCCGGCAAGAGGAACTCCTCGTACAACTGATCGTACGGTGTCCACTCAACAAGAGGCTCTGGCAAACTTTGAAGCTCTGACCGGACTGGCCTGATCCCAACGGTAGCACCGTGGGTCCGATCCTGGTAGTGGTGGAAACCGTACCACTTCTTGGCGTATGCCGGGCAGTGAAACACATCTGGCTCTCCCCAATCCGGCGCCTCATTGGGGATAGGACGGCCCACTAGTAGACGTGACCACGACCAGTGCTGAAGCAAGAGTACCGGCTCGTACATCTGCTTCGCCGTCGGCTTCATTTTCAAGAAAATTACGCGTCAGTGTATTTTGATGGATTGATTGATTAAATAATTTACACTAAAATAAGAGTTGGTGACTTACCTCACTACTGCGACACAGGTGGGAGTACAGATACGCCAGGACAGCTCCACCTCAGTTGTACGACGACGGCCGCTCAATGCCCATCAGCAACGGGAGATACATCATCGGCACCAGATCACCGCTGGAATCAGGAAACATGACAGAACCAAAAAGGTCCATCACGTAGCCGCGTGTATATCTGCAATACAAAACATATAAAAATTCTAATAGAATCATCGTATTATAAATTAATTAGTAGAAACAAGTTATAAAATTTACCTCACAATCTCCTGCTCGGTGGAATCTGCCGAAAGACCCGCGATGAAGTGCTGTCGTAACCTCGTCATCCGCAGATGAAATTTGGACCTCCCTCGGTCCCCAATGATATACTCCGGGTCAGCTCCCAACAACTCCTCGACATAACCTGTGAAGCTGGTGCTGTCAGAGACGCCGCCGACGGGTGTGCCACGGATAGCCAAACCCCAGAGAGCACTCACATCCTGGAGAGTCACTGTCATCTCTCCGAATGGCATGTGAAACGTGTGCGTCTCGGGACGCCATCGCTCCACCAGTCCGGCGATGAGAGATGCATTGATGATGCTCTTCTCTGTGCGCACGATGTCCACAACGTGGTGGAGACCCAGGTTGAAGAGGTACGGCCGCATCACCTCATAGTACCTCATGTGAACGCATCTCATCTTCACATCTAGAAGATCCGTGTCCTGCGTTGAAAAATGTAATCCGCATGGTGACAACATAATAAAATTTAAATCCAACAAAATTTAATGAAAATATAAGAAAAGGAACGTACCTCACGAGAAGCTAGTGAGACTCGGTGCTCGCTGTGGGGAATCCACAGGAGAGGACTGATGTGCTCGGTGCTGCTAGTACTGATCGGCTCGTCCACTAATGGACGCTGGGTAGGCCGTGCTCTAGGCATCCTGATATCTAAAATAACCTAAATTCGGTGAAATTACGCTTGATCAGCATAATTATGGTAAAAAAGGCCAAAATATTGGTCATCTGTGCTAATCACACTAAATTATGCTTAATCAGCCTAATTATGGTAAAAAAGGCCAAAATACCCTAAAAATTGGTTATCTGTGCTAATTACACTAAATTACGCTTAATCAGTCTAATTATGATAAAAAAGACCAAAATACCCTAAAAATTGGTCAAACGTGCTAATTTCGGTAAAATTACGCTCAATCGGCATAATTATGGTAAAACAGACCAAAATACCCTAAATATTGGTCAATTGTGTTAATTACACTAAATATTGGTTAACTTAGCTAATTACACTAAATTACAACAACATAATCTAAATTATAACACCTAAAACCTAAATTCTAAACCCTAAAATAAATAAATTAAAAATTAAATTAGATAAAAAAAAATTACCTCAAAGAAGAAGAGAGAATTCGGAATTCGGATGGAATGAGAGAATTGTGAGAGGAGAGAGAAAAAAGGGTATATATAGGGGTTAATGCGGGTAAAAAAAAAAAAAAGGAACATAGCCGGCCATTTTCTGGCCGGCTTAGGGAGGGTACATAGCCGGCCAGAAAATGGCCGGTTTGGGTATATTTCGATAATTGGTCCGACTCTGGGTATAATTAATAATTTGTATTAAACTTTGGATATTAATAAAAATGTCGGGTACTTGCCACAGGCGCGAAAGCTTTCCCCTTTTATTTTTTTAGAAAATAAAAGGTAAAAAATCTAATTGGTTCAACAATTTCAACTACCCTCCCCCTCTCACAAAAAAAAAATTCTCAGAGCTTTTAGCTAAAACAAATAAGATTTTTTTTTTTTTTGAGAAATCATGGCAGGAGCAATAAGAAAAAATAAAAAATTGTTGGACCACTCTTTTATTATCCCTCGGACAGCACAACATTTCCCTGTTTTCTTTGTGATAATTCTGTGATCAAGGATCAATCGTTGACTACATTGAAATTTCCAACATTTTTAACCTATAATAAATATCTACTGCTCCATATTAGGGAAACATAAAAAAATTTACTATTGCTTGGTTATTAGTTGTTACTCTATCAATGTCACTAGGTATAGCTCCCTAGATTAATTATATCATCTCTGAAGGCCATGAGCTTTGATTATTGTACCCACTTGTTGCCTTGATTTATCTACCGTGGGGATGTTGTGCTTTTAGTTTTGTTTAATAGCCACACTTTATACCCCTATTTGTCAATTTATTAAGTCCGGTTCAATCTAGCAATTCAGAAGCTCCTTGCCTTGCTATGGATAAAATTATGTAATTCATCAACAATTGCATCCGACCTGTTTCATACCCGTTGACACCTCTACATTAGACGTCGGGAACTAAAAAAAAATAATTAATTAGCACGAGGTGCCGGTCAAAACGTTTCAACTCATCTTCATTGTAAGTATGAGTTTTTAACATATAACCTTTCATCTCATAGAGAAGGAAATAAAATAATTGCTACATTGTCTAAGAAGATGAGAAATATTTTTTTTTTTTTGCTAATCTACTTCAATGTCATGAGCAATGCATGTACTTTGAAAATTACAAAAAAATTAACAGTTAAATAAGTACAAAAGTAAAGGTAAAAAAAATATTTGTATCATGAAAAAGAACTGTTGGGATGTTTTTCGTAATAAAAAGTTTTTGGTTGTCCTAAAAATCCTGGCACCATTTTGAGAAATTCATTTGAAGTTGTCAATTTAACAGTAAGGCTATGGTAATATGCATATTTATGGATTTATATCTTTATTTACAAAGTTTAAACAGTTGATTATAATTATTAAACATGATCTCTATGTGAAAATGTGTATGGCGACTAAAATTTTATTACTTTTAGAATTTTTTTTACTACAAACACTACTTTCAGATGGTCCATTTTTTTTTATAAAGTGATTTTCTACCTATCGAAATAAATATTAAAACTATTTAAAAAAATATATAAAATTGGTCTGCAAGTATATTTTTATATGCAAATCATGTTGAGCATAAGAATTCATATCACGGGCAGTTATGTAATATGCATATTATCATAACATCATTCAATTCAATATCCACAGATATTTTTGTCTGACATTGAGATTTAGTGGAAAATCAGGAGAGGATTTAAAATGAAAAAATAATAATCAGAGTACCGAGAGTGTAATAATGGGACGAGAATCTCTGCATCAAACCCAGATAGGCTGGAGCCCAGAACAGTAGGAGGCTCAGCTTTTGGTAGAGAAGATGGAATCAAATCAAGAAGGAAATAATGTTTAATTTTAGGGGGTTTGCACTTTGGATTCCAAGTATAGAAAAGAGAATATATGCCTTCTATCCGCAGTAACACAGAACAGATAGACCCGCATGTGACCCGAATCAGGTTTTGTTTTGTAGCCTTCTCTCTCTCTCTCTTTTTTGGGGTTAATGGTTTTGTAGCCTTCTCTGCCTATGAGACTGAGACGGGTTAACTGATTGAATTGAATTTATGTGACAAAGAAAGAATTAGCTACTTAATCTGTGGGTAGCAATTTAATAAAAGAATTTAGCAGACAAAGGAAGAATTCAATAAGGGCCTGTTCGGCTGCAGTAACGAAATTACTGTTCACGTGGGAAAAAAAAAATGCACTCAGACTGAATTTTTTTTTTTCCCACGTGAACAGTAAAATTCAGTTCAAAAGTTTTTCATTCCTGTTCCCATTCCCTTTCCCCTAATACAGCCGAACAGGACCTAAAAGATGGAGCTTTCAGAAAACATGTCTCTTATAGATTTGTTATTTATATGGACGTCTTTATCATTTATTATAAAAATGATGTATCTTCTAATTTATTCAGCCTCTGTCAACTTAAAAAATATTAAAATGCTACCGACAAATTAAGTAGATAAAATCCTAGAAAGAACTTATCTATTATGCCAGTTGTATGAATTCATGAGTGTCAACAAGTTTTTTCTATAGAAATAAATAAAATTGTTTGCACTTCAAAGAATATACATAGTACAAAAAAACGATTAATCGTTATACGGTTGATCAATCAAATTTTTACATACTATTCAACAATCTTATTAATATATTTACATCTACTACTGAATTGAAAATATATGACAGTGCAATAGGTCTATATAAAATAAAATGTTCATGACATTAAGCATCCTAGTCCATAGTTTAAACTAAAAATGTTGTTTATTATGTGGTCAATTAATAAATTATATTTTATGTAATATATCCACACATATAGGTTTCTTAATTTTTCCAAAACAAACACAGGCTGCCGAAATTTTTAAAGTTAGCACAGTTTTAAAAAAAATAAATAAAAAAATCATTGTTTTTGGGAAATTCGAAATCTACTCCGGCTGCAGAATTATTTTGCAGCCCCAAATGCTGGAGACTGCACAGGCATTTTGCGGACCCAGCCAGGGGTCCGTAGAACCATTCTGTGGCCCCATTTTTTTTTTGTTGGTTTTTTTTTCTAATTAAAAGAGGGGCACCACGTGGGGATGAGTGCCCCGTATGAGATATCTCAATTTTTTTTGGTTTTTTAATATTTTTTGTTCTAGAAATGCGTGCCCCCTTATGAGATTTGTTTTGACAAAAAAAAATAATATATGGGGCCGCAGAATGATTCTGCGGACCCCTGGATGGGGCCGCAGAATGTCTGTGCAGTCTCCAGCATTTGAGGCCAAGACCGTGTTAGATTTCGAAATTCTCAAAAACAATAATTTTTTAATTTTTTTTTTTTAAACAATAGTAGTTTTAAAAATTTCGGCACAGGCTGAAAACAGTAGTGCCTTTCCAATCCCAATTGAGTCAACAGCACAACAGCTTCTAATTCTTTTAATAAATGTGGATAAACTAACACCAAACTTCCTTAAATTCGAAAAGGCGCAGGACAAGAAAGGAGAAATTAATAACAGACATAGATAGATTATAGATTGATAGATGGGTAACTTGTAAACTTAGCCTTACTTGTAGACTTGTGGTTCCTAATACCTAAGAGCAGGTCACATACTGACAAATACACGAGAGATAGAGAAAGACACAGAGAGAGAAAGAGAGAGAATGGGGCACTGGTGTCTGGTGGTACTAGAAGACGAGGTCGAGGAACTTGGAATTTAATTCTGGAGCATTGCTAATGATCTCAGCGGATCTGATTGATTTGATTGAGAGCCTATCTAGGTGCGTAACAGCTAGTTCGGTGTTTTTATCCAATGACAAAATAATAAGAAATTACAAAAAGAACCCCTCAGGGATCATCTGTGGAAACATTACTGTTACAACTTAGAACATGGTTCGTCATTGTTTGTTAATTAATAGTTTCACATGTTGATTAAAAAAAAAGTGGATTTTGACCGTTGCCAATAGACAAGGGCGGAGGGAGATAGAGGCTAAAAGGGGCTAATCCCCTATAAATTTTTCTTATTTTTTATAAGAAATTAATAATTAGTACTATTAATCTGTTATAAAATAAAATTACATAACACTTACTTATTCAGCCTGTAATTTTAATTTATTAATATGTTATAATAGGTTTATTAGTTTAATGAGCGAGTCGACTCGAGTTGAGAATACAATATCGAGTTGATAGATGTGCTCGTGCTCGGTTGTTAAATGTTCGAGTTGACTTGTGCTCATTAAGCGACTCGTTAAGAAATTAAGCTTGTAGGCAATTTGAATTTTGTTTCGAAGTTTTTTGTTTCAGATAACATCATTTAAAAACTAATTAACATTGGTAGAATTTAACAAATTGTCATAATCCAACATGCTTAAACAGTACATAATTTAACAAAAAATTGTCCATAAGCAAATTTAACAAAATCAAACAGCTATCTTCTTGTCGGTTCTCATTGCCCTACATGTTATATGCTCACAGCTATCTCCTTGTCACAGACCTATAAGGGACTTAGGATTAGCGAGAGTGAGTGAAGTCGGGACTGTGAGTCTGTGAGTATGAAAGAGTAATAGAGTATAGACAGAGAATGAACTTTGGATCCGCTGGGTTAGGGTCGCTGGGTGCCTGGGTCCGAGTGTAACTAAGTTGGATTTGGGTTTGATCCCGTTGGGATTGAATTTGGCATGATTTCATGTAACTCAGTTCTTAATGAGCGAGTTATGATCGAGTTGGAGTATACTCATGCTCGGTTCATTAAGTTAACAAGCGAGTTGTTAACGAGCTTTTAGCGAACGAGTTACGAACGAGTCACGAATTATGAGCAGTTTACTCACCCCTACTTGTGAGCTTCAAAAGAGGTAAATTGCTAAGACGTCATATTTCCTAAAAGAAAAATAAAGATATCAATTACTGAGAACAAAAAAAAAAGTAATTAGATGAAAATCGGAACGATAAAATATGTTGCATTGTGAAGATATTTGTAACCAATCATGAGAAAAGGAACTAAATCACCAATTCATCATAATTCATCTCATGACTACATTTGAAAGTTCAAGCCAAAGATTCCCCTCTGACAGTAATAATGATTTAGAAATAATTGTTCATAATGGGATGCAGGGATACAGCTGCTCCAAGCATCTCTAAAGCTTTATACATTACTTTATTAGTTTATTTACTTGATGAGGTTGATAATTAAAAGGCCAGCAATTCTTGCTACATTATCTGGGACCGTTTGTGCTGAAATTCAATAATTTGTTTACAAATACACAAAACCATTTTTGGATTAAACTATCTATCTTTATCTAAAGATGTGAAGAAATCACCTTCCGACACCCTAACAAAAATAGAATTCTCAATTCTATTTGTTTTTTTTTTTTTTGGAATATAACATGATCCATTCAGTGCATTAAATTAAAGGGAGGATGAACTAGAATCTTTAAGAAATCCTTAGTGATGTCTCATGACTTACTGACCAAAGATGACAAGAGATTTAATGAGCACGAGCACAGGAGAAAGGGATAATACATAATCCATGGATTCTTGTCGTTAGCAGTACTAAATAGAATTTTAACAATTGTTAATTTGAAGAGAAAGAGATGGCAGCTGACAAATTGGTGCGTACTGTGCAGAACACAGGAGGAGATAGTCTCACACATTTTACAAAAGTGTTCATTCACTAAAGATCTGTATCAAAGAATTGAGATTGTTTTTCACATAAGGCGACCTTTAAGGAGAACAATTCTGAACAATAAGCACACTGATAATGAGAGATCCTTGGCACTTATAGCATAGTTTGTGATTTGGAGGGAACGATGTGCAATAATTTTTAGAGACTCAGAGGCCACGATGGAGGAGCTCATGGAGCGAATACAGGTGCAATATCAATACTCACAAATGGAAATACACTCCTGAGAGCAATTCTGGTATTATGATAAAAGACAGGGACCGACCTGCAAATGTTTCATTCACCGTCAGCCGAAGCTCTTGCATTTGCTTTTTCTCATTTTAGTTTTCTTTTCTTTTCTTCTCTTTCTTTATTGATTTTAGCACTTGCTATCTTTGTTTTATTTTCTTTTTTTAGAGACAAGCTCATCATCATGAGCTACATTGTATCTTTTATTACTGTTACAAACCTTTTTGTAACCTTTCTATTATCAATCAAACAAGAGCTCGATTCTTATTTTTCCTCAAAAAAAAAACATTCACAACTGTTTCATACTAAAATTCATTCAATCAGCCTTTTAAGCTCTTCATATTTGAATTTAAAAGGTCATCCTTAAATATAGTGTTATTAAATATATAGTTGAATATCCAGCCCATGGGTTCAGTGTTAGGTATTGTGTTGTTAATTTTTTTTTGGAAAAAATAAGATATTTGTGTTATATTTTTGAAGAAAATATAGGCATTACTTTTTTAAAAGCTGGGTAGACAAAAAAAAAGTTAAGAGAGAGAATAATTTTTTGTTTTTAGAAAGATATTAAATATTTTGTCGAAAATGAGAAAAATGATTTTTTTATGCACTAGAACATAATCATTATCATATTCCGTTTAAGATTAAAATATTTCTATGGTTAGTTAAGAAAAAAAAGTGTACTTACTAGGGTGAATGTGAGTAAAAGAGGATGGCAAGGGGATGTGTCTTGTGTGTTTTGTGGCGAAACTGAGACTATAGATCATTTGTTTGTGCAATGTCCTTTTATTCGAAGTATTTGGAATTGGATAGCTGAGTTTAATAATTTTCCTTTTGATTATACAACTATTGATGAATTGTAGTTTATTGACAAAGATATTTCTGAAGGATAGGTTACTGGTAGAATTACTTCGAGGGGCTGTGTTGTGGTATGTATGGCTAGCTAGGAATAAGTTGTGTTTCCAAGGGGTTACAATGAATTCCAAGTCAGTAGGGGCTCAAATTATAGCTTTGGCACATTTCTGGGTGAAGAACAAATGTTCTGGTTCATTGTTGAAGTTATCTTTATTGCTTCCTACTGATATTAATCGTATTGTGATATATTATGTGAATATATTATTGCTGGAGGGACAGATAGGTCAGGAAGGGGTAATTAGGGGGCTGCTGCCTATAAGTGGATCCGACCCAAACATGCACCAAAGTGAAACAACAGAAGATTTAGTGTTGGGCTCAGTTGGTTTTGTGTATTTGGTTTTTGGTTTTCAGGGGCTATTTTGAAATATCATAGTTTTTTTTTTTTTTTGTGTGTTCAGGTTGGAGATCTTTGCTTATTTTGGATAGTTGTTATGCTGCAGATTTAATTTTTTTACTTTAGATGCTTGTAGTAGGTAGTAAGGAGAGATCATGTATGCTTTATATTTCTATTTTGTTCTTAAAGGGTCTAGTACCAGAGATTTGGTACCGATTCCTATGACATTGTAGGTTTCTTTTATAAGAATCGGTGGTTTATCCACTTTTATCAAAAAAAAAAAAGAACATAATCATTATCAATGATTCGGTTTTTTAAAAATTGTATGCAGATTTACATCTTTAGCAACATAAAATGTCTACTTACAAACTAAGAAACTGATGAATAATTTCGTTTTTTAAAAAAAAATTAGAAGGATTGAATCAATAATTTAGTTCTTTCTATAACAAAGAAAAAATAATCATTCTTTCTGATTCTGTATAAATTTTATAAATATAAAATTCTGGAGAGGTTCTTTTGTTCTGAGTTGTCATTGATTGAAGTTGGTTAGTACCAAGTAGCATCCCTGCATCAATTCTCTGTTCTTTTTTGTTCTCTGTGCACTACTGAACACTGAGTGCCTGCTCTGTTTTCCTCTGCTCTATGATTTGCCTTCCACCTTTCTCTTTCTCTTCCCAGTTCCCAAGCTCACATTATTCAGATATGACATGCAGATTCTCTTGCCCTCCAAAATTAATAAATCATAACCCTTTTTTATTTCCAGTATCACCCCTCCAAAATTCCCTTACTCATCTTTTTTATTTCCAGTATTACCCCTCCAAAATTCCCTTACTCATCAATGCTTCTGCTTTGTCGGATCCTTGTAATCATTCAACACACTGTAGCAGCCTCACTGTATGTCTGTATCCAGTTTATTTTTATTTTAAATAATTTAAATTCAGACGCTGGAAGGAATAAAGGAATCATAATATTGCAAACATTTTTTTAAAAAATATTTAAATTATAGCTTTTTAATTCATTTATTTTTTATAATGTTGTCACAAAGAATTTTGAAAATTAAAAAGAACAGTAGTATTGTTACATTATCTTTATGGCCCATAAACTCATATTTTACAATTATATTTTGTGGCATGATTAAAAGTGTATGAAAATTACAAAAAAACCGCATTAATGTTACAGTTCCTGATTTTATATAAAATAAACACCCTATTCTTACTCTTTATTTATAAATTACTATTTATAAAAAACGCAGTAATAATATATATATTTTTTCTTTTTTTTCTTTTAAACTTCAAACTCATTTTGTATTTTACAGTTTTAATTTCTTAATTTACCCTTTACCGTGGATTTATTTATTTTGAGTCCATTTTTCCCGTTTGTAATCACAGGTATTAGTTCAAAAATCAAAACCTGAATTTGAGTCCTTATTTTTTTTCTAAAAATAATTATTCGAATTACTAAAAATAAAAAATTGCACTGCATCCCCTTTATGTACAACTCTCTATCTCTCATGTCAACATCTACAGAGTTAGGTTTGTTTTGATGTACAGAAAATAAAGTATTTGAAAAAAATGATAATTTGATGGATAGAAAAGAAACCAAAATATTATCCAGTTGCGTTCAATTCTTTCCCAACCAAAGTCATGACCACCATCTCTCTTCTCTTGAACAAACAAAAACAAAACCTAGAGAAAGAACTGGAAAAGAGACCCAAATAAAATGCCAAAGAACTTTTAGCATTTTCCTCAAGAGTCTTTAAAACCCTCCTTTCCTTTCTCCTGCACAAATAAACCAAAACAGAGAGAGAACATAAACAAAGATAGAGAAATGAAGGAGCACTTGACCTCTCTTGCTTCTCTAATGGGGATGTTAGCCTTAGTCACAAGCCTCATTCACACATTCTTCCCGCCACAATTGCGACTCGCATTTCTCGGCCTACTCCATCGGCTCACTCGCAATTTCCTCTCTTCTTATTCCTACTTCGACATAACCGAAATCGATGGCGTCAGCACAAATGAACTCTACAATGCTGTGCAGCTGTATCTCAGCGAGTCGGCTTCCGTATCAGGAGACGGTGGCACGCGGCTTAGCCTCACCCGGCCGGTGAACTCATCCGCCTTCACCTACACGCTCTCTAACAATGATCGAGTCGAAGATTTTTTCCAAGGTATGCCGGTTGTGTGGGAGCATGTGGTTGTGCCGAGGCAGAATGGGACTGCGTTTAGTTGGCGGCCATTGCCAGATGAGAAGCGAGGCTTCACTCTGCGTATCAGGAAGAGAGACCGAGCTTTACTCTTACCGATGTACCTTGAACATATCATGGAGACGGCGACTGAGATCCGGCGAAGGTACGATGATTTCACTTGGTACAATTATTTGATACCTGAATTGGTGCTCTGTAGATACACATACACATATATTTGCTGTATGGTTGCTAGCTATAGTCCTGGACTCCTGGCAATTGGAATCATCATGCAAGAAGTTTTACACGGTTGGCTACACAGGAATTGCCTTACAAATATGAGATGCACACTAAATATTTATCCAAACCATATTTTAGTCCCTTCCATAAAAGTTGTTAAAATATGCCAAACAGGCCAACTGTGACTGTGTAGCCTTCAAAAGCACGTCTACTTCAATAAGTAGGCATTTTACTATTTTCACAAGATAATAGTTTAAGTTTATCTTCTCTGTTATACAGAAATCTTTATTATAGCATATACATTTTCTGATGGAAATGAAGATAAATGAATTTTCTTTTGTTTTTGCTCTGATACAATTTTTTTTTTTTAATATAATCTGTCTCTTTAATTCTGTCATAATTAGTTGTATCCCTTTCATTGTATTTTGCAAACTAATTTGAAGTCATAACAGCAGGAGCCAAGATCGTCTCTTGTACACCAACACTCGAGGCGGCACAATGGACCCACGTGGCCATCCTTGGGAGTCGGTGCCATTCAAGCATCCGAGCACTTTCGACACACTTGCTATGGACCCCGCCCGGAAGGAGGAGATTAAGGCCGACTTACATGCCTTTGCTAATGGAAAGTTGTTCTACGAGAAAGCCGGCCGTGCATGGAAGCGAGGGTATCTTTTATACGGTCCGCCCGGAACGGGAAAATCCAGCATGATCGCTGCCATGGCGAATTTCCTCCGCTACGATGTGTATGACCTAGAACTTACCGAGGTTCATACCAACTCAGAACTCCGCAAGCTTTTAATGAAAACCACCGCCAAATCAATCATCGTCATAGAGGATATTGATTGTTCTATTAACCTAACCAATAGAAATCCCGGGAAGAAAAAACCAATGCCCTTAAATGAACGTCCACCGGAGATGAGGCCCGGTACAGTTGGAATGGATGATTCTGCCACAAAATCAATTACTCTATCGGGTTTGCTTAACTTCACTGACGGGTTGTGGTCATGTTGTGGGAATGAAAGGATATTCGTGTTCACGACTAATCACATAGAAAAGTTAGACCCGGCATTGTTACGATCTGGCCGGATGGACATGCACATATTCATGAGCTATTGCACTTTCCCTGCACTTAAAATACTGATGAAAAATTATCTGGGAATCGATGAAAACGAACTCGATAAAGGAATTTCGACCGAACTAGAGGAGGCAATTCGTGAGGCGGAGATAACCCCGGCCGATGTGAGTGAGATATTGATAAAAAACCGTCGTGTTGAGAAGGGCGAGGCTGCGATAAAATCTCTGGAGGCACTTAAATGCCGTGCAAACAAGATCAAATTAATTGGAAATGTTGCGGTGAAAACGAAGGGCTTAGACGAGGATGATGAAGAGGAAGAACAAGAGAAGAGGGCTTTAGAGAGCCCAAAGGAAGCAAAGGGGACAATGGTTGGTAGTATTGGCAAGGAAGAGAAAGAAGAGTAATTAGCCGTTGGATTAGGAGAGGAAAGAGAGAGAGAGATAAAATTAAAATTATTTGCATTTTCTCTTTCAAGGGCCTTCTTCCCTCTTTTTGTTTTTAGGTACTTAGATTATTATGAGTTGATGGTATTTTTCATTTTGGTCCTCATATTTTTATCTTATTTTCAGAAATATGATGAATTATTAGAGAGGCCTTTGCTTGTTTTGGTAACTCCATTATACCTATTTGAGGAAAGTTACTGAAGTACAATTACTGTTACTGATAAAAGGATTATATAATGATTTTAACTAAACAACGGGGGGCTATACTTCAACGTGGCACAGTATATTTAGTACTTCTTAATGATTTCAAGGTAAGAACATTACAACAGCTGATAATTTACCTTCTCTTCCACGTTGAAAATGCTTTATCCTTTTTTCTGTGAAGAACTGTAGATCTACAGGGAGGATGTTTTGAGATTAAATTTAGTACGAATTTTGACAAAAAGGAGAGCAAAGGAATGAGTCCGATGGTTATAGGATCAGATTGATTTGATGTATGTTTGGAATGTTAGATTGGCGTTGAGATTTGTGCGCCAAGTATAGATTTAAAGGATAGTTTATAATTTTAATTTTCACACGAATCTTAATGCAGATCGAACGATTCAGACTGAACATCGGACCGAATTTGATCCGATGTTCATTGGATACAACCGCTCCCGGACAAAAATAAATGATTGACAGTGCTCTAAATCTTTCTTTAAATTAGGACTTCATAGATAACTAGTAATTATACCCCCGTCAAAATTTCTTCTTTTTTTAACCATTTATAAAAACTGATCAAGACTAGCTATTCAGTTTTCACAATTAAGCTTGAATTAATATAATCAAAACAAAATAAAAGAGAAACGTAATATATTTTAATAGGCATGTGGACAATTGTCCCTTTAATTTTTCTGCTGTACCGGTTGTGTACCGCAATATATTTTATGTGTTGTGGATTGTTGGCTGTACGTTTTTATACGTGCACATTGGATTCCAATATTCCATAAATCCATGTGCAATAACAGCAATATGATTAATTTATGTGACCGAATTATTTGGAGCTTGTCTCTGTCCAGTACAAAAGGGGATAATGATTTTGGACTAGAACTACGGTGTTCTTTGTGAGCCTTAACTCAAAAATTCATTAAATTAATTTCAAGCGACGCATCTAAACCGTTGAAACCGATCTAATTCACGAGTGATGAGTTTACATGTCAAGTTTTTAAATTTTCGAACTAATTTAATATAAGGTCAAACCGTCAAAAAATGATGAAATATGAACACATTAAAATTAACTTATAAACTGTCTTTTTTTTACAGCTTGACTTTATACTAAATTAGTTCGAAAATTTATAAATTTGACATGTAAATGCATCACTCGTGAAGTAGATCGGTTTCAAGATTTGGATGCATTGTTTGAAACCAATTCAATAGGTTTTTGAATTAAGCTCACAAAAGTACTTGGTGAGCTTAAGAACATCCTAGTTCTACTCATGATTTTGTACTAAAATAATTTTATAAACGATTAATTTTAAGTCATTAACTATGAAGGGGAGCCACTGCCTGATTTTGCTCCCAAAAAAAAAAAAACTATGAAGGGGGCAGATTAAGGGTTCAGTACAATTTGTGTTCTGAGTTTGTCTGGAATTTATTGCAATTGTATGGTCATTGAAATCGGGACGGTCCGATAAGCATCAGACCAATGCCAGGATAGAGTTGCCGATCCGCATTAAGGTTTTTGTGGATAACTTTAAAATTTATGAAAATCTAGTGCGCACGAATTTGAGGTCAACTAGATGGCTCCGATCGGATATTAGATCAAATTTTGTTTGATACCCAGTGGCGGCTGGATTTTAAAAACTGAATATAAGTTTATGTATAATCAGACTAATATCCACTGCTGGAGAAATTTTTGTCTACCGCTGGACAACCCAAAATATGAATTTATAAATTTATGACAGTTCGCAACTCGTTTATGGTATCTATAAATTTATTTTACTACCTAGATAAAAATCTTCACTAAGTCCTTGGTGATACACAATTACACAGTGGACTGCCTCCCCCTCGACGAATCTTAAAATGTTATTTATGATGCAACGGTTTGGAGTTAAAATTGTTATATTTTGGGCAATAATTTGGCAACGCTTGTGTCACCCCTGATCCGAGCCGTCTGATATAAAACGACGGTGATCTAGATATTCTGAGGGCTCACTTGTATTTCTTAGGTTGGAGAGGATCCGGATCTTAGAGATGAGGAATAATGGTTTCATGCTTTCTGTACAGTTATTTGGTCCTGGTCATGAGTCATGATTCCTTCTCTAGCTATCATTTTCCATGTGAATATGTGATAATGCAACGGAGAGAAAGGTTCTCTGTGGCACACGTTTTAGATTGATATATGTGCAGGCTTATAATTCCTTAGCACGCAGCGGAACAGAAAGGTTCTTTGTGGCACACTGTTTAGATTGATATATTCGCAGGCTATGTTTGATAGGAGAAATTTGCGTCTGACTCCCCACCGGACTCAAATTTGAGTCCGATGTATTTTGCTTCCGTTTGATATGCTTTAATATTCCCATGTTTGATAAGAATCATCCTTGTACCAGCTATGTAGAAAAAGGGTACTTGGGCTGCATTTAACATTTTTTTTCCTTGCTAACCAAGAACAAGAAAGACGGGCCTTGTAGGCCCAAATAATGTCGTGCCGCACTTGGTCCGTCTGATCCGTTTAAGCAACAGTCGCTTCCGTTTTTTTTTTATTTGTTTTTTTCTTTTTATTGGGGGAGGAAGGCTGGAGCTTTGGCAGTCTTCTTCCGTTCAATTGATGATCCAACGGTGTTGCTTAAATGGTTGGCCTCAATTATCTTAAATTGTAGACATTTCAGATAATTGTTTTTTTTTAACTTATCAAACTTATATGTTGGTTGAGAAGGGTTCAAATGACTTTATTGTTTCTATTAGGCTTTTATTTAAAATATTTTTAATAAGTAAAAAAATATATTTAAATATCAAAATAAAATTAATGCAAATATAAAAAATTATGATATTTTAATTTTGCTTTGATTGTTATTAAGAGTTTGCAAATACACATATGAGAATAATTTATGGACGTTGATTTTGTAACTTGTGAATTCATATAAAAATAAAATTGAAAAAAATAATTTATTATGTACATGTAGAAAACATAATTTTGATCACAATGTAACGGTTTTATTTTAACATATACGTTTTTAACTATATATTATTAAAAAATGAAAACATATAAGTATAATTAAGACAAAATTCAACAGTATTTGAACCATTCTCATATTTGTTATGTAATATTTATGTAGGATTCAACGAGACAACTTGTTCAGAACCCACAATCAGGTGACGCTCATCTTTATGTGCGAAACTAATAAAACAAATCTAGGCCGTCCACTAATGATCAAGGTAATATATTGGATTCCGCTTCCTTTTACAAAAACAAGTCCGCTTAAGCGGGCCGTTCTAAACTAAACGGGTATTGCTTGAGAAGATCCGTGCATAAATTGGAGAGGATCCGAACCCAATAGAAGCTTCCAATTGCTTATGTTGTATCCAGCTGGACTCTTGTTGAATTTGTCAATGGAGCTCTCCATTTATATTCCTTTTGCAACTTTTGGAATAAATTGATGCACTTTTATTCTCTAGTTATTCCGGTTATGCCAAAAGTTATTTCATTTATATTCCGCACTAAGGAACGGGTGTTCGACAGAATTAACCGGTGTTCTCTACTGGCTGCTGTTTCTAGTGCCTGTTTGTCTTCTGCTAGAGGTGCAAACGGATCAGATAATATCCAAATGTATCCGGATCCGTATTTGAAAATTAGATGCAGATATCCGATATCCGAATATCCGTACAGATACGGATACGGATACAGATATGGTTTCAAATTTTAATTATCCGTATCCGAATAGTAAATATATACCATATAATTTAATATATATTATGAAAATATTTATGTATATATCTACTGATATCCGATATCCGATCCGTATCCGTACATATCTGTCTAATATCTGATCCGTATCCGAAAAATAAAAGCGGATACGGATATGATTTTACCACTATCCGATGAGTTTTCAAAATCCTAACGGTTGATCCGAACCGTTCAACATGATTATAAAATGAATATGTACTTGCAAACCAAATTTTACATTTTTTTGAATTTTTTACTATTTTTTTAGATAGGTAGAAAATCACTTGATCTGAAAATTCTGGACCATCCAAAAATAGTGATTTTCTACCTATCTAAAAAAATAGTAAAAAAAATTCGAAAAATGTAAAATTTGGTTTGCAAGTACATATTCATTTTATAATCATGTTGAACGGTTCGGATGGACCGTTAGGATTTTAAAAACTCAAATATTGAGCCGTAGCACGGACCAAACCGTGCTATGCATAGTACCGTAGCCTCACTCATAAATCAATGTAATCATGCTGCGCAATTTCGAAATTTGAGGAATTTCAAGAAAAAATCAAATAAATAACACTCTCAAATCATACAAAATTATTAACAAAGTTTACTAAATGGACAGCAAACCCAAAGACAATTAAAATATATTTCTCCAAGGGAAATAAAATATAATATATATCGAGCTCAAATTTAATGAGGGTCGAGAATAAACAAAGGTTCACTAAAGTCAAACAAGATGAAATTGTACGGATCGAGATTAATTTGGACATTGATTAACAACTTTATAGAAATTATATGCTTGTCAGTTGTTAATTATTAGCTGCTTTTTCAAATCCATAATTCAAATCTCTAACTCCGCTAATTTAGTTAACTAAGCAGAGAAAAAGAATTGTGGAAAAAATAATCTATCCCGTCCTACATTTATTTGTTTCTTCTCTTCTTAGTTAATAGGGGCAATTTCATGTATCCCCCTCTAAAACTTAAATATTACGTATTTCCCCCTCAAAAGTTCATAATAACGTATTTACCCTTCAAAATGATGAAAACTCTCATATTTACCCAAAATCAATATAACAATAAAATTTAATACTTAAAATATATTAAACAATATTAATTATTGAAATAAGACCATTATGCCCCTGTACCTGTACCCTGTACCCCGTACCCTGTACCAGTACCCCTGTACCAGTACCCTTGAAGAGAACACGGAGAGAAAGGAGAGAAAGAATGAAGGGGCATAATGGTCTTATTTCAATAATTAATATTGTTTAATATATTTTAAGTATTAAATTTTATTGTTATATTGATTTTGGGTAAATATGAGAGTTTTCATCATTTTGAAGGGTAAATACGTTATTATGAACTTTTGAGGGGGAAATACGTAATATTGAAGTTTTATAGGGGGATATATGAAATTCCCCCTAGTTAATAAGTTAAGTAGAGAAAAAAATGTGGGACGGAATAGATTAACCTGTTCCACAAAATTTTGTTTTTCTCTTCTTAGTTAATTAGATTAGCGGGGTTACGAATTTAGATTAGTGGGGCAGGATAACTTGTCCCGTCCCGTGGAACGGGATAAATAATCTTATTTTAACTATAATTTGATTTTCAACAAAAACGTCACCCAATCGCGATTTTTTTTATTTTTATTTTCGGTTAACAAAAAAATCGGCCAAATGTTGTCATGTTGACATCACATTTTGAAATATTTTTGTGTACTTTTTGTACCTTTTAAGTAGAAAAAAGTAATGTCATTTGAACAACACAAAATAAAAGCTGATTTAGTGTGTTTTGGGTGAAATAAACTGAGTGAACTATAGTGATAAACGTAGACGAACTTGTTGGTGAAATTATCAAAATATCCTTTAATTAAGTAGCTCACATGTCACATCTTCTCCCTCCTACCCATCTTATTTCAAACCGAACCGACCTGCTTGCTTTAGAATCCATATCCTCCCAGGTACCTGAAAAGGGAATCTTTTACAGTGAGCTATTTACGGTTTGAGATTAACTCTCAGCCGGTTTGGGATTCGGGCTAATGCACGGGGCAGTATTGTTTGGCTTTGAGATGCGTGCCAAGTTAAAAAGATTCCCTTTGCACGGGGCAGATCTAGTAATTGTAAAAGATTCCCTTTTCAGGTACCTGGGAGGATGTGAATTCCTTGCTTTAAGGTAAGTAGGTAACCACACACACACACACACCATAAAATTAAGATGAGTTTAGAGACCAAGGGATATGAGGTCACGATAAAGTCGGTGGAGACGGTGGCGGCTATGCTGCTGGTGCAGGAGCACAGGCTGCCTCTGTCGAATTTTGACCTCCTTCTCCCTCCCATTGATGTCGGCATCTTTCTCTGCTTCAAGAAACCTGCACCGATCGCTGAGACCGACGCTGCCTCTGTGGGGTTCACTACCTTTTCTGCCATTGTTACGGCCATCAAAGCAGCTCTTGCAAAGGTCACCTTAGTATAATGTGTTTGCAACTTTTAAATTTTTAAAAGTGGAGAATTTTAAAAATCTAACTTGAAAGTTATATACACACACACACTAACTAGTAGGTCCTTGTCATATACTACCCTCTGGCTGGTGAGATGGTGACTAATTCTGCCGGTGAGCCAGAAATACTGTGCAATAACAGAGGTGTCGATCTGATAGAGGCATATGCCGATGTGGAGCTAAGGGAGCTTGATTTGTACAACCCCGATGACAGCGTCGAGGCTAAACTTGTGCCCAAGAAAAAAAGTGGCATTCTCTGCATTCAGGTTTGTAATTAGTTGTTACTTTATTCGAATGAGTTCCTGAACCAAATCAAGAACTTAATTTAAATTAGGACCCACAATATCCAGCAATTGTGATGAGTTCCTGAACTTGCTTTGTTCTGACATGAGAGAATCATAACAAAATTAGGTGTTATCAAATCCTGAATTGAAGAAACATGAGAGAATCATTCACATTTCTTAGTTTTATAGTTGGTTTAGTAGTAGTTGTTGTTGTTTGCAATTAACAACTACAATTGCAGGTTACTGAGCTGCGTTGCGGTGGCGTGGTGGTTGGATGTATGTTTGATCACCGTATTGCGGATGCCTACTCATTTCACATGTTCATGTCAGCATGGGCTAATATTGCTCTTGGCCAACCTATCAAGATGCCATCCTTTAGCAACTCTCTCCTCTTTACTCGCCTCCTCCTTCATTCAAACCCTCTTGATCCCCTTTTGGACCGACTTTTTACTCCTCTTTCACTCCATTCCCCTGTGAACCCAGAAATATCCTTGGATGCCCCAATCAATCGCATTTATTACATCCGAGCCGTTGACATTGCTAGACTGCAAGAAATAGTCGGCCATAGATATAGCAAGACAATTTGCTTCACTGCTTATCTCTGGCAAATGTTGGCCAAATCAGCCTGCCAGGGAGAAAAATCGTGTTCCATGGGATTGGTCGTCGATGGTCACACACGCATGGAAAATGTCAGCGGTAAAAAGTTCATGGAGAATTACTTTGGCAATGTTATATCTCTACCGTTCGGGAATTTACGTGTTGAAACCTTGCTTGACATGAAACTTGCTGAAGTGGCAGATGAAGTGCATAACTGGCTGTCATCAGCTTTAACCGAGGATCATTTTCTTGGTCTACTACATTGGATGGAGGCCCACCGGCCAGAGCCGATAGCAGCAAGAATATATCTCGGAGAGAGCAGAGAAGAGGATAAATCTATTTCTTGTGTGGTGTCGTCGGGAAGAGGGTTTCCTGAGATCAATTTCGGTTGGGGCAAGGTAGCTTTCGGATCGTACCATTTTCCCGAGGGAGGAACGGCAGGGTACCTGATGCCAATTCCACAACCAAATACCGATGATTGGGTGATTTATGCACATGTAGCGCCTAGCATTGTTGCAGTCATGGAGGAAGAGCCGACAATTTTCCATCGATTGACAACGGAGTATTTTCTTAGTGCTGATAAGTCGATTTAAGTGCTGCAGAGCAACAGTGATCCTCATGTTTACTCAAAAATTATTATCTTTTTTTCTGTTAAGACTTACTTTATATTTATAAAGTTTTCATTTTATCCTCCATTAACAAAATGAAAAAAATATATATTATGTGTAAGAGAAAAATTTAGTGTTCTAATTAGCCAGTTTGTGAGGCAAATGATTTTGACTATACTAGAAAAATTCAGTGTTCTAATTAGCCAGCTTAATTTTTAAATACAGATCAATGCATGTGGGGTGCTTTTCTTGGTATTTAAGCATAATCAAATTGCAGTCAAGGGGAAAAATAGTGCTGGAGTTGGTGCATTCAAATGGGATATTCTAACTGGTAATTTATTGTCGTATCTGATTCTGATCGATCAATCTTCAACTCATATTTAGTGTAAGGCCCTTAGTCAGTCAATAGCGGGTCCCACTCGATTAATTTAGTCAAGCATGATCAAATTGACTCTCAACTTTTCCCCAAAACCACAAAAGATGAGTCACCAAGAGCTGAATTTTAGGTGAGTTTTGAATTGGGAGTGCATTTGATGAAAAGACTTTGGGGCAATGTCTAAATGGAGATGTGATCTATGTAGGCATGAAGCACAGAAGTATTGGAATAAGAAAACAATTAATAGGCGTTCGGCCAGCTGTACCTACCAATTCCAATTCCATTCCTTGCCATTGGGCCCAATTTGGCCCAATTTGACCTTCCAATTTTTCTGAGCAATATGTTTCTTATCAAATTTAAAAAAACTTGAGCAAAACTTTGATACAACTCTCTCTCTATATGTATCAAACCGACCATTGAGGCACAAACTTACTAAGATTTATTTTTTAGCATTTTTTTTTTATTTTCTAGTTGGGACTAATGACTATCCCGTATTGTCTCCATCAACTCAAATTGAAAATGTCATGTTAAAAAACCTGCTAGGTGGATCAACCACACTTAAGGTGAAAGCATTCCAAAATCTCACAAGGTTTTGTGTAAGTTTAAGCCCAATAAATAGTTGGCTAATAAGTCCATATCGCTTATTTACAGAACGCGTGAAAAAAAAGAGAAAATGGTTACCACCCCTCGATATGTTAATTTCCTTTCATCAATTAGGAAAATACATATATAGTGGTAAGTTGAGTACATTGGAAAAAGAGAGAGAAAAGACTGTAAAAAAAAGGTCCCAACTCCAACTAATTTTATGTTTTTCTAGCTTTTAACTCCAACTAAAATAATAAAAAATCTAAAAAATATAAATTTGGATTAAAAAAATGCTCCTATCATAAAATTAATAACAAAAATAATTTTCCACCTTATCACAAAAATAATATTGTGACGTGATCCAAACTATTGATGACAATAAGCTTTAACCGGTAATATGTCAAAACTACTCCTGACTTGCTTGCCAATACATTATGTCTGACCTGCCTGACCCAACAGGATGGCCAAAAAATCAATGTCTAGCCCATCCGTGAGCATTTCCCCCATACTCGCACCTGTCTGACTCGACCCACTTGGGAAATAAAGAGAACAAAAATGTCCCCCATGTAGGATCGAATTTGAGACATTCAGTTTACAAAACTGACGTTCTACCACCGGGCTACATGAACTTTATTGGTTTCTATGTTTTGTGTCTGCGTGGCTTGTCTCTTGGCCCGACATTACATGGTCTGTTACAGTGTAGGATTGAGCGAGTAGAGCTTTGGACCGGGTGGGTACAGACGAGCTTACATGCTAATGAGGTAATTAATCTGCCATCCCTAATCCAAATAGGGTTATCTTTCGATTTCAAATTTTTAATTCCACCTAGAAATGCAATTTGAATCCGCAATATTTACAAGGTAAAGGTACCGGCACTAGTGGAAAATCGTCTATCAGGAACGGTCAAAAATCGCCTATCAGGAACGGAATGGAGGCGATACTGATAGTACCACTAATCAGGATCGGTCAAATAGCCGATACTGATGTTGACAATCAGGAACGGTCGTTTGTTATTAACCGATACTGATGTTGATAATCAGGAACGACCTTTAAGAACAACCGATACTGATTTTAATCATCAGGAACGGCCATTTAATAAATGACCGTTCCTGTTTTTTTTTTTTGGCTACTAGCCTATATGAAACAAGCAACAATATGCGACATATGAAATGAAACAAAATAACACATCCTAAATTATTACAAAATAATACATACTTAAAATTAAACAAGTTCAAGTTCACCAAATTACAATAATCCTAAATTATTACAAAATAACATATCCTAAATTGTTTTACTTTTTTCCACTAACATATCCTACAAAATTAAACAAGTTCAAGGGTATACAAGGGCATACAATATATTCCCCAAATCTAGTATGGTAACACAACCTAAATGAAATTCTGAACTCGGGCAAGGAAGTTCTTTTACCTTGTCTCTATTCGCCATGCTTATTATGAGCACAACTTGATTTGCACTAGAACCTGAAGAAAGAACACGACAGTAGAGAATGTAGTTATCTCTATCAAAATTGAAGCAAACAAAATATATGTATGCATGTACCTTTTGGTACAGCTCCTCTTGCATCCATTTAATTAACCTAAGAAATACCATGCATATTTACACTATATATAGGTTGACTTAACCTAAGAAATATATGCTCATGCATCTAAGAATTAGCCAAGTACATGATAATTAATTAGTGCATGTACCTGATGGGTTTGAGTGAAGACAGATTCCATGACAAATATAAGATCTGTGGATGAGGTGAAATGTTGGAGACCTAGCATCCCTTTCAGCTGCTGGAGGCACACAACTGTTGCTGCCCCTGCCATGAACCCCACTATTGTCGCATGTGATAAGAAATCTATTATGAACCCCAACCTACACCAAATCCGAATTAACCCACCTCATTAGTAACAGTTCTTTCATCGTTCAATCTATAGAAAATCAAGTCCTGTGTATGTAGGCTAGCTATAGTAATCATCCAATCTAATGATATAAAATAATAGAGTGAGGCTATGGTGCTATGCATAGCACGGATGGGGTCCGTGCTACGGCTCAAAATTTGACTTTTTAAAATCCTAATGGTCGATCCAACCATTCAATGTGATAACCATATGAATATGTACTTGCAAACTAAATTTTATATTTTTTCGAATTTTTTTACTATTTTTCTAGATAGGTAGAATTTTGATGGTCCAGAATTTTCAGAAAACACTGATTTTTCTACCTATCTAAAAAAATAGTAAAAAAATTCGAAAAAATATAAAATTTAGTTTGCAAGTACATATTCATATGGTTATCACATTGAACGGTTGGATCGACCGTTAGAATTTTGAAAAGTCAAATTTTGAGCCGTAGCACGGACCTCATCCGTGCTATGCATAGCACCATAGGCTCACTCAAAATAATATGTACGTTGCGTGTAAGATATGTTTTTACTTTTTGTTTTTTGTAATCAGAAAAATATGTATGATGCTATATTTTTTTACCAGCGAGGAATAATTTGAAACATAAAAATAGGTCTTGCTTAAGCTGCAATTTACCAATAAACGAGAAAGACTAACTTATTAGCTATCATGTTAATTGTTGGATAACAACATGTGACCAAGCAACAGAAAAAAATGTGACCAAGCAACAGAAAAAAGTAAAGGTAAAGGTAAAGGTAAAGGTCCGGGTCTCCATTCTCCAACTTAATTATTTTTGTTTCTTTATCTAATTTAGTCTTATCTTAGTTTCTAGGCCACAATTGTGCATCTAACAAAAACAACAAAATTACAAATTTGAATGGCTCCGATCCTAGACTTGTACCAGAAGTTCAGTTTATAGACAGTTTACCCACCAAGTGACTATGACCGTACCAATTCAGCATTGTACGTACTATGACAGCTCACACACCAAGTGTACTATGACAGTACCAGACGTATACATTTTTTAATGTATACTGTTGAATCTCTAAATTTCCAGATTTCAAATGGCTGTTATTCGACATGTTCTGTTCTCTTCAGTTGTCTGAATCAGAGATCATTCCATAGACCCCGAGGTTTATTAAAAGTTCTGTTCCAAATGAAGGCTCTTGTGCATAAATACTCTATCTAAAAAAAACGATCAAAGAAAATTGGATTAAAAACAAATTAAAGAAGTACAATATTTCAGTTCAACCTCAGTGACCGAAGTTCAGTACCAGTACAGGCATGGCTGCATTGAAACAAGAAATTGTATTAAAAACGGAAGAAAAAAGTGCAATCAGATGGCAGTTCAATTAATCTCAGTCCCCTAATTGCTGTCGTCAATTTAGCTTTAATAAAAAATTACGCATAAATTTGAAATAAACAAATTGAAATACTACTGAAAAATAATGTAAAATACTAAAATTTCGTGAAATACTACTAAAGACCTCCTTTACTAATATTTTAAAATATTAAATTATGAAAATTTTCACTGTAGTGAAACCATTGGTCCATCACAAGGTTCAAAAGCTAGAAATATACATAATATCATGTATTATTCTCAACAGATTTGTTTATTTAATTTTTGATTCTTCACAAAGAAATGACAAATTTGTTAGCGAAGAGGCATGCAACATTTGAAGATCTATTAAAAAACTGTAATATTTTTAACTTTCTTCATTTCTATACATTATCCGAATCAATGCGGAAAAAATGGTTACTGAACAGTACTATACGATGTGGTTTGTGGGTCCAGAACGAGTGTGAAATTGTAATGGTTTTGTGTGTCCAGAACGAGTCTCAATGCAGAAAACAAACATACTCTAAAAAGAATCTGTCTTCTTACATTATCTCCTTCTCCTCCTATAAATACTCTCCAACACACACACACTCACAGTCACACAGAAGCAAATTAAAATTCATGCCCTAAAAGATGAGTTTAGAGGCCAAGGGATATGAGGTCACGATAAAGTCAGTCGAGACGGTGGCGGCTGTGCTGCTGATGCAGGAGCACAGGCTGCCTCTATCAAACTTTGACCTCCTTCTCCCTCCCGTTGATGTCGGTATATTTCTCTGCTTCAAGAAACCTGCACCTATTGCAGACACCAATGCTGCTTCTGTAGGGTTCACTACCTTTCCTGCCATTGTTGCGGCACTCAAAGCGGCTCTTGCAAAGGTCATCTTAATGATTTTTGCAACTTATAAAAAAATTTTAAGATGGAGAAAATTAGCATGGCCAACATTTATAAATGTGCATTACATTTGATCGAAAAAAAAACTAAGTTGAAATACAAATATTGATGGTTATATACACTAGTAGGTCCTTGTTATATACTACCCTCTAGCTGGTGAGGTGGTGACTAACTCTGCCGGCGAGCCAGAAATACTGTGCAACAACAGAGGCGTCGATCTGATAGAGGCATTTGCCGATGTGGAGCTAAGGGAGCTCAATTTGTACAACCCTGATGAGAGCGTCGAGGCTAAACTTGTGCCCAAGAAAAAAGGTGGCATTCTCTGCATTCAGGTTTGTAACATTTTTATCTCTCGCTACTCTTGTTAGCTAAGTTCATGTATGTGGAAAAGTATATCATCGTTTAGTATGATAATTTCTAAGCTCATGGATTTATCAAGTACTGAAACCTCTACCCCTAAAACTGATAAACTTTGCTGCTATTGCCAATGCTATTAACGTAATAGATGAACTGAACAAGTACCGATTTTTCTTTTCAATAGCATTTACAAAAATAAAAATAAACACATGGCAACAATGGAAACGCTAGCAGCGTGAAGACCGGGGGATATTGTCCTTATTCTTGTTTTATTTTGTTGCTTAGTACTCTGCTCAATTGCTGTGTTTGCTTCAGCACAAGCACAAGATATAATATGTTTAACTTTTTGCCAGTAACAAAATTGTACTAGAAATGAAAATGAACAAGGTATTCTCAAAGTGGCAAAAGTATGAACAGGCTATACATTCTAAACCCAACAAATTGCAACAGAATCATTTTATTATATGTAAAAAATATCAATTGAAAGATTAAAGTACATTCCAATTGAACTTATTCTCTGAGCATTATCCATTGTGCTCAGCAAACTTCATTTATTCTATCCGAATTTTTTTTTAAAACATAAACAAAGAAAGAAAATTTGGTCCTTGCATTAATTGAACCTCTATGTCCAAAATAACATAACATAATGAAAGTACTACTTACAAATAAAAAGGAAAAATAATAGACAAATATGAAGACTAGATGCCATCAGTATACTGACATCACTACCAGTTAGCATCTCCAATATTTTGCAGTTTTTTGTTCATCAAACAGGTTTTCCTTCCAGTCAAAAGAAGAAATCCAGCAACTTCTCCAGAGGGGGCAGTGTAGATATGAACTTGAACTGTTTCAATTAACTTTAATACAACGTCAATCAAACTAATATTATGAAAAAAAAAAACAACAAATATCCTGTAACAATTCAGATATCACCAAACTACAATCAAACTATAGTGGTATTGTCATGCATTTTAACATATGTTAGGGTGGGATAAGTCTGTCATTTTTTTATTTTTTGTGAGGGTATAATAAACATTATTTCTCTTTCACATTTCTTAGTTTTCTACTTGTTGTTGCTGTTGTTGTTGTCTCCAATTAACTACAATTATTGCAGGTTACTGAGCTACGTTGCGGGGGCATGGTGGTGGGATGCATGTTTGATCACCGTGTTGCGGATGCCTACTCATTCAACATGTTCATGTCAGAATGGGCTAATATTGCTCTTGACCAGCCTATCAACCGGGTGCCATTCTTTAGCAGCTCTCTCCTCTCTACTCGTCTCCTCTTTCATTCAGAGCCTCTTAATCCCCTTTTGGACCGACTTTTTACTCATTATTCACTCCATTCTGTTGTGAACCCATCAACATACTTCACCGCCCCAATCAATCGCATGTATTACATCCGAGCCATTGACATCTCCACCCTCCAAGAAATAGTCGGTCATAGATATAGCAAAATAATTTGTTTCACAGCCTATCTCTGGCAAATGTTGGCCAAATCAGCATGCCGGGGAGAAAAATCGTGTGATATGGGAATAGTCGTGGATGGACGCACACACATGAAAAATGTTTATGGTGAAAAGTTCATGGAGAACTATTTTGGCAATGTTTTATCTATACCGTTCGGGAATTTACGTGTTGAAACCTTGCTTGACATGAAACTTGTTGAGGTGGCAGATCAAGTGCATAACTGGCTGTCACCAGCTTTAGCCGAGGATCATTTTGTCAGTCTAGTAGATTGGATTGAGGCCCACAGGCCAGAGCCGATAGCAGCGAGAATATTTGTTGGAGAGAGCAAAGAAGACGATAAATCTGTTTCTTGCGTGGTGTCGTCAGGGAGAGGATTTCCTGACATCAGTTTCGGTTGGGGCAAGGCAGCTATCGGGTCATACCATTTTCCCTGGGAAGGAAAGACTGGGTACCTGATGCCAATTCCACAACCAAATACCGGGGATTGGGTGGTCTATGCACATGTCGCGCCTAGCATTGTTGCGGTCATGGAGGAAGAGCCGACAATTTTCCATCGACTGAGAACGGAGTACTTTCTTAGTGTTGACAAGTCAGCGTAAGTGAATATGGAGCAATACTAGCTGCAATAATAGTGATGTGTTACTCATCTTGTGCTTTCTTTTTACTGGAGCCTTAATTGGAGGTAATATATTGATGACAGTTGCCATGTACGTTTTTCTTTCAAATTATAAGTTATATAAAGTGTTCAAAATAAATTGTAAATGAAAATTATTCTGTTTGAGTGTAAATTACTGTATCTATAATTTTATTTTTCTAGCTAAAATAAGATTATTTTAATATATTAATGGATATATATATAAAAATTAAATATACACTACAATATTTTTTTGTAATAATTGAATAAGATAAACAAGAAAATTAATGCCCTCCTGCCGACCATGAATTTCGGCTATGCTGCACGAACACAGATATGAACATCCGATAGGATATGAATAAATACAAATTTTTAAAATTTTAACAACACGATATGTTATAAAATAATATGTTATATACAATGTTTATAAATGCAGCCGCATGACTGCATATGCAGTCAACTACTGTATTAAAATATTATGTAGTCTTATACATGCGGATTTAAATATACGCGCGCGTTTAAGGAAATAGTTAAAAATAATTTACATCAAGTAGTGATTAAAATCTCACTCCTTTGGCCCCGGCTACAGGACTATTAAAAACAAACCAAAAATCAAAAGAAGTCTCTTAGGACTTTGGCCACTTCAACCCATCAGCACGCTGTGATGCATAGTAGCATGCAAAATTGCGAACTCATGCAACGGAGGTACCTGCCTTTATTCCTAACAATACTGAAGCCAAAGTTTTGATTCTTGAAAACACCTTCTTGCCGGAGCCTTTGCTCTCAGCGCTTGATCTCCAAAAACCACCTTATTGCGTTCCTTCCAGATACTCCAAGTTGCGCATATAAATGCTGCAGCCTGGTGCCAAGAAGCTGATCTTGCCCGCACCTGGTGCCAAGAAGCTGATCACACTCCCTGCAATGTCATTTGCTGTTTCATGATCGGTAAACCAAATAATACAGCCATCTCGTGCCATACTTCTTTCGCATACGAGTACAAATACCGCAAGTGTAGTGTTGTTTCAAAAGGGCAATTGGTACAGCACACACCGTTGATTGAAAATTCATCCCTCTTCGTCTCCATACATTCTTGGTGAGAATTTTGCCTTGTAACACTAGGTATATAAAGATTTTGACCACTAGGCAGTTTCTTGGTGGTTTCTTTTCCTTTCTTCAATGTGTTAGTTTTGTGAAACAGAGAGAAGAGAGATTAAGAGAACAAATTATATTGCAATCTTATTTTTTTTATTACAAGTATCCCTATTTATACTATAAGGCAATAAAAAATAAGCCGTTACACTATTATATTGCAATCTTCTTTCATCTACTGCAGGTTGTCTTTCATCTTGTACTAGTTCTCTTTCATTATCTTCTGGTCGTCATTCATCTTGTAATGGTTGTCTAGCTTTCATCTCGTACTAGTTATCTTTCATCTTCATCTAGTAGTATTTCTTTTACCTCTAGTTGTATTTAATCTTTTTGAAGTTGTATTTCTTCTACCTCCAGTACTGGTAGTCTTTCATGTTCAACTGTTTTTCTATCATGTTTTACTAGTTGTCTTTCATCTAATATTGGTTGTCTTTCTGCAACTTCTAATTTGTGTTTCATCTTCTTGTAGTTTTCTTTCATCTTGTACAGGTTGTCTTCCAAGTTTTATTGGTTGTCATTCATCTACTAAAGGTTGTCTTTCATCTTGTACTAGTTGTCTTTTATTATCTTCTAGTTGTCTTTCATTTAGTACTGGTTGGCTTTCATATTATATTGTTTGTATTTCATGTTTTGTTGGTTGTCTTTCATCTAATACTGGTTGTATTTCATCTTATTCTAGTTGTCTTTCATTTTGTACAGGTTGTTTATCATGTTCTACTGGTCATTCCTCTTCTTGTAGTTGTATTTTTTCTTCCTCTAGTTGTATTTCAAAATCTTCCAATTATTTTTCATCTTCTAGTTGTTGTTTTTTATTTTCTTCTAGTTATTTTTCATCTACTAGTGGTTGTCTTTCATCTTCTACTTGTTGACTTACATGTTCTACTGGTTTTAATTTTATTTTTTTCTAATTGTCTTTCATGTTCTACTGGTTGCCTTTCATCTTCTTCTAGATGTCTTTCATCTGGTACTGATTGTCTTTCATGTTCTACTGTTTGTCTTTTATGTTTTACTTGTTGTCTTTCTTCTAATACTGGTTGTATTTCTTCTTCTTCTAATTGTCTTTTATTTTTTACAGGTTGACTTTCATGTTCTGTTGGTTGTCATTCCTCTTCTTCTAGTTTAGGTTGTCTTTTATTTTCTTCTAATTGTCTTTCATGTTCTACTAGTTGTCTTTCATGTTCTACTGATTGTCTTTCATCTTATCCTAGATGTCATTCATCTTGCACTGGTTGTCTTTCATCTTGTACTATTTGTTTTTCATTTTCTTCTAGTTGTCTTTTATCTTTTACCGGTTGTCTTTCATCTTCAACCTCTAGTTTTATTTCATCTTCTTATGGTGGTCTTTCATCTTGTACATGTTGTCTTTCATTATCTTCTAGTTAGCTTTCATCTCGTACTGGGTTGCATTTCATCTCCTACTAGTTGTTTTTCATCTTGTATTGGTTGTCTTTCATCTTGTATTGGTTGTTTTTCATCTTCTTGTAGTTGTCTTTCATTTAAATTGGTTGGTTTTCATGTTCTACTTGTTGTCTTTCATCTACTACTGCTTGTCTTTCATCTTGTATTGGTTGTATTTCATCGTTTACTAGTTGTTTTTCATCTTCTTCTTTTGTCTTTCATGTAGTACTAGTAGTCTTTCATGTTTGACTGTTTTTCTATCATATTTTACTGGTTGTCTTTCATCTAATATTGGTTGTCTTTCATCTTCTTCTAGTTGTCTTTCTCCTACCTCAAGTTGTGTTTCATCTTCTTGTGTTGTCTTTCATCTTGTACATATTGTCTTTAATGTTCTATTGGTTGTCTTTCATCCACTATAGGTTGTCTTTCATCTCCTAATAGTTGTTTTTCATCTATTATTAATTGTTTTTAATCTTCTTCTAGTTGTCTTTCATCTAGTACTGGTTGTCTTTCATCTTCAACTTGTTCTCTTTCATCTAAACTGGGTGTTTTTCATGTTCTACTTGTTTTCTCTCATCTACTATTGCTTGTCTATCATATTCTTCTAGTTGTTTTTCATCTTGTATTGGTTGTCTTCCATCTTCGACTAGTTTTTTTTTCATCTTTTTCTAGTTATTTTTCATATAGTACTGGTTGTCTTTCATGTTCTACTGGTTGTCTTTCATATTTTTCTGGTTGTCTTTCATCTAATACTGGTTGTATTTCATTTTCTTCTAGTTATTTTTCATTTTGTATAGTGTGTTTTCCATGTTCTACTGGTTGTCATTCCTTTTCTTCTAGTTGTATTTTTTCTTTCTATAGTTGTATTTGATCTTCTTTTAGTTGTCTTTTATCTTGTAGTGGTTGTCTTTCATCTTCTACTAGTCGTTTTTCATCTTTTTCTAGTTGTCTTTTATCTAGTATTTGTTGTCTTTCATATTCTACTTGTTGTATTTCATCTACTTATGATTGTCTTTTATCTTCTTCTAGTTGTTTTTCATCTGTTACTAGTTGTCTTTTATCTCCTACTAGTTGTCTTTTATCTTCTTCTAGTTGTCTTTCATCTATTACTGGTTGTCTTTCATGTTCTACTGTCTTTTATGTTCTACATGTGGTCTTTCATATTCTACTGTTTGTCTTTCATCTTCTTCTAGATATTATTCATCTTTTGCAGGTTGCCTTTCATCTTCTACTAGTAGTTTTTTATCTTCTTCTAGTTATCTTTGATCATGTACTGGTCGTCTTTAATGTTCTACTGGTTGTTTTTCATCTTCATCTAGTTGTATTTCTTCTACCTCTAATTGTATTTCATCTTCTTCTAGTTGTCTTTCATCTTGCACTGGTTGTCTTTCATGAAGACTTTCATGTTCTATTCGTTGTCTTTCATCTTGTACTAGTTCTCTTTCATTATCTTCTGGTCGTCTTTCATCATATAATGGTTGTCTTTCATCTCCTACTAGTTGTCTTTCATCTTGTATTGGTTGTCTTTCATCTTCATCTAGTTGTATTGGTTGTATTTGTCTTTAATCTTCATCTTCATCTAAATCCAACAATCATGAACGGTTAAATATTAATGAGTCGATACTAATCTGACAATCAAGAACTGGTAATTGATAAAGAACTGATACTAATATTACAATCAGGAACAGTTATTAGATAAAGAGCCGACCTAATTCAATCAGGAACGGTTAAGTCATTATTAGCCGTTCCTGATTGTCCCATAATCAGGAACGGGTATTTTAATAGCCGATACTGATTTGTTTTTAATTTAAATTTTTTTTTTATATTTGACCAGCTACCATATATTTTTGCTGGCCTATATATGAAAGCATCAGGATATGTCAACACAAATAACACATCTTAAATTAACACATCCTAAATTAAACAAGTTCAAGTTAAAATAACACATCCTAAATTATTACAAATTAAAATAACACATCCTAAATTGTATAACTTTTTTCCACTAATACTTCCTTCAAGAAAAGTTTACTCCACACTGATCGGATGTAGTCGATGTTTGTTTCGTGGTAACTTTTGAGGAACTCCTGCATTTTTTAAATGATAGAAGAGCACAATTACAATTTTAATTGCGTATTTTTTAAGCAACATTGAATATGCTAACAATATAAAAAACTATGCATACCTTTAAGTTTGGAAAAACATCGAGGAAGCGAGTTATTATGTCATGCACGAACAACATGACATAATATCCACATTCCCAACCGCCGAGTTGTTGTGGGCACTGTATTAAACAACAATTAGATTTAAGACAATATAATAAAAGCAAATCAAGTATTCAGCCAAGCACAATATAATAAAAGCACATCAATATAATAAAAACACAATATAATAAAAGCACATGAAGCACGTCACAAAAATACACACAACCAAGCAATATACAGCACAGCCAGCCAATCACCAAGTGCAGCAATGACTCAAAATGCTCAAGCGACCTCAAGTCGATTGAGGCTTAAATTTAGCATTTCCCTAGCTATACCAGATCATCTCTAATCACATTTCCCTAATTTTTGCAACTAAGTCCCTATGACTAATTTAATAACCTTCTACTTAGCAATTTTCAAATATATTCTATATTCACTAATAATTACCTTGCAACGCACCACCTTCAAGTTAGCATTTTTTCCAGTCCTCCATAACATCTATCCGTTCGGAAGGGGCTGTTAAAATATTATTACAGTGAATAATCAATACCTACAAAAGATATTTAACATTTTGAAAATCAAGAAATTCGCAAGTGCAAAAAGAAACCTTTTGAGACTATATCACACATAAACCATTAAACCCTCTATTATCATACAATTGGAGACTATATATTACCCCCAACAACCCAGCTCAATGAACTCATTAGTTAATTGAACAATCAGATTAAATGTAATACATAAAATTCAAGTTTGAAAAACTTACTCCACAAGCGCCTTGATGATCTGTAGAACTCTTGGATGTTTGACATCGGAATCAAACATGTACAAAGTGCTATCTCTTGCCATCAACACAACCAATACCCAATGATCTCTGTATATTAGAAATACCCAGTTGCGTATTTCTTTGCCGGCTCACTATCACCACCACCACTGGACATGACTGGATCTAGAAATCATTCAATAAACCCGACTTATTTTTATAAATAAACAAGTTACAAGAATATAGGTGCAAAGTTGTTAGATGAAGATGTAAATAGTGGATTTGACTCCACAGTACCATGATTGGTCAATTTGGTCATTTTCATCTTTAACCTTCCTACTGAGAGCATGGATAATTGAAAGCTTAATTGAAACCAAAATTAAAGCCTAGTTAAAGGCATACTTGACCAAATGCTGTCCAAATTCATGCTCAAAAACCCTATGAGTTCAACGATCACCTTGCTGCCATTAACTTGTGAGTTTTGCTATGAGCAATTGGCTACATGGAATTTTGATTTCTTTATATGGAAATGTTCATCTTCGTCTCTACTACATGCATGATTTATTTGGTGACCTCATGATTTTTCTACAGTGTACTGGTAAGGGGTTCTAATACCACAGTTCTTGGTACCAGCAGCAGAAAAGAAGGAAAAAAAAAAATAGCAGAATTTTAAAAAGCTGAACTTTGGAAATTCACCAAAAATAGTAGAAAAATCCAATTTAATCAAAATTTGGGGCTAAACTGCAGGGAATGGAATGCTCTATATGTTGGTCATCTTTATTTTAAAAAAACCTGAATCTATGTCCTCTGATTTACCAGTTTTCAGCAGAGAGGACATTTTTGGCTATTTTCATGACAGCAAAGGCTTCAAAAGAGTTTCACTACTGATACCAAACACTTGATGCATACTGGGAGCTTTGTGCATCACAAATGTCATCTTTTCATGACAGAAAATGGTACTAGCCAATTTACTAGCCAATTATGGTACCGTACCTATTGGCATTACAAATGTCATCTTTTCAGCCTTTTCTGTTGCCATTATTCATGTCATCATTGACTATTATCATTTATTATCAATCAAGACTTCAGTTTATTAGTGGATACGAACAAAGTTGATGCATGAAAGCATCAGAACTAGTGCAGTACCAAAATGAGTTCCTGACATAAAAAAATTGTACTAACTGCAAGTAAAGAAAAGTTCAAAGTTTCAAGGGGTTACTGTGTCAATGGAGTCAGCTCTAAGCTCAGAAAATTTGGATTCACCAGTTATGGTGGTCTCAGTAGGGATGGCTAGCTGCTTTCACACTATGTCACAGACCTTGTCAACTGTCTCCTGCTTGGCCTAAAAAAAAATGATGAATATATAGATAAATGAGCAACAGCATAGACAAGTAGCGATACACAATTGCAATAGAAAGCTATAAACACGTACAGCGCAGGAGATGCTAAGGCGCAAGAAAGAAGGGAAACTCCTCTTTTGGCCGAAAAATGAAACCGACTTCAAACTGGAGGCTCCATTAGTCGCCTCGCCTCACGCCTCTGGTGCTCAGGTCGAGGTTAGTCGCCTCACGCCTCATCTCACAGCCGTGCCACACGGCCGGTATCGCGGTGGACGCGCCTTGTGTCTTGCTCGGGTCGTGCACCGCGCCTCTCGGAGGGAGCACGAGAAGTCCCAAAATTCAAGCGGCGTAATTTGAGAGAGAGAGAGAGAGACCGAGAGAAGCGGCACCTAGAGTGAGCCCGAGAGAGAGAGAGTCGGAGTCCGATAGAGAGAAATTTGAAAATGAAAATGAGAAGTGGCGCATGTAATTTGAGAAGCCGCGAAATGAAAATGAGGAGCGGGAATGAAAATGAGAACTTCTGATATTAGTTTTAGGAACAATTAATTAGCTGCAACCGATCCTATATTAATTCATTTGATACATTAATTTTCTAAATTTTTATTATGAATATATTATTTCTAAAAAAAATACTTATAACAAGAAATAAAATAAGCTACTAAATTACTTATAACATGAAAAAAAATAAGGGACTAAAAAAGTTTTAACATGAAATAAAAAAAACCATAAAATACTTATAACATGAAATAAAATAAGTCATAAATATTGAAGAATAACTTGCATGCTTCCCATCGTCCAGTAATTTAATGCATCCTGAAAAAAAATTAATAAAATCTTTAAGTCATAAATATTGAAGAATATTAAACCTATTTTTATATTTTGAAAATGATTAAAAAAATTCTATATATGACATACCAATAAAAATTTAAATATCAATTTTATTCAATCCATTCTCCTTCATTATGATCGTGCCGCATGTGACTTGTTTCATTATCCTCACCAGTTGGTAAAGATGCCATGCCAATGGAAAATGGAGATATCTCATCAAAATGATCTTATGCTTCTTTGTCATTCATATTATCAATCCCGATGATACGTCTTTTTTCGGATATGACAGCATGTCTTGAACGATCGGTAATATCAATTATGTAGAACACTTGTGTGTCTTGCAAGTATAAATGAATCATTCTTATATCTAACCTTATTGAAATACACCAAAATGAAACCATCGTTATTAACTTTAACCCTCTTACAGTTATCAACCCATTTACACTGAAATAACGGGATCTTAAATTTTCTGTAATCTACTTCCCAAATTTTTTCAATATACCCGTAATACAACATCGATGCATGCGATGGCCCGGCACCTTTAGCTCTTGAAAAATCACTCGAAACAGCTACTAACATCACTCCACTGTTTTGCACGGTACTCTTTAAATATTGACTTCTTGTGTAAAATGTATACCCATTGATGTTAAATCCTTGGAAAGACCTCACGACATGGACTGGACCAAGAGCCAACAATTTGACAATTTTTTTAATGTTTTCTTCCTCCGGAGCTTCCATGACTCTACGTGTAAACCAACATTTGAACTTTTCACTGTGTTCGCCAATCAACCACTTATCAGATTTTTTAGGATTCTGTTGCCGCAAGATAGTCATATGCTCGTCCAAATATGGATGAACGTCTGTGAGGTGTTGTAAAACATGGAAATGTGCTAGTGCCATCATTTTAAGTTCGGGCACTATTAATTTCGAACCGATTGTGCCTTCATCCTGAAGTCTTCCCTCGTGCTGCGATTTAGAGATGCCGATAGCTTTTAACTCATCCATATAATTAGTACAATACTCAATAACCTCTTCGGCAATATAGGCTCTTACAATGCTAGCCTCAGGACGGTATCGGTTCCTCACATATCCCTTTAACAATCCCATGTATCTCTCGAACGGATACATGTACCGCAAGAAAACTAGTCCATGCATCCTAATTTCTCTAACTAGATGAACAATTAAATGAACCATGATATCAAAAAAAGACGGCAGAAAATACATTTCAAGATGACAAAGAGTGACAACAACATCTTTCTGCAAATCATCCAACGTATTAGGATCAGTTACTTTGCAACAAATGGCGTTGAAGAAAAAACAAAGTTTCGTGATGGTCTGCCTAACACACGGTGGCAATATGTCCCGAATTGCAACAGGAAGAAGCTGTGTGATTAAAACATGACAATCGTGAGACTTTAATCGCGGAATGGCAACAGGAAGAAGCTGTGTGATTAAAAAAGAACTTAGCCGCGGAATGGCATGGTTACAAGCACTCCTCTCTTCTCACTTTAATCAAATCTAACCCTAATTACAAAGATGATTATTCCTTCTGCCCAGGGGCCTTATATAGGAGTGTAGGGACGTGTAGAGGTTGAGTAGGGGCTAAGAAACTGATCTGGAAACAGCTGTCGGCAGTTATTCCCCAAGAGATGCCTTCGGATACGGGCCGTATCAGGTGATACGGTCCGTATTAGGACCTTGGCAGTTAGGGTTTAGTGCTTCCAGCGCTATCTTCTGGTCTGTGCTAGGCCTGGTCCGTATTGGTCAATACTGGCCGTAACAGGGACTTAGTCGATGAGCGTCGCTGATCCGATTGACCCGATTCTTGCTCCATTTGGTGTAAAATAGTCCCAAAACCTGTTTTCTACAATAAAACATAAAGAAGGGTGACAGTAGCCTTTTTCTCTAATTAATTAAACATAAATGTGAGAAAGTATGTAAAACCTAAGCCAAAACCCTACGTAAATCATCATTATTTTGACTCTGATCATGCCTCCCAACTTGAATTGTTGCTTGTCCTCAAGCAATGACATCCCAGCTGGTCAAAGATTCGGTCTAGGTTAAACCATACAATCTCAAGGTCTTGTTTAAAAATTAAATTAGGGCTTAGGTTAGGTACAATTGGCATGACAATAAAAATCTAGAACTTTAAAAATATTCATGACCTCTCCCTTGAACAATTTATTCACTCCATGATTGACCTCATTATGCTTTACCCTAGAAAAATTATTATCGAACAATCTACTTCACAAATATCCTTAAAATTGAGAGTATTAATTTCCCCTTCGATTATAAATGGATCCCTTCCAATCAATAGGAATTCTAATGATATAAATTTTTATTTTCCTTCCCAATTGATTGGAGCAAAGTATGACAACTAAGTGTGTTGGTACTTGTGACTATTTTTGAAAAATTAAATATGTACAAGAATTTAAATTTGGGAGGTTTTCTCGAGCCTATTGGTAACCAGTCTTGCGTAGGCACCCGTACTCTTTTTATCCTCCATCTTTTATTCTATTTTTTTCTTTTTTTTCTTTTTCTATTTTTTTGTATTTTTCTCATTTTTGATTTTTTTGTATTTTTGTATTTTTCTGAAAATAAAATAAAATATTTTTGTGTCACAAGCACCATGATTACACACAATTTCAAGTATTCATTCATACAAGAAATTATTGCATAGTTTCGCTAGGGGTCTATCTATAATAAATGAGTATTCTAAAACACTATCAAGCTTAAAAGACTTTGCAAAAATAAATTACTCAATAAATAAAAATTCTAGGGTTTGCAATTTTTGGTCAACATTCATGGTTAGCAATTAATTGTTCACTTTGAAATCACTAATTATTTTAAAAATTCTGAATTTTTGGTATCATGGTCAGTTGCCTAAACCTTAGTCTAATTCAATTCAAAACAATTCCTATTTGATTAACCTACTCCTAAGGAAAAAAATAAAAATGCAAGCTAGCTAAAAAGCTCAATCTAATCATTCTAGGATTTTCGGTAAAGCCTCTAACCCTAGTCAAAAATTGAGTAAAACTACTAGCACCTAAGAATTTAAATTGCGAAATTTTTTTAAAGATACTTGGTCAATTTACTTTCCCTACCCCCCGAATAAAATTGAGCATTGTCCCCAATGCTCGAGAGATAAAAATAAAGGAAATAGTAAAGTAAAAAGACCGGGGAAATGACGGGTCGAAGAGTCCATATGGTGGAGGTGGTGGTGGTCGCTGGATCTCCTCGTATAATGACGGGTCGAAGAGTCCATATGGTGGCGGCTGGTACTCGAATCCGGTGCCGAGAGCATACTGATAATACTGCTGTGCCATGTAGCGCGTCTGCTGGATCTCGCGCCTGCTCTCGTCAACACTCCTTCGTACCTCCTCCATGCTGTTTCGGATTTCGCCAACCTCTTGGCGAAGTGATGAGCCATTTTGTTGCATTTGTTGGGTGGTATCTCCCGTCGTCAAGGTGAGCTCATTGAGGTTCGAGTTCATCCAATCTACCATTTGAATGAACTGATCAAGCTCAGCTGTAGGGGCATCAGATGGTGCCGCCCCTGAAGATCCGGCTCCAGCTGCCGATGTGCCTGCCTCCCTATATGCATCAAAAGGGGGCTCCTCCTCTTCTCTTTGCTGCCGATCGATGTTAGCCTGATTTCTCATTACGGCTTGGCTTTCGATTACATCCATGTAATCTTGAGGAGGCTCATAAGTCGGGCTCGCGGGTCGTGCCATCTTCCAGGAGGCCCTACTACGGAGATTGAGATGTCGGAAGGGGAATTGGAAGATTCCCTTCGGTGAATTGTAGAAGTAGGGGCCTGGATAGTGGCCGGTGATGAATTTCATGGCTTGAAGGCATGACATGTCAATTTGTGTGAGCCCGCTTGCCTCTTTGAGATGATCGATCTGCAGAGCGAGATGGTTGGCCAAGATCGTTGCCACGAATCCAATGGAAATCTTTCCATTACCTTTCTTAGCACGGGCGACCTCACGGATTTGATTGCAAAGGAGATGGCCGAGGTGAGGTCGCACTGGTGTTGGCTCGATCATGCACTTGAGAAGATAGAGTTCGGGTAATGTCACCTTGGATGAACTCTCGCCTCTTGTGAAAATAGAATTGGCAATGATTACTTGCAAGAGGCGGACTTGGGGATGGATGATTCTGCTTGCCGGTCGAGTTGAGTTTTGGTTGTCTTCAGTGATGCTGTACCAGAACTCTCGGCAGTCAGGAGAATCAGAAGTGCCATTGTTGGTGAGGTTGAAGATGGCGCAGAAATCATCCATGGTGACTGCGTATTGCTCGCCAATCATCTGGAAAGTGATGGAGTCTTCATTGTATCTGAAAGTCGTAAGGAACTCCTTCGTGAGTACCTTGTAAATTTTGACTCCTTCGATCAGTTGAAGGAATTGCCAGAGATGGATGCGGTTTGCGAGCTGCTCGGTTTGTGCAAGGAGGCCTAGTCGCTCGAGTGTCTCCGTGTTGATGGATTTGTGGTATATGACCTCCCTTGTTTGCATCTTCGCGTAACTGCTTTTGAATTGTGGATGTGTGAAGACGGGTTGGTACTCAGTTGCTTCTTCCATCGACTCATCGGAGTCCTCTTCCTCAAGACCAAAATCCCGAGGGTTGAACTCTTCCGGGTTGTAGTCCGCATCTGAGACTGGTGTGTCTCTGACCGACTGCTGTGCGTCGGAATGAGAAGACGAACGGTTGGAGGATTGTGTTTGCGAGCCGGAGGACCGGGAGGATCGGCTAGAGGAGTTCTGTGGTGAACTACTCAGGCCGGCACCCCCGAGGGCTTTCTTAGCACTCCTAGTAACTGCCCCTAGAATATTTTTCATTTTTGGAGCCATTTGTTAAAAATTAATATCTCTGTTACGGACCGTATCGGTCAATACGGTCTCAATACGGACTGGTTCGTTGGTGAATTCGACCAAGTACTGGACTAGTTACGGACCGTATCAAAAGGTGTTTCTAAAAAAATGCTAAGTGCTGGTTCTGGTAGACTATTACGGACCGTATTGGTTCAATACGGACCGTATTATACTGGTAAAAATTGGGAAAACTGACAGAAACCTAATTTTTTTGTGATTTTTGTGATTTTTCGAAATAAAACTTAATTACCTAAATTGATGTAACAGAGATTAATCTAAAGCAAATGCGAAAAATGAGATTAAAACTTTGAAATCGAAAGAGGGGTTTAGAAAAACCAAATTTGGAGAAGAAGAGTCGAGTGGCCGTCGGATACGGACCCGGTACGGTCCGTATTAGGGTTGAGGCGCGGAGAAGAAGGCCGGCGGCGGCTCCAATGGTGTGTGGAGATGAGTTCGGCGATGGAGATCGGCGGCAAGAATGGAGGTTTGATTTTCGGTCAAGAATGGAAGAGGGAGAAAGGAAGGAGATGGAGGGGAAGAGAATAGAGAGAGAGAGGAAGAGAGGGTTTAAGGAATTAAAACGAAATTGATTAGCGGTTTTGAGACGTGATTCGCGCGGGATTTCAAACGTCTCTTCTTAACGGGTTCGCATATCCCGAATTGGCCTTTATTACGGACCGTATCAGCCAATACGGTCCGTATTGAATCCATTATGCTCGAACCCAATAACCGTTAAGTTTTAACTCCTTTGCATACGGGCCGTATCAGCCAATACGGGTCGTATTCAACACTTGTTTCCTTCTTCTTATTCTATTGCCCCCGTATCCACTGGTATGGTCTGTATCAGCCAATACAGGTCGTACTAGAAAGTATTTTTCCGTCTTCCGAGATGTCTTTTAATCAAGCATTTCCTCCAGTACACTTACCTGATCATAGGAAAAAGGTGTGTATGAGTTGTTTCTTTGTTTAAGTCCTAATTAAACTGAAAATAAATAATTAGACGGAAATATAAAAGTGGCCTTGGGTTGCCTCCCAAGAAGCGCTTGTTTAAAGTCGTTAGCTTGACTTTGTGTTGCATCAGTTTCTTCCGGATATCCTCCCGTCAATACAAGGAGGTTGCTTGTCGGGTGGCTTGCCTTCAACGTCTTCTGTGGTTTCATCATCACTGCCCTTCTCGAAGAAGTCGGTTGGTGTTTGAGGTCCGGGGTCGAATGCCAGACTCACACCGAGTACTGCTTCGACCTCATCCAGTCTTTGAGAAATTACGTCGAGTTCTTCGCGTAGGTTTTTGATTAATGCAAGGGCTAAGAGAGAATAATTCCTGTTGTTTGCGATATTGGGACTCTTGTTCAGATCATCGGTTTGTTGTGTCACGGAGGTTGGATGGATCTGACCGTTATCTTGTACAATGAACAATCTCTCCATTTCTGCTTCGTGCATCATCTCCTCGATGTCTTCAAATTCATCCATTCGCAATTCATCATTGCCATACTCATCCGTTGTTTCCAAATTGTAGACAAGATTTATGTCAGGTGGGACTTTGGTTTCATTCATGTTGAAGATCATTTTGTTCTCGCCAACATTGAGTGAAATCTTCCCATTCCTAACATCAATCATTGCCCCACATGTGGCGAGGAATGGCCTTCCAAGGATGATCGGAATCTGCTCATCTTCTTCCATATCAACTACCACAAAATCTGCTGGTATCCAGAATTTACCAACTTTGATTGGGATATCAAGCAACATTCCTTCAGGATATCGAATTGATCGGTCAGCTAGTTGCAATGAAATCCTTGTTGGTGATAGGTCTCCACATTCCAATTTATCAAATACTACCTTAGGCATCAGACTCACACTTGCCCCCAAATCATATAAAGCTCTCTTAAAATCGGTTGTGCCAATGGTGCATGGTATCGAGAAGCTTCCCGGATCTTTTAACTTCGTCGATAATTTGCTTTGCACGAGCGCACTGCATTCCAGATTGAGCGGAATTGTTGAGAGTTCTTGGAGTCTGCTGCGGTTCGAAAGAATCTCCTTTAGAAATTTAGCATACGAGGGTATGCTTGCAATTGCCTCTGTGAAGGGGATTGTGACTTGTAATTGCTTGAGTGTCTCCATGAATCTCGCAAATTGCTGCTCTACCTTGTGCTTGGCAGGCCTTGGAGGGAATGGCAAAGGTGGCTTGTAGGGTGGTGGTGATATATATTCAGGTTTAGGTTGTCGCTCGTCTCCACCTACGGTGTCATTCTGCTCCTTAGTAAGGTCTGTCTGCAGTTCGAATACGGGCGGCTCCGGTGGTTGCAGCTCGTACTCTTCGGAATGCGATGGTTCTGCATGCATCTCATCGGAAGTTTGATCGGGCATGGGAGGTCCCTGATAAGCTGTACCGCTCCTTAATGTTATGCTCTTGCAAGTCTCTCTCGGGTTTTCTTCCGGTTGGCCCGGAAATTTGCCTTTTCCGCGTGTAATACTCGAGAGTTCTTTAGCCATCTTAGAGACATTGTCTTCTAAGTCTTTGTTGCGGTTTGTTAAGGATTCGATCTTTTGCGCGATTTCGGCGTTAGCCTTATCTTGCTTCTCTAGGAATCTCTCCATTAAAGATGTGATGTCAGGTTGCTGTGGTTGGTTGTATTGCCTTGGTTGATAATTCTGTTGGGGATTGTTGTATCTCGGTTGATAATTGGGCTGTGGTTGGTAGTTCTGTTGGGGTGCAGCAGGCCTTTGGTTGTTTGCGTATGAGAGATTTGGATGGTTTCGGTTGTTCGGATGGTATGTATTGTAAGCGGGCTGAGGTCGAAAGCTGTTATCGATTGCGTTTGCTTGCTCCATTTCTTCCTCAGTTTCCGTCACATTCATACATTCGGTCATCTCATGCGCTCCTCCACAATAGCCACATGCTGTTGCGGCATTGACTGCTGCTACCGTTCGCTGCTTGGTCTGCCTGTTGAGTGCCATTTGCAAAGCATCAATCTTTGCGCTCAGCATGGAGATATCATCTACTCGGTGCATGCCAGGTGTTGGAGTTGGCTTCTTTCGCTCAGGGATCCAGTAGTGTTGGTTGATTGCAATCTCTTCAATTAGGTTGTAAGCCTCGTCAGGTTCCTTGTTCATGATTGCTCCTCCTGCGGAAGCATCAATAGACAACCTATCGGTAGGTTTAGACCATTATAAAAAGTTTGGACAATCAGCCATCTTTCTAGACCATAATGTGGACAACACCTTAACATATCCTTATATCTATCCCATGCCTCACACAATGTTTCACCATCCCTTTGTTCAAAATTAGTAATTGCATTTCTAAACCTCGAAGTTTTGGATGGTGGAAAATATTTTGCAATAAACACATTAAACAATTGGTCCCAAGTTTGAATGGAATTGGCCGGTAAGGAAAACAACCATGCTCTTGCTTTATCTTTTAATGAAAATTGAAATAGCCTTAGCCTGATTGCTTCATCGGTAACTCCGTTGATCTTTATCGTCTCGCATATCCCTAGGAAAATTGACAGATGAAGATGTGGATCTTCATGTGGAAATCCTCCAAATTGCTGTTGCGAAACCATATTTATGAGAGCAGGTTTGATCTCAAAATTACGGTTTGTAACAGTTGGCGGGTTTATACTAGAATTAGGATCATTCGCGCGCGGTACGCAATAGTCTCGTAGAAGTTTGGGTCTTGCTGCATCGTGAACTCCATGATCACCATTGTCTTGTCTTCCATTGTTAATCGGTTCGTTCGGTGGAATATTCATGTTGATCGAATCTGAGTCCTCTTCGCTTTCAGAATTACTCGATGAAGAACTATGATTGGTTCTTATCGGTGATGTGGAAACAAATTGTCCTCTCCTACTAGCAATCCTCTCGGATCTTCGTACGGATGATTCGGCCAGTGTGCAGTTTCCTACTAAGAAAAGAAAATTTGAAAATTAAACTAAAAACTGAAAATAAAAAGAAAATAAAAATAAAAACGAAATTGAAAATAAAAGAAAAATAAAAATGCAGAAAATAAAAAGAAATCTAGGCGTTTCTAATTAATTGGATTCAATGGTCAAAGCAAGGACGTCTCGCGAGGCCTTGCACAATGAACCGTTATTCCCGGCAACGGCGCCAAAAAGCTTGATCACTCAAAAGAGAGCAATGTTTCTTTTAATATTTATAAACTCAGAAATGCTATCGGTTCGGACTGCAAGCGCACAATCCTATCGAGTAGTATGTTCGAGGTCGATCCACAGGGAATATTGGTTCAATGCTTTGAGCGATCGAATCACAATCTTTCGAAAGGCTAGACGAAATCTAAAAATTGAGAGAAGTTTGTTGATCAGTGTAAATTAGGAAACAATTAAAAGTAATTAAAATAAAGATAGAGATGAGGATTCCTAGGGTTTCGGCACACCATTGCCACTCAATCTGCCTTGACAATATATTCCTGTTGCGTCTGATTTCCTGTTGTTGTTTTAATGAAAGACACCACATAGGTCACTGCGATTTATGTTACGCAAGAATGACAGATCTTTCATCGAGATTCTACATAGGACACTGCGATTTACCTTACGCAAATGTCTGATCTCTCAAATACCCCAAATTACTACATAGATCACTGCGAATTTCTTTACGCATGTGATGGAATTTGGTACGCGTTTTGTTGGTCTGGTTTATGGTTTCCCCGCTAAGGTTTTCTTCACATAAACCTAATAGATCTCAACGAGGCTAATTCATACAAATAGTTTCTCTTACCATTAAAGTACTGTCACTACCCTAACGGACTCAAACTAGATCATTGAAATTAGATGAAGAGATAATAAATCACAAAAGCATTTTAGCACAACAACAAGAAATCATAATCAACAGAAATATATATATCAAAACATCAAGAGTAACAAGGTTTACTGCCTAGCCCTAAGAAAAAGAACTTAGCCGCGGCATGGTTACAAGCACTCCTCTCTTCTCACTTTAATCAAATCTGACCCTAATTACAAAGATGATTATTCCTTCTGCCCAGGGGCCTTATATAGGAGTGTAGGGACGTGTAGAGGTTGAGTAGGGGCTAAGAAACTGATCTGGAAACAGCTGTCAGCAGTTATTCCCCAAGAGATGCGTTCAGATACGGGCCGTATCAGGTGATACGGTCCGTATTAGGACCTTGGCAGTTAGGGTTTAGTGCTTCTAGCGCTATCTTCTGGTCTGTGCTAGGCCTGGTCCGTATTGGTCAATACTGGCCGTAACAGGGACTTAGTCGATGAGCGTTGCTGATCCGATTGACCCGATTCTTGCTCCATTTGGTGTAAAATAGTCCCAAAACCTGTTTTCTACAATAAAACATAAAGAAGGGTGACAGTAGCCTTTTTCTCTAATTAATTAAACATAAATGTGAGAAAGTATGTAAAACCTAAGCCAAAACCCTACGTAAATCATCATTATTTTGACTCTGATCAGAAACTTTCTGTCGATATTTCTCCACTAAGGAGAATCAACGGGGTGCTGTAATTTTTCATCATTTTTCCGGTTTTCGGCATGCCATCGCAATAATTTCGCATCTTTAGTATTTGCAAACAAATGTTTAAATCTCGGCATCACGGGAATGTACCACAATACTTTTAACGGATGTCCTTTATCCAATTTATAATCATCACTTTTATTGTTGGCTACCTCCTTTCTCTTATAACGCGATACACCACAATTTGGACACTCGTGGACATCTTCATACTCATTTTGTTATAATATACAATCATTTGGACACGCATGTATTCTTTGAACTTCCAAATCCACTGGACACAACATTTTCTTCACTTCATAAACATTACATAGTATATCGTTTCCATCCGGAAACATTTCTTTTAAAGTTTCTAACAACGCAGAAAAACTTTTATCACTCCAACCATTAGATGCTTTAAGGTTATATAATTTTAATACACCTTTCAAATTTGTATATTTAGAACAACCAAGATACAATTCCTTTTTAGAATCTTCGATCAAATTCTCAAATACACAATACTGCTTATCATTACCAAAATTCTCTTCTAAATCACGTGACATTTGATCAAAATTAACACCTTCATCTACCACCATATAATTATTTTCATCGACTTGCACATCACTTCCGTCATTGGAATTATGGTCTTTCTGATGCTCAGTACCAGTACCTATGTCGGTTTTTAAACTCTCGCCATGTCATATTCAACGCGTATATTGTTACTTGAATCCACGACGGATTAAATAGTTCCTCACTTGGCTGGAGTTGGAAAACTTCTTGATATTGTTACAATCACGACAAGGACACGACATCACCGCATTCCCATTACTCGCTATATCTTCCATAGCAACTTTCATAAATTCATCAACACCTGCCTTATATTCATCCGAAAGACGTGATGTTCCGTACATCCAACTGCGGTCTATCTGCAATTATTAGAAAACAAAATTAACTACACGGTTAGGGTTAAATGTTCACACTAGGGCTTATATGGGCCGGTTTACCATCATATCCCACTCTTTGAATACTTTGCCTCCGTAGTGAACACATATTAGTCGTGTTTTAGTATTTAAGAAAATTTCGGTAGCATTTCTCCTTAGTTCCCCAAGTATTCGGGGAACTAATAAGAGGAAATGCTGCCGAAATTTTCTTAAATACTAAAACACGACTAATATGTATTCACATCCTAATTGAGACAAAATATTCAAAGAGCAGTCTCAAAACGGGGACTATTCAAAATTAACCCCTATTGGATTAATTTTGAACGGGTATCATGACCTCAAGGCATTAATAATTCGGTTGTGGCTCATAAGACAATACGTACGTACTCTAGCTAGATACCTACCAACTGTAGATACATTTAATTAACTACGTACATCCATTTATCATAATACACATCCATGCATACACAAAATTAAACATGAGTTTTATATTATACTTACAATTTTTTTGGATGCCGGATCGAGTGACATGAAGAGATCGTTGCACCAAATCTCTCAACCTCCACCTCATGCACAAAATCTGATTTCTTCTATCGATCTATATCCTGTAATTAAAATTTTGCAATTTATTGTTAGTAAAACAAACAATACATATATATAAGTCAAGTGCAAATCAAGTGTACATGATCAAGGAATGCGGTATCTTCATTTACTAAATTGCATGCCCATCTAGCTATTTGCATTCAATTAATGTAGCATTGACAGATGCCAACTTGGGTCAAATTAATAAATATAGAGGTATTACTTCTTCCAACTACAACAATTGAGTTTAACCAAGCTATATGGCTTATAAGACCCCAACTGCTGCTACTACATGAAATAGATCTAGATCACAACTAAAATAGAAGAAATACCACTAAAATAAACATATTTATAACATATTGGACAAAATTATCACTTGTGATAAATAGAAGAAATACCACTAAAATACACCACGGAGTAAGCTCCCTACAAACTTCTACCTATTATTGGAGATAAATCACCAAGTGGAGAAAAAATCGCCTAAAGGGAGCTCAGATCGCCAAAACCTAGCTTACAAACTAAAAAATTTGTTTACTGGGAGAGGTGAAGGCCTGGTGAGATATCAGGATCGGACATATAAATAACTGATCTTGATATAATGTTATAAGTATCGGTTAAATAGACTCAGCCGATTCTGATATGGTGTTACTGATGTACAAACATCAAGATCGAACATTTGCTAAATAACCGTTCCTGATATACACACATCTAGAATGGTTGTTAATAATCGACCGTTCCGGTTTATCAGGAACGGCTTTTTATTAACGACCGTTCCTAATACCTCTTTCAAAGTCGGCTCTTTATTAACAACCGTTTCTATTTGTATCAGTATCATTTTTTTAACATAACCGATCCTGATAGGGCAATACAAACTGTACATTCTCCACTGGTGTACTTTATTCGAATGAGTTCCTGAACCAAATCAAGAACTTAATTTAAATAAGGACCCACAATATCCAGCAATTGTGATGAGTTCCTGAACTTGCTTTGTTCCGACATGAGAGAATCATAACAAAATTAGGTGTTATCAAATCCTGAATTGAAGAAACATGAAAGAATCATTCACATTTCTTCGGTTTATAGTTGTAGTAGTAGTAGTTGTTGTTGTTTGCAATTAACAACTACAATTGCAGGTTACTGAGCTGCGTTGCGGTGGCGTGGTGGTTGGATGTATGTTTGATCACCGTATTGCGGATGCCTATTCATTCCACATGTTCTTGACAGCATGGGCTAATATTGCTCTTGGCCAACCTATCAAGATGTCATCCTTTAGCAACTCTCTCCTCTTTACTCGGCTCCTCCTCCATTCAAACCCTCCTGATCCACTTTTGGCCAGAGCCAATAGCAGCAAGAATATATCTCGGAGAGAGCAGAGAAGAGGATAAATCTATTTCTTGTGTGGTGTCGTCGGGAAGAGGGTTTCCTGAGCTCAATTTCGGTTGGGGCAAGGTAGCTTTCGGATCGTATCATTTTCCCAAGGGAGGAACGGCTGGGTACCTGATGCCAATTCCACAACCAAATACAGATGATTGGGTGATTTATGCACATGTGGCGTCTAGCATTGTTGCGGTCATGGAGGAAGAGCCGACAATTTTCCATCGATTGACAACGGAGTATTTTCTTAGTGCTGATAAGTCGATTTAAGTGCTGCAGAGCAACAGTGATCCTCATGTTTACTCAAAAATTATTATCTTTTTTCTGTAAAGACTTACTTTATATTTATAAAGTTTTCATTTTATCCTCCATTAACAAAATGAAAAAATATATATTATGTGTAAGAGAAAAACTCAGTGTTCTAATTAGCTAGTTTGTGAGGCAAATGATTTTGACTATACTAGAAAAATTCAGTGTTCTAATTAGCCAGCTTAATTTTTAAATACAGATGCATGTGGGGTGCTTTTCTTGCTATTTAAGCATAATCAAGTTGCAGTCAAGGGTAAAAATAGTGCTGGAGTTGGTGCATTCAAATGGGATATTCTAACTGGTAATTTATTGTCGTATCTGATTCTGATCGATCAATCTTCAACTCATATTTAGTGTAAGGCCCTTAGTCAGTCAATAGCGGGTCCCACTCGATTAATTTAGTCAAGCATAATCAAATTGAGTCTCAACTTTTACCCAAAACCACAAAAGATGAGTCACCAAGAGCTGAATTTTAGGTGAGTTTTGAATTGGGAGTGCATTTGATGAAAAGACTTTGGGGCAACGTCTAAAAGGAGATGTGATCTATATAGGCATGAAGCACAGATGTATTGGAATAGGAAAACAATTAAGAGAAAAGGTACCGTTCCCCTACCTTCCATCCCCGGAAAATCCCCGACGCGCTTTCAACGGACTTCTAACGGATTTTAACGGTCCGACACTACTTGGATAAACCTCCCTTCTCCATTAAGGCGATTTACTAGCGAGATCCCCACTCCAACTTTACTTATTTAAAACTTTCTTTATTTTCGATTTGATTTCTCATCTCTATTTCCTCCGTTCTCAAATTTAGCAATTGGTAAACTGCTCATTTCCAATCTCTCTCTTCTCTCATCCGTTCTCAGATCTGGCAATCTCTCTCCGTCGCGCTCTCTCCGATCAATCAAGTAGTCTTCAGTTTTTGCCTGATATTATCGTAACCTTCGTTTCCTTCGTTGAATTCGTTTCAGATGGAAACAATTAACTCCTTAATAAGCGGCGATGGCAGCAGCGTCAAAGGTGAGGAGATGAGGCACTTTATTAATTACATTTTTCACTAGTATTCTAGAATCTCAGATCAAAACGAAAAATGACACAGCATCCGTGGCTTCTTCACTAGTATTCTAGAATCTCTACTGTATCATTTTTCGTTTTGATCCCTTTACTCTTTATTAATTACATCTGATTTTTAGTGAGATGAGGCATGAGATTGAAATACAAGCTCTCAAGGATGAGGCACGAGATGCAGTGTCAAAGGTGAGGAGATGAGGCACGAGATGGAGATGGAAATACTAGCTCTCAAGGATCATGTTTTTCAATTAGGTAATCAGTATAATTGAGAGTGAATGGACATAACTCGTTGAATGGATTGTCTTTTTTTTTTTGAGAAATTATGGCAGCTTCAACAATTAATTGACGAAAATTCAAGTTATTTTAGTTAAAATTGCAAGTAGGCATCCCATGAGTCCAAATTTGATGCATGTATGGTCGACATAACAACAACCAGAACGAATTCGTGATGATTCGACATGGAGAAGGAGCAGTGAGTTATTTTGTTTGATTTTCATTGATTAATGAGAGGATTTTAACTTATAATTTTTAACTGGTCCAGAATCGGTTTAGTGTGACTAGCAATTATGCTTTTATGGTTGCGGTTATACAATTAGAAATTGAGGTGGATGTATTATGTATACTCAAAGATCGGTTTAGTGTTGATACATGGATTGACTGTTTTACCCTCTTGAATAATCAGACTTTGAGGAATTATTATAGACAATTGACTACATAATTTGAATATAATAATGGATCCGAACCTATAGCTGATGCGGCATTTGCGCAGGTATTAGATTGAATCGTTAATTTGATGTATTTGAAAATGAAGATCAGATCTGTTGTGATCTGTCAGGATTTACAGTGTTGATTAGCTAGTTTTTACAGTAGTGTTATAGTATAGATTAGATCAGTTTCATGCTGAAATGACAAAATTTTAACGCATTTTTATTTGTTTCACTTAATCTGTTTAGGTTTTAAAGTGTCGATTTGTTATGTTCACAGTCTAGATCGGTTAGGGTTACATGATTCTTGAACTAGTTTTACAGAATTCTTGCAATTATTTTACAGGATTCTTGTAATTTTTTTTTACATAATTCTTGAACTAGTTTTACAGGATTTTGCAATTGTTTTACAGGATTCTTGAACTACTTTTATAGGATTCTTACAATTGTTTAACAAGATTTTTACAAATATTTTACAGGATTCTTAAAATAGTTTTACATGATTCTTGCAATTGTTTTATAGGATTTTTGTAACTGTTTTACAGGATTCTTGAACTAGTTTTATATGATTCTTGCAATTGTTTTATAGGATTTTTGTAACTGTTTTACAGGATTCTTGAACTAGTTTTATAGGATTCTTGCAATTGTTAACAAGATTTTTGCAAAAAAAAAAAAAATCATTGGGTGTTTTTTGCAGTGGATGTTCCTGCTATGAAAATCCATTATTACACTTCAGCTGGTGATGTTGGAGCATACATGGAATACCACTGGCATACCATAAGATTGCTAAGAGAATTTCTATCCTGGAGGACTTGTGAGTGTTTGTTTTAAAAAAATTCTATGCAACTTTTTACATGATTGTTTAACTAGTTTTACAGGATTCTGCCAATGATTTACAGGATTCTGCCAATGGTTTATTTTATAGGATGTATCAGTTATTTTACAGGTTTCATTCAATAGTTTTTCAGGTTTCATGCAATAGTTTTATAAGATATATCAGTTATTTTACAAGTTTCATCCAATAGTTTTATATAATGTATCAGTTATTTCACAAGATTCATACAATAGTTTTATAGGATATATCAGTTATGTAAGATATATATAACAATTTACAGTATGGATGCAGTTTATAACAGGATGCAATTTATAGGATACATATAACAATTTTACAGGATATGTGCAACAGTTTACAGTATTCACTTTGGTTAATCATAGTTACAGGATCTGTTTAACAGTGTTATTGATTTAAATTTCAAGTAGTTATCTAGTAAGTTTACAGGATATATGCAGTATTTATTTAGTAAGTTTACAGTATTGATGCAGTTTATTACAAGATGTATTAGTCAGGTGTAAAGGTTATGTATTAGACAGTTTTTACTATGATTCACTTTGGTTACGGTATTCACTTTAGTTTACATGATATATGCAGTTATTTGTTGAAATGCTTTAACAGTTTTATAGGATATATGAGTTATTTCACAAGATTCATGCAATAGTTTTATAGGATATATCAGTTATGTAGGATATATATAACAATTTACAGTATAGATACAGTTTATAACATGATGCAATTTATATGATACATATAACAATTTTACAGGATATGTTCAACAGTTTACAGTATTCTCTTTGGTTAATCATAGTTACAGGATCTGTTTAACAGTGTTATTGATTTAAATTTCAAGTAGTTATGTAATAAATTTACAGGATATATGCAGTATTTATCTAGTAAGTTTACAGTATTGATGCAGTTTATTACATGATGTATTAGTCAGGTGTAAAGGTTATGTATTAGACAGTTTTTACTATGATTCACTTTGGTTACAGTATTCACTTTAGTTTACAGGATATATGCAGTGTTTAACAGTTGTACTGATTTAAAATTTTATAGGTTGCAACTGCTAATTTTACAGTATTGAAGTCTTGTAGTTCACATATGTTGCTTTTATAGTTTGCATCTGCTAATGGTCATAACTCCAATTTATAACCTTGTTTTTTTTTTTTGCAAGATGATATTTCGAAAGAACGTGTGGTTCTAGCGATGAAGCTTCTCACTCATCCGAATAACGTGCACCAGAGGGTTATGAAGTGACAGACGCCATTTTTGTTTGTGCTTGTAAACAGTTATGGGTGGTAACAATTATTGTGGTTTTGAACAGTTATGGGTGGTAACAGTTATGGGTGGTGACATTTTACAGTTGTTGGTTGTGGTTTTGAACAGTTGTTGGTTATAGTTTATGGTTTTAAACAGTTAATTTTGTGATTAGTGAAATTTTATAGTTTGTATATGTTTTTTGGATACCATTTTACAGTATTGAAATTTTGCTGTTAACATATGTTAGTTTTATAAGTTACATCTGCTAATTTTACAGTATTGATGTCTTTGTAGTTCCCATATGTTAGTTTTATAGTTTGCATCTGCTAATTTTACAGTATGTAAGTCTTATTTTACATGATATAGATCGATATACAAATATTAATAATTGAAGAAAAAAAATTACATAAAAAAAAATACGAAAAAAATAAAAATAAATTTTAATTTTAATTTCGAAAAAAAAATTAATTTTGCACAATTTTAGGTGTTATTTGTAAATAACTACAAGTTTGAGAAGTGGTTTGTTTTTGAAACCTTCTAGAAGCCGTCAGTTTTTCAAGTACAGCCGGAAGTACAGTATTTTTGCAAGTTGCTAACTGTTTCCAACTAACTTGGGGGACCACTTTCAACTAACTTGAATTGTTAGATTTTTAAACTACTTATTATACGTGATTTGTTGTTGAAGTTACAGTATTGGTTATAGAGTTTTACAGTATTCGCGCAAGTCAAATGACAGTTTTTTTGGAAAAAAACTGGGGAAAGAAGTTTGGGGACAATTAGTCGCTTCCAACAATTAAAAGGCGGCCCATAAATTTGGCCCAGCTGTACCTACCAATTCCAATTCCATTCCTTGCCATTGGGCCCAATTTGGCACACTTACCAATTTGGCCCAATTTGACCTACCAATTTTTCTGAGCAATATGTTTCTTATCAAATTTAAAAAAACTTGAGCAAAACTTTGATACAACTCTCTCTCTATATGTATCAAACCGACCATTGAGGCACAAACTTACTAAGATTTATTTTTTAGCATTTTTTTTTTATTTTCTAGTTGGGACTATGACTATCCCGTATTGTCTCCATCAACTCAAATTGAAAATGTCATGTTAAAAAACCTGCTAGGTGGATCAACCACACTTAAGGTGAAAGCATTCCAAAATTAATCAACCACACTTAAGGTTAAAGCATTCCAAAATCACTCAGTATGTTAAAAAACCTGCTAGGTGGATCAACCATCTACTATGAACCCCAACCTACACCAAATCCGAATTAATCCACCTCATTAGTAACAGTTCTTTCATCGTTCAATACTTCAATCTATAGAAAATCAAGTCCTGTGTATGTAGGATAGCTATAGTAATCATCCAATCTATTGATATAAAATAATATGTATGTTGCGTGTAAGATATGTTTTTACTCTTTGTTTTTTTGTAATCAGAAAAATATGTATGATGCTATATTTTTTACCAGCGAGGAATTTGAAACATAAAAGTAGGTCTTGCTTAAGCTGCAATTTACCAATAAATGAGAAAGACTTACTTATTAACTATCATGTTAATTGTTGGATAACAACATGTGACCAAGCAACAGAAAAAAGATGACAAAACAGGGTTATCTTTTGATTTCTAGAAATGCTATTTGAATCCGCAATATTCATAAGGTAAAGGTACCGGGTCTCCATTCTCCAACTTAATTATTTTTGTTTCTTTATCTAATTTAGTCTTATCTTAGTTTCTAGGCCACAATTGTGCATCTAACAAAAACAACAAAATTACAAATTTGAATGGCTCCGATCCAAGACTTGTACCAGAAGTTCAGTTTATAGACAGTTTACCCACCAAGTGACTATGACCGTACCAATTCAGCATAGTACGTACTATGACAGCTCACACACCAAGTGTACTATGACAGTACCAGACGTATACATTTTTTAATGTATACTGTTGAATCTAAATTTCCAGATTCCAAACGGCTGTTATTCGACATGCATGTTCAGTTCTCTTCAGATGTCTGAATCAGAGATCATTCCATAGACCCCGAGGTTTATCAAGTACTGAAACCTCTACCCCTAAAACTGATAAACTTTGCTGCTATTGCCAATGCTATTAACGTAATAGATGAACTGAATAAGTACCGATTTTTCTTTTCGATAGCATTTACAAAAATAAAAATAAACACTTGGCAACAATGGAAACGGTAGCAGCGTGAAGACCGGGGGATATTGCCCTTTTTTTTGTTGCTTAGTACTCCGCTCAATTGCTGTGTTTGCTTCAGCACAAGCACAAGATATCATATGTTTAACGTTTTGCCAGTAACAAAATTGTACTAGAAATGAAAATGAACAAGGTATTCACAAAGTGGCAAAAGTATGAACAGGCTATACATTCTAAACCCAACAAATTGCAACAGAATCATTTTATTATATGTAAAAAATATCAATTGAAAGAACAAAGTACATTTCAATTGAACTTATTCTCTGAGCATTATCCATTGTGTTCAGCAAACTTCATTTATTCTATCCAAATTTTTTTTTAAAACATAAACAAAGAAAGAAAATTTGGTCCTTGCATTAATTGCACCTCTATGTCCAAAATAACATAACATAATGAAAGTACTACTTGCAAATAAAAAGGAAAAATAATGGACAAATATGAAGACTAGATGCCATCAGTATACTGACATCACTACCAGTTAGCATCTCCAATATTTTGCAGTTTTTTGTTCAACAAACAGGTTTTCCTTCCAGTCAAAAGAAGAAATCCAGCAACTTCTCCAGAGGGGGCAGTGTAGATATGAACTTGAACTGTTTCAATTAATTTTAATACAACGTCAATCAAACTAATATTATGAAGAGGAGGGCTCAAATGCCCCATTGCTTCATGCCCCAATCGTGCTCCAATATCTATATCTTCAAATGCAAAGTTCAAACAAATCATCCGAACCGATCAACATGATATCCATGTTAAAATATGTTTGGAGACCAAATTTTATTTTTTTTGGAATTTTTTTACTATTTTTTAAGATAGGTACAAAATCAGAAAATTCTGGACCATCTAAAAACAATGATTTTGTACCTATCTTAAAAAATAGTAAAAAAATCCAAAAAATATAAAATTTGGTCTCCAATCATATTTTAACATGGATATCATGTTGATCGGTTCGGATGATCTGTTTGAACTTTGCATTTGAAGATATAGATGTTGGGGCACGATTGGGGCATGAAACAATGGGGCATTTGAGCCCTCTTCTATTATGAAAACAAAAACAACAAATATCCTGTAACAATTCAGATATCACCAAACTACAATCAAACTATAGTGGTACTGTCATGCATTTTAACATATGTTAGGGTGGGATAATTCTGTCATTTTTTTATTTTGTGTGAGGGTATAAATAAACATTATTTCTCTTTCACATTTCTTAGTTCTCTACTTGTTGTTGTTGTTGTTGTTGTTTCCAATTAACTACAATTATTGCAGGTTACTGAGCTACGTTGCGGGGGCATGGTGGTGGGATGCATGTTTGATCACCGTGTTGCGGATGCCTACGTACTCATTCAACATGTTATGTCAGAATGGGCTAATATTGCTCTTGACCAGCCTATCAACCGGGTGCCATTCTTTAGGAGCTCTCTCCTCTCTACTCGTCTTCTCTTTCATTCAGAGCCTCTTAATCCCCTTTTGGACCGACTTTTTACTCATTATTCACTCCATTCTGTTGTGAACCCATCAACATACTTCACCGCCCCAATCAATCGCATTTATTACATCCGAGCCATTGACATCTCCACCCTCCAAGAAATAGTCGGTCATAGATATAGCAAAATAATTTGTTTCACAGCCTATCTCTGGCAAATGTTGGCCAAATCAGCATGCCAGGGAGAAAAATCATGTGATATGGGAATAGTCGTGGATGGACGCACACACATGAAAAATGTTTACGGTGAAAAGTTCATGGAGAACTATTTTGGCAATGTTTTATCTATACTGTTCGGGAATTTACGTGTTGAAACCTTGCTTGACATAAAACTTGCTGAGGTGGCAGATCAAGTGCATAACTGGCTATCACCAGCTTTAGCCGAGGATCATTTTGTCAGTGTACTAGATTGGATTGAGGCCCACAGGCCAGAGCCGATAGCAGCGAGAATATTTGTTGGAGAGAGCAAACAAGACAATAAATCTGCTTCTTGCGTGGTGTCATCAGGGAGAGGTTTTCCTGAGATCAATTTCGGTTGGGGCAAGGCAGCTTTCGGATCGTACCATTTTCCCTGGGGAGGAAAGGCGGGGTACGTGATGCCGATTCCACAACCAAATACTGGGGATTGGGTGGTTTATGCACATGTGGCACCTAGCATTGTTGCGGTCATGGAGGAAGAGCCGACAATTTTCCATCGACTGACGACGGAGTATTTTCTTAGTGCTGACAAGTCAGCATAAGTGAATATGGAGCAATACTAGCTGCAATAATAGTGATGTGTTACTCATCTTGTGCTTTCTTTTTACTGGAGCCTTAATTGGAGGTAATATATTGATGACAGTTGCCATGTACGTTTTTCTTTCTAGTTGTATAATGTGTTCAAAATAAATTGTAAATGATGATAACTTTATTTGTGTGTAAATTAATGCATCTATAATTTTATTTTTCTAGCTCAAATAAGATTATTTTAATATATTAATGGATATATATATAAAAATTAAATATACAATACAATATTTTTTTGTAATAATTGAATAAGATAAACAAGAAAATTAATGCCCTCCTGCCGACCATGAATTTCGGCTATGATGCACGAACACATATATGAACATCCGATAGGATATGAATAAATACAAATTTTTAAAATTTTAACAACACGATATGTTATAAAATAATATGTTATATACAATATTTTTGAATGCGGCCGCATGACTGCATATGCAGTCAACTACTGTATTAAAATATTATGTAGTCTTATACATGCGGATTTAAATATACGCGCGCGTTTAAGTAAATAGTTAAAAATAATTTACATCAAGTAGTGATTAAAATCTCACTCCTTTGGCCCCGGCTATAGGACTATTAAAAACAAACCAAAAATCAAAAGAAGTCTCTTAGGACTTTGGCCACTTCAACCCATCAGCACGCTGTGATGCATAGTAGCATGCAAAATTGCGAACTCATGCAACGGAGAACCTGCCTTTATTCCTAACAATACTGAAGCCAAAGTTTTGATTCTTGAAAACACCTTCTTGCCGGAACCTTTGCTCTCAGCGCTTGATCTCCAAAAACCACCTTATTGCGTTCCTTCCAGATACTCCAAGTTGCGCATATAAATGCTGCAGCCCATTCTTTTCGTGTCAATTGTGATCTTGCCCGCACCTGGTGCCAAGAAGCTGATCACACTCCCTGCAATGTCATTTGCTGTTTCATGATCAGTAAACCAAATAATACAGCCATCTCGTGCCATACTTCTTTCGCATACGAGTACTAATACCGCAAGTGTAGTGTTGTTTCAAAAGGGCAATTGGCACATAGCACACACCGTTGATTGAAATTCATCCCTCTTCGTCTCCATATATTCTTGGTGAGAATTTTGCCTTGTAACACTAGGTATATAAAGATTTTGACCACTAGGCAGTTTCTTGGTGGTTTCTTTTCCTTTCTTCAATGTGTTAGTTTTGTGAAACAGAGAGGAGAGATTAAGAGAACAAATTATATTGCAATCTTATTTTTTTTATTACAAGTATCCCTATTTATACTATAAGGCAATAAAAAATAAGTCGTTACACTATTATATTGCAATCTTCTTTCATCTACTGCAGGTTGTCTTTCATCTTGTAGTAGTTCTATTTCATTATCTTCTGGTCTCTTTCATCTTGTAATGGTTGTCTTTCATCTCATACTAGTTGTCTTTCATCATGTATTGATTGTCTTTCATCTTTATCTAGTTGTATTTCTTTTACCTCTAGTTGTATTTAATCTTTTTGAAGTTGTATTTCTTCTACCTCTAGTACTGGTAGTCTTTCATGTTCAACTGTTTTTCTATCATGTTTTACTGGTTGTCTTTCATCTAATATTGGTTGTCTTTCATCTTCTTCTAGTTGTCTTTCTGCAACCTCTAATTTGTGTTTCATCTTCTTGTAGTTTTCTTTCGTCTTGTACAGGTTGTCTTCCAAGTTCTATTGGTTGTCATTCATCTACTAAAGGTTGTCTTTCATCTTGTACTAGTTGTCTTTCATTATTTTCTAGTTGTCTTTCATTTAGTACTGGTTGTCTTTCATATTATATTGTTTGTCTTTCTTGTTTTAATAGTTGTCTTTCATCTAATACTGGTTGTATTTCATCTTATTCTAGTTGTCTTTTATTTTGTACAGGTTGTTTATCATCTACTGGTCATTCCTCTTCTTGTAGTTGTATTTTTTCTTCCTCTAATTGTATTTCATCATCTTCCAATTGTTTTTCATCTTCTAGTTGTTGTTTTTTATTTTCTTCAAATTGTTTTTCATCTACTAGTAGTTGTCTTTCATCTTCTACTTGTTGACTTATATGTTCTACTGGTTTTAATTTTATTTTCTTCTAATTGTCTTTCATTTTCTACTGGTTGTCTTTCATTTTTTTTTTTCATCTTCTTCTAGATGTCTTTCATCTGGTACTGGTTGTCTTTCATGTTATACTGTTTGTCTTTTATGTTTTACTTGTTGTCTTTCTTCTAATACTGGTTGTATTTCTTTTTTACAGGTTGACTTTCATGTTCTGTTGGTTGTCATTCCTCTTCTTCTAGTTGTATTTTTTTGTCCTCTAGTTGTATTTCATCTTCTTATAGTTGTCTTTCGTCTTCTACTGGTTATTATTTATCTTCTTCTAGTTGTCTTTCATCTAGTACTGGTTGTCTTTCATTTTTTTCTAATTGTCTTTCATGTTCTACTAGTTGTCTTTCATGTTCTACTGGTTGTCTTTTATCTTATCCTAGATGTCATTCATCTTGCATTGGTTGTCTTTCATCTTGTACTACTTGTTTTTTATTTTTCTTCTAGTTGTCTTTTATCTTTTACCGGTTGTCTTTCATTTTCTATTGGTTGTCTTTCATCTTCATCTTGTTGTATTTCTTTAACCTCTAGTTTTATTTCATCTTCTTATGGTGGTCATTCATCTTGTACATGTTGTCTTTCATTATCTTCTAGTTGGCTTTCATCTCGTACTGGGTTGCCTTTCATCTCCTACTAGTTGTTTTTCATCTTCTTCTTTTGTCTTTCATCTTGTATATATTGGTTGTTTTTCATCTTCTACTTATTATTTTTCATCTTCTTGTAGTTGTCTTTAATCTAAATTGGTTGGTTTTCATGTTCTACTTGTTGTCTTTCATCTACTACTGATTGTCTTTCATCTTGTATTTGTTGTATTTCATCGTCTACTAGTTGTTTTTCATCTTCTTCTAATTGTCTTTCATGCAGTACTAGTAGTCTTTCATGTTTGACTGTTTTTCTATCATGTTTTACTGGTTGTCTTTCATCTAATATTGGTTGTCTTTCATTTTCTTCTAATTGCCTTTCTCCTACCTCAAGTTGTGTTTCATCTTCTTGTAGTTGTCTTTCATCTTGTACATATTGTCTTTCATGTTTTATTGGTTGTCTTTCATTCACTATAGGTTGTATTTCATCTTGTACTGCTTGTCTTTCATTATCTTCTAGTTGTCTTTCATCTTGTAATGGTTGTCTTTCATCTCCTAATAGTTGTTTTTCATCTTTAGTTAATTGTTTTTAATCTTCTTCTAGTTGTCTTTCATCTAGTACTGGTTGTCTTTCATCTAAACTGGGTGTTTTTCATATTCTACTTGTTTTCTCTCATCTACTACTGCTTGTCTATCATATTCTTCTAGTTGTTTTTCATCTTGTATTGGTTGTCTTCCATCTTCGACTAGCTTTTTTTAATCTTTTTCTAGTTGTCTTTCATATAGTACTGGTTGTCTTTCATGTTCTACTGGTTGTCTTTCATCTAATACTGGTTGTATTTTATCTTGTAGTGGTTGTCTTTCATCTTCTTCTAGTTGTCTTTTATGTAGTATTGGTTATCTTTCATTTTTTTCTAGTTGTCTTTCATGTTCTACTTGTTGTCTTTCATTTACTACTGATTGTCTTTCATCTTCTTCTGGTTGTTTTTCATCTGGTACTAGTTGTCTTTAATCTCCTACTAGTTGTTTTTCATCTTCTTCTAGTTATCTTTCATCTAGTACTGATTGTCTTTCATGTTCTACTGGTTGTCTTTCAAGTTCTACAGGTTGTCTGTCATGTTATACTGGTTGTCTTTCATCTTCTTCTAGATGTCATTCATCTTTTTCAGGTTGCCTTTCATCTTCTTCTAGTTGTCTTTCATCATGTACTAGTCGTCTTTAATGTTCTACTAGTTGTCTTTCATCTTCTTCTAGATGTATTTCATCTACCTCTAATTGTATTTCATCTTCTTCTAGTTGTCTTTCATCTTGTAGTGGTTGTCTTTCATCTAATATTGGTTGTTTTTCATCTTCTTGTAGTTGTCTTTCTCCTACCTCAAGTTGTGTTTCATCTTCTTGTAGTTGTCTTTCATCTTGTACATATTGTCTTTCATGTTCTATTGGTTGTCTTTCATCCACTATAGGTTGTCTTTCATCTTGTACTGCTTGTCTTTCATTATCTTCTAGTTGTCTTTCATCTCCTAATAGTTGTTTTTAATCTTCTATTAGTTGTTTTTAATCTTCTTCTAGTTGTCTTTCATCTAGTACTAGTTGTCTTTCATCTTCAACTTGTTGTCTTTCATCTAAACTGGGTGTTTTTCATGTTCTACTTATTTTCTCTCATCTACTACTGCTTGTCTTTCATCTTCTTCTAGTTGTTTTTTATCTTGTTTTGGTTGTCTTCCATCTTCAACTAGTTTTTTTTTCATCTTTTTCTAGTTGTCTTTCATATAATATTGATTGTCTTTCATGTTCTACTGGTTGTCTTTCATGTTTTTCTAGTTGTCTTTCATCTAATACTGGTTGTATTTCGTCTTCTTCTAGTTGTCTTTAATTTTTTACAGGTTGACTTTCATGTTCTGTTGGTTGTCATTCCTCTTCTTTTAGTTGTATTTCATCTTCTTCTAGTTATCTTTCATCTTGTAGTGGTTGTCTTTCATCTTCTTCTAGTTGTCTTTATCTAGTATTTATTGTTTTTTATTTTCTTCTAGTTTTCTTTCATTTCTACTTGTTGTATTTCATATACTACTGATTGTCTTTCATCTTCTTCTAATTGTTTTTCATTAGTTATGGTGGTCTCAGTAGGGATGGCTAGCTCAGAAAATTTGGATTCACCAGTTATGGTGGTCTCAGTAGGGATAGATAGCTGCTTTCTCACTATGTCACAGACCTTGTCAACTGTCTCATGCTTGGCCTAAAAAAAATGATGAATATATAGATAAATGAGCAACAGCATAGACAAGTAGCGATACACAATTGCAATAGAAAGCTATAAACACGTACAGCGCAGGAGATGCTAAGGCGCAAGAAAGAAGGGAAACTCCTCTTTTGGCCGAAAAATGAAACCGACATCAAACTGGCGGCTCCATTAGTAGCCTCGCCTCATGCCTTCGGTGCTCAGGTCGAGGTTAGTCGCCTCACGCCTCGTCTCAGAGCTGCGCATCTCCTCACGGCCGCGCCACACGGCCGGTATCGCGGTGGACGCGCCTGGTGTCTTGCTCGGGTCGTGCGCCGTGCCTCTCGAAGGGAGCACGAGAAGTCCCAAAATTCAAGCGGCGTAATTTGAGAGAGAGAGAGAGTTACTGGTAGTCTTTCATGTTCAACTGTTTTTGAAGTTGTATTTCTTCTACCTCTAGTACTGGTAGTCTTTCATGTTCAACTGTTTTTCTATCATGTTTTACTGGTGGTCTTTCATCTAATATTGGTTGTCTTTCATCTTCTTCTAGTTGTATTTCTCTTACCTCTAATTTGTGTTTCATCTTCTTGTAGTTGTCTTTCATCTTGTACAGGTTGTCTTCCAAGTTATATTGGTTGTCATTCATCTATTAAAGGTTGTCTTTCATCTTGTACTAGTTGTCTTTCATTATCTTCTAGTTGTCTTTCATTTAGTACTGGTTGTCTTTCATATTCTACTGTTTGTCTTTTCATATTCTACTGTTTGTCTTTCAAATTTTACTGGTTGTCTTTCATCTAATACTGGTTGTATTTCATCTTATTCTAGTTGTCTTTTATTTTGTACAGGTTGTTTATCATGTTCTACTGGTCATTCCTCTTCTTGTAGTTGTATTTTTTTTTCCTCTAGTTGTATTTCATCATCTTCCAGTTTTTTGCCATCTTCTAGTTATTGTTTTTCATTTTCTTCTAGTTGTTTTTCATCTACTAGTGGTTGTCTTTCATCTTCTACTTGTTGACTTACATGTTCTACTAGTTTTAATTTCATTTTCTTCTAATTGTCTTTCATGTTCTACTGGTTGTCTTTCATCTTCTTCTTGTTGTATTTCTTCTACTTCTAGTTGTATTTCATCTTCTTGATGTTGTCTTTCATCTTATACATGTTGTTTTCCATGTTCTATTAGTTGTCTTTCATCTACTAAAGGTTGTCCTTCGTGTTCTATTTTTTGTCTTTCTGGTTTTAACTGTTGTCTTTCATCTAATACTGGTTGTCTTTCATCTAATACTGGTTGTCTTTCATCTTCTATTAGTTGTCTTTCATCTAATACTAGTTGTCTTTTATCTTGTACTGGTTGTCTTTCATGTTTTACATGTTGTCTTTCATCTCCTACTGTTTGTCTTTTATCTTCTTCTAGTTGTTTTTAATTTTGTATTGGTTGTCTTTCATCTTCTACTAGTTGTCTTTCATCTGGTACTGGTTGTCTTTTATCTGGTACTGGTTGTCTTTCATATTCTACTATATGTTTTTCATATTTTACTGGTTGTCTTTCTTTTAATACTGGTTGTATTTCATCTTCTTGTAGTTGTCTTTAATTTTTTACAGGTTGTCTTTCATGTTCTGTTGGTTGTCATTCCTCTTCTTCTAGTTGTATTTTTTCTTCCTCTAGTTGTATTTCATCTTCTTGTAGTTGTCTTTCATCTTCTACTGGTTGTTATTTATCTTCTTCTAGTTGTCTTTCATGTTCTACTTGTTGTTTTTCATATTCTACTGGTTGTTTTTCATCTTATCCTAGATGTCATTCATCTTGCACTGGTTGTCTTTCATCTTCTACTAGTTGTTTTTCATTTTCTTCTATTTGTCTTTCATCTTGTACCGGTTGTTTTTCATGTTCTACTAGTTGTCTTCCATCTGCATCTTGTTGTTTTTCTTCTACCTCTAGTTGTATTTCATCATCTTATGGTTGTCTTTCATCTTGTACAGGTTGTCTTTCATTATCTTCTAGTTGGCTTTCATCTCGTACTGGGTTGTCTTTAATCTTCTACTAGTTGTTTTTCATCTTCTTCTTTTGTCTTTCATCTTTTAGTTATTGTTTTTGATCTTCTTGTAGTTGTCTTTCATCTAAATTAATTGTCTTTCATTTTCTACTTGTTGTCTTTCATCTACTACTGCTTGTTTTTCATCTTGTATTGGTTGTCTTCATTGTCTACTAGTTGTTTTTCATCTTCTTCTAATTGTCTTTCATCTAGTACTGGTGCAGGAGCACATGCTGCCTTTTTCAAACTTTGACATCCTTCTCCCTCCCATTGATGTCGGCATCTTTCTCTGCTTCAAGAAACCTGCACCGATGCTGAGACCGACGCTGCCTTTGTGGGGTTCACTACCTTTTTTGCGATTGTTGCGGCCATCAAAGCCCTCTTGCAAAGGTGACCTTAGTATAATGTGTTTGCAACTTTTAAATTTTTAAAAGTGGAGAATTTAAAAAATCTAACTTGAAATATATATATATATATACTAGTATCGTGCCCGTGCGTTGCAACGGGATATATTATAAGATAACAAAAATAAATTCTCATACAAAATGACAAATTTTTATAAAAAAAAATAAATCAATGAAAAAAATATTTATTTAACAAACTGTCCAATTTGGATGGTTTTGATTTTTTTAACGCATATTGGATCCTTATCCTTCATATTTGTTAACGGAAAATATATTGGCTAGTTACAACCACAGCCCAAGCCTGAACACCAGCATGTAAGAATCGTAAAACAAAACCAGATATGGGCCTTGTGGAGTCGAAGGTTGATACCTTGAGGAAGAGACCATTAGTCTTGAGAGTCGAAGGTTGATACCTTGAGGAAGAGACCATTTGTCTTGCGCATGATATGGGCCTTGTGGATGGCTGACACTCTCTGACGGCCATTCGCCTTTGCATAGTGAAAAGCATACTCTGCTACCCTTAAACTCGCTTGACGTGTGATTATCTTTAAGCTCCACAACCCCTCTGACCACCTAATATTTCAAGTCACAATTTTATAATTGCATGGGATACAAGAGGTCAAATGAGGCTAAAGGTGGTCAAACGGAGGCTTAATTGTACGATTAAACTTAACTAATCACCAATTACACAATTGAGAGTATCAAACATGCTCTGATGCTGTCCCAGTTTAGTGCCAGATAGTTTCTTTAGGCGAATTAATGCTGAATGGAAATTGACAACAAAGATGACTCTTGAATGCAAATTTTATGTGCCCAAACTTACTACCACAGTGTAAGTGACAACGCCTTAAAGTGCCCAAACTTACTACCAAAATAAGGAGTCAGGCTTGACCAAGCGACATATTTTCCTGACATTGCTTTCCACTCTTCGTAAAATATGGATTTCCTGACATTGCTTTCCACTCTCCTTATTGCCGACTGGCTTCTGGCCCTGTACAAATCTAGACTTCGAGGCATTTTTTGTAGTGGTCTTATCCAAATTCTCTGAGTTGTCCGGCTCTAAAGTTTGAAAACATGACAAAAACATTTAGAGAACCATAATGATGCAATTGATGCATTATTTTGGGAATTCACCATGTTATTTGTTTTAAATGATATTGTTTTTACATTGTCAAGATAGGTTATCTGTTTGGGTTCAAAAAATTTTGCCTCATTAGGCTGACATAACGGACCAAATAAAGTAAAAAAAAGGTATATTATAAGTCGTTACAATGGATCAAAAATGTGTTTTGCTAACTCCAGTGCAATTAGGCAGAAGAAATTAACTATTTCAGAAACAAGAAAAGAGATACCTTTTTTTAATTCGTCAATTTAGCAAATTGAACTATGTTTCAGAAAACACCTTACCAGCAAACACAAAATCCGAGAGGCATTTTAGCAAACACCTTACCAGCAAGCCCAATCTGCTTCAATGCACAGAGCCCCTTAATCAGGGAGCCGAACATGATGGTATCAACACCACATCCTTCTCTCAAGGACTGACCAAGCACACAAAATCCGAGATCCGCTCGACCTATGTGACGGCAGCAATCCATGACAAGGCTGAAGGTATGGATGGTGGGAAAAACGCCTCTTTCTCTAGTACGCTTCAAGCGATTAAAGAGGGCGACTACGGTTGAGTAGCGGTTAGGGTGCTTTGTTTTAGAAATGGAGAGCAGAGCGAGAAGAAACCCGATCTTGGCGCGTAGAAGACTCTTCCATGGCGATCTCACCTTGTACTTCTCCTTCATATTTCACAACTAAAGTCGTCGATTCAATTGGCTACTTCCCGATCGTAAATAATTTTCGCTCACTGAAAGTTTGAATCTCCCAGTAAGAGAGGTCAACCGAATTGAGGAAGTGTTGGGGAGAAGGGACAGAGAGGTTTTGAAGGTGAGGATCCAATATATTTTCCGTTAACAAATATGAGGCGAGAGAGCGAGAGAGATGGTCGGGGAGGACGCGTCTGTGCTAGGTCGGGGTCTGAGGCGAGAGAGCGAGAGACCGAGAGACCGAGAGAGATGGTGCGAGAGACGGTGTTGGAGAGGGGGAGAGCCGCGGAGCCGGAGATACGCAATTTAGGGAGCCGCAGAGGGAGGTGAGAGAGGCGACCGGAGATACGCAGTTTAGGGTTTTTAGTTTTTAGAGAGAAAGGAGGAGATGGATCTCCGAGAGAGAGTCGCGACAGAGAAAAATGAGAAAATAAAGTGGCGTGGGGAAGGAGAAGAGAGAGCGATCGAGTTTTGCGACAACAGCTGAGATTTGAGTTTCGTGTGGCCAAACGTGTGGCGAGTATGGTTTTAAGTAAATTTAGACTTCTACACATAAAACAAATGCATTTAATCAAAAGAAGACAGATTATGTGATTGGAGGACTGATATTGAATCCGAAAATTCATCTTTCAATCTCAGCCGTTGGCGGATTAGGACACCCAACGTGCTTAATAATGGAATGGAGATATATAGAGATAGGCTAATGTCATAACGTTATAACTTCGGCCGAAGTTATAACGAGTCGTTTATTAGTTTTTAAAATCCAAACAACTGATCCCAACCGTTCAACTTTTTCTAAATATTGAAATGTGCTTGGAGACCAAATTTTACATTTTTTGGAATTTTTTTACTATTTATTAAGCCACTTTGAAAATCGCAGATCTGCTGTGAACAGTAAAAAACAGTAAAATTTTCTGGACCACCGGATCAGAATTTTCAAAGTGGCTTAATAAATAGCAAAAAAATTCCAAAAAATGTAAAATTTGGTCTCCAAGCACATTTCAATATTTAGAACATGTTGAACGGTTCGGATCGGTTGTTTGGATTTTGAAATTGCAAAAAGTGACCCGTTATAACTTCGGCCGAAGTTATAACGTTATGACATTAGCCTATCTCTATATATATATATATATATATATATATATATATATGTAGAGAGAGAGATATTGATGGTTATATATATATACACACTAACTAGTAGGTCATTGTCATATACTATCCTCTGGCTGGTGAGATGGTGACTAATTATGCCGGTGAGCCAGAAATACTGTGCAATAACAGAGGCATCGATCTGATAGAGGCATATGCCGATGTGGAGCTAAGGGAGCTTGATTTTTACAACCCTGATGACAGCGTCGAGGCTAAACTTGTGCCCAAGAAAAAAAGTGGCATTCTCTGCATTCAGGTTTGTAATTAGTTGTTACCACTAGTGGAAAATCGTCTATCAGGAACAGTTAAAAATCACCTATCAGGAACAGAATGGAGGCGATACTGATAATACCACTAATCAGGATCGGTCAAGGGCCGATACATATTCAACAACCAGGAATGGTCAATTATTAAATAGCCGATACAAATCTGACAATCAGGAACGGTTAATTATTAAAAAGCCGATACTAATCTGACAATCAGGAACGGTTAAATATTAAAGAGCCGATACTAATCCAACAATCATGAACGGTTAAATATTAATGAGCCGATACTAATCTGACAATCAGGAACTGGAAATTGATAAAGAGCCAATACTAATATTACAATCAGGAACGGTTATTAGATAAAGAGCCGATCCTGATTCAATCAGGAACGGTCAATTCATTAAGAGCTGTTCCTGATTGTGCATAATCAAGAATGGTTAGTTTAATAGCCGATACTGATTTGTTTTTAATTTAAAAAAAATAATTTTAATATTTGGCCAGCTACCATATATTTTTGCTGGCCTATATATGAAAGCATCAGGATATGTCACAAAATGGTCTCAAATTAAGATCAACACAAATAACACATCTTAAATTAATCCCAAATTAAACAAGTTCAAGTTAAAATAACACATCCTAAATTATTACAAATTAAAATAACACATCCTAAATTGTATAACTTTTTTCCACTAATACTTCTTTCAAGAAAAATTTACCCCACACTGATCAGATGTAGTCGATGTTTGTTTCGTGGTAACTTTTGGGGAACTCCTGCATTTTTTAAATGATAGAAGAGCACAATTACAATTTTAATTGCGTATTTTTGAAGCAACATTGAATATGCCAACAATATAAAAAAATATGCATATCTTTAAGTTTGGAAAAGCATCGAGGAAGCGAGTTATTATGTCATGCACGAACAACATGACATAATATCCACATTTCCAACTGCCAAGTTGTTGTGGCCACTGTATTAAACAACAATTAGATTTAAGACAATATAATAAAAGCAAATCAAGTATTCAGCCAATCACAATATAATAAAAGCACATCAATATAATAAAAGCACATGAAGCACATCACAAAAATACACACAACCAAGCAATATATAGAACAGCCAGCCAATCACTAAGTGCAACAATGACTCAAAATGCTCAAGCGACCTCGAGTCGATTGAGGCTTAAACTTAGCAATTTTCCCTAGCTATACCAGATCATCTCTAACCACATTTCCCCAATTTTTGCAACTAAGTCCCTATGACTAATTTAATAACCTTCTACTTAGCAATTTTCAAATAAATTCTATATTCACTAATAATTACCTTGCAACGCACCACCTTCAAGTTAGCATTTTTTCCAGGTCCTCCATAACATCTATCCGTTCGGAAGGGGCTGTTAAAATATTATTACAATGAATAATCAATACTTACAAAAGATATTTAACATTTTGAAAATCAAGAATTCGCAAGTGCAAAAAGAAACCTTTTGAGACTATATATCACACATAAACCATTAATTAAACCCTCTGTTATCATACAATTGGAGACTATATATTACCCCCGACAACCCAGCTCAATGAACTCATTAATTAATTGAACAATCAGATTAAATGTAATACATAAAATTCAAGTTTGAAAAACTTAATCAAACATGTACAAAGTGCTCTCTCTTTCCATCAACACAACCAATACCCAATGATCTCTGTATATTAGAAATACCCAATTGCGTATTTCTTGACCGGCTCACTATCACCACCACCACTGGACATGACTGGATTTAGAAATCATTCAATAAACCCGACTTATTTTTATAAATAAACAAGTTACAAGAATATATGTGCAAAGTTGTTAGATGAAGGTGTAAATAGTGGATTTGACTCCACAGTATCATGATTGGTCAATTTGGTCACTTTTTTCTTTAACCTTCCTACTTAGAGCATGGATAATTGAAAGCTTAATTGAAACCAAAAGTAAAGCCTAGTTAAAGGCATACTTGACCAAATTCTGTCCAAATTCATGCCCAAATGCTGTCCAAATTCATGCTCAAACCCTATGAGTTCAACGATCACCTTGCTGCCATTAACTTGTGAGTTTTGCTATGAGCAATTGGCTACATGGAATTTTGATTTCTTTATATGGAAATGTTCATCTTCGTCTCTACTACATGCATGATTTATTTGGTGACCTCATGATTTTTCTACAGTGTACTGGTAAGGGGTTCTAATACCACAGTTCTTGGTACCAGCAGCAGAAAAGAAGGAAAAAAAAAAATAGCAGAATTTTAAAAAGCTGAACTTTGGAAATTCACCAAAAATAGTAGAAAAATCCAATTTAATCAAAATTTGGGGCTAAACTGCAGGGAATGGAATGCTCTATATGTTGGTCATCTTTATTTTAAAAAAACCTGAATCTATGTCCTCTGATTTACCAGTTTTCAGCAGAGAGGACATTTTTGGCTATTTTCATGACAGCAAAGGCTTCAAAAGAGTTTCACTACTGATACCAAACACTTGATGCATACTGGGAGCTTTGTGCATCACAAATGTCATCTTTTCATGACAGAAAATGGTACTAGCCAATTATGGTACCGTACCTATTGGCATCACAAATGTCATCTTTTCAGCCTTTTCTGTTGCCATTATTCATGTCACCATTGACTATTATCATTTATTATCAATCAAGACTTCAGTTTATTAGTGGATACGAACAAAGTTGATGCATGAAAGCATCAGAACTAGTGCAGTACCAAAATGAGTTCCTGACATAAAAAAATTGTACTAACTGCAAGTAAAGAAAAGTTCAAAGTTTCAAGGGGTTACTGTGTCAATGGAGTCAGCTCTAAGCTCAGAAAATTTGGATTCACCAGTTATGGTAGTCTCAGTAGGATTGGCTAGCTGCTTTCTCACTATGTCACAGACCTTGTCAACTGTCTCCTGCTTGGCCTAAAAAAAAATGATGAATATATAGATAAATGAGCAACAGCATAGACAAGTAGCGATACACAATTGCAATAGAAAGCTATAAACACGTACAGCGCAGGAGATGCTAAGGCGCAAGAAAGAAGGGAAACTCCTCTTTTGGCCAAAAAATGAAACCGACTTCAAACTGGAGGCTCCATTAGTCGCCTCGCCTCACGCCTCGTCTCACAGCCGTGCCACACGGCCGGTACCGTATCTCCTCACGGCCACGCCACACGGCCGGTATCGTGGTGGACGCGCCTGGTGTCTTGCTCGGGTCATGCGCCGCGCCTCTCGGAGGGAGCACGAGAAGTCCCAAAATTCAAGCGGCGTAATTTGAGAGAGAGAGAGATACCGAGAGAAGCGGCGCCTAGAGTGAGCCCGAGAGAGAGAGAGTCGGAGTCCGATAGAGAGAAATTTGAAAATGAAAATGAGAAGTGGCGCATGTAATTTGAGAAGCCGCGAAATGAAAATGAGGAGCGGGAATGAAAATGAGAACTTCTGATATTAGTTTTAGGAACAATTAATTAGCTGCAACCGATCCTATATTAATTCATTTGATACATTAATTTTCTAAATTTTTATTATTATGAATATATTATTTCTAAAAAAAAATACTTATAACAAGAAATAAAATAAGCTACTAAATTACTTATAACATGAAAAAAAATAAGGGACTAAAAAAGTTTTAACATGAAATAAAAAAAACCATAAAATACTTGTAACATGAAATAAAATAAGTCATAAATATTGAAGAATAACTTGCATGCTTTCTATCGTCCAGTAATGTAATGCATCCTAAAAAAAAATTAATAAAATCTTTAAGTCATAAATATTGAAGAATATTAAACCTATTTTTATATTTTGAAAATGATTAAAAAAATTCTATATATGACATACCAATAAAAATTTAAATATCAATTTTATTCAATCCATTCTCCTTCGTTATGATCGTGCCGCATGCGACTTGTTTCATTATCCTCACCAGTTGGTAAAGATGCCATGCCAATGGAAAACAGAGATATCTCATCAAAATGATCGTATGCTTCTTCGTCATCCATATTATCAATCCCGATGATACGTCTTTTTCCGGATAGGACAGCATGTCTTGAACGATCGGTAAGATCAATTATGTAGAACACTTGTGTGGCTTGTCTTGCAAGTATAAATTGATCATCCTTATATCCAACCTTATTGAAATTCACCAAAATGAAACCATCGTTATTAACTTTAACCCTCTTACAGTTATCAACCCATTTACACTGAAATAACGGGATCTTAAATTTTCTGTAATCTACTTCCCAAATTTTTTTAATATACCCGTAATACGACATCGATGCATGCGATGGCCCGGCACCTTTAACTCTTGAAAAATCACTCGAAACGGCTACTAACATCACTCCACTGTTTTGCACGGTACTATTTAAATATTGACTTCTTGTGTAAAATGTATACCCATTGATGTTAAATCCTTGGAAGGACCTCATAACATGGACTGGACCAAGAGCCAACAATTTGACAATTTTTTTAATGTTTTCTTCCTCCGGAGCTTCCATGACTCTACGTGTAAACCAACCTTTGAACTTTTCATTGTGTTCGCCAATCAACCACTTATCAGATTTTTTAGGATTCTGTTGCTACAAGATAGTCATATGCTCGTCCAAATATGGATGAACGTCTGTGAGGTGTTGTAAAACATGGAAATGTGCTAGTGACATCATTTTAAGTTCGGGCACGATTAATTTCGAACCGATTGTGCCTTCATCCTGAAGTCTTCCCTCGTGCTGCGATTTAGAGATGCCGATAGCTTTTAACTCATCCATATAATTAGTACAATACTCAATAACCTCTTCGGCAATATAGGCTCTTACAATGCTAGCCTCAGGACGGTATCGGTTCCTCACATATCCCTTTAACAATCCCATGTATCTCTCGAACGAATACATGTACCGCAAGAAAACTAGTCCACACATCCTAATTTCTCTAACTAGATGAACAATTAAATGAACCATGATATCAAAAAAAGACGGCGGAAAATGCATTTCAAGATGACAAAGAGTGACAACAACATCTTTCTGCAAATCATCCAACGTATTAGGATCAGTTACTTTGCAACAAATGACGTTGAAGAAAAAACAAAGTTTCGTGATGGTCTGCCTAACACACGGTGGCAATATGTCCCGAATTGCAACAGGAAGAAGCTGTGTGATTAAAACATGACAGTCGTGAGACTTCATACCTGTCAATTTTAAATCTTCCAGTGAAACTAGGTTTTTAATATTTGAAGAATATCCAGATGGAACTTTGACACCATGAAGGCATTCACAGAAGCTTGTTTTCTCTTTTTTCAACAACGTATGCATTGCGGGTTTTAGATATGTACAAAATTTACTCTTTTCTCCTTTCTTCTCTACTGGTTGTAGATCTGGCCGTATGTTCATGAATTTCATGTCTTTCCGAGCATTGATACCATCCTTAGTCCTACCCGGAATATTCAATAATGTTCTAACCATGCTATCACACATATTTTTAACCACATGCATCACATCGAGACATTGTCAAACCTCTAAATACTCCCAGTATGGTAAATCCCAAAATATTGACCTCTTCTTCCAACTAATTTTCGGAGCCCCTTTCTTTCTCACCACTTTTTTTTTTAAATTTTCCAAATTCAACTTTGATATCCTTTACTCGCGAATAAACTTCTTGACCAGTCAACGGATAATTTAATGTGCTGTTCTCGGTCTTTCCATTGAATGCTTTCTTTCTCTTTCGGTGTGCGTGATTGGCAAGAAGAAATCTACGATGACCCATGTACACATTTTTAGAGGAATTAGGTAACCACACATCGACTGTATCATCTTGGCAAATAGGGCACACTTTTTCTCCTTTAACACTATAACCTGACAAATTACAATACGCCGAAAAATCATTAATGGTGCAGAAAATCATGGCCCGTAAAGTGAAATTCTCCTTGCTATATGCATCAAATATCTGGACTCCTGAACACAATTTTTTTTAAGTCCTCGATCAATGGCGCTAGATACACGTCTATGTCGTTTCCGGGTTGTTTGGATCCTGATATTAGTAAGGTCATCATGATGTACTTGCGTTTCATACATAACCAAGGCGGAAGATTATAAATACACAATAGAACCGGCCAACTGCTATGCTTACTGCTAATGCTACTGTGCGGATTCATTCCATCTGTACTCAACCCAAGCTTTAGGTTTCTTGATTCACCGCCAAATTCAGGAAACTTTCTGTCGATATTTCTCCACTGAGGAGAATCAACGGGGTGCTGTAATTTTTCATCATTTTTCCAGTTTTCGGCATGCCATCGCAATAATTTCGCATCTTTAGTATTTGCAAACAAATGTTTGAATCTCGGCATCACGGGGATGTACCACAATACTTTTGCCGGATGTCCTTTATCCAATTTATAATCATCACTTTTATTGTTGGTTACCTGCTTTCTCCTATAACGTGATACACCGCATTTTGGACACTCGTGGACATCTTCATACTCATTTTGGTATAATATATAATTATTTGGACACGCATGTATTCTTTGAACTTCCAAATCCACTGGACACAATATTTTCTTCACTTCATAAACATTACATGGTATCTCGTTTCCATCCGGAAACATTTCTTTTAAAGTTTCTAAAAACGCAGTAAAACTTTTATCACTCTAACCATTAGATGTTTTAAGATTATACAATTTTAATACACCTTTCAATTTTGTAAATTTAGAACAACAATAATACAATTACTTTTTAGAATCTTCATACAAATTCTCAAATACACAATACTGCTTATCATTACCAAAATCCTCTTCTAAATCACGTAACATTTGATCAAAATTAACACCTTCATCTACCACCATATAATCATTTTCATCGCCTTACACATCACTTCCGTCATTGGAATTATGGTCTTTTTGATGCTCAGTACCAGTACCTATGTCGGTTTCCAAACTCTCGCCATACCATATCCAACGCGTATATTGTTGCTTGAATCCACGACGGATTAAATGGTTCCTCACTTGGCTGGAGTTGGAAAATTTCTTGATATTGTTACAATCACGACAAGGACACGACATCACCGCATTCCCATTACTCGCTATATCTTCCATAGCAACTTTCATAAATTCATTAACACATGCCTTATATTCATTCGAAAGACGTGATGTTCCGTACATCCAACTGCGGTCTATCTGCAATTATTAGAAAACAAATTAACTACACGATTAGGGTTAAATGTTCACACTAGGGCTTATATGGGCCGGTTTACCATCCTATCATACTCTTTGAATACTTTGCCTCTGTAGTGAATACATATTAGTCGTGTTTTAATATTTAAGAAAATTTCGATAGCATTTCTCCTTAGTTCCCCAAGTATTCGGGGAACTAATAAGAGGAAATGCTGTCGAAATTTTCTTAAATACTAAAACACGACTAATATGTATTCACATCCTAATTGAGACAAAATATTCAAAGAGCAGTCCCAAAACAGAGATTATTCAAAATTAACCCCTATTGGATTAATTTTGAACGGGTATCATGACCTCAAGGCATTAATAATTCGGTTGTGACTTATAAGACAATACGTACGTACTCTAGCTAGATACCTACCAACTGTAGATACATTTAATTAACTACGTACATCCATTTATCATAATACACATCCATGCATACACAAAATTAAACATGAGTTTTATATTATACTTACAATTTTTTTGGATGCCGGATCGAGTGACATGAAGAGATCGTTGCACCAAATGTCACACCCCAAACCAGAATTTTCGGATTAGGGTGTGATTAATCCCCGCCCCGTGTCTAATAATCAGAAAGACACGCAAGACTATATAATAAAATAAACAATCACAGCGGAAGCGAATATAAACAATCAAGCCAAAGTCATAAATATAAAATAAACATAACATAATACATACATCACATCATCCATACAAATCCCCACCGGGATCAAATATACATAGTCTAATCAAAAGATACATAATCTATCGAGTCCAATGTATACGACAAAAACATTGGACCCGCAAAACCCTAAACAAAAGACCCTAAACTAATCAGGCGGAGTGGCCATCGGGGACAGCTCCTGACGTCTCCTGCTGCGGACCGTCAGACTCCGTACCTGCCCACATCCAAAAAGGAGGGGGATGAGCGAATGATCGCCCAGTATGTGACCCAGTATTATCCCTTCAGGGATCCTCTTAAGTCAAAGCACATTTTAATTTGAAATCTACGTAAAGTCGGTAATTATTCACTTTTAATGTACATGCTGCAGAAATTAAAACCTATCATAATAACTACAAAAGAAAAATACATACATAGTAGATGACATGATATGATTATCCTAATATGCCAACATGATTAAATTTCCCAAAATAAAATATGAGGATGAATATTATACTCAATCGGAGTCCAGTACAATAGGTACCGTGTGTACAAATTGATATAGTAATAATACGGATAATTTTGTCACCCTGTGCCGTGCCAAAACAAATTGAATTTATATCTCAAAGGTGACATAACACAAGGACTGCGATCAGAGGGTGCAAAGATACCCGATGCCTAATAGCATCGAGCTTTGCCCCAAAGACTTCAACCCGTAGGCAAGTGCACGCTAGCCGACGGTTATACCAAAATCGTGTATTTTCCTTACTCTAGACGATTCATCATCCAAACATATCCAATAGGAGAAAACTACAAGCAATGAGTAAGAATGAGTTCATCCATCTCCTCATGAGCAGACGACGGAACTCCACCGTCCGGCCAGACTAATGGGACACACATGAGACACGCAGCCTCGTATAAAAAACATGGGACCGCAGCCCCGTATCACACACCTGAGACACGCAGTCTCATATCACACATCTGAGACACACAGTCTCTTTTCTTTTTAAAACAAAAATCTGTATATAGCAAGTAGCTCCTAATGTAGGGGGGATAACTCCCGAATCGTTTCTGTGCCTCTGGACACGCAGTCCGCACGTAATGGTAAAATGAACGAGAATAATATAATAACAACTCAATGCATATAATAATAATAATCCTAATAAGACCTCTAAGGGATCAAGTGATCCCTCAGCCCAATGACCCACAAGCCGCCTCGCATCCCATACTACGAGGACGAAAAGTAGTCATTCGGTCTTCTATCTCACACTCACCAATGCACATGCTTAACTACGATAATATGTTGTCCTCTACGAGAAGAGGACAACTAATATCCTAATATTTTATTAATTAAGTTACGCTACTCCTAAGAAAGCATTAAATTTTCAATTTAGAAGGGGTTATGCAAATCCTAAATTACAGTTCAGAAATGATTAAACATGCTCTAATGCAACTACAAAATTTAAAATGCAGATGACAGGTCAAGTGGTCGACTGGTAAGAGTACGCCACGCAAAGATAATTCAGATATCCCACACCTGATGGCTGTAGGGGTAGAACGCTCTAATAGTCTCCGGAATCCACGTAATCCTCGCCTGCTCCTGTACAAGCGTCAGCGGGATCAGTCCACGGGTCGGAATCTATGTAGGTCGGCTGACCTGTAATTTAGACGTAACTTAATTAGAGTCTAAACTAAGTATTCGTAACCCTTATTACTCCGTTTGATTATTTTCACTAAGTGTTCGAATTTAATTAATTAACTACGGTTCGAAGTTACGCTCAATCGGTTTGAATCAGTTTGACTCGGTCCCAATTGAGCATGAAATTTGGTATAACTTAGTTTAAACTAAACTAACGCAATTTAAATCTTTGTAATATTTTAATTTGAAGATAAACTGTTTAGCTAATTAATCGTATTATTTAAATAAGGTTATTATGTATTTTTGCGATAACAATACGTAAGGTATAAACTCTATGTAATTTAAATTGCTACTATTAAATTCCTAATTAAATACTTGTAATATAAATGAGTTTCCTAATTAACTTAATTACAAATAAATTAAATCTTAAGCACGTAATTAATTAAAATACATTAGTTATTTAATTATTCTAACGCTTTTAAAGTCGTACAAATTAATTTAAAGAATTGTACGGGTTGTTCAATTTATAAATACAAATAATACGTGATTATTTAATTATTTTATTAACTAAACTTTTGTAATCGTAATGATTCGAAAATATTAATATGTTGTTAATTAATTGTCCTTTATTAATTAACAACATATTTTATTTAGAAATCATTTTCTTTATTTAAAAATTCTATTTACTTAACTTATAAAATTCTAATTACCTAAATTCACAAGCCCAATTAAAACTTACTCATTTTATATGTGGTTTTCGGTTTGGGCTTAATACCCAAAAACAATTATCTAATTAAGGCCGAGCCTATTAGGGAAAAGAGGTCCATCTCATTAAAAACATTTTATAGGGCCGGCCCCTACTTTAAATCACATAAGGCCCAATTCGAAAAGAGCCCTAGGCCCCTTAATTAATTCAATTACTCAAGGCCAATACCAAATCAATTATTTAAGGCCGGCCCCTTCCTAAAATTCCAAAATTCACAAATTCCCCTAAGTATCGCAGGTTTAACAGAGAGCAACACAAGCAAAAACAGAGGGGTTACTGGTACCCAATACCAGTAACAGCACTGGTACCACAACATAACAAGAACAAAGGAAGTAAAGGCCGGTACCAGCGGTATACTCATAACAGATTCGTCGTACCCGTTAACATCATCCCTTAACTCAATTAACGCAATCGCATCGAGAAAATCAACAACTCGTATGCGATATTTAACACATTGATTTCTACATCGTATTCCAATTTCCCGTTAAGGCAACAATTCAATTTTTGGTCAACACACATTGAACACAGTCACTGTGACTGCTTATCAGCACCGAGAGCATCAAGGAAAATCAAGAATAAAAATTGAGCTTCGGCACATATTCATCACAGATCCGCCTAGACAAGGCACAAGAAATACCACAAGAAACACAAAAATAGAAAGGTGTGCTAGAATTACCCGATAAGGCTCCAATAGAAAAAGGCAACGATATTGGCCGGCACCAAGGAGATGCCTCGCTCCCGGCTGTCGGCAAGAAATCAGTAAGCACACCCGGCACCAGAAATTACAACGAAAGGCACCAGTAGCTCCAAATGACACAAACCAGCACCAAAAGACAACAAGAACCGAAAGTACCAGCACACAAGATTTGAAACTCTAGGGTTTCGATTTGTATAATCAATCAGTGGAAAACGGAAAAGAAGGAGAGAAAGAGAAAAAGGTCTCAGCATATGAGAGTTCAAACCAAGTAAGAACCGAAAAACAAAATAGAAGAGAATGGGGTTACTTAAAGCCGAATAGGAGTTAATGCGGGGTGGACGGCCACGCTCTCTCAGAGAGTAGGCACGCACGCGGGTCGTAGAGTCGTCTCTGCCAGAGGCGGAGTAAATGCAATGCGACCTGGGCAGAGATCGTACGGGGCAAGGAAGAAAGAGCGGGGACACTCAATCGTCGCCTCATTCCTTCTCCTGGAAGGGAAGAAAAAGAGAGATCGGGGAGAGGATGGGGTTCATGGTCAGCGACAGAGAGAAGAGGGGTGGGGGTTCCCTGTAAGCGAAAGAGGGGAGAGGTGGGGTTACGGTATAGAGGGGAAGAAATGGAGGGGGGCTCCAGCGGCAGAAATAAAGAGACAGAGAGGGGAAAAGGCTTAAATGAAGAGGGGGCTGCTTTGAGATCCGTGCAGAACAAAATTGAACGGTTCAGATAACCCCAAAACAAAGGGATTTTATATTTATACTAGGAATCAATTGTATTTATCAAACAATTTGATAAAACTTGCGTTTAAGAACCGATACGAATTTTCGATTGATTATCGTGTTAATCTATAAAATTAAATTATAACCTCATCTAGTCAGAAAATTCCAAATTCGAATTTTATATTTCACGATTAAACGAAACAATTAAATTTTAATCAATTGACTAAGTTTTCAACGAGAATTTACATTTAAAATTCCTATAATTATTCGCTGGTATTATTTAATAATTTCGTTTAATTCTTTTTTATATATATTAATTATAATGATCATTAATTATGAGTATTCTTAATTAGGAAATTGTATTTACAAAATTGTATTTAAAATTTCGTAAATCCTAAATTGATTTAACATGCAATTTAATATAATCTAATTTGTAATATTTCACGAATTGTTCGTTAAATTAACAACATAACTATATAGTTTAATTATTTTATTTAATTATCTAATTTCGAATTTGTTTAGTTTTAAATTTAAATTTAAGATTGGTAGAACTGCAAATTGATTTAAATAATCAATTTATAAAATCTTCATCATCAGGTTAATTATTTAATCTTCGCTTTGGGTTAATTAATTAACCCAAGTTTTAATTAGTCGCAAAACTCGATCATTAGACTAATTAATTAGGTTTAAAATTTACGGGTTATAACACCAAATCTCTCAACCTCCACGTCATGCACAAAATCTGATTTCTTCTATCGATCTATATCCTATAATTAAAATTTTGCAATTTATTGTTAGTAAAACAAACAATACATATATATAAGTCAAGTGCAAATCAAGTGTACATGATAAAGGAATGTGGTATCTTCATTTACTGAATTGCATGCCAATCTAGCTATTTGCATTCAATTAATGTAGCATTGACAGATGCCAACTTGGGTCAAATTAATAAATATAGAGGTATTACTTCTTCCAACTACAACAATTGAGTTTAACCAAGCTATATGGCTTATAAGATCCCAACTGCTGCTACTACATGAAATAGATCTAGATCACAACTAAAATAGAAGAATTGCCACTAAAATAAACATATTTATGACATATTGGACAAAATTATCACTTGTGATAAATAGAAGAAATATCACTAAAATACACCACGGAGTAAGCTCCCTACAAACTTCTACTTATTAATGGAGATAACTCACCAAGTGGAGAAAAAATCGCCTAAAGGGAGCTCAGATCGCTAAAACCTAGCTTACAAACTAAAAAATTCGTTTACTGGGAGAGGTGAAGGCCTGGTGAGGTATCAGGATCGGACATATAAATAACTGATCTTGATATAACGTTATAAGTATCGGTTAAATAGATTCAGCCGATTCTGATATGGTGTTACTGATGTACAAACATCAAGATCGAACATTTGCTAAATAACCGTTCCTGATATACACACATCTAGAATGGTCGTTAATAATCTACCGTTCCGGTTTATCAGGAACGGCTCTTTATTAACGACCGTTCCTAATACCTCTTTCAAGGTCGGCTTTTTATTAACAACCGTTTCTATTTGTATCAATATTATTTTTTTAACATAACCGATCCTGATAGGGCGATACAAACTGTACATTCTCCACTAGTGTACTTTATTCGAATGAGTTCCTGAACCAATTCAAGAACTTAATTTAAATAAGGACCCATAATATCTAGCAATTGTGATGAGTTCCTGAACTTGCTTTGTTCCGACATGAGAGAATCATAACAAAGTTAGGTGTTATCAAATCCTGAATTGAAGAAACATGAAAGAATCATTCACATTTCTTCGTTTTATAGTTGGTGTACTAGTAGTTGTTGTTGTTTGCAATTAACAACTACAATTGCAGGTTACTGAGCTGCGTTGCGGTGGCGTGGTGGTTGGATGTATGTTTGATCACCGTATTGCGGATGCCTATTCATTCCACATGTCTTGTCAGCATGGGCTAATATTGCTCTTGGCCAACCTATCAAGATGCCATCCTTTAGCAACTCTCTCCTCTTTACTCGGCTCCTCCTCCATTCAAACCCTCTTGATCCCCTTTTGGCCAGAGCCGATAGCAGCAAGAATATATCTCGGAGAGAGCAGAGAAGAGGATAAATCTATTTCTTGTGTGGTGTCGTCGGGAAGAGGGTTTCCTGAGATCAATTTCGGTTGGGGCAAGGTAGCTTTCGGATCGTACCATTTTCCCAAGGGAGGAACGGCTGGGTACCTGATGCCAATTCCACAACCAAATACAGTTGATTGGGTGATTTATGCACATGTGGCGCCTAGCATTGTTGCGGTCATGGAGGAAGAGCCGACAATTTTCCATCGATTGACAACGGAGTATTTTCTTAGTGTTGATAAGTCGATTTAAGTGCTGCAGAGCAACAGTGATCCTCATGTTTACTCAAAAGTTATTATCTTTTTTTCTGTTAAGACTTACTTTATATTTATAAAGTTTTCATTTTATCCTCCATTAACAAAATGAAAAAACTATATATTATGTGTAAGAGAAAAATTCGGTGTTCTAATTAGCCAGTTTGTGAGGCAAATGATTTTGACTATACTAGAAAAATTCAGTGTTCTCATTAGCCAGCTTAATTTTTAAATACAGATGCATGTGGGGTGCTTTTCTTGGTATTTAAGCATAATCAAATTGCAGTCAAGGGGAAAAATAGTGCTGGAGTTGGTGCATTCAAATGGGATATTCTAACTGGTAATTTATTGTCGTATCTGATTCTGATCGATCAATCTTCAACTCATATTTAGTGTAAGGCCCTTAGTCAGTCAATAGCGGGTCCCACTCGATTAATTTAGTCAAGCATAATCAAATTGAGTCTCAACTTTTACCCAAAACCACAAAAGATGAGTCACCAAGAGCTGAATTTTAGGTGAGTTTTGAATTGGGAGTGCATTTGATGAAAAGACTTTGGGGCAACGTCTAAAAGGAGATGTGATCTATATAGGCATGAAGCACAGAAGTATTGGAATAGGAAAACAATTAAAAGGCGGCCCATAAATTTGGCCCAGCTGTACCTACCAATTCCAATTCCATTCCTTGCCATTGGGCCCAATTTGACCTACCAATTTTTCTGAGCAATATGTTTCTTATCAAATTTAAAAAAACTTGAGCAAAACTTTGATACAACTCTCTCTCTATATGTATCAAACCGACCATTGAGGCACAAACTTACTAAGATTTATTTTTTAGCATTTTTTTTTTATTTTCTAGTTGGGACTATGACTATCCCGTATTTTCTCCATCAACTCAAATTGAAAATGTCATGTTAAAAAACCTGCTAGGTGGATCAACCACACTTAAGGTGAAAGCATTCCAAAATTAATCAACCACACTTAAGGTGAAAGCATTCCAAAATCACTCAATATGTTAAAAACCTGCTAGGTGGATCAACCATCTACTATGAACCCCAACCTACACCAAATCCGAATTAATCCACCTCATTAGTAACAGTTCTTTCATCGTTCAATCTATGGAAAATCAAGTCCTGTGTATGTAGGCTAGCTATAGTAATCATCCAATCTAATGATATAAAATAATATGTATGTTGCGTGTAAGATATGTTTTTACTTTTTGTTTTTTTGTAATCAGAAAAATATGTATGATGCTATATTTTTTACCAGCGAGGAATTTGAAACATGAAAGTAGGTCTTGCTTAAGCTGCAATTTACCAATAAATGAGAAAGACTAACTTATTAACTATCATGTTAATTGTTGGAGAACAACATGTGACCAAGCAACAGAAAAAAGATGGCAAAACAGGGTTATCTTTTGATTTCAAATTTTTAATTCCACCTAGAAATGCTATTTGAATCCGCAATATTCATAGGTAAAGGTACCGGGTCTCCATTCTCCAACTTAATTATTTTTGTTTCTTTATCTAATTTAGTCTTATCTTAGTTTCTAGGCCACAATTGTGCATCTAACAAAAACAACAAAAGTGACTATGACCGTACCAATTCAGCATTGTACGTACTATGACAGCTCACACACCAAGTGTACTATGACAGTATCAGACGTATACATTTTTTAATGTATACTGTTGAATCTCTAAATTTCCAGATTTCAAATGGCTGTTATTCGACATGCATGTTCTGTTCTCTTCAGGTGTCTGAATCAGAGATCATTCCATAGACCCCGAGGTTTATTAAAAGTTCTGTTCCAAATGAAGGCTCTTGTGCATAAATACTCTATCTAAAAAAACGATCAAAGAAAATTGGATTAAAAACAAATAAAGAAGTATAATATTCAGTTCAACTTCAACCTCAGTGACCGAAGTTCAGTACCAGTACAGGCATGGCTGCATTGAAACAAGAAATTGTATTAGAAACGGAAGAAAAAAAGTGCAATCAGATGGCAGTTCAATTAATCTCAGTCCCCTAATTGCTGTCGTCAATTTAGCTTTAATAAAAAATTACGCATAAATTTGACATAAACAAATTGAAATACTACTGAAAAATAATGTAAAATACTAAAATTTCGTGAAATACTACTAAAGACCTCCTTTACTAATATTTTAAAATATTAAATCATGAAAATTTTTCACTATAGTGAAACCATTGGTCCATCACAAGGTTCAAAAGCTAGAAATAAACATAATATCATGTATTATTCTCAACAGATATGTTTATTTAATTTTTGATTCTTCACAAAGAAAATGACAAATTTGTTAGCGAAGAGGCATGCAACATTTGAAGATCTCTTAAAAAACTGTAATATTTTTAACTTTCTTCATTTCTATACATTATCCGAATCAATGCAAAAAAATGGTTACCGAACAGTACTATTCGATGTGGTTTGTGGGTCCAGAACGAGTGTGAAATTGTAATGGTTATGTGTGTCCAGAACGAGTCTCAATGCAGAAAACAAGCATACTCTAAAAAGAATCTGTCTTTTTACATTATCTCCTTCTCCTCCTATAAATACTCTCTAACACACACACACAGTCACACAGAAGCAAATTAAAATTCATGCCCTAAAAGATGAGTTCAGAGGCCAAGGGATATGAGGTCACGATAAAGTCAGTCGAGACGGTGGCGGCTGTGCTGCTGATGCAGGAGCACAGGCTGCCTCTATCAAACTTTGACCTCCTTCTCCCTCCCATCGATGTCGGTATATTTCTCTGCTTCAAGAAACCTGCACCTATTGCAGACACCAATGCTGCTTCTGTAGGGTTCACTACCTTTCCTGCCATTGTTGCGGCACTCAAAGCGGCTCTTGCAAAGGTCAGCTTAATGATTTTTGCAACTTGTAAAAAAATTTTAAGATGGAGAAAATTAGCATGGCCAACATTATAAATGTGCATTACATTTGATCGAAAAAAAAACTAAGTTGAAATACAAATATTGATGGTTATATACACTAGTAGGTCCTTGTCATATACTACCCTCTAGCTGGTGAGGTGGTGACTAACTCTGCTGGTGAGCCAGAAATACTGTGCAACAACAGAGGCGTCGATCTGATAGAGGCATATGCCGATGTGGAGCTAAGGGAGCTCAATTTGTACAACCCTGATGAGAGCGTCGAGGCTAAACTTGTGCCCAAGAAAAAAGGTGGCATTCTCTGCATTCAGGTTTGTAACATTTTTATCTCTCGCTACTCTTGTTAGCTAAGTTCATGTATGTGGAAAAGTATATCATCGTTTAGTATGATAATTTCTAAGCTCATGGATTTACACGTACTGAAACCTCTACCCCTAAACTGATAAACTTTGCTGCTATTGCCAATGCTATTAACGTAATAGATGAACTGAATAAGTACCGATTTTTCTTTTCAATAGCATTTACAAAAATAAAAATAAACACATGGCAACAATGGAAACGCTAGCAGCGTGAACCTTTTTTTTTGTTTTTTTTTGTTGCTTAGTACTCCGCTCAATTGCTGTGTTTGCTTCAGCACAAGCACAAGATATAATATGTTAAACTTTTTGCCAGTAACAAAATTGTACTAGAAATGAAAATGAGCAAGGTATTCTCAAAGTGGCAAAAGTATGAACAGGCTATACATTCTAAACCCAACAAATTGCAACAGAATCATTTTATTATATGTAAAAAATATCAATTGAAAGAACAAAGTGCATTCCAATTGAACTTATTCTCTGAGCATTATCCATTGTGCTCAGCAAACTTCATTTATTCTATCCAAATTTTTTTTTAAAACATAAACAAAGAAAGAAAATTTGGTCCTTGCATCAATTGCACCTCTATGTCCAAAATAACATAACTACTTACAAATAAAAAGGAAAAATAATAGACAAATATGAAGACTAGATGCCATCAGTATACTGACATCACTACCAGTTAGCATCTCCAATATTTTGCAGTTTTTTGTTCATCAAACAGGTTTTTCTTCCAGTCAAAAGAAGAAATCCAGCAACTTCTCCGGAGGGGGCGTGTAGATATGAACTTGAACTATTTCAATTAATTTTAATACAACGTCAATCAAACAAATATTATGAAAAAAAAAAACAACAAATATCCTGTAACAATTCAGATATCACCCAAACTACAATCAAACTATACTGGTATTGTCATGCATTTTAACACATGTTAGGGTGGGATAATTCTGTCATTTTTTTTTATTTTTTTGTGAGGGTATAATAAACATTATTTCTCTTTCACATTTCTTAGTTTTCTATTTGTTGTTGTTGTTGTTTCCAATTAACTACAATTATTGCAGATTACTGAGCTACGTTGCGGGGGCATGGTGGTGGGATGCATGTTTGATCACCGTGTTGCGGATGCCTACTCATTCAACATGTTCATATCAGAATGGGCTAATATTGCTCTTGACCAGCCTATCAACCGGGTGCCATTCTTTAGCAGCTCTCTCCTCTCTACTCGTCTTCTCTTTCATTCAGAGCCTCTTAATCCCCTTTTGGACCGACTTTTTACTCATTATTCACTCCATTCTGTTGTGAACCCATCAACATACTTCACCGCCCCAATCAATCGCATTTATTACATCCGAGCCATTGACATCTCCACCCTCCAAGAAATAGTCGGTCATAGATATAGCAAAATAATTTGTTTCACAGCCTATCTCTGGCAAATGTTGGCCAAATCAGCATGCCAGGGAGAAAAATCGTGTGATATGGGAATAGTCGTGGATGGACGCACACGCATGAAAAACGTTTACGGTGAAAAGTTCATGGAGAACTATTTTGGCAATGTTTTATCTGTACCGTTCGGGAATTTACGTGTTGAAACCTTGCTTGACATGAAACTTGCTGAGGTGGCAGATCAAGTGCATAACTGGCTATCACCAGCTTTAGCCGAGGATCATTTTGTCAGTCTACTAGATTGGATTGAGGCCCACAGGCCAGAGCCGATAGCAGCGAGAATATTTGTTGGAGAGAGCAAAGAAGACGATAAATCTGTTTCTTGCGTGGTGTCGTCAGGGAGAGGATTTCCTGAGATCAATTTCGGTTGGGGCAAGGCAGCTATCGGATCATACCATTTTCCCTGGGAAGGAAAGACTGGGTACCTGATGCCAATTCCACAACCAAATACCGGGGATTGGGTGGTCTATGCACATGTCGCGCCTAGCATTGTTGCAGTCATGGAGGAAGAGCCGACAATTTTCCATCGACTGACAACGGAGTACTTTCTTAGTGTTGACAAGTCAGCGTAAGTGAATATGGAGCAATACTGCAATAATAGTGATGTGTTACTCTTGTGCTTTCTTTCTAATTATAAGTTATATAAAGTGTTCAAAATAAATTGTAAATGAAAATTATTCTGTTTGTGTGTAAATTACTGTATCTATAATTTTATTTTTCTAGCTCAAATAAGATTATTTTAATATATTAATGGATATATATATATAAATTAAATATACACTACAATAATTTTTCATAATAATTGAACAAGATAAACAAGAAAATTAATGCCCTCCTGCCGACCATGAATTTCGGTAAGAACATGTGGGTGTCCCATTAGGGATAATCTATGTTGCACGAATACAGATATGAACATCCGGTAGAATATGAATAAATACAATATTTTTTAAATTTTAACAACACGATATGTTATAATACAATATGTTATATGCAATATTTTTAAATGCGGCCGCATGACTGCATATGCAGTCCAGTACTGTATTAAAAATATTATGTAGTCTTATACATGCGGATTTAAATATACGTTTAAGTAAATTAAATAGTTAAAAATAATTTACATCAAGCAGTGATGAAAATCTCACTCCTTTGGCCCCGGCTATAGGCCTATTAAAAACAAACAAACCAAAAACCAAAAGAAGTCTCTTAGGACTTTGGCCACTTCAACCAGCACGCTGTGATGCATAGTAGCATGCAAAATTGCGAACTCATGCAACGTAGAACCTGCCTCTATTCCTAACAATACTAAAGCCAAAGTTTTAATTTATTCTTGAAAACACCTTCTTGCCATAACCTTTGCTCTCAGCGCTTGATCTCCAAAAACCACCCTATTGCGTTCCTTCCAGATACTCCAAGTTGCGCGTATAAATGCTGCAGCCCATTCTTTTCGCGTCAATTGTGATCTTGCCCGCACCTGGTGCCAAGAAGCTGATCACACTCCCTGCAATGTCATTTGCTGTTTCATGATCGGTAAACCAAATAATACAGCCATCTCGTGCCATACTTCTTTCGCATACGAGTACAAATACAGAAAGTGTAAGTGTTGTTTCAAAAGGGCAATTGGCACATAGCACACACCGTTGATTGAAATTCATCCCTCTTCGTCTCCATACATTCTTGGTGAGAATTTTGCCTTGTAACACTAGTTATATAAAGATTTTGACCACTAGGCAGTTTCTTGGTGGTTTCTTTTCCTTTCTTCAATGTATTAGTTTTGTGAAACAGAAAGAAGAGAGATTAAGAGAACAAATTATATTGCAATCTTATTTTTCTTATTACAAGTATCCCTATTTATACTATAAGGCAATAAAAATTTAGCCATTACACTACACTAGTGGAAAAAGTACAATTAGTGTCGCCCCATCAGTGTCGGATTTAAGTCCTACCCGATACGGATATAGATCAGCAACGGGCACATTACGAAGCCGACCTTGATTTCACTTATCAGGAACGGTTGTATTTAAAAATGCGTTCTTGATAGTGCTGGCCAAATCAGGAACGGTCCTTTATAAAGAGGCGTTCCTGATTGTTTCTTAATAGGATCGGTTTTATAACAGGCGTTCCTGATAGGTAGTATTTTGTATCGGTCGTTTTAGGTGCGTTCCTGATTAGTAGTATTTGTATCGGTTGTTTAGGTGCGTTCCTGATTAGTAGTATTTTGTATCGGTTGTTTTAGGTGCGTTCCTGATTAGTAGTATTTTGTATCGGTTGTTTTAGGTGCGTTCCTGATTAGTAGTATTTTGTATCGGTTGTTTTAGGTGCGTTCCTGATTAGTAGTATTTTGTATCGGTTGTTTTAGGTGCGTTCCTGATTAGTAGTATTTTGTATCGGTTGTTTTAGGTGCGTTCCTGATTAGTAGTATTTTGTATCGGTTGTTTTAGGTGCGTTCCTGATTAGTAGTATGTTGTATCGGTTGTTTTAGGTGCGTTCCTGATTTACTATTTAATTTGACATATCATCACCATAATTTTTGTGTGTTAATTTAAATTTCAAGTTTTTAAAAATGTTCTTGAATCTTTTATCTTCTTCTATATCACATGGAGTATTTGTACGTGAATTAAAAATTATAAAATATGGAGTTTACTTGATACCGGATCAAAGGGTAAAAATATCAATATACATATTTAACTATGACTAACCTTGGATTTTTTTCTGTTATGTTGATGTTATAATAAAGAAACTCTAATTTTTTAACAATATGTCTTACTTGTGGTATTGAACAAGATCAGTATTTTCGACTTGTCATTTGGAGCGTAAAATAAAATTATTAATGTAGCATTAGGTGTTGTCATGATGAACGTGGCATCGAAATTCAATTTGTGAAAAAAAAAATAATAACACGAGTAATGAGCTGGAACCTGATTATATGAAATGTGATTTCAACCGGGATTTTGTGTCTATTGACAAATTTTATAAGGCAATCCAATTAAGTAATTTGTGGATATTTTACATAAACAATTAAGTCTTCCAAAATTTATAATATATTTTTAAACTTTGATTAGTTGTTAAGGAAGTACGTACATAAATAAATATGATAATTTAATTTATGTTAAACAAAATAAAAATAAAAATAAAAATATGTGCATTAGAAACTTAGAATTTTGTAAATTTAAATTGTAGATAGATTTTATGTTAGTCTTGAGAGGAAAGTGAAATTAATTTTACTTGAATATTTAAAAAAAATTATTAGGGATGTATAACTATTTGAGAATAAAAATTTGTGCATTGTGTATATTTTGTAAGATATTTAATAATTAAGTTTAATTGTTTAAATTGAATTTATAGATGCAATAAATATTTTATCGTTGTAATTCATAAAATATAAAAATAGGATTGGAATTATATTTGGTAAGACGTTCGTTGTATAGTGCTTAAAAATTTGTTAATGAGGGAATGGAAAACCTAGCTAATACAATGTAAATTACTAATTAATTGTTTTATTAAAAAATTGTAATGCTTGTTTATTAGAATGAACATATTCTATTTAATAAGTATGATTAGTAATTTACGTGATTAGTGAAATTTAGATAATTAGCATCAAATTTTGACTTTAATTAATTAGAAAATATTTTGTAATGAAAATTATATTAGTAATATTTATACAATAATTAATGTTATAACATGTTTATTGCTTAATTAAATGATTTTAACACATTATATTATATAACATTACATGCATATTGCATATATGACTCACATCTTCTATCATGAACATGAAACATAATCTCTTGTTTGATGAGTCTACTATAGCGTAATTTTGTGTACTATAGCAAAATCAGTCTACTATAGCGTAATTTTGTGTAGTTTAGTGTTTTTTTTACTGTATTTCAGCATAATTAGCGAAGTTATTGTAATTTAACGTAATTTAGTATAATTGAACATAATTTATTGTAATATAGTGTAATTCAACATAATTTCAAGTATTCTAGCGTATTTTAGTATAAATATGCTAATTATACATCAAAAGAAGTAGAGGAGGGATCAAGTTACAACAACTATTTTTTTCATTTTCAAAGTCCAAATCGTCGATCCAAACCGTTCAATATGATTATCTAAATAAAATGTGCTTGCAGATCAAATTTTACATTTTTTTGAATTTTTTACTATTTATTAAGATGGGTACAAAATTCAATGGTCTGAATATGACTATTTTTTGTAAAATACTTAATAAATAGTAAACAAATTCAAAAAAATGTAAAATTTGATCTGCAAGCACAGTTTATTGTGGAAATCATGTTGAACGGTTTGGATCGACGATTTGGACTTTGAAAATAAAAAAAAAAATAATTGTTGTAATTTGATCCCTCCTATATCGATATTGAGTTCAGTTCCGGGTATAATTAATAATTTGTATTAAACTTTGGATATTAATAAAAATGTCGGATCTTTCCGTGATGATTTCTCCAAATATGCTACTTTGGTCCCCTACGTAGCCCTGTTGTATGTTTTTTTTTATGCAATGCACAAATTAATTTCACTGCAAATTAGCAACCATGCAAATCAGAACCTTTTACAGACCAATGGTAGATGCACGGAGTCTTTGAGATTCGTCCCAGGTTAAACTGGACGGCTGGGATTCCTCATTTTCCCAAGCACAAAACAAAACCGAAACATTACCCACCTCATCGATCCGGACCTTCAACGCAAATCCAATCCACACCGTTGATTTCGAATCGAAGAGTGTGCTCAACACAGTCCACGGATCGAGCTCCCAATTTCCCCCGTCCACAACTTGCTATTTAGTCCGAACCTCAATAATAATCCCCGTCGAATCGAATCCAATTTAATTCTCTTCTATTTCTCTCGCTCTCTTCACTTCGACCAAATCAGCGACAATGTCGGGGCGAGGCAAGGGAGGCAAGGGGTTAGGTAAGGGAGGTGCAAAGCGCCACAGGAAGGTGCTCCGAGATAACATCCAGGGCATCACCAAGCCCGCCATCCGACGGTTGGCGAGACGTGGCGGCGTCAAGCGTATCAGCGGCTTGATTTACGAGGAGACACGTGGCGTTCTCAAGATCTTCCTCGAGAATGTGATCAGAGACGCTGTGACCTACACTGAGCACGCCAGGAGAAAGACTGTCACTGCCATGGATGTGGTGTACGCGCTCAAGCGCCAGGGGAGGACTTTGTACGGGTTCGGTGGTTAGTCAGATCTGGTGTTTCTTGTTGTGATGACGGGGAGTATTTTGATTGGGTTTGGTTATGGTGTTTGTGTTTGGGGTTGGATAGCAATAGGGATAGGGTTTAATTAGTATTTAGTGATTTCGTTTTGGTAGCGATATTGTACTTCTTGAACTTCTAATGTAAAGATGATCATGTTATTAGTGAAAAATTGAAACATTCAATCTTTAAAATCCTTCTCTGTTCTTTTGTTATGATGTCTTTTTGTTTGAGTAATTTCTAAATGCTTCTAGTTGGCAGATTTGTTGAATTAGTTTTCTCGATTATCAATTGCATCTATTAAATTTTGTTGATTTAAAAAGTTCTATTATTTTACCTGAGATTCGGTGCCTCCAGATTATAAAAGGCAAAATTCTTTGTTGGGTATTTAATGAATCGTAGTTAGCAAAATGAAACATTGAAATTTGACATTTCTGTTGTAACTTGTAATTAGCATAATGTTTTACTTTTAATAGTTCTAAAAACACAACAGTACAAAAGTCAAACGTGTATAGAATTAATTGATGTAAATTAAGCCCCTGGAATTTCTGCAACATTTATTAGTATACACGATGACAATAAACTAACCTAAATGGTCCGATCTACATAAAAATTTGCACATACGGTTTTGGTATCGCCTTTTAATAAGAACCTCTACTGATTTAGTACAATTTGTATCACCTTTTTATAAGACCCGTTACTGATTTAGTACAATTTGTATCGCCTTTCTTAATTAACAGTTCCAGATTAAAATCTGTATCGCCTTTTAATAAGAACCGCTACTGATTTAGTACAATTTGTATCGCCTTTTTATAAGACCCGTTACTGATTTAGTACAATTTGTATCGCCTGTTAATAAAGAACCGCCCTAGATTATAGTTAATCTGGATCGGCTTTGGAAAAATCCGTTCTTGATTGTCAACAATTAGTAACGGTAAATATAAATACCGATCCAGATTGAGGAATATTAGTAACGGCTAAAGCAACTGATCCGGATTGAGGAATATTAGTATCGGTTATTTAGCCGACACTGATTAGTCCAACTATCTGTAACAGCTGGGTCAGTGTCGCCCTGTAGTCCGTTCCTGATGTGCGTTTTTAACCGACCCTGATGTGCGTTTTTCCACTAGTGTATTCCCTATCCTATTAATTACAATGCACTTTTTTCTATTCTATTAATTATGACACTATTCCCTACAAACTAGCCGTTAACTTTCTATATTACAAAATAAATTTGAATCTGTTTTTATATTTCAACACTTCCCCTCAAGCTAGGAATGTATATATCGCACAATCCTAGCTTGCTTATAATTTTCTCAAATGGACTCGGGTCCAAGCCTTTGATGAAGATATCCGCAAGTTGATCTTCACTTTTTACATATGATGTTTCAATTTTCTTTGCTTGAACCTTTCTCCAATAAAGTCACAATCCACTTATATATGTTTTGTTCTCTCATGAAACACGGGATTTGATGATATGTGTCGTGTGTTATTCATGTTATACTAGTTGTCTGTCTTGTTTTACTGGTTGTCTTTTACATACTACCAGTTGTATTTAATCTTCTTCTAGATGTCTTTCGTCTTGTACTAGTTGTCTTTCAAGTTCTATTGGTTGTCTTTCACGTTCTACTGGTTGTCTTTCACGTTCTACTGATTGTCTTTCACGTTCTACTGGTCGTCTTTCATCTAGTACTAGTTGTCTTTCAAGTTCTACTAGTTGTCTTTCATCTTCTACTAGTTGTATTTAATCTTCTACTTGTTGTTTTTCATCTTCTTCTAGTTATTTTTCATCTTTCAGTGGTTGTCTTTCATGTTCTACTGGTTGTGCTTCATTTTCTTCTAGTTGTCTTTCATCTTCTACTAGTTATCTTTCATGTTCGACTGGTTGTCTTTCATCTTCTTCTAGTTGTCTTTCATCTTGTAATGATTGCCTTTCATCTTCTACTAGTTGTTTTTCATCTTCTTCTAGTTGTCTTTCATGTTCTACTGGTCGTCTATCACGTTTTACTGTTGTCTTTCATCTTCTAGTAGCTGTTTTTCATCTTCTACTAGTTGTTTTTCATCTTGTATAGGTTGTCTTTCGTTTTTTAGCAGTTGTTTTACATCTTCTTGTAGTTGTCTTTTATCTTGTACTGGTTGTCTTTCATGTTCTACTGGTTGTCTTTCATGTTCTACTACTGGTTGTCTTTCATATTTTTCTAGTTGTCTTTCACCTTGTACTGGTTGTCTTTCAAGTACTACTGGTTGTCTTTCATCTTATTCTAATTATTTTTCATCTTGTATTAGTTGTCTTTCATGTTTTACTTGTAATCTTTCATTTTATTCTAGTTGTATTTCTTCTTCCTCTAATTGCAGTTTATTTTCTTCAAGTTGTCTTTCATCATGTACTTGTTGTCTTTCATGTTCTATTTGTTTGTTTCATCTTCTTCTAGTTGTCTTTCATCTTGTACTTGTTGTGTTTCATTATCTTCTTGTTGTCTTTCATCTTTTATTGGTTGTCTATCATCTCCTACAAGTTGTTTTTCATCTTTCTTTAATTGTCTTTCATCTTGTATTGGTTGTCTTTCATCTTCTACTAGTTGTTTTTCATCTTCTTCTAGTTGTCTTTCAAGTGCAACTTGATGTCTTTCATCTACTACTGTGCCTTTCATATTCTTGTAGTTGTTTTTCATCTTGTATTGGTTGTCTTTCATCTTCTACTATTGGTTTTTCATCTTCTTCTAGTTGTCTTTCATCTAGTACTGGTTGTCTTTCATGTTGTACTGCTTGTCTTTCATCTAATACTGGTGGTGTTTCATCTTCTTCTAGTTGTCTTTCATTTTGTACATGTTGTCTTTCATGTTCTACTGGTTGTCATTCCTCTTCTTCTAGTAGTATTTCATCTTCCTCTAGTTGTCTTTCATCTTCTGCTTGTTATTTTTCATCTTCTACTTGTTGTTTTTTATCTTCTTCTAATGTTTTTCATCTACTAGTGGTTGTCTTTCATGTTCTACTGGTTGACTTTCATTTTGATCTAATTGTTTTTCATGTTCAACAGGATGTCTTTCATGTTCTACTGGTTGTCTTTTATCTTTTTCAAGATGTCATTCATCTTTTTCATGTTCTTCTAGTCGTCTCTCATCTTGTATCGGTTTTCTCTCATCATGTTCTTCAAGTTGTATTTCTTCTACCTCTAGTTGTATTTCATCTTCTTGTAGTTGTCTTCCATCTTGTACATGTTGTCTTTCATGTTCTATTTGATGTCTATCATCTACTACAGGTTGTCTTCCATCTTGTACTGGTCGTCTTTCATTATCTTCTAGTTGTCTTCATCTTGTACGGGTTGTCTTTCATCTCCTACTAGTTGTTTTTAATCTTCTTCTAGTTGTCTTTCATCTAGTACTGGTTGTTTTTCATGTTCTACTGCTTGTCTTTCATTTTTTACTGGTTGTCTTTCATCTAATACTGGTGGTATTTCATCTTTTTCTAGTTGTCTTTCATCTTGTACATGTTGTCTTTCATGTTCTACTAGTTGTCATTCCTCATCTTCTAGTAGTATTTCATCTTTTGTTTTTCATCTTCTACTTGTTATTTTTCATCTTCTACTTGTTGTTTTTTATCTTCGTCTAGTTATTTTTCATCTACTAGTGGTTGTCTTTCATGTTCTACTGGTTGACTTTCATTTTGATCTAATTGTTTTTCATGTTCAACATGTTGTCTTTTATTTTTTACTGGTTATCTTTTATCTTTTTCAAGATGTCATTCATCTTGTACTAGTTGTCTTTAATCTTGTACTAGTTATTTTTCATGTTCTTCTAGTCATCTCTCATCTTGTACCAGTTTTCTTCCATGTTGTACTAGTTGTTTTTCAGTATCTTCTACTTGTTATTTTTTATCTTCTACTTGTTGTTTTTTTCATCTTCTTCTAGTTATTTTTCATCTACTAGTAATTGTCTTTCATCTAGTATTGTTTTTTATCTTTTACTGGTTTTCTCTCATCTTGTACCGGTTTTCTTTCATCTTGTACTAGTTGTCTTTCAGTATCTTCTACTTGTTATTTTTCATCTTCTACTTGCTGTTTTTTATCTTCTTCTAGTTGTTTTTCGTCTACTAGTGGTTGTCTTTCATGTTCTACTGGTTGACTTTCATTTTGATCTAATTGTTTTTCATGTTCAACAGGTTGTCTTCTAGTTGTCTTTAATCTTTTTCTAGATGTCATTCATCTTGTACTAGTTGTCTTTAATCCTGTACTAGTTGTCTTTAATCATGTACTAGTTGTTTTTCATGTTCTCCTAGTCGTCTCTCATTTTGTACAGGTTTTCTTTCATGTACTATTGATTGTCTTTCATCTTCATCTAGTTATATTTCTTCTACCTCTAGTTGTATTTCATCTTCTTGTAGTGGTCTTTCATCTTCATCTAGTTGTATTTCTTCTACCTCTAGTTGTATTTCATCTTCTTGTAGTTGTCTTCCATCTTGTACATGTTGTCTTTCATGTTCTATTTGATGTCTATCATCTACTACAGGTTGTCTTCCATCTTGTACTGGTCGTCTTTCATTATCTTCTAGTTGTCTTCATCTTGTACAGGTTGTCTTTCATCTCCTACTAGTTGTTTTTCATCTTCTTATAGTTGTCTTTCAGCATGTATTGATTTTTCATCTTCTACTAATTGTTTTCCATTTTCTTCTAGTTCTCTTTCGTCTTGTACTGGTTGTATTTCATGTTGTACTGGTTGTCTATCATCTAGTACTGGTGGTATTTCATCTTTTTCTAGTTGTCTTTCATTTTGTACAGGTTGTCTTTCATGTTCTACTGGTTGTCATTCCTCTTCTTCTAGTAGTATTTCCTCTTCCCCTAGTTGTCTTTCATCTTCCACTTGTTATTTTTCACCTTCTACTTGTTGTTTTTTATCTTCTTCTAGTTGTTTGTCATCTACTAGTGGTTGTCTTTCATGTTCTACTGATTTATTTTTGTTTTGTTCTAATTGTTTTTTCATGTTCAACAGGTTGTTTTTCAAGTTCTACTGGTTGTCATTTATCTTTTTCTAGATGTCATTCATCTAGTACTAGTTGTCTTTAATCTTGTACTAGTTATTTGTCATGTTCTTCTAGTCTTCTATCATCTTGTACTAGTTTTCTTTCATATTCTATTGATTGGCTTTCATCTTCATCTAGTTGTATTCCTTCTACATCTAGTTGTATTTCATCTTCCTGTAGTTGTCTTTCATCTCGTACATGTTGTCTTTCATGTTCTATTTGTTGTCTATCATCTACTACAGGTTGTCTTCCATCTTTTACAGGTCGTCTTTCAGTATCTTCTAGTTCTCTTCATCTTGTACGGGTTGTTTTTCATCAACTACTAGTTGTTTTTTTATCTTCTTCTAGTTGTCTTTCATCATGTATTGTCTTTCATTTTCTACTAGTTTTTTATCTTCTTCTAGTTGTCTGTCAACATGTACTGGTTGTCTTTCATGTTCAATTAGTTGTCTTTCACATTTTACTGGTTGTCTTTCATCTCCTACCAGTTGTTTTTCATCTTCTTCTAGTTGTTTTTCAACTTTTACTTGTTGTCTTTCATCTTGTAGTAGCTGTTTTTCAACTTCTTCTAGTGGTCTTTCATCTAGTACTGGTTGTTTTTCATGTTCTACTGCTTGTCTTTCATGTTTTAATGGTTGTCTTTCATCTAATACTGGAGTTATTTCAACTTCTTCTAGTTGTCTTTCTTTTATACAGGTTGTTTTTCATGTTCTACTGGTTGTCAGTCCTCTTCTTCTAGGAGTATTTCATCTTCCTCTAGTTGTCTTTCATCTTCTACATGTTATTTTTCATCTTCTACTTGTTGTTTTTTATCTTCTTCTAGTTGTCTTTCATGTTCTACTGGTTGACTTTCATTTAGATCTAATTGTTTTTCATGTTCAACAGGTTGTCTTTTATGTTCTACTGGTTGTCTTTTATCTTTTTCTTGATGTCATCCATCTTGTACTAGTTGTCTTTAATCTTGTACTAGTTGTTTTTCATGTTCTTCTAGTCGTCACTCATCTTATACAGGTTTACTTTCATGTACTATTGATTGTCTTTCATCTTCATCAAGTTGTATTTCTTCTACCTCTAGTTGTATTTCATCTTCTTGTAGTGGTCTTTCATCTTCATCTATTTATATTTCATCTACCTCTAGTTGTATTTCATTTTCTTGTAGTGGTCTTTCATCTTCATCTATTTGTATTTCATCTTCTTGTAGTTGTCTTCCATCTTGTACAGGTTGTCTTTCATGTTATATTTCATGTCTATCATCTACTACATGTTGTCTTCCATCTTGTACTGGTGGTCTTTCACTATCTTCTAGTTGTCTTCGTCTTGTACGGGTTGTCTTTCATCTCATACTAGTTGTTTTTCATGTTCTTCTAGTTGTCTTTCATCATATATTGATTGTCTTTGATCTTCTACTAATTGTTTTTCATCTTCTTCTAGTTGTCTTTCATCTAATACTGGTTGTCTTTCATCTAATACTTCATCTAGTACTACTTGTTTTACTGCTTGTCTTTCATCTTCTAGTTGTCTTTCATTTTGTATATGTTGTCTTTCATATTCTACTAGTTGTCATTCCTTTTCTTCTAGTAGAATTCCATCTTCCTCTACTTGTCTTTCTTCTTCTACTTGTTATTTTCAATCTTCTACTTGTTGTTTTTTATCTTCTTCTAGTTGTTTGTCATCTACTAGTAGATGCCTTTCATGTTCTACTGGTTGACTTTCATTTTGTTCTAATTGTTTTTCATGTTCAACATGTTGTCTTTCATGTTTTACTGGTTGTCATTCATCTTGTACTAGTTGTCTTTCATCTTGTACTAGTTATGTTACAAGTTCTTCTAGTCGTCTATCATCTTGTACCGGTTTTCTTTTATGTTCTATTGATTGTCTTTCATTTTCATCTAGTTGTATTTCTTCTAGCTTTATTTGTATTTCATCTTCTTGTAGTGGTCTTTCATCTTCATCTATTTATATTTCATCTACCTCTACTTGTATTTCATCTTCTTGTAGTGGTCTTCCATCTTGTACAGGTTGTATTTCATGTTCTATTTGATGTCTATCATCTACTACAGGTTTTCTTCCATCTTGTACTGGTGGTCTTTCACTATCTTCTAGTTGTCTTCGTCTTGTACGGGTTGTCTTTCATCTCCTACTAGTTGTTTTACATCTTTTTCAAGTTGTTTTTCATCTTGTATTGGTTGTCTTTCATCTTCTACTATTTGTTTTTCATCTTCTTCGAGTTGTCTTTCATCTAGTAGTGGTTGTCTTTCATGTTGTACTGGTTGTCTATCATCTAGTACGGGTGGTATTTCATTTTTTTCTTGCTGTCTTTCATTTTGTACATGTTTTGTTTTATGTTCTACTGGTTGTATTTCTCTTCTTCTAGTAGTATTTCATCTTCCTCTAGTTGTCTTTCATCTTCTACTTGTTATTTTTCATCTTCTACTTGTTGTTTTTTATCTTCTTCTAGTTGTTTGTCATCTACTAGTAGATGCCTTTCATGTTCTACTGGTTGACTTTCATTTTGTTCTAATTGTTTTTCATGTTCAACATGTTGTCTTTCATGTTGTACTGGTTGTCTTTTATCTTTTTCTAGATGTCATTCATCTTGTACTAGTTGTCTTTAATCTTGTACTAGTTATTTTTCATGTTCTTCTAGACGTCTATAATCATGTACCGGTTGTCTTTCATCTCCTACTAGTTGTTTTCATCTTCTTCTAGTTGTCTTTCATTAGGTATTGATTGTCTTTCATATTCTACTAGTTGTTTTTTATCTTCTTCTAATTGTCTTTTATCATGTAATGGTTGTCTTTCATGTTCAAATTAGTTGTCTTTCACATTTTAGTGGTTGTCTTTCATCTTCTACTAGTTGTTTTTCATCTTCTTCTAGTTGTCTTTCATCTAGTACTGGTTGTCTTTCATGTTCTACTGCTTGTCCTTCATGTTTTACTAGTTGTCTTTCATCTAATATTGGGGCTATTTCATCTTCTTGTAGTTGTCTTTCATTTTGTACATGTTGTCTTTCATATTCTACTGGTTGTCATTCCTCTTCTTCTAGTAGTAATCTTCCTCCAGTTGTTTTTCATCTTCTACTTGTTGTTTTTTATCTTCTTCTAGTTGTTCGTCATCTAGTAGTGGTTGTCTTTCATGTTCTACTGGTTGACTTTCATTTTGATCTAATTGTTTTTCATGTTTAACAGGTTGTCTTTCATGTTCTACTGGTTGTCTTTTATCTTTTTCTAGATGTCATCCATCTTGTACTAGTTGTCTTTAATCTTGTACTAGTTGTTTTTCATGTTCTTCTAGTCGTCTCTCATCTTGTACCGGTTATCTTTCATGTTCTATTTGTTGTCTATCATCTACTACAGGTTGTCTTCCATCTTGTACTGGTCGTCTTTCTTTATCTTCTAGTTGTCTTCGTCTTGTACAGGTTGTCTTTCTTCTCCTACTAGTTGTTTTTCATCTTCTTCTAGTTGTCTTTCATCATGTATTGATTGTCTTTCATTTTCTACTAGTTGTTTTTCATCTTCTTCTAGTGTCTTTCATATAGTACTTGTTGTCTTTCATGTTCTACTGCTTGTCTTTCATGTTTTACTGGTTGTCTTTCATGTTCTACTGCTTGTCTTTCATGTTTTACTGGTTGTCTTTCATCTAATACTGGTGGTATTTCATCTTCTTCTAGTTGTCATTCATGTTCTACTGGTTGTAATTCCTCTTCTTCTAGTAGTATTTCATCTTCCTCCAGTTATCTTTCATTTCTACTTATTATTTTTCGTCTTCTTCTACTTGTTGTTTTTTTTATCCTTTTCTAGTTGTTTTCATCTACTAGTGGTTGTCTTTCAAGTTCTACTGGTGGACTTTCATTTTGTTCTAATTGTTTTTCATGTTCGAAATGTTGTCTTTCATGTTCTACTGGTTGTCTTTTATCTTTGTCTATATGCCATTCATCTTGTACGAGTTGTCTTTAATCTTGTACTAGTGTTTTTTGTGTTCGTCTAGTCGTCTCTCATCTTGTACCAGTTTTCTTTCATGTTCTATTGATTGTCTTTCATCTTCGTCTAGTTGTATTTCTTCTACCTCTAGTTGTATTTCATCTTCTTGTAGTTGTCTTTCATCTTGTATAGGTTGTTTTTCATGTTCTATTTGTTGTCTATTATCTACTACAGGTTGTCTTCCATCTTGTACTGGTCGTCTTTCATTATCTTCTAGTGGTGTTCATCTTGTACGGTTGTCTTTCATCTCCACTAGTTGTTTTTCATCTTCTTCTAGTTGTCTTTCATCATGTATAGGTTGTCTTTCATCTTCTGTTAGTTGTTTTTCATCTTCTTCTAGTTGTCTTTTAATCTAGTACTGGTTGTCAGTCATCTTCTTCTAGTTGTTTTTCGTCTTATACTGGTTGTCTTTCATCTTATATTAGTTATTTTTCCTCTTCTTCTAGTTGTCTTTCATCATGTAATGGTTGTCTTTCATGTTCTTTTAGATGTCTTTCATCTCCTACTAGTTGTTTTTCTTCTTCTTCTAGTTGTTTTTCAACTTTTACTAGTTGTTTTTCACCTTCTTGTAATTGTCTTTCATCTTGTACCGGTTGTCTTTCATGTTCTACTGGTTGTCTTTCATGTTTTACTAGTTGCCTTTCATCTAATACTGGTTGTATTTCATATTCTTCGAGTTGTCTTTCATTTTGTACAGGTTATTTTTCATGTTCTACTGGTTGTCATTCCTCTTCTTCTAGTTGTAATTTTTCTTCCACTAGTGGTATTTCAACATCTTCCAGTTATTTTTCATGTTCTATTTGTTATTTTTCATCTTTTCTAGTTGCTTTTCATCTACCAGTGGTTGTCTTTCATGTTCTACTGGTTGTCTTTCATCTTCATCTTGTTGTATTTCTTCTACCTCTAGTTGTATTTCATCTTCTTGATGTTTCATTCCTCATCTTCTAGTTGTATTTTTTCTTTCTCTAGTTGTATTTCATCTTCTTCTAGTTGTCTTTTATCTAGTACTTGTGGTCTTTCATTTTCTTCTAACTGTCTTTTATATTCTACTAGTTGTCTTTCATGTTCTACTGGTTGGCTTTCATCTTATCCTAGATGTCATTCATCTTGCACTGGTTGTCTTCATCTTTTACTAGTTGTTTTTCATTTTCTTTTCTAGTTGTCTTTCATCTTGTACCGGTTGTCTTTCATGTTCTACTGATTGTCTTTCATCTTCATCTTGTTGTATTTTTCGACCTCTAGTTGTATTTCATCTTCTTATGTTTGTCTTTCATCTTATACATGTTGTCTTTCATTATCTTCTAGTTGGCTTTCATCTCATACTGGGTTGTCTTTCATCTCCTAATAGTTGTTTTTCATCTTCTTCTTTTGTCTTTCATCATGTATTGGTTATCTTTCATCGCCTACTAGTTGGTTTTTTATCTTCTTCTTATTGTCTTTCATCTAGTACTTAGTCTTTCATGTTCGACTGCTTTTCTATAATGTTTTACTAGTTGTCTTTCATCTAATATTGGTTTCTTTCATCTTCTTGTAGTTGTCTTTCATCTTATACACGTTGTCTTTCATGTTCGATAGGTTGTCTTTCATTATCTTCTAGTTGTCTTTCGTCTTATAATGGTTGTCTTTCATCTTATCCTAGATGTCATTCATCTTGCACTGGTTGTCTTTCATTTTCTTCTAGTTATTTTTCATTTTCTTCTAGTTGTCTTTCATCTTGTACCGGTTGTCATTAATGTTCTACTGGTTGTCTTTCATCTTCATCTTGTTGTATTTGTTCTACCTCTAGTTGTATTATTTCATCTTGTATTGGTTGTCTCTCACCGTCTACTAGTTGTTTTTCATCTTGTTCTGGTCTTTGATCTAATACTGGTAGTCTTTCATTTTTGACTGTTTTTCTATAATGTTTTACATGTTGTCTTTCATCTAATATTGGTTGTCTTTCATATTCTTCTAGTTGTCTTTCATCGTGTACATGTAATCTTTCATGTTCTATTGTTTGTCTTTCATCTACTATAGGTTGTCTTTCATCTTGTACTGCTTGTCTTTCATTATCTTCTAGTTGTCTTTCATCTTGTAATGGTTGTCTTTCATCTCCTAATAGTTGTCTTTCATCTTCTTCTAGTTGTCTTTCATCTTCTTCTAGCTATCTTTCATCTTCATCTAGTTGTATTTCTTCTACCTCTAGTTGTATTTCATCTTCTTCTAGTTGTCTTTCATCTTGTACAGGTTGTCTTCCATGTTCTATTGGTTGTCATTCATCTACTAAAGGTTGTCTTTCATCTTGTACTAGTTGTCTTTCATTATCTTCTAGTTGTATTTCATCTTTTATTGGTTGTCTTTCATCTCCTAGTAGCTGTTTTTCATATTTTCCTAGTTGTCTTTCATCTTGTATAGGTTGTCTTTCATCTTCTGTTAGTTGTTTTTCATCTTCTTCCAGTTGTCTTTCATCTAGTACGGGTTGTCTTCCATCTTCTACTTCTTGGTTTTCATCTTCTTCTAGTTGTCTTTCATCTAAACTGGGTGTCTTTTATGTTCTACTTGTTGTCTCTCATCTACTATTGCTGACATTCATCTTCTTCTAGTTGTTTTTCATTTTGTATTGGTTGTCTTCCATCTTCTACTAGTTGTTTTTCATATTTTTCTAGTTGTGTTTCATAGTGTACTGGTTGTCTTTCGTGTTCTACTGGATGTCTTTCATGTCTTACTGGTTGTATTTCATCTTCTTCTAGTTGTCTTTCATTTTGTACAGGTTGTCTTCCATGTTCTACTGGTTGTCATTCCTCTTCTTCTAGTTGTATTTTTTCTTCCTCTAGTTGTATTTTTCATCTTGTTTTAGTTGTCTTTCATCTTGTAGTGGTTGTCTTTCATCTTCCACTAGTTGTTTTTCATCTTCTTCTAGTTGTCTTTCGTCTTGTACTGGTTGTCTTTCATTTTTTACTAGTTGTCTATCATTTACTACTGATTATGTTTCATCTTCTTCTAGTTGTTTTTCATCTGGTACTAGTTGTCTTTGATCTCCTACTAGTTATTTTTTTTCTTTTTCTAGTTGTCGTTCATCTAGTATTGGTTGTCTTTCAACTTGTACTAGTTTTTTTTTCATATTCTTCTACTTGTCTTTCATCTAGTACTGGTTGTCTTTCATGTTCTACATGTTGTCTTTTATGTTCTATAGGTTGTCTTTCATAGTCTACTGGTTGTCTTTCATCTTCTTCTAGATGTCATTCATTTTGTACTGGTTGTCTTTCATCTTTTACTAGTAGTTTCTCATCTTCTTCTAGTTGTCTTTCATCTTCTAGAAGTAGTTTCTCATCTTCTTCTAGTTGTCTTTCATCTTATACTAGTAGTCTTTCATGTTCTACTGGTTGTCTTTCATCTTCATCTAGGTGTATTTCTTCTACCTCTAGTTGTATTTCATCTTCTTCTAGTTGTCTTTCATCTTGTACTAGTTGTTTTTCATGTTCTATTAGTTATCATCCATCTACTACATATTGTCTTTCATCTTGTACTAGTTCTATTTCATTATCTTCTAGTCGTCTTTCATCTTGTACTGGTTGTCTTTCATCTCCTACTAGTTGTTTTTCATCTTCTTCTAGTTGTCTTTCATCTTCATCTAGGTGTATTTCTTCTACCTCTAGTTTAATCTTCTTGTAGTTGTCTTTCATCTACTAAATGTTGTCTTTCATCTTGTACTAGTTGTCTTTCATTATCTTCTAGTTTTTTTTCATCTTGTACTGGTTGTCTTTCATCTCCTAGTAGTTGTTTTTCATCTTCTTCTAGTTGTCTTTCATTTTTTATAGGTTGTCTTTCATCTTCTATTAGTTGTTTTTCATCTTCTTCCAGTTGTCTATCATCTAGTACTGTTTGTCTTTCATCTTTTACTTGTTGTTTTTCATCTTCTTCTAGTTGTCCTTCATCTAAACAGGGTGTCATTCATATTTTACGTGTTGTCTCTCATCTACTACTGCTTGTCTTTCATCTTCTTCTAGTTGTTTGTCGTCTTGTATTGGTTGTCTTCCATCTTCTACTAGTTGTTTTTTATATTTTTCTAGTTGTCTTTCATATTTACTGGTTGTCTTTCATGTTCTACTGGTTGTCTTTAATATAATATTAGTAGTATTTTATATTCTTTTAGTTGTCTTTCATTTTGTATAGGTTGTCTTTCATGTTCTACTAATTGTCATTCCTCTTCTTCTAGTTGAATTTTTTCTTTCTCTAGTTGTATTTCATCTTTTTCTAGTTGTCTTTTATCTTGTAGTGCTTGTTTTTCATCTTCTACTAGTTGTTTTTTATATTCTTCTAGTACTGGTTGTCTTTCATTTTCTTCTAGTTGTATTTCATGTTCTACTTGTTGTCTTTCATCTACTACTGATTGTCTTTCATCTTCTTCTAGTTGTTTTTAATCTGGTACTAGTTGTCTTTCACCTCCTACTAGTTATTTTTTTTCTTTTTCTAGTTGTCGTTCATCTAGTATTGGTTTTCTTTCAACTTTAACTAGTTGTATTTCATATTATTCTAGTTGTCTTTCATCTAGTACTGGTTGTCTTTCATGTTCTATAGGTTGTCTTTCATGTTCTACTGGTTGTCTTTCATCTTCCTCTGGATGTCATTCATCTTGTACTGGTTGTCTTTCATATTTTACTAGTAGTTTCTCATCTTCTTCTAGTTGTCTTTTATCTTATATCGGTTGTCTTTCATGTTCTACTGATTGTCTTTCATCTTCTTCTAGTTGTATTTCATCTTCTTCTAGTTGTCTTTCATCTTGAACTAGTTGTTTTTCATGTTCTATTAGTTGTCTTTCATCTTGTACTAGTTCTCTTTTATTATCTTCTAGCGTCTTTCATCTTGTACTGGTTGTCTTTCATCTCCTACTAGTTGTATTTCTTCTAACTCTAGTTGTATTTAATCTTCTTGTAGTTGTCTTTCATCTTGTACATGTTGTCTTCCATGTTCTATTGGTTGTCCTTCATTTACTAAAGTGTCTTTCATCTTGTACTAGTTGTCTTTCACTATCTTCTAGTTGTTTTTCATCTTGTACTGGTTGTCTTTCATCTCCTAGTGGTTGTTTTTCATCTTCTTCTAGTTGTCTTTCATTTTTTATAGGTTGTCTTTCATCTTCTGTTATTTGTTTTTTATTTTCTTCTAGTTGTCTTTCATCTAGTACTGGTTGTCTTACATCTTCTACTTGTTGTTTTTCATCTTCTTCTAGTTGTCTTTCATCTAAACAGGGTGTCTTTCATGTTCTACTTGTTGTCCCTCCGCTACTACTGCTTGTCTTTCATTTTCTTCTAGTTGTTTTTCATCTTGTATTGGTTGTCTTCAATATTCTACTAGTTGTTTTTCATATTTTTCTAGTTGTCTTTCATGTTCTACTGGTTGTCTTTCATGTTCTACTGGTTGTCTTTCATGTAATACTAGTTGTATTTTATCTTCTTCTAGTTGTCTTTCATTTTGTACATGTTGTCTTTTATGTTCTACTAGTTGTCATTCCTCTTCTTCTAGTTGTATTTTTTCTTTCTCTAGTTGTATTTCATCTTCTTTAAGTTATCTTTCATCTTGTAATGGTTGTTTTCATCTTCTACTAGTTGTTTTTGATCTTCTTCTAGTTGTCTTTCATCTAGTACTTGTCTTTCATTTTCTTCTAGTTGTTTTTCATTTTCTACTTGTTGTTTTTCATCTACTATTGATTGTCTTATATTTTTTTCTAGTTGTTTTTCATCTCCTACTAGTTGTTTTTCATCTTCTTCTAGTTATCGTTCATCTGGTATTGGTTGTCTTTCAACTTCTACTAGTTGTTTTTCATCTTATTCTAGTTGTCTTTCATGTAGTACTGGTTGTCTTTCATGTTCTACATGTTGTCTTTCATGTTCTACTGATTGTTTTTCATCTTTTCTAGATGTCATTCATCTTGTACTGGTTGTCTTTCATCTTCTACTAGTAGTTTTTCATATTCTTCTGGAAAGCGGCCTTAGTTCTTGTTTTCTTTTTTGGGTTGAAGCACTCTTAATTTTTGGGCATTTAAATTACCTTCTTGCATTCAATAATTGAGCTCAGTTGCTTTCAGAAGCAGTACTGATTATGACTGTATCTGGCCTCTTCTCGCATTCAGTAATTGAGTCCAGTTGCTTTCAGAAGCAGTACTTTTTTAATCTATGAGTTAAGAACATTTGAATTATTAACGCCATAAGTATGTATTAAAATACTTGAAGAATTTTTTTTGCACTTGTGCCTCCGGTGATCAGAAAATCAAGGACCTCTGATCTCGACTTGTGTATATTAATTTCTGTAGTATAACAGAATTTCTTACAATTTGAGGTTAGAAGCTGTTTGCATATAATTACTAATTTAAAGAGTTACTGAAAACAGAGAACAGTTAGTTACAAATTCAAAATTTTAAAGCTAAGTAATATGAACTGATGTGTAGCATTCTTAGGGAGTATTTATTTTATACATATCAGTATTTAGAAGCATTGAATTAGGGGGTATTCGATAAATTTCAGTAAAATTTGTACAAGTTAATTTTTTATTTTATATGCACCCAGTTTGAAATAAAAAATGCATCAAATTTGTAATTTTATAATTTTCTGTAATTTTTTTGAATTGTTATTTGATAATTCTTATTATACAGAAATGGCGGATAACGAGGGTCCGAATATAAATTGCTGGAGTGTGACATATTTTGCAATTTTAATTGTATGTTGTGACATATTTTGCAACCTCTCAAGTTTTAATTTTTACAACATGTTTTACTTTTTGGTGGATCAATAAGTTATTTACTTGAGTGACGTGGAAGAATCAGAGAACGTGCACATATGAACTTCGTCCCATCTGTCTTATTGGTCAGAGTTGCAGTTTTATCTATTTATTTGAAAAAAGTTATCCATCAACTCCATTTTTAATGAGAGTTTCGTTTCCATATAAATTTTTATAATTTTCGAACTAATGTGTACTATGAATGAAGCGGTCAAAATATAAAGGATTTTGTGCGTATTTTAATGAACTATTTTATTAAAATCTTTGACTGCTTGACTTAGCCTGATAGTAAATATATTTGAAAATTATTAAACTTTATATAAAAAACGAAGTTCTCATTAAATAAATCTGTTTGAACGGTTTGGATTTATCGTTTGAAGCCGATTCGATAGCTTTTGGAGACCGAAAACATATTGTTGAAATTCTAGACAAAATGCGTTAGCCGGACTATATATGAGTCCGGCTAACACAATTTCTCTAGTATTTCAACAATATACTTATGGCCTCCAAAATCTATCGAATCGGTTTCAAACGAAAAATCCTAACCATTCAAACCGATCTTCTTAATGTGAACTTTGTTTTCATATAAAATTTTCAAAATTTTCGAATTTATTTACTGTAAGTCAAGTCAAGCAATCAAAATATAAATGATTTTGTAAGTATTTTAAATGCACTATTTTATTACTGAGTATATTTATATGCTGTTTATAGGCATGTTTATCATGCTGTTGAAGATCCTGCCGATATTTTTATTAAAACCCCCAAAAAAAAACAAATTATCAAATCTGCTCCCACTTCAACTTTATTTTTTTTTCTACCCTAACCGCCCGTGGGCTGGGCGGTCCACTTTTTCCACCTGACCGCCCAGCTGCCGGGCGGTCCACTGTGCATATTTTTTTTTTTTTTTTTTTTTTTTTTTTTTTTTTTATAAGATTAGATTAGATTAGAGACAATATGAATATCAAGATACTGAATTCTTAACGCTAAAAGTTCGAATTTTTTTTGTAAATATTAGTTAGATTACTTCTTTGAAGCATATTTATACTAAAATATGCTAAATTACTTGGAATTATGTTAAATTATGTTGAGTTACACTATATTAAGTTAAATTACACTAAATCACATTACATTACGCTAAAATACGGTAAATTACATATGAATAGGGACGATATCTTCACTGAAAAGGCGAAAAACGACGACGAAATGAAAATCTTAAGTTATACTAAATTACTCAATACGCTAAATTACTTAAGTGAGTTATTCTCAAGCTTTCCGAAAAGTGCTCATTTGCTGAAATCGGACACTAAAATACGCTAAAATATGCTAAAATACGCTAAACTACGCTAAAATACGCTAAATTACTCAATACGCTAAAATACGCTAAATTACTCACTACGCTAAATTACTTAATACGCTAAACTACTCAATACGCTAAAATACGCTAAATTACTCAATACGCTAAAATACGCTAAATTACTCAATACGCTAAACTACTCAATACGCTAAAATACGCTAAATTACTCAATACGCTAAACTACTCAATACGCTAAAATACGCTAAACTACTCAATACGCTAAAATACGCTAAATTACTCAATACGCTAAAATACGCTAAATTACTCAATACGCTAAACTACTCAATACGCTAAAATACGCTAAATTACTTAATACGCTAAACTACTCAATACGCTAAAATACGCTAAATTACTCAGTACGCTAAAATACGCTAAATTACTCAATACGCTAAACTACTCAATACGCTAAAATACGCTAAACTACTCAATACGCTAAACTACTCAATACGCTAAAATACGCTAAATTACTTAATACGCTAAACTACTCAATACGCTAAAATACGCTAAATTACTCAGTACGCTAAAATACGCTAAATTACTCAATACGCTAAATTACGCAGTACGCTAAAATACGCTAAATTACTCAATACGCGAAATTACGCAATACGCTAAAATACGCAATACGCTAAAATACGCTAAATTACTCAATACGCTAAAATACGCTAAATTACGTTGAATTACACTAAATTACGCTAAATAACAATAACTTCGCTAATTATGCTGAAATACGGTAAATTACGCTAAACTACGCAAAATTACGCTAAAGTAGACCAATTCTGTGCCATCTTTCATGAATCATAAAAAATAGTAAAAAAATTCCAAAAATAGTAAAATTGGTATTCTACAAATTCATTATGTAACTAATTTACTGAATTACTTGGATTGAATAATAGAAATGAAAATCTTAATCGGACACTTCAACTCAAGTTTTGAGGGTCTTCTCTTTGTTTTTTGGCGATTCTGAATTTTGGAATCCGAAGCATTGCCGGCACGGACGCATGCGTATTTTCTCAAGCTTTCTAAAAAGTGGTCATTTGCTGAAATCGGACACTCGAGCGCCGTTTTATGACCGTTTGAAGTTTCGCCGTCGTTTTTCGCCTTTTCAGTGAAGATATCGTCCCTATTCATATGTAATTTACCGTATTTTAGCGTAATGTAATGTGATTTAGTGTAATTTAACTTAATATAGTGTAACTCAACGTAATTAACATAATTCCAAGTAATTTAGCGTATTTTAGTATAAATATGCTTCACAGAAGTAATCTAACTAATATTTACAAAAAAAATTCGAACTTTTAGCGTTAAGAATTCAGCATCTTTATATTTATATTGTCTCTAATCTAATCTTAAAAAGAAAAAAAAAAAAAAAAAACTAGCGGACCGCCCAGCTGCTGGGCGGTCAGCTATGGAAATTGGACCGCCCAGTTGCTGGGCGGTCAGCTATGCACAGTGGACCGCCCGGCTGCTGGGCGGTCAGGTGAGAAAAGTGGACCGCCCAGCCCACGGGCGGTTAGGGTAGAAATAATTATAACTTTGGAGTGGGAGCAGATTTGATAATTTGTTTTTTTTTGGGGGTTTTAATAAAAATATCGGAAGATCCTGTGGTGCTAATTAATCAACAATATCGATCAGTAGACCATAGCTTGTACTGCGATCCCATATGAAAAGATTGATGAAAGTAATTGATTTGTCATATATATCTATATATTACAAAAACTCTCCATAACGGTGAGGCCCACATAGGTTGTCATTTCTTTATACATTGATCTCCCACACATCTTCTGTTATTTTATTTGAATTGATTAAATTAATAATTTAATGTCGGAATATTGCGAAAGTATGGTAAACTGTTTCTATGGTCGTCGACAATGTCAGATTATTTTAACGGCGGTTTAAAGTACCTTACAATCCGGCTAATTCAATTTTAATTGAATTTATTTTGAATTATTTCTTTACTATTCGAATTTTTTGAATTTTTGCTTACATAATCTTAAGCGTAAGTTTTGTAATTCGGACAGTAAATTTTGTTATACAGAATACAAAGCGACAGTAAATTATATTCTCAATTGAAAGTTGTAAATCATATATATCTCTGGATTTAGTAGAACTTTAGGGAACATCATATATATTATTTTCTTACTATTTTCACACACAAAAAGAAAAATTTCTGTTGTTTTATAGAAATAAAATCTAGTGATGATGATTACTAATTTATCTGCAACCATATATGGTTTTCATATAAACTTTACACTTTAGATAATAGAAATGCTTTAAATACTTTCGCCAATCTATAAGTGCAGAATTTGATAACTATATTTTAGAATATTTTCATTATCTGTTCAGCCAAGTCAAACAACATTCTTTGGTTAATTTTTTTTTGTCAATTTCTCTTTGATAATTTTACGTGCAAAATTGTTAGAGTGACTTGGTTAGACCTAGTTAGATTTAGAAGCAATTAAATTTATTGAACAAAGAAAATTGAAATTATTTTCACCATTAGAAAAAACGAATATAGAAAAAAAACCGTTGAAAATTTATTAATTGAATTTGTATAATAATAAAAATTTTGATGCCATTTGGCAAATAAACTTTCAGGTTCTTCGGTGAAACATAGCCATTAAATAAACTGATAAAAATAATATATCAAAATAAAAAAACAATGCCATTACTGGCGCAATATTACTTTCCCTTTTATCAACGAAAAATATAATTAATTATTAAAATCCTAACAAAACCGCTTAAATAATTTCTTAGTTACATTATTAACGGTATAAAATTTATTTCCAATAAATTTTGTTTTATGCAAGGGCTAATCTGAATTTCATGTAATAATTGCCTCTTTTAATTCAATTGTTAATCACCATAATTATCTTCTTAATGTTCTTAATTATGTCTCTAATGATCAGAAAAATGAATAGAGAACGCAAGCAGTGTACGTAGATTCTCAAGAAACATTGTCACTTGTATAATCAGAAAATGCAAAGCCATTTGTTGTGTCTCATCAATATTAAACTGACTTTAGATTTCAATGATTTAATTTCTTATATTGAGGGAAATCAAAATCAGATTTCTAACTCATTATTTACTATCCGGTCATTATATTCAATTTTAAAACTGAATATTCAATTGCAATCTGAGGCATTATTTTAATATTTTTCATGGTTAAAAAGTAACTAAAATATACATTCATGTCGAGATATTTTGTTCTTAAGCACCTATCAAATCAAAACAATCTTTATAAAATAAAATATAAAAAATAATTTATTGTCCCTATCGTTATTACAAATCCCTATCCATCTCATCTACAAGTATGAGGCTAAAGCTGATCGGTGAAGCACAACCATTCATCCGGGCATTTTTCATCTTCACAATTTTCTCGTGTTTGCCAAAGGGCCTTTCCTAAAAAAAAAAAAACATTTTTCTTGTGTGATCGAGGCCCACGTGTCTGGTCTAACATCTAAATCATAATAAAGACACTTTCTAAAATTCAATAGGACAATGACATTTTTTCCAACTCCAATGTTTGTTAGAAAAGAATACTAGTGAATGTAAAGTAAAACGATTTAGTAAACATGTAATTTGTATTTTGTATTTGACTAATGCTATATTTTTAGTATGTTGATTATTGGTATTTTGTCCTATGATTATTGGAGTTCGGATTGTTTCTTAATTGACCAGCCAATATAATATGGTCGCTGGCCACATTACCAAAAAAAAAAAAAATCCGTATAAAAAATTATGAAGATCTGAATTGTTGGATTGACTTTAAATGACGAATCTGAATTGTTCAAACCCGTCTACCTTACGAGTGATGCGTCTACATTTAAAAAGTTTAAAGTTTCGAATTAATTTTGTATAGAGTCAAGTGGTAAAAAAATATTTAAAAATAAATGCATTAAAATTAATATATAAACCTTCTAATTTTGACTGCTTGACTTTATACTAAATTAATTCGAAAGTTAATTTTTTTTGCATATAGACGTATCACTCGTAAGGTAGACGGATTTCAACAGTTCGAATTCGTCATTTGAAGCCAATTCAATAAGTTTTAAAGTTGAGTTCACAAAAAGATTTGATGAACTCAGGAACACCCTAGTTGTACTCTGTTTCAAATGTCCAACTAGAGTGGGAAAAACGTGCCGTGCCGTGACTAACATGCCGTGACTTTGGTCTCGTGCCGTGCTGTGCCGTGACCAAGTTAATTTTTCACGTGCCGTGCCGTGACCAAAATGTCAATGGGTGGTCACGGCACGTGAATGGTCACGCCACGTGAGTCACGCCGTGCCTAAACGTGCCGTGACCATACGTGACTCGCGTGACCCACGTGACCATTTAATCATAATTTAGATTAGTTTATTCAAGATTTACCATTAAATCAATATCTAATGGTTCTAATTACACGTGACTCGCGTAACTACGTGTCGTGCCTTGCCATGACTAAATTTTTCACGTGTCGTGCCAAAGTTTCAAAAGATGAGCACGGCACGCGAATGGTCACGGCACGGGACACGCGAGTCACGGCACGTAAATGACACGCGTGCCGTAACCGTGCCGTTCCGTGACGGAGCCAGCTCCGCCGTGCCATTTTTCCCACTCTATGTCCAACCTTGATTAGACTTTTTGTACTAGTGAGGGATAGTAAATAAGATCATGCTGTGGTAAGACACGTCACCAAAGAGCATGGCCCTGTGTTGTAACTCACGTGGTACTGCTATTTTTTTTCAGGTGTTGTGACCACCTTCTGAGAAAAATGACATGGTATGGCAAGTAAACTAGCATGATCTGGATGTGAACAACATGAGAGACGACATGGCATGATATGTGATCATGTTTAATATTATATTTTTGTAAAAGAAATCAAACTTTTGACATTATTTTTTTCTAATTTTTACCTAAAAAACTTAAAATTAGGAACAAAAAAATAGTTAAGATTGTACCGCTGATCTGCTAGACAGTTTTGTTTAAGATTCATGCATGATTGAAGCTCTGATTCGGAAAAATAAAAAAGAAGTTAAACAAAGTATAAAATAGTCACATCTTTTCTAGGACAATTAATATTTACGGAAATAAATCTGCTGTTATTCCGATCACAACCGTTCAAGCTTTTCCATGAGTTAATTTCAAAAAAGTAAGTTTTTTATTTCCAATATTTACTGTTGAATCTAATTTCCAGATTCCAAAAGGATATCAACTGGTATTTTTGTCCGTCTGACACTCCCCTTGTTTGCCTCATGATGTTCTGTTTTACCACGAATTGGGACAGTTGTGTTCAGTGCTGTTCGCAGTTATATGTCTTAAATCTCAGTGACCTAATATCAGTACCAGTACAGGGTATAGCCGTATAGCAGCATTGAAATATGAAATTGGATTAAAACCGGATTCACACACAAAACACAAACAAACACACGCACTCATGATGTTCTGTTTTCCCACGAATTGGGACAGTTATGTTCAGTACTGTTCGCAGTTATATGTCTTAAATCGCAGTGATGTAATATCAGTACCAGTACAGGGTATAGCCGTATAGCAGCATTGAAATATGAAATTGGATTAAAACCGGATTCACACACAAAACACAAACAAACACACGCAATCATCATGTTCTGTTTTCCCACGAATTGGGACAGTTATGTTCAGTACTGTTCGCAGTTATATGTCTTAAATCTCAGTGACGTAATATCTGTACCAGTACAGGGTATAGCCGTATAGCAGCATTGAAATATGAAATTGGATTAAAACCGGATTCACACACAAAACACAAACAAACACACGCACTCACACAGTCAATATATAACTCTAAAACAATCTGTCCGCTTACATCATCTCATTCTACCTCCTATAAATACGCTCCAACCTAGCTAGGTTTAGTTAAGGTAACCGCCCAGACCACAAACACACACAGAGAGTCACACATAAGAAAAAACACACGCCATAGAAGATGAGTTCAGAGACCAAGGGATATGAGGTCATGATAAAGATGGTTGAGAAGGTGGCGGCCGTGCTGCCGGTGCAGGAGCACAGGCTGCCTCTGTCGAACTTCGATCTCTTTATCCCTCCCATTGATGTTGGTATTTTTCTATGTTTCAAGAAGCCTGCACCAATCGCTGACACCAATGCTGCCTCTGTGGGGTTTACTACCTTTCCTGCCATTGTTGCAGCCCTCAAAGCGGCTCTTGCAAAGGTCACCTTAATTTCATTAGTTTGCAACTCTAAAACTCGTAAAAATGGAGAAATTCAACAAGACCTACATTTATATATGTGTATTACATTTGATTGAAAAATCTAATTTGAAATAGAGATATTGATGGTTATATATGTACACTAACTAGTAGGTCCTTGTCATATACTACCCTTTGGCTGGTGAGGTGGTGACTAACTCTGCCGGCGAGCCAGAAATACTGTGCAACAACAGAGGCGTTGATCTGATAGAGGCATATGCCGACGTGGATCTAAGGGAGCTCAATTTGTACAACCCTGACGACAGTGTGGAGGCTAAACTTGTGCCCAAAAAAAAAAGTGGCATTCTCTGCATTCAGGTTTGTTAAATAAATTGATAGTCAGGTCACATTGTGGTCATGCCGTGACTACACGTCACATGATGAAACATGACGTGACTGATCTCGTTTAATTATTGTTTTCAAGTTTTAAGTTAGTTCGAAGTAAATAATAACAAAATATATCAACAAATAAGAAACTATTACGAAATAAATTATAATTAAAAAATAATGTTAAAAAAATTGGTCACGTAACTTGACCGTGTCAATTTGTGTGACGTGACATGACTAAGTTAGTGAAGTACAATCACGTCATGTGACATGATCACTAGTAATGACGTAACTAATCCATCTTTATTACTACGCAAATTGCTCTGTTTGCTTCAGCACATGCACAAGATATAATATGTTTTACAAACGTTTACCTGTAACCGACAAATTGAACTGGAAATGAAAGTTAACAAGGTACTTCTCAAAAAGACTAAAGTATGAACAGGCTATACATTCGAAACCCAACAAATTGCAACATAATCGTTCTATTTTCTGTAAAAAAAACAATTGAAAGAACAAAGTACATACCAATTGAAGTTATCCTCTGAGCATTATTCCTTGTCCTCAACAAACTTCGTATTGCATCCAAAATTTATAATTAAAAAAACAAAGAATAAGAAAATTAGGTCCTTGCACTGCACCTTTATGTCCAAAATAACATAATATAATCAAAGTACTACTTACAAATAAAAAGGAAAAATAATACTGACATCAGTATATATACAAAAAGTAAGTGGTAACCAGACACTGAATAGAAAGCATGGTTTGGAAACTCAGCCGAGTCAACTCGGTATCGGCCATGTCCGGTCCGAGTTTCACCCGAGTATCGCGTCCGTGTGATTTTTTGAGCAAAACTCGGATGAACAGTGTTTGACTCGGCCGAGTCAACCTGAGTCTGGGAGAGTCTGGGCGAGTCTGACCGAGTATGGCCGAGTCAACAATTTTTCAATTATTTTTTTTCAACTTTTTCAATTATCTTTAAATATTTCCGTTTCTTTTTACTATTATTTTTCTGTAACTCGTAACTCTGTAGGACCCCTTTCATTAATAGACAATGCCTACAGCAAGATTCTTTTAATATAGAGGTTGAACGATATCGTAGAATAAACAGAATAGTGGTGATATTGTTGTACAGAGCCAAAAAATGAACAGTGGTGAAAATTGAGTTGTTGTACAGAGCCAATATTTTGCAGCTTTTTGTACCTCAACGTTCTTCTTCCAGTTGAAACGATGGAAGAAGAAATCAAGTAAATTCTCCAGAGGGGGCAGGGTAGATATGCACTCGAACTGTTTCAATGATTTTAGTTAGAACTATCAGACAAATAATATTACAAAACAAAACAGAACTATCATAATTTTGTTGAACTGTTTCAATGATAATAACTTCTTAAAATAAATATGCAAGGACAAGAATATTTTTTATGATAAATGGTTTCTATTATTCCCGTGTCTTAGTTTTATTGTTGTTATTGTACTTGTTGTCATTTGCAATTAACTACTATAATTGCAGGTTACTGAGCTGCGTTGTGGTGGCGTGGTGATTGGATGCATGTTTGATCACCGTGTTGCAGATGCCTACTCAATCAACATGTTCATGTCAGCATGGGCTAATATTGCTCTTGGCCAACCTATCAATGGTATGCCATCCTTTTGCAGCTCTCTCTCCGTTACTCGGCTCCTCTTTCATTCAAACCCTCTTGATCCCCTTTTCGATCAACTTTGTGCTCCTCTTTCACTCCATTCTTCTCTGAACACATCAATATCCTTCCCTGCTCAAGTCAGTCGCATTTATTACATCCGAGCCGTTGACATCGCCAAACTCCAAGAAATAGTCGGTCATAGATATAGCAAGACAATTTGCTTCACTGCTTATCTCTGGCAAATGTTGGCCAAATCAGCCAACCAGGGAGAAAAATCATGTTCCGTGGGATTAGTCGTCAATGGTCGCAAACGCATGAAAAACACTAACGTTAAAATGTTCATGGAGAATTACTTTGGCAATGTAATATCTGCACCGTTTGGGAATTTACGTGTTGAAACCTTGGTTGATATGAAACTTCCTGAGGTGGCAGATGAAGTGCATAAGTGGCTATCACCAGCTTTAACCGAGGATCATTTTCTAGGTATGCTAGAATGGATAGAGGCCCACCGACCTGAGCCGATAACAGGGAGAATATACCTTGGAGAAGAAAAATCTGTTTCTTGTGTAGTGTCGTCGGGGAGAGGGTTTCCTGAGATCAATTTTGGTTGGGGCAAGGCAGCTTTCGGATCGTACCATTTTCCCTGGGGAGTGAAGGCCGGGTACCTGATGCCAATTCCACAACCAAGTACTGACGATTGGGTGGTTTATGCACATGTGGCACCTAACATTGTTGCAGTCATGGAGGAAGAGCCGACAATTTTCCATCGACTGACAACTGAGTATTTTCTAAGTGCTGACAAGTCAGCCTAAGTGACGTGGAACAATAGTGAAGAATAGATGAATAAGTGGTATGTAATCTTATTTTAAGATGAGGGCTAATTGTAATAATTTTTGAAAAAAATAAAAAAATAAAGGACAAAATAAAAAATTTCAATTCATAGGAGTGACTTAGCTCCTTTCCTTTGAACTATTTTCCGCTACTACTTGAATGTAATATTGATGAAATATTGATGATAATCATATATGTTTTTTTTTTCTTAGTTTATATAATGTGTTTGAAATAAATTGTAAATGACAATCACTCTGTCGGTGTGAAAATTAGCGTATTTATAATTTTAATTTTGTAACTTAATTTTTTTAATAAATCAATGAATATATATATAAAAATAAAATATACACTACAATTCTTCTTTAAAATTAAACAAGATAAACAAGAAAATGCTCTCCTGCCACCCATGAATTTCCCGTTAGGGATAAGCAATGGTGCACGCATATGGATAATTGCCAGTTCAGAATCAGAACAAATTTATAATAGAGGCCCACTCAGTCTTTGTCTAATTGAATTTTAGTTGATGCCAAGTCACAATTTGTATGGACTTCCGTTTTATTAATAGTTTCTGTGCAAGTAATTTAATTACGGTGACCACAAAAGGTAGAGAAAAACGAGATTATTTTCAAGATTTTGAAGATGATAGTTTCTTACATGAAATATTTGTTGTCGACCAGATCAAACAGTAAACTCGCGTAGACATTTGCAAAACTGAATTTAATAGTTTTAAATCAACAATAATATCTTTAGAGACTGAGTTGGAGAATAAAATAGGTTGGCCAAATTTTTTATGATAGGACATAATAGTAATATTATTTCAAAATGACAAAAAAACACATTTTGAAAAAAATAAAAATTAAGCCAAAATAGGTAAGTGCCTCCTCTTAACCTCATGTGCCTTGGCCACTACATATCAAGAAGTCTTCTATTTCTTAGGGATACTTCACTCCATGTTGTCACATAAATTGGGGGTAATTATAAGAAAGTTTTTTCTCTTGGACACAGATCTAGTATTTCAACTTTCCAAATTCCAACATAACAAAGATAATTTTTAATCAGTTTTTATTTTCAAATGTTTTCAAACTGTTTCGTTGCTTAAATTGTTTCTCTCCCAATAATTGTGTGAACAGAAGTAACTTCATTGAACTTTTGTAAACAAATTTAATTATTTGTTATTGTTTAGCAGACTGCTAGCTGGCAGACTACAAACCAAGCAAAAATAAACTTTTGACTATATTTCCGTAGAATACACAAGTATAATTTGCTCTTTAAAAAAATTACAGTGTTATTTGTTTTTCAAAGTAAAGATTTTTTTTAATTTAAATTGAGTAGACTAAAATATGTTATGACATGATACTTGATAATGGCTTATATCAAATATATATTGAAGTCAAACAGTTTTTTTTATCTTTATTTTTTGTCTTTATTTAGTCACATATTTCTTTTAATAAATAGATATTCATGATGAATCAATAATTTCATTGGAACAAGAGGTTCAAAAACTTGAATTGCTTAATTTTATGTATAAAACTCATGAAGATCTACTCAATAATGTTAAAACATCTTTTTTTTTTTAATAAAATTCCGTAGGCAGTGTTAAAACATTTTACTTGGCTAAAGATGCACATTTTCACTTTTTTGTTTGAGAAGAACATGGAAATTTTTAATAAATAGCGGTGCCCACGTGGAAACATAGAGGAACCAACCAAGTGGGGTCCGGATATCCACACATTTTTTCTTCGACTGATGTGGTAGAAATTTATGACAATGGCTTATTTGTCTGTATTTAATTGGCAACGCATTATTATATACCTAAATTTTTTTAGTATAAGATCAAAAATCTCAGTTGTCTCTAAAGGCTCAGCAAAAGAAAAAAAAAAAATTGCTGCGTCAAATTTTGTGGCATTTTCTCTCGAACACAGTATTTCAAGTTTCAAAATTCCAACATAACAAAGATAATTTTGAATTTTTTTCAGTTTCATTTTCAAATTATTTCAAACTGTTTCTCTGCTAAAATTGTTTCTCTCCCATTAAATGTGTGTACGGAAGTTCATTGAACTTCTGTAAGCAAATTTAATTAATTTTTTTTTTGTTTAGCATACTACAAATGGTGGGGGGGGGGGGGGGGGGGGGGGGGGCTCAATGACACCCTTATATTTATTTACCCGATTCGTATCGTATTCGAAAAAGCCGGTAAATATAATATTTTTTCCGTTAGCTTATTAAGGTTAAAGATTTTTTTTCGTTAATCATAACGGGTAAGGGTACGGGTAAAGACCGTTTCTTACCTGTTATCCTATAAGATAATTTAAAAATAAATAAATATGTAGATATGTAATTTGTATAGTGATCAATTATACATGATATAATAAAGTTTTGTACTTTACTAAATTTTCATAAAACAAATTAGTTGTATTCATTATTATTATTTTTTGTTCTTGTTTTCAAATGTATTTTATAAAAAGCACAAATCGAGATGTCAATAACACTTTTTTATTCGTTTACCTGACCAGTACCGTATTTGAACAAATGAGTAAAGGTAAAAGATGTACTCAATAATGTTAAAGCATTTTACTTAGCTAAATGATATACATTATATATTTGTGGTGCAATGTTTCAGAAATATGTGACTTTACATAGAGATGATTAATATCGTGATGTACATATAATGCATGTGCCATTGATTAGATGAAAGAGTAAAGACAATAGAGACATATTAAATCAATTGTCTTTTTCAAATTTAATTGGGATAATAGAGACATATTTGACAATTAAAATATGTAACTTAATAATGATCACACAATCAGAAAGCGTCTGTCGTACGTTATCTATGACCAGTGTTCTCTTCTGTAGCTCTCACCGATATATATTGAGTGTTAATAATATGTAATTCAAACTGCAATATCATGTGAAATTAATTTCAAACGTACTGTCATAAAAAAAAAAAAATCCGAAATCTGGGTAATTGAATTTGAAATAAGTATTTAATTATCGCATCTCGCAAAATGTGTATGATATGAATTTAGTCATGATGTTACTTGGTAACTCAGGAATTCATATCACTGACGGTACCGTAATAGGGAATCTTTTACAATTACTTGATCTGGACCGTTCTTTTTAACTTGGCACGAATCTCAAAGCCCAATAATAATACTGCCTCCTCAGTCAGCCCGAATCCCAAACCAGCTGAGAGTTAATCTCAAACCGTAAATAGCTAATTGTAAAAGGGAATCTTTTACGGTACCGTCGAGGATATGGATCCGGTAACTCAGTGCCATGTTACTTGTACGATTGAATTCTAATATAGGCGCCATGGCGTACGACACGCATATTCCAAATATTGTTTTTGCGAGACTTGACATGGCGGAGGTTTTGCTTTTTAAATTGATGTAAACTTGCATGACCAAATTTTTTTAACAGAAATGTAAGTGGTGTAACCTAAACATAACCTACGGGGAGGAAAAAAGAAGACTAAAAAATTGAAATTGTGAAAATAAGTATCCAATACAAACAAACAATTTTTTTAATTAAAGTGAGGTAAAATCCTCATTAGTTTTTATTAGAAACAAATGGAGTCTTACAAACTCATGATACCAGAGGTACTAGTCACCAAAATTACAAGTTTAAAGCGTCCAAAACATAGAATATTACATAACAAACTTTCCCAAAGAAAACATGATGTTCCTTAAAATTTCTATAGCTCTGTCAGATCCTCAATAGCCACGTCGACAGACCATGTTGCCATATCTTTCTGTGTCACATGATCCATTCTTGCAGTCGAGTTCCACATATGAAAATGCAAGAAAGTCAGTAGGTTATAACGGTACCCGAAAATTAATCCGCGACTATTCGGTTAGCTGAAAATATTGTCCACAAACTGTGCAACTATTAGCAACACAAGTTTCCAACAATACACAAATCCAAGAAGTGTTTTCTTATCATAAGAGTAAAGGTAATAGTCAGAATATTTCACCATTTATACCAAAAGTTCGAGATCATAGAGTAGCACAATTGAAGCGTGGTGATTTGCAGGATTTATGTACGTACCCATGATCTAATGCATCCCAAAAGTGTTTTTATAGTGATAGTGTTGAAGCGGTGAAGGTAAAAGGAAATGGGCCAAGGCCCATATTGTTTTCACGGAAATTCATTTCCAAATGAATTGAAAATGGAGAGAGAGAAAACAAGAGTGAGCCGTGACCTCTTTCACTACAAGAAAATGGAATAAAAGCGTGGATATCACCTTTTATCGCCATGGGTATTGTAACTACCCACGCTGATAGTAGAACGATGGGATTACATCCAATCTACCTCGGTAAAACAGTGGTATCTACCCTCGGCGATAATATTTATCGGAACTTTTATGGATTTAATTTTAACCGTACAACTATTCAAGATATGTGGATATTGGATGTTGTATACATTTGAAAGATAATACTCTACTAAAGCCTGTCAAAGGTATCATCTTGTGGGTAATTTGGTTAGAAAAAAAATAGAATTTGTTTTAACAATGCTAATTGTAGATCTGTACAGAGTATTGGCTGCTAAAATTATTTCTTTAGCCCCTTTTTTTGTGTAAAAGTAGGTGACGCGAATTCGTTCCAAAATCTACTCCACGCGTACAGGTTTTGTTTGGTTTAGTGAGATATTCAACATTAAAAAGGAGAACATGCTCTCATACCACTTGACACAAACTTGGTTCCAAATCTTGACTCCGCTAGTGACGGGTTATGAAAATGGTTCAATAGAATTAGAAACAAATATTGTGCTAAGTAGAAAAGTATAAAAGAAGAGAAATCTTAGAAGAACATATATTTGATTCAACTCCTTTTCATCTCATACAACATTCTCCTTATATAACACATTACATGCAACATTGGAAATACTAAAACATTAATTGCAACATAGAAAATATGCAAACATAAATATCATAGAAAATATGCAAACATAAAAATTATAGGAAATTTGCAATCTTAGGGAATATGCGAACATAAATTACTTAGGGAATGAAAATGCAAAGACCATCTTAGAAATGCATCACTTTATGACATCTTGGAAACATCTTCAAGTGGATCTCATCTTTATTAGCATCCGCACGCTTCTCAAAGTGAGTCCGAACCCGAATCCGAGTACGAGTCGATTTGGTTTTCGTAATTAATACTCCCCCAGTTAATGAAAGCTCGACCTCAAGCTTGTATTTTCACCTTGAGTTGGGCTCTTATTCTTCTTATCTTTTTAGACTTCTTTAAAATTGTACATTTTCCACTAGTGGAAAAACACATATCAGGAACGGTTAAAAACACGCATCAGGAACGGACCTAGAGGCGACACTGACCCAGCTGTTACAGATAGTAGAACTAATCAGGAACGGTTGTTTGATATAGCCGATACTGATATGGACAATCAGGAACGGTTGTTTGTTATTAGCCGATACTGATGTTGATAATCAGGAACGGCCTTTAAGAACAACCGATACTGATTTTAACAATCAGGAACGGCCTTTTAATAAACAACCGTTACTGTTCATATATATATATATATATATTTTTTTTTTTTTTTTTGCAAAATGTGGGTATTCGCATGAGCTAATTCAAATATCACATTTAGATCAATAATTAATATGCCACAATCACAAACAAAAGACATCAAACAAGTTAATTGCCATAAAAAAATATCCAAATTTAATTCCATATATCCACAAAACACACAAAAGACACAAAATTATCCAAGTTAATTGTCATAAAAAAATCTATTTACTTGACTTAAATTAAAAATGCTTCTCTTTCTTACAACCTATAACTAATATGAAGGATAGTACCACCCGAGAAGAAATGCCATTCAATTGACGAGACCTATTCAACGTAATCAACCTCACATTGCCACTTCACCCAATTTGCATTTTTGGCTTCTCTGCCTTCCTCTCTCTTTTCTGTTACTTTAAACAAATAGAAATGTGTACTTAATTGAGTAAAATAGATTAAAAGATGATAGGGTATGGAGATTGATGTGTAATCACATCCCTTAGCAGCTGACAGTTTATCGGTTTCTGGTAAGACTGATTTCAGGAGTCATTTCCCAGAGATTGGCTACATCAAATTTGCATTTATTTTTATGAACATGCATGTCAAGGTGTCTATTACATGCTCGAGAAGTTTCAGATCCATTGAAGGTCCAGAGCTATGTCAAATAAGTGATTTTATAAGAGGGTATTTGCTGGTATTTTCTGAGTTTAGCTGCTGTCATCAGCCAATCTTTAAAATTTCATTCTGGACAATCTACAAAGCCAATTTTTTTGTTCTTTTTATGGAAATGTAAAGGAAAGTCTAAACTACATGCTTGACAAGTTTCAGGATTTTTGTAGTTTTCTAACTATTTTTAACAGATGTTTGAATGCAGGGGCAGATTGGTAAAAGATGCAGAAAACAGCATTTTTTTGCATTTTCAGAAAGCAAACTTTAAAAATAGCTAGTAAATCATAGAAAAATGCTATGAATGTAAAATTTAGGTCTAAAGTGTGTGTTTTTGAGTCCTCTATCTGACTGTTCAAATAAATTTTTGGGTTGGACTTCTGATCAGCCTGCACTGGCTGATCTGTCACAGAAGGTCATTTGGGGTTACCCATATTAACCTTTTGAGGACAAATCTGGTTATGCTGAGAGAAATGTACGTACTGAGTTCTTTTTCGAAAGTTCAAAAACTAAAATTCAAGGATCAATTTCGTGCAAATGAAAATCCAAGAACTAAATTATTACATTGGGATGTTCAACCGCCAAAACCTGAATTTTTCCCTTTAAAAAACTTGGAAATTTAATAGCCGGTCTTTCCAAATTAACTAGATAGACTAGAAAAGCACAGCATAAATCAAAAGCTTATATGAATGAAATTATCACCTTAGTAACTTTGCATGTTCACCGGTTATGGTGGTCTCAGCAGGGATGGCCAACTGCTTTCTCACTATGTGACAGACCATGTCAACTGTCTCCTGCTTGGCCTACAAAAAAAATGATGAATATATAGATAAAGGAGCAACAGCACAATTGCAATAGAAAGCTATAAACACGTACATCGCAGGAGATGCTAAGGCTCAAGGAAAAAGGGAAACTCCTCTTTTGGCCGAAAAATGAAACCGAGTTCAAACTGGAGGCTCCATTTGGAGCCGCACCATGGTTTTAGAGAGACGAAAAGTGGAATCGAGTTCCTATTGAGAGAGAGAGAGGGCCCGAGAATTTAAGAGAGGAGCGGCTATTGGAGAAGCGGCCGGTGTTGAAATCTCGGCCGTATGGGAGACGGTTGGCTCGCTAGGTGGAGGAGTCGCCTTGATCGGGCGAGTGTGAAGAGGTGGTATCGGACGAGTCGCCTCGCTAGGCGGAGGAGTCGGAGTCGCCTTCATCAGATCGGAGTCCGAGTCCGAGAGAGAGAGAGAAATTTGAAAATGAAAATGAACCCTAGGCGGAGGAATTTGAGAAGCGGACCATGTAATTTGAGAAGCGAAATGAAAATGAGGAGCGGGAATGAAAATGAGAACTTGTCATTTTCGCGAAATTCTGATATTAGTTTTAATACAGGGCCTATCAGTATCGGTTAAATAAAAGGCCGTTCCTAAAACTATCAAGAACGGTTATTTTAAAGAACCGATCCTAATGCAGGAATTATCAGTGTCGGTTAAACAAATAGCCGATCCTAAAAACAATCAAGATCGCTTGTTCTAAAAGACCGATACTAATAACGACACAATCAGGATCGGTTTATTGTAAAGAACCGATCCTGATTCGGCAAGCGCTTTTAGTATCGGTTGTTTATGTATAACCGACTCTGATAGTCTCTTTCAAGATCGGTTGTTTATAAAGCCCGATGCAGATATATATCAGTATCGCATTTATGAAAAGTCTGTTCCTAATAGGCCGATCCTAATGTGCGTTTTTCCACTAGTGTTCATACCTAACTGTTGAGAATGCACACGGAAGCGCTCAAGAAGTAATTTTATCAAACACCTTGCGGGCATACACCAATACCATCAATCAAATAAAGAAATATGAAAGTCAATCAAGAAGCCAACACAAACAAGCAATCAAGCACAAGAAAATTAAAAGAGAGACAAGATTTTACGTGGAAACCCTTTCAGGAAAAAACCACGGGAGCACACGGCGCAACTTCACTATATCAAATAGTCTTTACAAATACAAGGAGATAATCAAGCCATTATCACTCTATATTTCACTCTCTATTACACTCTCTTACAATCTCATACACTAATCTACAAGATTCTCAAGTGTATTCGGTAGATTGTTACAAAGAGAGCAAAACCTAGAAAATATATGGCTTAGAGAGGAAGGCACCAAAGAGGTCACGGCTCACTCTTTTTTTCTCTCTCTGTCTCCGTTTTCAATTCATTTGGAAATGAATTTCCTTGAAAACAATATGGGCCTTGGCCCATTTCATTTTGTCTTCACCACTTCAACAATCTCCCACTTGAAGAAAGCTCCTACTTGATCTCACAAGCACCGCACCGCGCTCCAAACCTGAGTTAACCCAGATCGCCTCCTTATCTGGAGACACCACTTTCGTGAACATGTCGGCAATCTTCTCAATCGCATGAACCTTCTCCACGATCAATTGAAAACAATCGAGCACATCACGAATGAAGTAGCATCGCACATCTATGTGCTTCATTCTTGAGTGATACGCCACATTCTTCTCAAGGTGTATAGTTCTTTGATTATCACAATGCACCTCATACTCATTTTGGTTCAATCTAAAATGTCCAAGCAAACCCTTCAACCAAATCATCTCTTTGGTCAATGCAACGTATTTCGTCTCGGTTGAAGACAAGACAACAATGTCTTGTATACAAGACATCCAACTAATGACTCCACCACCGATAGTAAAAACACAACACGTTGTAGATTTTCTTGTCTTTTCACAACCCGCATGATCGGTGTCAACATATCCTTTATCATTTCCCAACACAAACACCCACCTATTCTTCAATACTTTCTTTCTTTTTAAAAGTTCCACTAACTCCTAAGTCTCATTCTCCATTGCTCCTAGCCACTCGGCCTTATCCGGGCAATCAATAACCTCATGAAATGAATCGGGTTCACCCGCATCCGTAAACAAAGCATAATATAAAAAAGGGAATACCTTTGTGTTGGTCGAGAAACTCGATTTAATCTTCTTAACTCTTGTACCGGGGTATTGGTGTGCTCATCTTTGCCTACGCCTTCATTCTCATGTGTTTCCACCAGCTCACTCTCATCCTCATGGTCATCACCATCTTCTTGAGGACGTGCCACCATCTTAGGTGCAACATTAGCATCAACATGCTCCTCCGCATGTTTTTCTTAATTTTGCTCATTCTTATTATTTTTCATGAACATCACATTCTCATGAAATATAACATCTCGGCTTCTAATTGTCTTCTTCTCAATAGGATCCCAAACCCTATAACCCAAATCATCACCTCTATAACCAACAAATACACACCTCCATGACTTGACATCAAGCTTGTTCCTTTTCATATTAGGAATCTTAACATAAGCTTCACAATCAAAAATCTATAAGTGGTCATAAGAAAGCTTCTTACAACTTTACAAAATTTCCAGTATGCCACCGTCTAACGCCATGCTTAGTGATCGATTGATTAGATAAACCGCAGTGTTGGTCGCTTCGGCCCAAAATGGCTTTGGAAGACCCCAGTGAGGCAACATATTTCTAATCCACTCCACAATGGTTCAATTCATTCTTTTCATGACCTCATTTTCTTGCGATGTATATGGAATCATCTTCACTCTCTGAATGTCATTTCTCGCACAAAAATCATCAAATTCATTAGAGCAAAATTCACCACCATTATCCGTTTGTAAATATTTGATGTATTTTTCATTCTCGTTTTCAACACGAATTTTTAACTTCTTAAAGGTTTTAAAGACTTGATTTTTTGAGGCCGAGGGATGAAACCAACATTTTCTAGAAAAATTATCTAATAAAGTAACAAAATAAAAAACTCCACCAAGAGATTTGACATTAAAAGGATCACACACATCAGAATAAACCAATTCCAATTGTTTCATTTTTCTATGGGATTCATTCCTCTTAAAATTCACTCTCTTTTGTTTTTCCACTATACAATTAATACAAAATTCAAGAGATGAACAATTAAAAGAAGGAATAAAATTTTCATTTTATAACACATTCATATCTATTTCACTTAATTGACCAAGCTGATTGTGCCACGCTTGCATATCTGCATGCTCACTTGTCGTAGCCACAGAACTTCTTAGAGGTGCTCCATGAAGAATGTACAAATTCCCATCTTTTTGTCCTTTCATCAATGTCATGCAACCTTTTGACATCTTCCATGATCTCTCACCAAAAGTCACAATAATACCATCGTCAACAAGTTGACCCGCCGATATTTGATTCTTGGTAATTTTGGATATATATGTCTCACATTGCTCAATTTCAATCACCTTTCATTAGCTTGTTCAAGCTCAACATCGTCAATTCTAACAATCTTACATGGTCGGCCATCACCAAGATAGACATTTTCACCATCTACCTCTTAATAATTGACAAAATAAGAACGATCCGAGCATATGTGGAATGAGGCACCCGAATCCAACATCCAAACATCCATGTTTGAACTCACGCTACAAGCCACGCTTAGTGTCACCGCATCTCCTCTTTCATGGGAAACTATACTTGCTTCACCATCATGCTTCTTATCATTTTCCTTGCCTTTCAAGAGAGGACAATCTCTCTTCAACTGTCTTTCCTTCTTGCAATTCCAACAAGAAAATTTACGGCCTTGAGATCCACCATTTCTACCTGAAGAAATGTTCCTAGTAAACGGCCTTCCCCTTTCACCAACCGTCAATGCCTCACTAGGCCCAGTTTCCAATTGGATTGTGGTCCTAGTTTTCTCATTCAACAATGAAGCAACAACATCACTCAACTTGAATTTGTTGCCCATTGTGTTCGCAACGATAGTAACAAGAGTATCCCAACTAGTAGGTAAATAACTCAAAAGTAACAAGCACAATACCTCTTCATCAAGGTTTACCTTCAAGGATTTCAATTGAGCCGCAATTAAGTTAAACTCGCTCACATGCATTCTCATTGATATGCCATCATTCATTTTCAAGAGAAATAACATCTTCATAGCATGCATCTTGTTTACACTCGAAGGTTGCTCATATGATTACTCCAATGTACTCCAAAGCTCATAAGCGATCCTACATTGGTAGACATCAAACAAGATCGATGGTGAAATACAAAGCCTTATAGCCGCTAAACATTTCCGATCAAGCATCTCCCATTCATAATCCTCCATGTTCATAGGTTACGCACTATCACCAATCAATGGTAAATCCAACTCCCTCGACACCAAGTAGCCTTCCATCAATATTTTCCAAATTGCCTAATTGTTATCATTCAACTTCTCAAACTCCATAGCCTTCTCCATTTTACATGTGCAATCACGAATACAAGCTCAAATTAAACCAACTCAAGCTTCAATCACTCCTATGCCAAAGCCCAACGTGCTCTGATACCAATTGTTGGGAACGGTACGCGGAAGCGTTCAAGAAGTAATTTTATCAAACACCTTGCGGGCATACACCAATACCATGAATCAAATGAAGAAATATGAAAGTCAATCAAGAAGCCAACACAAACAAGCAATCAAGCACAAGAAAAATAAAAGAGAGACACAAGATTTTACGTGGAAACCCTTTCGGGAAAAAACCACGGGAGCACACGGCGCAACTTCACTATATGAAGGACTCTTTACAAATACAAGGAGATTATCAAGTCAATATCACTCTTTATTACACTCTCTTACAATCTCATACACTAATCTACCAGATTGTCAAGTGTATTAGGTAGATTGTTACAAAGAGAGCAAAACCTAGAAAATATATGGCTTAGAGAGGAAGGCACCAAATTAAACTTCAAATATAAAAGGATGTTTGAACCAACTATTACCGAAAAATACACCAAAACAGAATCAGAGTGAAATCACCTGCAAATCTGCAATTGAGAGATGGCAAATGAGGGGTGCTTAGTGGCATCAGTACCGTTCCACAGAACAATCAAAAGACGAACTGCAAATTATGCACACAACTCGTGGGATTACCACTCTATTTCATCACCACAAAAAAATTACGTATGATCTTTAGAAAACTGTCTTATCAATTGTAGTTTTAATTACAATTTGTAGATGATATGTAACGAAAAACAACAGTAAACCAGATACAGTACTGATAACAACTGAATCGAAGCAAGCATCCAAGTATCCAACCATGAACAACATAACGATGGCGAGAAGAAAGGCGATCTTTACAGGAGATGGGTGGTTCCAAATCACAACTACCCAACATCGCCAGGAGCAGGGCAGGTACCGCAAAAGCTTTTCTCAACACGCAACCAAGGGAGGACAACTGCGCAGAGGTAACACTACCCACATCACCATTAATGAGTTCACGTCCCAAGGTAAACTTCGCTTCCCTAAGCTAGCTTCTGCCCCGCAGTACAGAGAACAAATGCCTAAATGTCTAAATCACCACTGTACTATAGTAGAATTATTCCCATGCTTGTACCCTCAAGCATTCAATGCCATTAATGGCATTAATGACAAAACCCTAGAACATGCCGTTACAAATGCCTTCCTTCACTATAAACAACCCCACACCAAAACTACAGGCACATTCCTAAACCAAAAGCATTAATGGCCGATAAGAATTCAATGTTACCCCAACCAAAACCAAAAGACTTAAATGCTACCCCAACCAAAACCATAACTCGACCACCAACGGCTATTACTTATGCAAATGCCACCCGCTCAAACCATCACTCTTCCCCTCAACCTTTGTCTCTACCTCTGCTCAGAGATATCAATCCCCACCTTGGCCTCACCACCTAGACTAAAGCCCGTGGCATATAGCCACCTCCCAAACTGCAAAGCCTAATGTTGAACCCGCACCCGATCCCCTACCCCTCCCACCTAACTCGACAAGCCAAGAGTGGCGAGGTCGGTGTTATAACTGCTTGGAAATGTGGCATGATCAGAACCATTGCTACAGTGATGAACGGGTTTGTGCGTCATGCTGGGGCAAAGGCCACAAGGCCAAAAACTGTCCCCGGCCTCCCATCGTGGTCTTCAATCCACTCACACCGCGAGGAAACATCAGGGAACCGAGCCTCACAGACCGCCCACATGTGGCGATGGTTTACATCCCCGAGACATATGTCATACGACAAAATGCACTAGAGCTAAATAGGGCGATAGTGATCGATGCTAGGCTTAGGCCTAATCACTCCACTCAACTCATTCAATCGGCTCTTATGCACACATGCAAGTCGGATGTGCCCTTCCCAATCACTCATGTAACGGGACAACAATATTTGTTGTTCCTCCTTGTGGGCGACGATCGACACCGATTCATGCAAGCATTTGGCAAGCAATTACAAGATATCGATTACATTACATACCTATGGACCCCCTGCGATAAACGGCTATCCAACCCAACTCAAATTTAAGGTATGGATTGAACTCAAGAATATGTCATCGCAAGCTTGGTGTATCGAACATCTAATTGCAGCTATTAGCTCTTTTGGCATCGTCATTGATCACACACCTATAACACTGGTGCATTCCCTCGAACACATGGCAGCTGTCATAGCAGTACCTGAACTTAATCACATTCGACAAGAAATTGAGTTGTGGATCCGCGGTATCTCACGTGATATAGAGGTATCAATTACTGGCTAGCTTGACGAACCTTGCCCATTAGCTGCACCAATTGACCCAACCCCCACCAAAGAGTTCTTTGAAACAACTCACCAACAGAACAATCGAGTAACTACGGCCATAGCTCAGGGGTCAGGCAAGGATCTTGGACGGTGGGCCAGAGAAAGATAAGATTGAGCAGTCTCTTAGAGCTGCCGGCTATGCACCAAGGCCGGCCGACCGGACCTCGGCAAGTGGTGCCGTAGCGCCGGGGATCAAGAATGACAAAGGCAAGTCCATTGCCGCTCAACAGGACATGTCCAGTGAACCGAAAACTGGTGAGGTTAGATTTGGAGAATTTAATGTAACTCTGTCAACAGTACATCACACTGACATAGGAGAACAATCAGATAGGACTGTTCTATTAACCAGTTTTGAGAGAAGGGAGGTTCAAAATTCAAATCCGAATATGAATGCACAGCTCACAGGCCGTCGGCTGAACCAAAACCGGCCCCCTCTATTTAACACACCCTATCCTAGAAGACTGGGCCCAGTACTAAGAAGGCCCAGTTTGGACCTCAACTTATCCCCAAACCCAATTAGCCCAATTATCTTAACCCAAAACAACTACACAGGCCCAACCATAATTCATCCAAACCCATTAACGAACCCCCAAAATCCTTCAGCCCCTTCTAATCAAAACCCAATCCAGCACACGGGCTTTCAAGGTACATAATATACTGATAAATGCCTTTATATATACAAATCTCTACCCATTCCACTTGTATGGTTGATGAACTGAGTTTAATTTTATTTATTCATTTATTTTATTCTATTATGAGTAAGATGGTGGACAGAACTGGGTTTAAGGGAGAAGGTGCCTTTTGCTAGAGATCGCTTAGTTGAGTCATTCTTCTGCGCAACTGGAATTGCACCAGAACCACATAACACAGATTGCAGAGAAGTACTTACAAAAGTGGCAATTTTGCTTATAACTTTGGATGATGTATATGATATTCATGGAACCTTTGATGAGCTATTGCTTTTTACTGAAGCTATCCAGAGGTATATTTAAGTATTTAACAGACCCATTAAACATGTGCAGTATAAATCTTATATGTGGTTATTGATCAATATTGTGATTACAATTTAATGTAGAAAATTAAATGTACTTCCAGGTGGGACGAGGTTGAAGCAACAGAAAGACTACCAGAATATATGAGAGCTCTATATGGTGTACTTTTCAATACAACCAAGGAAACAGCTTCTTATGTTCTTGCAAAATGTCACACCCCGGAACAGGGGGGTCGTGCAGTTTTTGCCGTGAATATATAGTCTCCTATATACTCACAAGGCAAGTACGATGTAAGATATACAAACAACCTATTCATACTCAACTTTATACTCAAAGAATCATAACTGGGTGTTTTATTACGGCCCGCAATGAGGCCTGTTGCGGCCCGCAATCAACACTTATTGCTGAAAAATGAAATTTATTTTTCTGACTCGTTTGGTTGCGGCCCGCAATAGAGTTATTGCGGCCCGCAATCAAATTCTAAGTCTCTGACTCGAAACCACACTTTTGTTGCGGCCCGCAATAGAGTTATTGCGGCCCGCAATCAATATACAAAATTTTCAGAATAGAGTTTTTAGGTTCTGTCTCCTCTCATTTCGGCCCGCAATAAAAGGGTTGCGGCCCGCAATGAGTCCACTGGATTTCACTCCTTTGCCTATTTCGACACATTTCTACCCCGTTTTCACACCCGATCAAATCCCGCATTATCCCACACATAAACCCCATTTCACAACACCAATTCTAACACATGCAACACGCAATTCAAATATCTTAAATCAAGATAACATTTCTAATTAGCAATTAGGATTTCTATTCGTAATTTGGTTCGATAACAAGTTATACAACGAAATAACCGACTACGGTTTCAATTACATATTCAAAATGGTTCAATAGGGTTTGGCATAACCTATAAACTCGGCTTATACTCACGAGTCGATCTCGAGTCCCGCTTCACTCGCGTTTACCTGCACACATATTAATTCAAAGGAAAAAAAATTCCCCGAGGGGTGGGGGTGAGAAAACCTGTCATCTGTTATCTCAGTGCGGAATTTAAAGGGCTACTGGATTTGTAAGGAATCCATCACCAGAACTAAATACACTAGCAATAGGTTATCAATTAATTTATTCATCAGTTGTAATAAATGCACATGTATCGGGAACGGATTTAAACGGATTTAAACGGATTTAAACGGATTTCAATTCATATCACAACAGAACGATCAACGAATTTCCAGAATGATTTGGTCTCACATATTTACTTTATCAGTCCGGTTAGGAGGTATAGACGTCAACTATCTATCACCTCAGGCTTAACAATTCTATTTTCTGGTTTCAAGTCATACAATCTCACAATTTCATCACTTCAATTTCACACTAGCATATTCCGCGAATATGCGACAGAATATCACTTTTCTCAAAAAGAAATCTTTCAATGAACACTGAACCACTGAACCACAGTTCTACCTAAAATTACACTGCACTTCCCTTACCCAACCGGTACTGGGTTCACTAGGGCCATTCTCCAGATGCGCATAAGGGTCCTGGATGAAAGTCTGGTAGCTAGCCAGACTTTCCACTGTGCTACTCACTTCATTCATTCAATCCAAGTCATTACTGTGGTTCCACTAATTTATCCAAAACGATAGATCAACAACCGATAAACCGTACCAACATGAAAATCAACAGTTATACAATTCAGTTACACTAATATCGTAATTAATGCAATGCGGCAACAATGCTTTCAATCAGAGATTCAACATGCGATGCACAATTTATTTAAATCAAACAATCATTATAACTATAATAAGCACCGTTATTTAGTTCTACGAAATAAATCCCAAAACAGATCCCGTGAACCCCCGCACCTGGTTATGTAGGGCACGTGATCTCGAGGCTCGGTAAGCTCGTCTATTCCACTACGCGTGTTCGTGCGAATCTATACATAAGTCAATTGATTAAATTCCGGCACTTTTACAATCTAAACCCCGAACTTTACGTATATACCATTATTCTAGGGTTTATGTCACGTATAGTCTCAATTCGGGTTTGGTACCAATTAATCAAGTCACAAGTGTACCAATGTACCCCAAGGTACAATTCGAGTCGGATTTAGGTCAATTCGAGAGAACGGTACCAAAACTCAAATCGATTTCGGTGAAATCCATAATCGGAATTTTGGTTACAAATTGGAACACAAAATCAACAAATAAACACTTTAGAAACAACAAAGACATAGTACAATCAATTTGGTGCAATTCTACGGGTTTTCACCGAAACCCTAGAAATATGAAAACTCGAATCGAGAGAGAAATAGAGAGGGGATTTACCAACGGAGGGAAGCAAGGAGCGAGAAACAAGTTCCTCTCTCGATATCTCAATTTTCGGGCGATTCCGTCACCGGGGACTCTCTCTCTCACTCTCTCGTTCTCTCTCTCTGTGTGGCGGAAACGAAAGGAAAGAGGAAGGGAGAAGGGTGCAGGAAGGAGAAAAGAGAAAAGAGAGAAAGAGGGGTATGACATGGGGGGCCCTCTTGTAAGTGGCAATTTTGTAAAATAAACCCTCCACTTGTCCTATATTCGTTATAATTGAATTCTTACACATTTTACTCTTCTTTCTTAACACAATTTATCGTATAATTATTGTTCACTATCCACGTCGCTAAACTCGTATATACGTATATATATATAATTCGATTTACCACTTATCATTTTAATTAAATCTAAATTTTAAAAGTTCACGGTGTTACACAAAACATGGCTGGGATGCTTCACCTATTCTTATAAAAGCTGTGAGTTCTTCTAGTTCAAAAATTAGAGTCAAAATAAATAACAAAATTATTTCAAAGTCATACTATATCAAATTCATTTAAATGTTAAAGAAGAACCTGATCAAAATTGTTGTTATTTTATTAAAAAATTACTGTTACAGTGGCAGGATGCATGCGCTTCCTTCTTAACGGAGGCCAAATGGTACAAAAACGGTTATAAAGCGAAATTCGAAGAGTACCTAGAGAATGGATGGGTTTCATCGACCGGGCCACTCTTGCTGACACATGCTTTTATGGTGTTAGGGGACAAAACAACAGCACAAGCTCTGAATCTTCAAATAAAATACCCGAGACTGGTACAATCATGCGCAATGATATTGCGCCTCACCAACGACTGTGCAACTCATCATGTGAGTTATTAATTGATTAGTTTTTTTTTTATCCATTTTGGCTCCCAAAATTATACTGCAACTCAGTAAAAACTTATGTTTTTGTTACATTCATGGAGGACTATGCTGTTTGGTTTGGATTTGTTTGAAGTTATAATACTATTCCATACTCCTATTTTCAAATATTTTGACGAACTAAGACTCGAATTAGTGTTCTAAAAAATGGCCACTTATTGTTCTTTTAAGAATTAATTTACATAATTCCAGGCGGAGTTAGAACGAGGTGATGCACCATCGGCCATAGCATGCTACATGCAAGAGCAATTGTGTACCGAGCAACACGTGCGCAAGGCCATTAAAAAGCTCATCGCGGAGACATGGAATAAAATTAATGATGATTCTCTTGGTCATGGTCGCCATGCATTGCCTCAACCGTTCATCAATGTGAGTGTCAATCTGGCACGCATGTCGATTTGCTTATATAAGGGTGGGGACTGTGTGGGTGTCCCGGATCAAAGGATGAAGGGTCTTGTTAGGTCTTTGCTGCTAGATTCCATATGCATGGATTAATATCATCATGTGGCTCTTATGTCTTTTATGTAAATGGCAACTCAATATATAAAGGGATATTTATATTCCTCGCCAAATTTCGCCCCAATTATTTTTAAGTTTTGTTAAATGATGGTGTAAATTCCACAACGCACATGACATTTAAAAAAAATGGATGATTTAAAAAACATTTCTGTTGCACACTGGTGCCATGTACCATTAAAAGATACACATGATCTACCCCCTTCTAAGATATCTTTAATCCAATTAATGATAAGAGTACCAAAACCTCTAGCTGCTAAAATTTCCAATAAGAAATCTCAATTAACCTTATCAAAGGCCTTCTCAAAGTCAAGTTTAAGAAGAATTCCTTGTTGTTTAGAGAGTCTAACTTGGTGTAATACCTCATGGGCACATACAATATTCTCCTATTAATCTACTTTTAATAAAAGCTGCTTGAGAATCATCTATTAATGGGTCTATAACCTTTGACAATCTATTAGTTAGAAGTTTTGTAATTAATTTAAAGCTACAGTTAATTAGGCTTATAGGTCTATAATTCTTGATAGTGGTAGCATCTGACTTCTTAGGTATTAGGCAAATATAAGCCAAATTAAGTTTAGAGACATCTAATGTCCTATTGTAAAAGGACTGGAATAAGATATTAAGGTCAAATTGAACAAGATCCCAGTAAGTTTGATAGAATAAGAAATAAATGCCATCAGGACCAGGGGCTTTAGTTGGGTTGCAGGAGAAAACTGTTGATCTTATCTCCTCCATTGTAACTTTTTGTTCAAGTGAAGCCTGTTGAGGTGGTGTGAGTTTCTCAGAATCTTTCCAGAGGTCGGTTTGTAAAGAGAGGAATCTAGAATCATAAGAACCTAATAATTCTTTGAAGTAAGAGGTAATATGATCTTGTAGGATAACAGGATCATATATAGGAATATCATTTATTTAATTATTTCTAAGGATAGGATGGTATTTTTCTTTTTCCTAATGGAAGCAGATAAGTGAAAAAAATTTGTATAGAGATCTCCTTCATCAGAAGTAGGGGAATCAGAGTCATGGAGGTTTTCAAAGTGTTCTATTTGCTCTAGGAGGGCAATCTTTTTCCTATTATGTTCCCCTTGGAAATTTGCATTCCAACCCGTAAGTTTTTTTTTTAGAAATTGGAGTTTAAATTTCCATGAATTGCCCAAGTCATATTCTAAAGGGTAAGCTAACCACCATGTTACTATTAAATCAGAGAATCCCTCTTGGGAAATCCAGGACTTTACAAATCTTATTGTTTTTCTTGGGATAGTGGAAATAGAATCAGTATGTAATATAATTGGATTGTGGTCAGAATAGATTCTTGGCAAGGAGGTAACAATAGAATTAGAGTAATGAGAAATCCAATCAGTGGTACAAAAAAATCTGTCCAATAAAGCTTTGGATTGGGATGTTAATGATCTTGCCCAAGAAAATTTTCTATCAGTAGAGATATGAGATTAAATTATTAAATCTATTACTAAGAATATAATTAAAAGAACAAAAGAGATACTGTTAGTCACGAACTTCATAATACGGGGGTATATGAGAATTTTTACTGACCAAAAAGAGTCGCCCCCAAATATGATGGAAGAAGTGCACACACAGTGGAAATACTTGAATTAGATTAGACTTAATTTTCTCAGTTTCTTCTGCTTTCTTTTTTTTACCAGCTTTCTTTTAATTCGGTTTTAAAGTTTTTTTGTTTTGATTTCTTTCGGTCCCTCTTTACATGGCCCCATTTTCTTTGAGTTATTACTTATTACCTGTTTTAGTAGCACAGGTTTTCGTTTAAAACCTGAACCCTTTCTTCTATTAATCAATATATCAAATGAGAACTTTGATCCTCATTTTTCTTCAAAAAAAAAAATAACAAAAAAAAAATATTTTCTTTCATTTCATAAATCATGCATTAATTGTTAAATTAAACAACATAACTTGAAAGTTACCAAAATGAAAAACTTATTTGGATTAATAAATTTTAAGAAACAAAAATTTTTAGCTTGGAAACAATTCCTTTACAATTAATTCCCTATTGAAAATTTCAATTTTCTAGGTTCTGGAAAATATAAACAAAAAAACTTATGAAGTAAACGAAGAAATGTATTTAATATTGAACTTGTTTTATTTATCATATTTCATTAATATTTAAATATAATATTAGTGAGAGAAGATATGTACATTAATTTACAAAAAGTAGGGTTAAAATGTCTCATTGTTTTTGTGCCCCAATCATGCTCAACATATTTATCTCTGTTTTCAAAGTTCAAACAGTCGATTTGAACTACTCAACATGATCTCTACATTAAAATGTGAACCGAGACCAAATTAATATTTTTTTTAATTTTTTACTATTTATTTAGATAAGTATAAAATCATGAAATTTTGGACCATCCAAATATAGTAATTTTGTCCCTTTCTAAAAAGTTAGTAAAAAAAATTCTAAAAATATAAAATTTAACCTTGAAGTACAATTTAATATGGATATCTTTGATAAATCGTCTTCTTTGCAAGTAAACTGTGTTTGAATAGTCGTACAAGTAACACTGTATGCAGCGGACACAAAAGAGCCTACTTGCAAGCTTCAATACTCATTATGTACGTACATGCAGAGGTACAGAAAATCAAGGAATGCACTTCCTCTTTCTCTATTGAGTTGTCTCTATCGTTGGCCTCCATTAATATACACAATTTTATTAAAAAATTTCTTTGAAGGACTTGGTCATCCCACTATTTTTAAACCTGTCTCTTAAAAAAAAAACAGAACTTGTGCCACTGCGTTATGTTATGTTTTATTAGTTCATACAATACACATTTTAATAATTACAACCTCAATGTTTCATGAAAGTACAATAAAAAATAATCCTCATCACTTTGCCACCCAACTGATTTAATTTATTCAAAGAATTCTTACTCAGATTTCAAACTTTTGCGACATCTCATACAGAACAAGAAAACATTACTTTTGCCACAATAACCAGGTTTTCATTGAAATTACCAAGCCTTTCTTCTTGGCTCAAGTCCTAAATTTCTGAAACGTTTACAATGTTTTCTTTTATTAATCATTTCCAAACATTTTCTGGTCAAAATAGCTGGTGTGTGTTCTCTGCCAAAATAAATTACACTAATATTATTTTCTCAAAAATAGCAAATCTGTGGGCCTACTCTCAGTAATAGTCATTGTGTACACTCTTGGATAGTAGCAGATTCTTGTAGAGCAATATCTGTTGGCCGACTCTCGATAATAGTCATTGTGTACACTCTTGGATAGTAGCAGATTTTTCTAGAGCAACCTCTGTCAAAATTTTCTCTTGTTTCTAATGTCATATTCGGAAGAATACGGGTGTTCCTTCGCCATCAAAGTACACATGATTATTTCATGGGTTATAGATGTGGCTTACATTAAGCCAAGCCGTACATCTTTTGCTTTATATAGAAATTGATTTTTTTTTCTTCAAGTTAAAATAAAAAATGTCTGTAAAATTAATCCTACCATTACAATATGTCCAAACCTAATTCTAATATAGTCAAGCTGTAATGTTAACAACAAATACCGCAATAAACGTACAAAATGCAGAAGCAAGATTTCCCAGGAGTCGGTCACTCACTATTATTGAACTGCCGTCTTTTATAGAGTAATAACTGAATGTAATAACGGATTCTATACCGATAGAGACCAACACGATAGTAGAAACAAAAATACTTCCGACGATTTCATACCGATAGTAAGTTAACCATATTCTATCGGTATAAAACACATTACCAATAGAAGAATTACACATCCTCTATTGGTAGTACATTATGTACATATAGAAGGAAAGTGATTCTCCTATCGCTATTGTATCATGTCCGATATAATATGATTATCCTTTTTTGAAAATTTCATTTATAAAATTAGCCAGCCCCAAATTGCTAGCCATATTAATCATAAGGAAGCATATATAGATACATAAAACAACATAGACCATCTTCAGAGCATTCAACAATTAAATTTTACGATTTACTATTTTACTATCAGAGAACATACATTCATAAACAAACGAAGAAAATATACACATCTCTATTAAAAAAAAGTTATATTGATCTCTATGTAGCATAAATCTAGCCTAAGAACTATATACTAGTAGCTAGTAATTAACGATTCCTTTTCTCCTTAAGCCTCATGCTGCGTTGTGACCCAATACCAGCCTCTCTTTTCTTCTGGAGCCTAAGGCTGCGGCATGGCGTCTCATTCACCGGTGGCTTGTTTCTCATGTTGAACGGGATTTGGGTGATGTTTGCCTACTAGATGGTTGGGAGGGAGGCAGATTTGACAAAAATCTACATTCTTTGTCAACAACAGTAAATCCTGAAGGCATGTCCGGGAATTCAAGAAATAATGGTTCATCCGTCATCTCAACTTTTAACCTTCAAAGTAGGAATGGGTTGTTTAGATGCCATTAACCCGACCTATAAAAAAAAATGAATAAAAGACTTAAATGACTAAAATTCTAAACAAAAAATGAGCAAAATACAAATCTTGAAATGTGTATATGTAGTATTAGGCTAATTAAATTTCTGCAATAACCAATACATTCTCTTCTATTTGGCAAACGTAAACCTAAAACCCTTGATTTTGCAACCTATATTGAGAAAGTGATTTACCTAGAATATATAACCACTGGCAATATAGAGAGGGTGCTCATGTCCGAGGTCCAAGGATCGACTCCGTCTTAGGCTCACCAATAATCACATTTTTTAGTATACATACATTTTGTATATGGTATGGTTGCTTAAATTTTTATAACTATATGTTTTATCTGTAGTTGGTCGGCTAATAATTTGAAGATATACATGAATCAAGAATGCCATTGGTTTCAAAAATGTGAAAGGAGCAATAGAACGAACTTCATGCATTGCTTGACCCAACTATCTTACTTAGGGATATCTTCAAATTGCAGGAACTTAATTTGATTGAAGTCTTTTTAAATTGCAGAAGTTTATGTACTCTGTTTTATACTTAAATTGTTCCAAGAGGTTTGCAAATGTTTAATAAAAGAAAAGGTAGTATAATTTAGGGCTTGAGCCAAAAGTGAGAAAGGCTTGGTAATTAAATTGAAAGCGTCTACTACATAAATAGGTTGACGCCCTACAACGAAGTGATGAGAATAATTGATCCATTTTACTTTCTATTTAAGCATTAAGGGTGTATTGATTAAAAACAGTGTTGTAAAAAAAGGCCATTTAGGCCAATTAATCAGCCGATTATTCGTAGGCGGCGATCAAACCGTCACGAATTTATCCAACTAATAACCAACCGATTATTTTTTATTATTCTTGATTATTCATTTAGCGGTACCTTGTCCGTTCGATAATAGCACATACCGTTATTTACAATACTGATGAAAATATAGGAAATAGAGCTCAAATTTATTTTTTACCATCTTATAAAATAAAGGATAAATCAAAGAATAATTATTTGAGTACCCTCACTCTTGTACCCTCAAAATCCCCCCAACCCATTTAGAGAAATTATGTACTATGGTCCCCACTAATTATATGGTCACACAAATTATTATTCTAAAAATATATTATATGGTGCCCACTAATTATTATTCGAAAATCTCTGCACCACTCTTTCTCTATGATTTCTACTAATTATATGGTCCTTCTTTCTCAGTTCCCCTACTCATCCGCGTCAACTTTCATAGATATAAATACTTGGAAGATAAAATATTAACACTTGAAAAATTAGATATTAATATTTAGATGCGTAAATTATTATGATAATCCATTTTTCAGTCCCCCAATTGTCCCGCGTCAACCTTCCTCTAATGAAGTAGTGGGGACCCCATATCACCGCATCAACATTAGCCAATCGTTACTGTGTTAACCTTCATCTAACATAAATAGTTGACCACATAGGTATAAATACTTCAGTGCAGAGGTACAAATACTTGCAGTACTTCATATTAATACATTCAAACGTTATCTAGTGTCATATGTAAAAAATACTTGCAAGTATAGAAATAAATACTTGCACGCCGATCTATAAATACTTCTGTTACGATGAGCCTGAATGTACGTCATCATAGATCTCATTTGAAAGAGAAAATTGCGTAGAACACGTTCGTGGTTTTAGATTTGCTCTTATTATTTCTTGTTCTTGATTCGAAATATAGTTTATCGAAAGCACATAAGTTGCCAATCAAATATTTAAAGAATCTACCACCTAAACAAATGATCAGACTGAAATAAATTGAAAGCAAATATGATCCTTTAGGAGCGCTGTTAGGTAAGAAGACATGAATTCTTAATGAGAGTTTCGTTTTACATATAAATTGTTATAATTTTTGAACTTATGTACTATGATGTCAAGCGGTCAAAATATAAAGGATTTTGTGCGTATTTTAATGAATTATTTTATTAAGTCTTCGACCGCTTGATTTGATAGTAAATATATTCAAAAATTAAAAAACTTTATATGGAAATGAAGCTCTCATTAAGTAAATCGGTTTTAACGGTTTGAATTTGTCGTTTGAAGCCGATTCGATAGCTTTTGGAGACCGAAAACATATTGTTGAAATTCTAGACAAAATGCGTTAGCCGGACTATATATGAGTCTGGCTAACACAATTCCTCTAGTATTTCAACAATATGCTTATGGTCTCCAAAATCAATCGAATCGGTTTCTAACGAAAAATCCTAACCATTCAAACCGATCTCCTTAATGAGAGCTTTGTTTTCATATAAAATTTTCAAAATTTTCGAATTTATTTACTATCAAGTCAAATCAAGCAATCAAAATAAATGATTTTCTACGTATTTTAAATGTGCTATTTTGTTATTGAGTATGTTTAATTTATATGCTGTTTATGGGCTTGTTTATCATGCTGTTAAAGATCCTGTGGGTGCTAATCAACCAAGTGAGTTCCAGATATCAATACATTTTTTGTTTGACTGATGCAAATGTGGTGAAATTTATGACAATGGCTTATTCGTCATTCTTTAATTGGCAAAATATTATTGTATACCTAAATTTTTTGAGTATAAGATAAATATCCCATTTGTCTTTGAAGGCTTAGCAAAAAAAAAATTACTGCGTCGAATTTTGTGACATTTTTTTTTCTCTGGGACACACTATTTCAAGTTTCAAAATTTCAACATAACAAAGACAATTTTGAATTTTTTTCACTTTCATTTGCAAATTATTTCAAAATGTTTCTCTCCGATCAAATGTGTGTACGGAAGTTCATTTAACTTCTGTAAGCAAAATTAATTAATTTTTTTTGTTTAGTAGACGACAAATAGGGGTGGTGTCAATGACACCCTTATATTCATTTACCGGATTTGTATCGTATTCGAAAAAATCGGTAAAAATAATATTTTTTTTGTCAGCTTATATATTAAGGTTAAAGATTTTTTTTCGTTATGAATAACGGGTAAGGGTACTAGTAAAGACCGTTTCTTACTCGTTATTATCAAATAATTTAAAAATAAATAAATATGTAGATATGTAATTTGTATAGAGATTATACTTGATACATTAATGTTTTGTACTTTACTAAATTTTCATAATACAAATTAGTTGTATTTATTATTATTGTTTTTTGTTCTTGATTCGAAATATAATTTATCGAAAACACAAATTGAGATGTCAATAATATTTTTTTATCCGTTTACCCGAAATGAGAAACAATTATGTGAAACACAAACATATAAAGAGCCTCTAAACAAACGAACAGCCTGAAATGAAAAACAACTATGTGAAACACAAACATAAATTGCCAATCCAATATTTAAAGAATCTACCACCTACAAACGATCAGACTGAAATAAAGTGAAAGCAAATAGGACCCTTTAGGAGGGCTGTTAGGTAAGAAGACATGAATTCTTAATGAGAGTTTCGTTTTACATTTAAATTGTTATAATTTTCGAACTTATGTACTATGAAGTCAAGCGGTCAAAATATAAAGGATTTTGTACGTATTTTAATGAATTATTTTATTAAAATCTTTGACCGCTTGATTTGATAGTAAATATATTCAAAAATTAAAAAACTTTATATGGAAATGAAGCTCTCACAAGTGAATTGATTTTAACGGTTTGAATTTGTCGTTTGAAGCCGATTCGATAGGTTTTGGCGACCGAAAACATATTGCTAAAATTCTCGACAAAATGCGTTAGCCGGACTATACATATGTCTGGCTAACACAATTCCTCTAATATTTCAACAATATGCTTATGGTCTCCAAAATCAATCGAACCGGTTTCCAACGAAAAATCCTAACCGTCCAAACCGATCTCCTCAATGAGGGCTTTGTTTTCATATAAAATTTTCAAAATTTTCGAATTTATTTACTATCAAGTCAAATCAAGCAATCAAAATATAAATGATTTTGTACGTATTTTAAATGCACTATTTTATTAATGAGTATGTTTATATGCTGTTTATGGGCATGTTTATCATGCTGTTTATGGGCATGTTTATCATGCTGTTGAAGATCCTGGGGGTGCTAATTAACCAACTGGGTTCCGGATATCGACACATTTTTTGTTTGATTGATGTAAAAAATAGTGCATATTAACATGAGTAGATGTGGTGAAATTTATGACAATGGCTTATTTGTCTTTCTTTAATTGGCAACACATTATTGTACACCTAAATTTTTTGAGTATAAGATAAAAAATCCCAGTTGTCTCTAAAGGCTCAGCAAAAAAAAAAAAAAGTTACTGCGTCGAATTTTGTGACATTTTTTTTTCTCTCGGACACAGTATTTCAAGTTTCAAAATTTCAACATAACAAAGATAATTTAGAATTTTTTTCAGTTTCATTTGCAAATTATTTCAAAATGTTTCTCTCCCATTAAATGTGTGTACGGAAGTTCATTTAACTTCTATAAGCAAATTTAATTAATTTTTTTTTGTTTAGCAGACGACAAATAGGGGGTGTCAATGACACCCTTATATTCATTTACCGGATTCGTATCGTATTCGAAAAAACCAGTATAGATAATTTTTTTTTTCACCTTATATATTAAGGTTAAAGATTTTTTTTCCTTAATCATAACGGGTAAGGGTACGAGTAATGACCGTTTCTTACCCGTTATCCTATCAAATAATTTAAAAATAAATAAATATGTAGATATGTAATTTGTATAGAGATTATACATGATACATTAATGTTTTGTACTTTTCTAAATTTTCATAAAACAAATTAGTAGTATTTATTATTATTATTTTTTGTTCTTTATTAGAAATATATTTTATCGAAAGCACAAATCGAGATGTGAATAACATTTTTTATCTGTTTACCCAAAATGAGAAACAATTATGTGAAACACAAACATACCAAGAGCCTCTAAACAAACGAACATCCTGAAATGAGAAACAATTATGTGAAACACAAACATACAAAGAGCCTCTAAACAAACGAACAGCCTGAAATGAGAAACAATTATGTGAAACACAAACATAAATTGCCAATCAAATATTTAAAGAATCTACCACCTAACAAACGATCAGACTGAAATAAAGTGAAAGCAAATAGGACCCTTTAGGAGGGCTGTTAGGTAAGAAGACATGAATTCTTAATGAGAGTTTCGTTTTACATATAAATTGTTATAATTTTCGAACTTATGTACTATGAAGTCAAGCGGTCAAAATATAAAGGATTTTGTGCATAATTTAATGAATTATTTTATTAAAATCTTTGACCGCTTGATTTGATAGTAAATATATTCAAAAATTATAAAACTTTATATGGAGATGAAGCTCTCATTAAGTAAATCGGTTTTAACGGTTTGAATTTGTCGTTTGAAGCCGATTCAATAGCTTTTGGAGACCGAAAACATATTGCTGAAATTCTAGACAAAATGCGTTAGCCGGACTATATATGAGTCTAGCTAACACAATTTCTCTAGTATTTCAACAATATGCTTGTGGTCTCCAGAATCAATCGAATCGGTTTCAAACGAAAAATCCTAACTGTTCAAACCGATCTCCTTAATGAAAGCTTTGTTTTCATATAAAATTTTAAAAATTTTTGAATTTATTTACTATCAATTCAAATCAAGCAATCAAAATATAAATGATTTTGTACGTATTTTAAATGCACTATTTTATTAATGAGTATGTTTATATGCTGTTTATGGGCATGTTTATCATGCTGTTGAAGATCCTGTGGGTGCTAATCAACCAAGTGGGTTCCGGATATCGACACATTTTTTGTTTGACTGATGCAGATGTGGTGAAATTTATGACAATGGCTTATTTGTCTTTCTTTAATTGGCAACACATTATTGTATACCTAAATTTTTTGAGTATAAGATAAAAAATCCCAGTTGTCTCTAAAGGCTCAGCAAAAAAAAAAAAAAATTTGCTGCGTCGAATTTTGTGGCATTTTTTTTTTCTCTCGGACACAGTATTTCAAGTTTCAAAATTTCAACATAACAAAGATACTTTTTGTTATAAAATAAAGAAACATAAACAAGATAGAGACAAAGTATAAAGGATGACAATCTCTTTATTCATACATTTCTCATGTGTCTTACATATGTACAATACAATATTACAATGCCTCTATTTATAGGCCACAAATTGTAAATGAAAAGCCATTACAATAATAAATAAGAGATTAAATTCCAAATACTAGTGGGATATAAGTTCCAATGGTAGTGGGGTAGTGGGGAAGTAAATGAGGATTAATATTGGGAGTTACAAAATGAATGGACTATCCACTATTATATTCATAACACTCCCCCTTGGATGTCCATTTCATAAGAATATGCCTCATTAAAACCTTACTAGGAAAAACCCTATGGGATAAAAACCTAGTGAAGGAAAAAGAGTACATTATTCTTTTAATACGCAACTACAACCTCACCAGGAAAACCCTGTGGGAAAAACCATGGCAAAGGAAAATGTAATGCATATTAACTCCCCCTCATAACAACATTAATCAAGATCTTTAAGTCGACCAACTCCAATATTACGGATCACATTTTCAAATATTAAAGTATGGAGTGTCTTAATGAATAAATCTGCTAGATTCTCACTCAAACGGATTTGCTGAATATTAATAACATTATTCTTTTGGAGATCATGTGTGAAAAAAAAAATTTTGGTGAAATATGTTTTGTTCTATCTCCTTTAATGTATTCTTCCTTTAATTGAGTAATTTATGCAATATTATCTTCATATATGATCGTCAGGATCATTTCTCCAGAAGACAAACCACATGTCTGATAAATGTGTTAAATCACAGATCTTAACCAAATACATTCTCGGCTTGCTTCGCGAAGTATATGTTTAATTTCAATACAATGTCTTCGCATGGGAGAAAAACTATATCTTGCTAATAAATTTATAGCAAATGATGTATCAGATCTTGTATGTCGAGCAAGATACATAAATTCCACTATTGCATAAATATATGGTACTTCAGGACCAAGTAGTTTTTCATCACTTTCTCAATGTTTAAAAAGATCTTTATTCATATCTAATGATCTTACAACTATCAGAGTGCTCAATGGATGTGATTTTATCCATATAAAATTATTTCAGCACTCTTGCAATATAATTTTCTTGATGCATAAAAATGTCATTTTTAAATGTTCAATTTGCAATCCAAGGCAAAATTTTGTCTCCCAAGATCTTTCACCTCAAATTATTCCTTTAAATAATTTATTGCTTTGGAAGCTCTTCAGGAGTTCCAATGATACTTAGATCGTCAACATAAACTTCAATTATAACAAAATAATTTTCGTATCTTTTCATGAAAATAAAATGGACAGATCGTATCATTATTATATCCATGTTTCAATAAATATTCACTTAGATGATTATACCATATGTGTCCAGATTGCTTTAATCAATATAAAGATTTATTCAATTTAACTAAATAATATTCTCGAGAACATAAATTATATGCTTCAAGCAAATTAAATCCTTTAGAGATTTTTATATAAATATCATTATCAAGTGAGCCATATAAATAGGTTGTAACAACATTCATTAGACGCAAATCAAGTTCTTTATGTATTGCCAGATTACATAAAAATTATTGCATCCACCACAGGTGAGTATATCTCAAAATTTCACCTTTCTCATTTTGTTTTCATGTAAATATCAATTTCTATTATTCGGACTTTATGCCTTCATGTATTGGAGCTACAGGCCCAATTTTTTTTTTTTTATTTTTAAGAGATTTAAATTCTGTCTCAATTGCGTCTTTCTATTTTGGCAAAATAATTTCCTTGTCGACATTTTATAGACTTCGGGTCATGATCCTCATTATTCATTATATTTAGCGCTATATTATATGCAAAAATATCATTGATATCAATTTCATCTCGGTTCCATCTTATTCCATTTATGATATAATTTATCGAGATCTCTTTAATTTCATAAATTTCAGATACCTGAGTTTCTGCTGGAACTCCAATATTACTTATAATTTGATTCTCTTCTAGAGTTTTATCTGAAATTATCATATCCTCGACTTGACCATTTTCATTCTTTGCTCCTTTTCTTTTTCGAGGATTTTTATCTTTGGAACCGATTGGTCTTCCACGCTTCATGCGTGTTATAATTTCATTAGTCTGTCCAACAGAGACATCGACTTTAATTGGAGCATTAGCAGCTGGTACATGTGATTTGGTCACTTTCTTTGTAAATGCGTCTGGCAATTGATTAACTAATCTTTCCAAATGAATTATCTTTTAAACATCTAGTTCACATTATTTATGAGGATCTAAATTAGACAATGATAATTCATTCCAACTAATATATTTTCCAGCTGATTGTTTCTCCCCCTAAAGTTGGAAATATTAATTCATCAAAATAATAATCGGCAAAACTAGCCGTGAATAAATCTACCATCAATGGTTCTAGATACTTTGTTACATATGGAGATTCAAATTCAATATAAATTCCCAACTTTCTTTGATGTCTCATTTTAGTGCGTTGTGGTGGAGCAATTATAACATATATCGCACATTCAAAAATTCTTATATGAGAAATATTAGGTATGTGACCAAAAACCAATTATAAAGGGGAAGTTTTATAATAGCTTGTTGGCATGATGCGAATTAGTGTTGTTGCATGCAAAATAACAAGTTCTCATTTTTGTGTATGAACATAAGCTACATGATGTACAACATCAATTCTAATAGACATGCATTGTCTGAGAAATAAATTCATCAACATTGTCTAGACGTATTTTCTTAATTGAATAATCATAAAATTATGCTCTTAATCAAATCAATTGAGCAAATAATCTTGCAAACGTCAGGTTGCGAGTTGATAATGTGACCATACTATTGATGCATCAATTATAACCATAAAATATCTAAATAGTTCACATGGTGGATATATTGGTCTACAAATATCATCTTGTATACGTTCTAGAAATGAAATCAACAAATAAAAATTCATAAGATTAAAGAATCTTCTGGTTCTTTAATGAATGTCCACATTAATTATCTATTATTTTTCGCATCATTATTGATCCGGAATGGCCCAACCGGTCATGCCAAACTATAAACATATTTTGATCTGTAAACTTCTGGTTTACAATAACATTTGTTTCAATTGTACTAATATATGTGTAGTACAAACCGGAGGAAAACACAGACAATTTTTCCAATATGCATTTTTTATCTGAGATTATGCTAGTAATATAAAGATATTCAACATTTTCTTCATTGGTTGTCTCAACATGATATCCATTTCGGCGGATATCCTTAAAACTTAATAAATTTCTTTGAGACTTAGAAGAATATAATGCATCATCAATATAAATTTGTGTTCCTCCATATAACAATAAGGTAGCTCTTCCGGAACATACAATTAATTTTTTTTTTTATTAACAACAATTGCAATTAACAAAAATAAGAAATACAACTACAATAACAAAAATAATAAGAACAGTTGCAAAATGAAATAAGTACCGTCGGTAATTAATGAAATGAAATAATAGATTAACATGATATTTCGTCAATAATAAGAAAATGAAATAATAAGAACAACTACAATTTTCATTTTATTTTTTTATGCTTTATATAGATTAACACGATATTTCGTCGTACTATAGGTACGTCGGTGTACGACAGGTACGCGACTAATGACTTTTACAACCACGATCAAAGCAGGAATTCACTATTCTGCCAACTTTTATCTTTCTCATTTTTTATTATTAATAATAAAACTTTAGATCCCAACAGTTGTATAAAGAAAGAAAATAAAAAAATCTCTTATTTGTCCTTATTATTTTGATATCAATTTTAACCGAAATCAAAATTTCATTTCTTACTGGACATTTTAGATTCTTACTAAAATATATATATCTAATTTTAGTAAATCAAAATCTGATTATATTAAATTTAAATCAACCAATTGGATTTATAATTTATTTATTTATTGAAAAAGAAGAATAAAATTATTGCTAAATATTTAGTAATAGAACTTCTTTATAAGAAAAATAAATTTATGATCATCGGCAAATAATCTTTCAGAGTCTTCGATGAAAAATAATCATATATTACAATAAAAACATTAATTCACTTTACCAACTACCATTGGTTCGTCATTTTTATCAGAGAATTTCAAATATAATATAAGAACCAAATACCTTATAAAGTAAAGGTAAGAAAAAAATATATTAAAATATATTTCCAATCGATTTTGTTTTATACAAGAGATGATCGGTTTTTTTTTTTTATTTTAAAGTTCAATGTTTTGATTATTAGAAAAATCAAAAACAGATTTCTCACTCATTATTTTAGATCAAATAACAAAATCTGACTTTAAAATTAGTCACCGTATAATTCTAAAATTGAATTACAATTCTAAATCGAAGTTATCATTTTAATAATTTTTCACGGTTCATTTTTTTCTTTATTATTTTTCCACTTCAGGTGAAAAGATGTGTTTTTTTTTTAGAATGATCAATATTATATTCTGTAACATTCGCTTCTGGGAATGAAGTAAAATTAGTTGGACGAAATTCATGAGTTTTTATCAACAACTCGTTATTTTGTTCAATCATAAGAAAACAATAAATCGACTCAAAATATTTCTTAAAATCTTCTCCAAATATTTTTGAAATCTTCTTCAGGAAGATCTTAATATTTCTTGAAATCTTCGTCAGAAAGATTAAATCACTGGAAAAAAATTGCACATCATATAAACATTGTTAAAATCTTCTCAATATAAAATTTGCATATCATATAAATCTTCTTCAGAAAGATTTATTGAAATTTTCTTATATTGATAATATACATCATTTAAATCTTCTTCAGAAAGATAAAAAAAATTGATATTCATATGGCTTCGGGCCATTAATTAACATAATAATATAAGTAGATGGCTTCGAGCCATTCCATAAACATAAGTTATTTTTAATGCAAAAAAAATAACATAATATTATCATAATATAACTTAAAAGGTAACATAATTAAATATTAAATAAAATTACCTTGAATCTTCAAATAGTAGAGCTCTCGTGCTGATAACGTGTTATAAAATAAAGAAACATAAACAAGATAGAGACAAAGTATAAAGGATGACAATCTCTTTATTCATACATTTCTCATGTGTCTTACATATGTACAATACAATATTACAATGTCTCTATTTATAGGCCACAAATTGTAAATGAAAAGCCATTACAATAATAAATAAGAGATTAAATTCCAAATACTAGTGGGATATAAGTTCCAATGGTAGTGGGGTAGTGGAGAAGTAAATGAGGATTAATATTGAGAGTTACAAAATGAATGGACCATCCACTATTATATTCATAACACTTTTGAATTTTTTTCAGTTTCATTTGCAAATTATTTCAAAATGTTTCTCTCCCATTAAATGTGTGTATGGAAGTTCATTTAACTTCTATAAGCAAATTTAATTAATTTTTTTTTGTTTAGCAGACGACAAATAGGGGGGGTGTCACTGACACCCTTATATTCATTTACTGGATACGTATCGTATTCGAAAAAACCTGTAAAGATAATATCTTTTTTGTCGGCTTATTAAGGTTAAAGATTTTTTTTCGTTAATCATAACGGGTAAGGGTACGAGTAAAGATCATTTCTTACCCGTTATCCTATAAAATAATTAAAAATAAATAAATATGTAGATATGTAATTTGTGTATAGATTATACATGATACATTAAAGTTTTGTACTTCACTAAATTTTCATAATACAATTTAGTTGTATTTATTATTATTATTTTTTGTTCTTGATTCGAAATATATTTTATGAAAAGAACAAATTGAGATGTCAATAACACTTTTTTATCGGTTTACCCGAAATGAGAAACAATTACACAAACATACAAAGAGCCTCTAAACAAACGAACAGCCTGAAATGAGAAACAATTATGTGAAACACAAACATAAATTGCCAATCAAATATTTAAAGAATCTACCACCTAACAAACCATCAGACTGAAATAAAGTGAAAGCAAATAGGACCCTTTAGGAGGGCTGTTAGGTAAGAAGACATGAATTAAAGGTCTGACAAACTAAAATAGTTGACATTACTTGAGGTTCTAATTGCAATTTTCACTCTATTTTTCAAACAGTCTCTTCTCTTGGATTATCACAACTAATTTCTCTTCGATTATCACAACTAATATAAAAAGTTACTGAAAACAGAGAACAGTTAGTTACAAATTCAAAAATTTAAAGCTAACTAATATGAACTGATGTGTAGCATTCTTAGGGAGTATTTATTTTATACAAGTATTTAGAAGAATTGAATTAGGAGTTATTTGACAAATTTCAGTAAAATTTGTACAAGTTAATTTTTATATGCACCCAGTTTGAAATAAAAAATGCATCAAGCCTGTAATTTTATAATTTTCTGTATTTTTTTGAGTTGTTATTTGATAATTCTTATTATACAGAAATGGCGGATAATGGGGTCCGAATAGAAATTGCTGGAGTGAGACATATTTTGCAATTTTAATTGTATGTTGTAACATATTTTGCAACCTCACAAGTTTTAATTTTTACAACATGTTTTACTTTTTGGTGGATCAATTTTTAATTTTACTTGAGTGACGTGGAAGAATCAGAGAACATCCACATTTGAACTTCGTCCCATCTGTCTTATTGGTCAGAGTTGCAGTTTAACCTATTTACTTGAAAAGAATTATCCATCAACTCAATTCTCAATGAGAGTTTCGTTTTACATATAAATTGTTATAATTTTCGAACTAATGTACTATGAAGTCAAGCGGTCAAAATATAAAGGATTAATGAATTATTTTATTAAAATCTTTGACCGCTTGATTAATTTGATAGTAAATATATTCGAAAATTATAAAACTTTATATGGAAATGAAGCTCTCATTAAGTAAATCGGTTTTAACGGTTTGAATTTGTCGTTTGAAGCCGATTCGATAGCTTTTGGAGACCGAAAACATATTGTTGAAATTCTAGACAAAATGCGTTAGCCGGACTATATATGAGTCTGGCTAACACAATTCCTCTAGTATTTCAACAATATGCTTATGGTCTCCAAAATCAATCGAATCGGTTTCAAACGCTCAAACCGATCTCCTTAATGAGAGCTTTGTTTTCATATAAAATTTTCAAAATTTTCGAATTTATTTACTATCAAGTCAAATCAAGCAATCAAAATATAAATGATTTTGTACGTATTTTAAATGCACTATTTTATTAATGAGTATGTTTATATGTTGTGGGTGCTAATTAATCAACAATATCGATCAGTAGACCGTAGCTTGTACTGCGATCGCATGTTAAAAGATTGATGAAAGTAATTGATTTGTCTTATATATCTATATATTAAAAAAAAGCTCCAAAACGGTGAGGCCCACATAGGCATGGTATTATCGTTTTCAAACTAATGGAAAATTAAGCAACATATATATCCTAAACATCAAAGGCATGGTATTTGTTTTTATTTTTTATTCATTTTGAATGTTTTACATATTTTTTTATATAATTGTAGAATTGACGTATTTGAAGCAGCAAAAATTGATATGAATAATTTTTAGTTTACCAATAAGAAAAATCCTGATTAATATATACTATTAAAATTCGTAAAAAGTATCAAATTAGAAAAATACTATAATCGCATCATGTATTTCAAAGTCTAAAAATTAATCACGTTATGTAATATTACTATTTTCAGAAGTTCCTTACCACTTTTTTTAATTTTTGAAAGATGAACTTAAATAATAAAACTGAGGGTTATATATGAAAAATAACATTAAAAAGTAACGGATAAACCCCGCCACATTTATAACAAACTGAGCAACTAACATAACGTGATTAATTTTCCATTAGTTTGTAAAACGATAATACCTTATCCATAGTTTGTCATGCTTTGAAGATCTTGTGGGTGCTAATTAATTAACAATATCGATCAGTAGACCATAACTTGTTAAATGATTGATATATGAAAGTAATTGATTTGTCTTATCTATCTATATATTACAAAAACTCTATAACGGTGAGACCCACATAGGTTGTCGTTTCTTTTTACATTGATCTCCCACACATATTTTGTTATTTTATTTGAATTGATTAAATCAATAATTTAATGGCTGAATATTGTGAAATTATGGTAAACTGTTTCTATGGTGGTCGACAATGTCAGATTATCTTAACGGCGGTTTAAAGTACCTGACAATCCGGCTAGTTCAATTTTAATTGGATTTATTTTGAATTATTTCTTTACTATTCAAAATTTTTGCTTACATAATCTTAAGCGTAAGCTTTGTAATTCCGACAGTATTTTTATGAAATAATTTGATTTTTTGATTTAAATTTAGTCATTATGGTTTTCTAAAGATCATACGTGGTGATGAAATGGAGTGGTAATCCCACGAGGTGGTGATGAAGACAACTGATAAGACAGTTTTCTAAAGATCATACGTAATTTTTTGATTTAAATTTAATTAAAACTACAATTGATAAGACAGTTTTCTAAAGATCATACGTAATTTTTTTGTGGTGATGAAATGGAGTGGTAATCCCACGAGTTGGGTGCATAATTTGCGGTTCGTCTTTTGATTGTTCTGTGGAACGGTACTGATGACACCAAGCACCCCTCCTTTGCCATCTCTCAATTGCAGATGTGCCGGTGATTTCACTCTGATTCTGTTTTGATGTATTTTTCGGTAATAGTTGGTTCAAACATCCTTCTATTTATAGGCAAGCTCATTATCAAGAATATGTTCATTTTTCTACTTGGCGTTTTTTATGTGGATATATATGAATATAATAAAAAGGTCTAAACGAGGACTCTGCATGCCATGTGGAAGCAATGTACATCACATATATGTACAGTCACAACAAAATCAATTGGGCTGGGAAGCTACGTTACATGTAACAAGCCACAACAAATCCATCCGGTCTTGGCCGGTTGGCCCTCGGAGACTAAATAAGTGTGTCCCGGCGACGTAATTAATGCCCTTTTTTTTTTTTTGTATTGGACACAATGCCCAGAATCCGAAATTGGCAGAATCAATTGTTTTGCTTTGCCTTGTGGATTCTCACTAAGGCCCCAATAATGAAGTTGACATAAAGTATTTACTACCATAACCGAACCTTTAGTTCTCTAACTACAAACAATTTTAAACTTTTACTTACAAATAATTAATTTAAATTTTTTTTAAAATGAAGTTTATTTTATTCCATATGTAAATGCGTAGTTTCCAATTGAAAATTTGAGATTGGATGGCTCGGTAATCCACTATTATGTACTTTTATTTAAAAAGGGCTAGAAAGTATCAATACATGCAAAAATTATTAAGGTTAATGGACAAAGTTACAAATTTTCAAGACTGAGGCTACGGTAGCATAGCTCATATTGGTCCATAGTCCATATATACAATGGATAAATACCAAATTCATTTTCGAAGTCCAAAAAAATCGATCTAAACTGTTGCTTAACATGATCTCCATATATATATATATGAAAAAAGTACTTGGATGGTCAAATTATACATTTTTTAGAATTTTTTTACTATTTTTTTAGAGAGGTCGAAACTCACTTGATCTAAATATTATATATCATTCAAAAATAGTGAATTTATGCCTATCTAAAATGCTAGTTAAAAAATAAAAAAAATGAAAAATTTAGTACGCAAGTACATGATTAAATATTAAAACTATGATGAATGATTCATATTGTCTTTTTGGACTTTAAAAATATCAACTAGATTATTGTATTGTAACTTGCTGCATGCGTTTGAAAGTTGAAAAATATAAAACACGTGTTCAAATATTTAATCATGTACTTGAATCAAGTGTACATCGAGAGAGAACAAATCACTTGTGTTCGGTCCTTTTCGAAATAAATTACACGAGCATCATTTCTAAAATGAGCAAATTTTTTAGGTTGCTTTTAAGTCTCTCTTGCTTGTGCTGTCAATTTGGAAGAATACAAGCGCTTCTTTGCCATGAAAGTACTCATGAATATTTCATGGGTTATTGATGTGGCTTACATTAACCCAAGCAAATTTTAATGATGTTCATCTTTTGTTTTGTATAGAAAGTTATTCCCATTTAATTTAGATGGTAAACACGAGTACTTAAAATTAGGATAATTATACTTTCCCTCATCTATCCATCCCCCATTTCATCCCCCAACTAACTAACTTTCTCTTCTAACTATAATTACAAATTCTAACTACCTAATGATCCCTACAAATTAATTACCAAATTTTCTGTCTTTCCTTTCTCTCCCTCCCTCTCCCACCTCCGCCTCCGGCTTCCACTTCCGCCTCCACCCGTCTCTCCCACCTCTCCCTCTCCGCCTCCGCCTCCGCCTCCCTCTCCCACCTCCGCCTTCGTCTCTCACCTCCGCCTCCGCTAGGTTAGATCCATCACTGTCGACCACCAGGTCAGATCCATCTTGTCTATGTTCCTCTTCCTCATGCAGTAGCGAGTTATTTGCAAAAAACAAATCTTCATAATGGTGAATTAGGCCAGTGCGTACTAAGTACTAAGAAATGACAGAAAAACAAATTTTAAAAAAATTAGAGGTGTATGAATGAATACTTGATGTTTTAGAAATGAATACTTCAACGTATATGAATGAATACTTGATATCTTAGGTATAAATACTTTAACGTATATGTATGAATACTTGATATCTTATGGATGAATACTATTCGGCTGCTCTTGTAAAATTAATCGAGTATGCACATATGTTTGCAATACTCTTGGTACATTAACTATTTACACTTACACGACGATGATGAATACTTGCTCGATGAAAGATGAATACTTGTGATGAGGTATAAATACTTGTGCAACGGACAACTCGAAAGTATGTCATCATGGATCTCATTTGAAAGAGAAAATTGTGTAGAAGACGTTCGTGGTTTTAGATTTGCAAAATTCCTCATAGATCGTCAGAAATATTAGTTAGATTGAACGGAGAAAAAAGAAACCATCTCTAAAAACGTGTAAAAGATGAGTGAGTGATGTGTTCAAATATGCTTCTATTGCAAATATGAGTACATTTATATAGATGGATGAATACTTGTTGTGTTACAGATGAATATTTTTCCGCAAATTTCTAAAATGCGCTGACGGTTATGCGGTCCCCACACTTAATTAATGCGCTGACGGTTATACGGTCCCCCCCACTTAATTAATGCGCTGACGGTTATGCGGTCCCCCACATATGTTGTTTGTGGTCCCCTACTTTCTTAATACACTGAATGTTGTAATGTATCTAAATATGTTTCTATTACAAATGTGAATACGTTCATATCGATGGATGAATACTAGTTGTGTTACAGATGAATACTTTTCTGCAAATTTCTAAAATACGCTGACTGTTATGCGGTCCCACCACTTAATTAATGCAACTGCCGGAGGATGAACGGGGGATGGTTGACGGGGGATAGCTAGGCTCTCCCTTAAAATTAAGGTAAATAGCTAGCTAGGTCATTCTTCTGGGTTTTGTATATTGACAAAAAAAAATTGAATTCATTTCTATAGAACTCATTTTCTTTGACCAATACGATCAGTATGGAAGTATCCAAATTGTATTTTTTTTTTTTTTTTTATAAATTTTAAGAAAACAATTCTTACCATGAAAACAATTTCTATACGATACCTTATTAAAAATTTCAGTTTTCTAGTTTATGAAAATATTAAATAAATTATGAAGGAAGCGAAGACTATATTTAATTAGTAAGAGAAGACATGTACATCTTAAAAATTACAATCATAGTTTATGTACAGAAAATTTTCTGGGAGTTCCAAACTTAACAAGGTCTTCTATGCAAATAATATGTTTCTGAATAGTCATATATGTAATAGTGTATGTAGCGGACACAAAAAAAACTTATTTGCGAGCTTCAATACTCAATCTGTAGAAGCAGCCACACGGAAAATCAAGGAATTCAGTCCATGTATTGGGCGATTTTTCAAGGCCCTATGATGTTCTCCTCTGTGCGTTTCCAAATTACAATCCCTCCCTATTCCCCGATTTTTTTTGCTACCATCTAAAAAAATTAATAAATCAAATAACTATAATTTTCTGTAAATTCTATTTTCATCATGTTGGCAGTTTGAAACTGCAGATCAAATTTGAGTGTTTGAAACTGCCGACAATTTATTTTTTCATTATAATTCAGATGTTTAATTAGGCTTTTAGGTTTAGAGAGAGAGAGAGATTGAATCGTTGGAAGATGGAACAAATAAAATTGGGGGCAGAGGTCACTACAAGAGCGAAACCCTTCTGCGACCGGCCAAATCGGTCACATAAGGGTAAGGTGCCAGGCGCAGAAGAGTGCATCGGTCGTAGAAGGTCGAAATCGGTCACAGAAGGATCGGTCGCAGTTGCTCTATCGTTGATGCCCTCTCCGCTGACGTCACCGGTCACTGAAGGATTAAAAATCGGTCACAGATGCCCCTATAGCGACCGATGAGATCAGTCGCTGATGCTATTTGTTGACGTGGCTAAAGCCCATCAGAGACCGATTGAGCGGTCGCTGATGGGCGCAAAATCGGTAGCAGAAGGGTATTATTTTTTCGGTATTTTTTTGGTATTTTTCTTTTCCCTAATTGGTACAAAATGTACCAAACAAATATAACAACCATTGAACACATTATATTCATTTATTTTTCTCCAGCCCCAATTGGTACAAAACATACCAAACAATTCACAAGCAATTCAAATATACAATATAAAATACTGGTACGAAACGTATCAAGCACCAAGCAATTTAAAAGGAATTCACAATATAATTAGTATTACGTTACAAATTTAAATATAAATTTACAATTTTAAGTATGTGTATTTTACCTAGAGCACCGAGACTATAGTTATCGCCGCGCGCATTATTGTCTGTGTTGCCGTACCAGATGTCTGCGTCAAAAGAGGGCCAAAGTCGATCAGATCTATTAAATCTGCATTCTCAGTAAAACTTTGACTCAAACAAAAAATTCAGATCTATATTTTAGACCCTCCAGATATCATCAATTGATAACGGACCCTCTAAAGCAAGTCATGGAAGAAACACAAAATCAAATTAAGTGTTGCATCATCCATGCAACAGGACTTGTATACAGCCATACAAGCCACTACTAGAATCTGAGTTTGTTGCATGGGTAAAAATCTTTGTTGCAAGGGTAAGTAGTGTCCATGCAACAAATATTGGCATTTCTAACACAGTCAAACTTGTTGCATGGGTAGCCCATGCAACAGTTACTCATGCAATAAGTCTGATGGTTATCCATGCAACTGCTTCTTATTTACCCATGCAACAAATATTTGATGACCCGTGACCCGCCAGCAAAGATAGAAAGTATATTTTAATGAATGTACATGCAACAACTCATCTCATACCCATGCAACAAGTCTCCCGAATTTAGACTAAACAGTTGCATGGGTAACCCATGCAACAAGTATTTGAGAACTATTTGTTGCATGGGCTTACCCTTGCAACAAGTCTCCAGAATCTAGACTAAACAGTTGCATGGGTAACCCATGCAACAAGTTTGGAGGATTATTTGAGAAATATTTGTTGCATGGGTTACCCATGCAACAAGTTTTGACGATTTTTGATAACTATTTGCATGGGACTACCCATGCAACAAGTATTGAACTTCTGGACAGTTACTTCTATGTATATATTTGATCTCTCCATTCAAATTGAATATATATTGTTGTAAATTACAGCAAGGGATACATTACAGCAGTATATTAATTTGTTCACATCCTAGTTCTATGTATATATTTGATCTATCCCCCTTCTTGGTTTCCCTCCTCTCCCCCTTCTTGATTGCCCCTACTACCACCAGGTGCCTCGACATTTGATGTCCCCTCCTAACAAAATTTAGCAAAAGTAAATATGCGGAGGTATAATATGCAATGGAGTAAACTATATTTTGCGGGTCATTGGACTTACAGTGAATTCAGGAGATTGATATCCTGCACGTTTATGGAGCTCGTCTAAAGCCATCCTCCTGTATCTAGTTTCTGCTTTATTCGCTTCCATTTCTGCAATGTGTCGCTTCTCTTGATCAGCTATCTTCTCGGCAAACCCTTCTTGTGCATTGGCTAGTGTATCCTTTAGTAACGCTTGAACCTCCTCAGCCGTGAATGTTTTTTGTTTTTTTTTAGCCGAGGTGGCAGTGCTTTTGGTGGGTGATACAGTAGCCTCCATTGCCTCCACCTCTCGATTGGCTCTTGACTTTCTTGACCCAATTCCAAAGCCGTACAACCGGCCTCTCTTGTCCTCTCCCTTGACAGCTATGTCCCAGATCACTTCATCGTCCAACCCGTTACCATGTGTCTCTTTCAGTGCTTTAAAGTTGTTCTACATTGGATCGACACAGTAGAAAAAATTTCAAATGTCATCACACTTGTTACACAAAAAAAAAGATATCTTAACAGCATCAGCAATATATTTTTTCATAGGACATTCACAAGTTTTATGCTATTGAACTATAACTCTAGCTCAGAGAAGTCTTTTTCCAATATATTGTACTCATTAAAATTTAATTATGCAATAGAATTTTAGTACAAACTCTCATCGATTTATGGCTTGAACAAGTTTCTATACAATACTTAAATGTGAATAATTTTTACAATTATCATTGAAGTGCACTCACTACTAGAATTTGGACTTTTTGCAAGAGTAGCACTTACTTGTTGCAAGAGTGTGAACGGCCCTTGCAAAAGAAATGGCATTTCTAACACAAGAAAACCTGTTGCAAGGGTGTTCCTTGGAAAAAGTAACGCATGCAAAAAATTTGATGTTTACCCTTGAAATTGTCTCTTATCTACCCTTGCAAATACTAATTAAAGACCCGTGACCCGCTAGCAGAGCCAGATATTATATTTTAATGAATGTCCTTGCAAAAACCTCATTCCATGCCCTTGTAATAAGTCTAAAGATTTGAGACAAAACAGTTGCATGTACTGCTACAGTGAGAAATTGCCTCAAAAATTAAGTGCAAACTGTTCGCAGCAAAGTGCAATGCAAGTTTCGGTACGCTTGAGAGCGTACCTTTTAAAACCACGTTAACACTCCACGAGTAAGGGATGCAAGTGCACAACCCCTATCGTGTAGTATATTCGGGTATCGATCCACAGGAACGGTTAATTGCGAGGTTAGATTCTATCAAACTCAATCAAAAACTAGAAGTGAAAAAGGTTTGGTTTGGTGTTTAATTTCCTAAAGGGTCAGATCAAACAATTCAAGAAGATGTAATAAAGTGCTAGAAGAAATGTAAACTTTGTTTTGATTATGGATAAAAGGCGTTTCCAGGGTTTCAGACTTCATCTCTGATTTGCCTCTAGTGGTACGGCCCGTACCAAGTTGGTACGGCTAGGCCGTACCTCACTTGGTAAGGCAAGGCCGTACCACCCTGGTAAGACCCGTACTGGCTTCCCAGAACAGAGCTTACCAGTTCGAGTGAATGCATTTCCTTGCTGGTACCTTGTGCTAAACTCTTTAGAAAGGTTCAATTGACCATACCTAAGGTTCCTAACCCTCAACCGTCGTTTGTTGGATCAAGATCTAGGTTGGAATGCAATTGATTGCCTTTTAGGGATTTCTACACCTCAACTCTCGTGTGTTGGTACAGATCTACCCTAGCTGGTTGATTGGAGGTCTAAGGCACCCTCTAATCTGTCGATTAGAGGAGAATTCAACCTCTCGGCTTCAATTCGAACTATTCTACCCTAAGCATTTGATTTGGATGAGAGATTGAGATGATCACATGACCTTGATAGGTTCGATCTAAACCTAGAGGCACATCATACAACAATCACAGCAAGCAAAGCAAAAGATATCAAAGTAAATCACAATCAATCAAACTAAAGAGTTCATACAAGATACAAGTCAAAGAAAGTCAAAACAAATCAAGAATCAATCTCTAACCCTAGAAACTAAAAGAACTACTCACAGCACATGATCTGATCTAAAAATACAATAAGAGGGATAGAGATAGCCATGGATCGAAGGGATCGAGAGGAGGAAGCTAGATCCGTCGAGTTTCGCCTCTTCCTCTTCCTTCCTTCTTGCTCTCAGCTCCTTAGCTCTCTTTCTCTCTCTTACTGTGCTCTCAAATGGATCTGGAATGGAATCCCCCCCGAAATTGGAGAGTTCCCCGCTTTAAATAGCCTCTGCCAAAATTTGAATCTGTCAGATCGCCTTTATGTACGGCCCGTACCAAATTGGTACGGCCTGGCCGTACCAGGCGTGAAGAGCTGAAAATCGGCTAAGTCTGGTAAGACCCGTACCAAGCCTGGTAAGGGTCGTACCTCATCATCTGAATCGCCGTTTCTTCGTGTGTTTTGCTCCAAACCTGCAGAAAACAAACAAACACTCAGCAGTACCAAATTCTAAAGATATATCGATGAAATGCACATGATTCTGGTGAATTATGGCACGAATCTGGTACTAAAACAGGCCTAAAATAGACTAAATATGCGAGGTATCAAATTCCCCCAAGCTGAACCTTTGCTTGTCCTCAAGCAAAAAGTTTCAAACTCGGGTAAAAGTGCTGGACAACTAAATCTAAATGCAGATACAAGTCTAAATGTGAAAACCTACGTGAATTTGCTATAGTCAAGAATTTCTAGAATCGATTCGGTTGTAATTCAAACATCCCTTTATAAACCTTGATTCACTCCACCGATTGGTCAATTGAACTTCTTATTTTGAGATGCTTCTAACAATGGAAAGACTAATTACCTAGGTTTGATCGAAACAATTTCATTCTTTTTCCGAATCAGTGCTTTTATTCAAGGTGATTTTTCTTTTCATTTGCCCTCCCCCAAGCTTGAATCAAGCTTAAGGGTAAGAAAGTTGCGAACGAAGTGTGTTGGTATGAGCAAAATTTTCTTTCTTTATTTCTAATTGGGAGACGAGCTCAAAGGCGCCCATTCGAGGCTTATTGCCAGTACTCTTATGTTCTCCATCTTTTTTTCATTTCTCTTTTCTTTTTCTTTTTCTTTTTTTTCTTTTTCTTTTCTTTTTGGTTTGCTCATACCATGAATACACACATCTATTGGTATTCATTCATACCAATAGATATTCCAAACTTTCTTAATTTGAAAATCCCAATTCCTAAAGGCACAGTTCGGTTTTTTCGAATAATCTCGTTCGATTCAATTCTAAGTTTGTTTCATCGTTTCCATTATTAAAAACAGCTCAACCTAAGTAGTTCAATAACCAATCATGGGTTAGTTCCAATTCACTCAGGTCTATCCTAATCACAACTAAATTGTTTCAAAGTTATTCTCAATTCTAGCAATTCACGCAAATCTTCACCTAACAATGCACGAAAATACGAAAAAATGCAAGAAAAATAACGGTAAAGTAAATATGACCTAAATGCAAATGCAATCCCCCCAAGCTTAGCCTGAGCATTGTCCTCAATGCTTCAAGACTATAAGATAAAAGAGATAAAAGAAGCTCGGGGAAAAGAGAGCGAACCTGATCAGTCCTCAGGGTGGTCGTACCAGAGCCAGTCGCTAAACCGCTGCTCTATCCCAGTCACCCGTCGCGTGAGATCCTGGAGGATGGCGCCCTGCTCACGAATGGCAGCACCCTGCTCATAGAGTGCAACACCCTGCTCCTGACGCATGCCGTACATCAGGTGGTAAACATCCTGGATGGTGGGCTCATCGACTGGAGGGGGATACACTGGTCGACTGTAGGAGGTCGAGGGCCCGGCTGCGTAGGCAGAGGTGGATGGGCCGGCAGTGTAGGCGGAGGTGGATGGGCCAGTCTGGTACGTGGAAGGGCCAGCTCCATAGAAAGAGGTACCCGCACCAAAGGGTGAAGGATGTACCTGCTCGAGGAATGGGGGAGCCTGGCTGGGGAAAGGTGGCACATGAGGAGAGAGAGGATGCAGTGGCTCAAACGGAGCCTGGACTGGAGAGGTGGTGGCATCAAGCATGTCCTCATCGCCATGCGGTGGAGGTGGAGGAGGTGGAGGTGGGGGTGGGACCTCAGGGGCAGGCTGCACGCGAGGCGGACGTCGGAAAAACCAAGTGCTCCGGTCAGTGAAGGAGAGAGTGACCGGGAATGGCATGATGTATCTGGTATGCTGGTCAGGCATGCGCCAAGCCCAAGCACCTCGCCCATCGCGTCCTGCTGCTGACTCGATGAATTTGTAGGTGGTGAACTGAGTGAGGGAGAGAGATCGGGAGCTACGGCACTCCTCGTCGCCGATAATCTGGAGGTGTAAGCGCTCGGCGATCAGAGTGACATAGGCTGAGATGTAAATAACGCCACCCGGCTTGGGCTGCCTCTGGATGCCGAGCCAGTGGTGGATCATGGCGAGCATCAGATCGGGCCGCTCGAGAGTGCTGTCGGGACGCAGCATATGATCCACCAGCTGCATATCCTCAACATTGGCGCGGGCGAACGTCTCGCCACGCGCAAAGATGGTGCAACCGAGGATACGCAGCAGGACCCGGATGACTGGATGAGAGACGTTGAGCTGCTTGTACTCCCTGTTGAAAGCTGACCCGGCTGGAGCGCCAGAGATCAGCGCCCAGAAGCTGTCGCGCTCCAAGCCCACAGAGAAGGTGAGGGAGTCAGTAGTCGGGTTCGGCTCAAAGCCAAACCACTCCCTCAAGTCAGACAGCCAGACGCGGTGGGTCTCACTCAGCATGCGGAACCTGATGAACGGGGTATGGTGCCGCGAGTACTTGAGCTCCAGAGAGGAAAGAAACTCCATGGTGAGCTTCTTGTATCCCCTCTGGGCGATCGCCCAGAAGGCTGGAGTGATCCCGACCCGGGTGGTGATGCGGCGAAACTCATCCTCCAGTCCCAGCGTCTGAAGAGCAGAAAAGTCAACAATCCTCGTATTGTTGATCGATTTCGTCAGCAGAATATCGAAGTACTTGAACTGCCGACGGGTCGGCATGAAGAAGTACTCCTCGGTGTAAGCCTCGGCACGCTGGGTGGCATCAGAGAGGGCCGTATCAGTGCCGAAGGAGTCAGAGGCCTGATCAGAGCCCTGGGCCTGGTCAGAGGCCTCGTCAGAGCCCTGGTCCTGGTCTCCAGATGGACGGTAGGAGGGGCTCTCCTGTGGGCTCCGATAGACGGACTGATGGCCACTGGATGTGGTCTCTCCCTCATAGTAAGTGGGCGTGACGGCGTCCTGGAGGGAAGGACTATGGCGGGACCCAGTCCGGGCTGCGCTCTCCCGGGAGTGGCGAGATGCGCGGGAGTCACCCCGAGACGCACTCCGGTGGGAGTGATGAGATGACGTGGGGGAATCAGCAGGAGGGACGTTGGCCATCGGGCCAGTGGCGGAAGGGATGGAGGCGTCAGAGGGTGTGGAGGAGCGAGAGGACTGCCGACGCATCGCTCAGACGTTTGTGGCGTTGGGTGGTAAGAGTCTGACCTAGTTGGTACGGCCTGGTCTGACCTAGTTGGTACGGCCTAGCCTGACCTAGGTAGGTACGGCCTAGCCGCACAGGCTGGTACGGGCCGTACCTAACTTAGGGTATTGGGTTGGCTGGTAAGGGCCGCACCAACTGGTACCAAAGACAAATTTGGGGTTTTGTGCAACCAATTAACCCCTAAACCAGAGAGGATGAGTACACAACACAAAAATGGTCTGCTAAGGGCTAATTGGTACACACTGGTACCAATTTGGTGTCAGTTCAGGGGTTGGTGCGGGCCGTACCTACTTGGTACGGGTGTGCCGTACCAAGCTAGGGTTTGGACTGAAATGTGCAGAACCGAGAGAAGAAGAGAGGAAACGCGAAAAATGGTGAAAGAGACACTAACCTGGAGCAAGACGTGCGAGTCGGACCAGAATGGGCGTGCGGGTCGGACCAGAGAAAGGGTGCGGGTCGCTGGTGCTCTTGGTGGTTCCGTGTGCTCGGGTGAAGAAGAGAGGAAGAGGAGAAGTGGTGGAGATGGAGAGAAAATGGAGAAGGAGAGAAGAGAGAGAAGAGAGAGAGAGAGAAGAGAGAGATCGGTGTGGCTGGGAAGGAAAGGGAAAGGGAAGGGGTGCGGTTTTTGGGGGTTTAAAAAGAAAAAGGCGGCAGTTATGGCATCGGTTCGCGTCCCTGACCTAGGTACGGCCGGGCCGTACCAAATTGGTACGGGCCGTACCAACCTTTCAATTTTCAGGCCGTACCAATGTGGTATGGCCTAGCCGTACCAACCTCAGAAATTCTCGTTTCTCGTTCTCGTGACTTCTCAAGCCGCTCGTGATGCAATGAAGAAGAATGAATGCATGTCTAACTGTTCCTAAGATGCAAAACAGGTAAAAATGGCTTGGGCTGCCTCCCAAGGAGCGCTCGTTTTAGGTCTCGAGCTTGACCTTCTCTCTTCAGGCTTTGGTTGGAGATGGATCGGAGAGATCCAAGTTCACTCGCATTTCTTGGGGATGATTAGCAATGTAGTGCTTGAGACGCTGACCATTGACTTTGAAAGTCCGCCCCTCCTTGTTTTCCAACTCCACTGCGCCAAATGGGAACACTGCCCTCACTCGGAATGGACCGGACCACCTGGACTTCAGCTTCCCTGGAAAGAGCCTAAGTCGAGAATTGAACAAGAGGACCAGGTCTCCCTCATGGAACTCACGAGGCATGATGCGCTTGTCGTGAACCTGTTTGGTCCTTTCCTTGTAAATTCTCGCGTTCTCGTAGGCATTGAGACGCATCTCCTCTAACTCATGCAAGTCAAGGATGCGTTTCTCTCCAGCTGAGAGCAAGTCCATGTTGATGGCCCGTGTGGCCCAGTATGCCTTGTGCTCAATTTCCACGGGCAAGTGGCAGGACTTTCCGTACACCAGTTTGAAAGGGCTCATCCCAATCGGAGTTTTGAAGGCTGTACGGTAGGCCCAAAGTGCGTCACTCAGCTTGAGCGACCAATCCTTTCTCGTTCGAGCCACGGTCTTTTCCAGGATAGACTTGATCTCCCTGTTGGAAATCTCGGCTTGACCGTTGGCTTGAGGATGGTAGGATGTGGTCACCTTGTGAGTGACTCCATGGCGACTCAGGAGATTGTCGAACTGGCGGTTGATGAAGTGCTTGCCACCATCACTGATGACGGCTCTTGGAACTCCAAAGCGAGGGAAGATGATGTCAGTGAACAGTCTTTTCACTGCATTGGAGTCCGCATTCTTGCATGCCACTGCCTCCACCCACTTGGAGACGTAGTCAACAGCCACCAGGATGTACTCGTTCCCACAAGAGGGTGGAAACGGTCCCATGAAGTCAATGCCCCAGACATCAAAGATGTCTACCTCTAGAATAGAGTGGAGAGGCATTTCATTCCTCTTGGAGATGTTCCCGGTGCGCTGACACCTGTCACAAGCTGCAACGAAGGTCCTAGCATCTCTGAAAAGTGAAGGCCAGAAGAAGCCGGATTGCAGGACCTTTGAAGCAGTCTTGGAGGATGAAGCGTGTCCTCCGTAGGCTGAGGAGTGGCAGTGCTCAAGAATGGAGCGCGTCTCATCGTATGGCACACATCGTCGGTAGATGCCATCAACGCCAATCTTGAAGAGGTAGGGGTCGTCCCAGAAGTAGAACTTGGCGTCCGATCGCAGCTTCTTCTTCTGCTGGTATGACATGGTAGGAGGAAGTACTCCTGAGGCGAGAAAGTTCGCAATGTCTGCATACCAGGGCGCTGACTTGGTGTTCACTCGGTCAGTTGCATGGAACGTCCGATCTTGCACCGCATGAGTCGCGTGCATCGGTGTACCAACCGAGTGGATCTCCTCCATGGCAGAAATCGAATGGAATTGGTCATCAGGGAACGAGTCATCAATTGGCAGGCTACCAGAGCCCTCATCTTCCCAGCGAAGCCGGGACAGATGGTCAGCCACGGTGTTTTCGACTCCTTTCTTGTCCCTGATTTCGATGTCAAACTCCTGCAGGAGGAGAATCTACCTAATCAAGCGAGGTTTGGCATCCTGCTTGCTCAACAGAAACTTGAGTGCGGCGTGGTCAGTGTAGATCACTATCTTGGAACCAACCAGATAGGATCTAAACTTGTCGAGAGCGAACACAACAGCCAAAAGCTCCTTTTCGGTCGTTGTGTAGTTCATCTGGGCAGGGTCTAGCACCTTGCTAGCGTAGTAGATAGCACATGGCTTGTTCTCCTTTCGCTGCCCGAGAACCGCTCCCACAGCGTAATCACTCGCATCGCACATCAACTCAAATGGCAAGGTCCAGTCTGGAGGCTGCAGGATGGGTGCTGAGACAAGGGCTTCTTTCAATCGGCAAAACGAATCGACACACTCCTGCGTGAAGATGAAATCAGAGTCCTTGATGAGCAGGTTAGTCAATGGTTTTGCGATTTTCGAGAAGTCCTTGATGAATCGGCGGTAGAAGCCAGCGTGTCCCAGAAAGCTTCGCACAGCTTTGACATTTGTTGGGATCTCCAGCTTCTCGATCACCTCCACCTTGGCTTTGTCAACCTCAATTCCTTTGGAGGTCACCACATGTCCAAGGACAACTCCCTCTTGGACCATGAAGTGACATTTCTCCCAGTTCAGGATCAGGTTGACCTCTTCACACTTCTCCAGGATTTTGCAGAGGTTGGCTAGACATGAGTCAAAGCTGGTCCCATAGACAGAGAAGTCGTCCATGAAGACCTCAACCTCTTTCTCGATGAAATCAGAGAAGATAGCCATCATGGCTCTTTGGAAGGTGGCAGGTGCATTGCAGAGACCGAATGGCATCCTACGGTATGCGAATGTACCGTAGGGACATGTGAAGGTGGTCTTGTCTTGGTCGTTCGGGTGAATGGGGATCTGAAAGAATCCTGAATACCCGTCAAGGTAGCAAAAATGAGAATGAGTCGCAAGCCTTTCAAGGAGTTGGTCGACAAACGGCAGTGGGAAGTGATCCTTGCGCGTGGCAGCGTTGAGCTTCCTGTAGTCAATACACATGCGGTACCCAGACACCACACGAGTAGGGACTAGCTCATCCTTCTCATTTCTCACCACTGTCGTGCCTCCCTTCTTGGGCACCACGTGAACGGGACTCACCCACTTGCTGTCAGAGATGGGATAGATGATGCCTGCATCCAGGAGTTTGAGAATTTCCTTTTTCACCACCTCTTTCAGGTTGGGGTTGAGTCGCCGCTGGTGCTCCACAGACGGCTTGTGATCATCCTCGAGAAGAATCCGGTGTGAGCAGATGGCTGGGTTGATCCCTTTCAAGTCCTTGATCGAGTACCCGATCGCACCCTTGTGAAATCTCAGCTTCTCCAGAAGTTTGGTGGTTTGATCGGGGTTCAGACTCGCATTGACGATCACAGGACATGACTTTTCTGGATCGAGGAACTCGTATCGGAGATTGGTCGGAAGAGGTTTGAGTTCAGGAGTCGGACGCTCAGGCTGATCATTGACACGAGTCGCATCTGGGTGAGCTGACTCGTGTGTCGTCGAGATGTCGGCCTTGGCAGGCTCCGCTCCACTCCTCGTCTCAGAGTGTGATGTACTGTCCTCCAGATCCTCAGGAATCGCATCCGCTGCACAGATTGACTCGCTCGCTTCGCTTGGAAATTGAGAGAGGAATTCAGCGTCTTGGCGCAGCGAGTTGTTGACTTGTTCAAGAAAGTAGTCCTTGGCCAGATCAGCCAAGTACTCCTCTGTCCTGTCAACCCGGAAACATGTCTCAGATCGTGACGGATATCTCATGGCGCGATCGATTTGGAACTTCACCTTCTCTCCTCCAAAGTTCAAAGTCAGGATGCCTTGTTTCACGTCAATTATCGCGCCAGCTGTGCTCAGAAAAGGTCGCCCCAAGATGATTGGGACTTCCTTATCTTCTTCCATCTCCATGACGACGAAATCGACGGGCACGAAGAACTTCCCGACTCGAACTGGCAGATCCTCCACCACACCAAGTAGAAGTCGGACTGAAGAATCCGCCAACTGCAATGTCATCCTTGTGGGCTTGAGCTCCCCCACTCCTATGCGATCATAGATGGTGCGTGGCATGAGACTCACACTCGCTCCTAGATCACACAGGGATTTCTTGATTGTCGCCTTCCCAATGGTGCATGGAATGGAAAACTTTCCAGGATCGTCCAATTTGGGGGGTAGCTCGCTTTTCAAAATTGCGCTGCACTGCTCCGTCAGCTTGACTGTCGCGTGCCCCTCTAAGCTTCTCTTGTTGGAAAGGATGTCCTTCAGAAACTTGGCATAGGTGGGCATTTGGGTCAAAGCGTCGGTGAAAGGGATGGTGATCTGCAGCTGCTTGATGACGTTTGCGAAGTTGGCGAATTGCTCGTTCAGTCTCGTCTCAGCTAATCTCTGGGGGAATGGAACAGGTGGCCGGTATGGAGGTGGTTTCTCGGCACCTTTCTTCTTCTGACTACCTGACGCTTCGGATGGAGGTTGTGCAGGTCTTGCCGAGCTGGTGCAGTCTGCACTCGCTTGAGGTCGGATGACCTCAGCTCGTTCTGGATTAACCTCCTTCAGTGGAATTGACTCAGGGGGAATTGACTCAGGGGTCGGAGTCGCGTCAGGTATCGCGTCGAGAATCGGATCAACTGTGCCCTCACTTGGCATTGGTGGCTCGTCGTATTGGGTCCCGCTTCTCAGAGTGATCGCCTTAGCCTCTTCTCTTGGATTTGGTTCGGGTTGAGCTGGAAGCTTCCCGGGTCGAGAGTGGCTCGAGGTGACTATCTGGCTCAGCTGCTCCAGCAACTTGTTTTGAGCAGCCATTTGATTTTGTTGAGCAGCCATCTGAGTGGACATGCTCTGCATATGTTCCCACATCATCTGATTCATCTTGCCCTGCTCGTGAGTGAAGTCGTCCACTCCGGTAGGCGCAATTGACTTTGAGGGGCCAGATGGGGCTGCTCGGTTGCCTTGATTGGGAAAGGAAGCGTTCTGGTAGAAGTTCCTCTTGCCATTGTTGTTGCTGTTGCTGCTGCTCGAAGCTTGGGCTCTCCAATCGTTGTTGTTCGGAGGGGGGTAATTTCCAGTGTTGTTCGCCCGATTGTTCCAGTTGTTGTTGTTGTACTGCGGCTTCTGGAAGCTGTTGTTGTTGAAGGGCGGTCTGAACGAAGAGTTGTTGAAAGGCGCAGGGTTGTTCTGGTTTGACCTCCAGTGCTGCTGCTCAACCGGGTCCTTGGAGTAGGACCGGCTGAAGGGAGGTCTCGGGAAGAAGGAAGGCTCGTTGTTGAGAGAGTTGACCTGCTCACTCTCCTCGTCTTGTTGCACCAGCGGGCATTGCTCGTATGCGTGCCTCTCGTCTCCGCACATAACGCAGACTTGAGGTTGCTGTTCGACTGCCTTGACACTGAGTTTGTCCATCGCCCGCTGCATGGCGTCCATCTTGGCGGTGAGAGCCGTGATGTGATCGAGCTCGTACTTGCCACCTCCTTGGCTACCTCCTTGGCCTTCTCGCTGGCGTGACGTGTCGCGGCCGGACCACTGCTGGTTTTGCGCCATGCTGTCGATCAAGTTCATAGCCTCTAAAGGCTCCTTTGTCATCAGCGCGCCTCCCGCAACAGCGTCCACGTAAGCACGTGTGCTCTCGTTCAGGCCGTCGTAAAACGTTTGAATTAAAAGCCAGTCGGGTATACCGTGATGTGGACAAGAGTACTGAATTTCTCTAAACCTTTCCCAAGCCTCGTTCAGGGGTTCATCAAAAATCTGCCTAAAACTGGTCAGGTCATGTCTTACCTTGGCTGTCCTCTTGTGAGGGAAAAATCTGGTCAGAAACATTTTGGACAATTCCTTCCAATTTCTAACCGAATCCCTAGGCAAAGATCCCAACCATTTCTTGGCCTTATCCCTAAGAGTGAATGGAAATAAAGCAAGCTTGGTGTAATCAGCATTCTCACCGTTGGTTTTGATGGTCGTGATGCACTCGAGGAAGGTCTGGAGGTGAGCGTGCGGGTCCTCGTGGTCGAGTCCGTGGAAGGTGTTCTGCTGCACCATGTTGACAACTCCCGGATTGAAGTTCGGTTGCTATCCTGGAATGTGTGGCAGCCGGATTGCACCTCGCACGTCTCCAGCTCTCGGCACGTTGAACTCTCGCAGCGTTCGAGGCATGAAGACATCCTCATCATCGTCTGTCAGTCGGCCTTCTTCTTCTCGCCTTTCTCTTTCTCTTTCCCTGGCCTCTGCCTCCATTCTGAGTCGGGCTTCGTCTTCTGCCCCAGCCATCTCTTCAGGTTCAGGCTCCTTGGTACGGGTCGGACCAGATTGGTGCGGCCTGGCCGTGCCTGAATCGGTACGGGTCGGACCAGATTGGTGCGGGCTGGCCGTACCAGAGGGTGGCTGAGCAGTCTCGGCTGAGTCTGGAGGAGTTTGATCGAACAGTGGGCCCTTGCTTCTCAGATTATACTTCAACCTGTATTTTCCTGCAGGGGGGGGTTCAAAAGCCAGTTTTTAGTGTTTTTGAATAAGAAAAAGCAAGAAAGATACAAGATAAAATCTAGATCAACTAAGTAAGATAAAACCTAACTAAGCAATTGGTTACCGTCCCCGGCAACGGCGCCAAAAACTTGTTCGCAGCAAAGTGCAACGCAAGTTTCGGTACGCTTGAGAGCGTACCTTTTAAAACCACGTTAACACTCCACGAGTAAGGGATGCAAGTGCACAACCCCTATCGTGTAGTATATTCGGGTATCGATCCACAGGAACGGTTAATTGCGAGGTTAGATTCTATCAAACTCAATCAAAAACTAGAAGTGAAAAATGTTTGGTTTGGTGTTTAATTTCCTAAAGGGTCAGATCAAACAATTCAAGAAGATGTAATAAAGTGCTAGAAGAAATGTAAACTTTGTTTTGATTATGGATAAAAGGCGTTTCCAGGGTTTCAGACTTCATCTCTGATCTGCCTCTAGTGGTACGGCCCGTACCAAGTTGGTACGGCTAGGCCGTACCTCACTTGGTAAGGCAAGGCCGTACCACCCTGGTAAGACCCGTACTGGCTTCCCAGAACAGAGCTTACCAGTTCGAGTGAATGCATTTCCTTGCTGGTACCTTGTGCTAAACTCTTTAGAAAGGTTCAATTGACCATACCTAAGGTTCCTAACCCTCAACCGTCGTTTGTTGGATCAAGATCTAGGTTGGAATGCAATTGATTGCCTTTTAGGGATTTCTACACCTCAACTCTCGTGTGTTGGTACAGATCTACCCTAGCTGGTTGATTGGAGGTCTAAGGCACCCTCTAATCTGTCGATTAGAGGAGAATTCAACCTCTCGGCTTCAATTCGAACTATTCTACCCTAAGCATTTGATTTGGATGAGAGATTGAGATGATCACATGACCTTGATAGGTTCGATCTAAACCTAGAGGCACATCATACAACAATCACAGCAAGCAAAGCAAAAGATATCAAAGTAAATCACAATCAATCAAACTAAAGAGTTCATACAAGATACAAGTCAAAGAAAGTCAAAACAAATCAAGAATCAATCTCTAACCCTAGAAACTAAAAGAACTACTCACAGCACATGATCTGATCTAAAAATACAATAAGAGGGATAGAGATAGCCATGGATCGAAGGGATCGAGAGGAGGAAGCTAGATCCGTCGAGTTTCGCCTCTTCCTCTTCCTTCCTTCTTGCTCTCAGCTCCTTAGCTCTCTTTCTCTCTCTTACTGTGCTCTCAAATGGATCTGGAATGGAATCCCCCCCGAAATTGGAGAGTTCCCCGCTTTAAATAGCCTCTGCCAAAATTTGAATCTGTCAGATCGCCTTTATGTACGGCCCGTACCAAATTGGTACGGCCTGGCCGTACCAGGCGTGAAGAGCTGAAAATCGGCTAAGTCTGGTAAGACCCGTACCAAGCCTGGTAAGGGTCGTACCTCATCATCTGAATCGCCGTTTCTTCGTGTGTTTTGCTCCAAACCTGCAGAAAACAAACAAACACTCAGCAGTACCAAATTCTAAAGATATATCGATGAAATGCACATGATTCTGGTGAATTATGGCACGAATCTGGTACTAAAACAGGCCTAAAATAGACTAAATATGCGAGGTATCACAAACCAAACCTAATTATTACAAGTACAAATTACGATTTACATATTTTTCAAAATGGAATTGCAAAATCTTGAAAGGGTACAATTTATAAAAGTCATTACAAGACATCAGAAAATAATAAAAGATACATGTGGTGAGTACCTGCTATTGAAATTGATGAAAGAAAATTATATCAACATAAACTAACAATATGTATAGGAGGGGTATAATCAGTGAAATGATATGGTGATTCGGTGTTACAGGTGGAGTGCACTATGGGGCTCTTTTTAGAGAAGAATTAGCAAATTTGTTGCTAATGGGTTAGTGGGTTAAAGGGCTATTGGAGGTGACCGGTACATGGTACCAACTTAATAGCTTCAAATTTCACATTTCTATCAAATTTATTTCTATTTTTCTGCTATGATTTTCTAGCAGAAGGGCATCAGTCCATGTTTTTGGTGTCATTAAATTGTGAATTTTGTTGTGATCAATTGACTACATGTAAATTTGATTTCCTTACATGGAAATGTTCCTTATGCTCTGGATTATGTGTGTAATTTATTTGGTGGCCTCATGACTTTCCTACAGGGTGCTGGTAAGGGGTGCAATACCATGTTTCCTATGTACCAGCAGCAGAAAAGAGAAAAAAAAAAGGGAAAATATCAAACTTTGAAAATTCACCAAAAATAGTAAAAATCCAATTTAATCAAAACTTGGGGCTAAACTGCATGGAATGAAGTCCTCTACATGCCTGTCATGTTTATTTTGACATAATCAGAGTTTACGCCCTCTGATTTGCTAGTTCTCAGCAAAAGGGTATTTTTGACTATTTTTGTGACAATAGGGGTCTTAAAAGAGTTTTATTACTGACTTCAAGTATTCAGTGCATACTGGGAGCTTTATGTATGTGCCAGTATGATTCTTATCATTTCTGAATACTGATATCACTAATAAAACCCTTTTTCTCCACTGTTTTCTTTGCCAGCAAGGGGGTAAAACACAAAATCAGCAACTTTGCTCATACACCCTTGTATGTAACATAAGTCTAGTATTTCATAAACTAATGCAGCTTTTCTAAAGTAATGCAGCTTTTCTAAACTGATACCGATCCTTGTTTGCTCGTACACCCTTTTCTGCACACTGATGCAGCTTCTCTAAACTCGCCTCTACCTCACCTGGACCATAGATAATGTGAGAGCAAATTTCACCAACTTGTGCTACACACTAATTGTGTATGTCTGCTTAAATTATTTTTTTATTGTTTATTTATTGTTGGTGTACATGCTTGTGTGGTTGTGTTACCTTTGCAATTAGTGTGTTTGTTTATTTATTGTTGGTGTACATGCTTGTATTTTTTTATTGTTTATTTATTGTCAGGGACATACATGATATTAGTGTGTTTGAGAGTTACCCTTGCAATTTATCAAAACTATATACATGATATTAAACAGGTCTCGAATCTTATATTCTCATAATCTGATTGACATCATTTTGGATGCAGGAGTTACTATTTCATTTCAACCCAAGAAATTAATTAAACAGGTCTAGAAAAAAAAGCAGTACAATAACCTTGTTTTCATGGATTTTGTGCATGCCAACTTGCGATAAATAATCAACTGCTGCTTCAAGACCTCTAGCTTCCCCAATTACCCCAATTACTGGAGTTCCCGTCTCAAATCTAACATATAAAAGAAGGCACATACTAAAATCCTACATAATTCACCATGTAAATTTTAGCTTGTACGAATATGCCCAAACCAAATAATATACTGTGGTATGGTAGTTTTAAGTAAGTGACTAAAGTGGAAATACCTATACTGGTACAGTAAGTGACTGACAAACAACATGAACAAAACATTTAGGCATTTTCACAAATACCTTCTGTGCAACACATTTACAAAGCAATTCTATTAAACTAGTTAGAAACCTAGTTTAATCAACCTAATTTAACAACCCAGTTTAAGGGTTTATTTTTAAAGTTAATCTTCGTACCTATTTCTCCGATCTACAGCAACACCGAAAGTGGTCGAGAGAGAGTGGTTTGGTGATCGCCCAACAGCCAGCTTAAATATACAAATGATTAAAAATGAGTAAATACTTCCAAGCACAACAGCTAGCTTATCAAGAATAGGCCCCAATATACTTTCAAGCTCAACAGCTAGCACAAATTGTTGTTGCACTAGCGCATGTGTCTCACTGGGTCACGAATTGCAGTAACTAATATACAAGAGATGATTTCATTTAAATTAAAATGACACTTGTGCCCTTATATGCTGTTTTTTTCCATATTAAGACAAAATGATATTAATTTGATACCGAGTCATTGATCGTACCAGTAAATACTATCATTCTACATGTTTCCTTTCATTAATTGAAAGCCTCGGATATCAATACAACAATGCATCAGAAGTAACAGTATAACATTACTATACTTATTATATCAATGTCCCTTTTGTCCTGTAATACATATCTATACATCAGTCCAACCCAATTTGATTCTTCTTGTGAAAAGGAGCTGTCCCTTTGATTCTTTTTGTTACCTCAATTCTCCAACCCAATTTTTTTTACTCATTAAAAATTTAATTATTTGTTTAAAAAATAAGAGGAGAAATACATAACTGATGCAGGCCACCGTTGGAGACGAAGAAGTGAGAGATTGGCCTGACGGTGACCACAACAGCCACAACGGTGGCGGTGCGCGCCAGTTGGACGGTCAAAGCCCTAGTTGGAGTGGCGGAAAAGAAATCAAGAGAGAGCAGAGAGAGAAAAACCTAGGAACAACGGACGGAGCGCGTGAAATTTTTGTTTTGTTTTGGGTTTTGGTTTCGCGTCCAGACAACGCCGAATGATTTGAGGAGAGCGGGAGAGGAATATATTAGTGAAATTTTGGGAGGGAAACTAAGGAGGCAAACGAAAATTTAGAGGTTTTGGCACGATCCAGAGAAGAATGATACAAGGATTTTGGATCATACATCTCTTGATTTTGGATCATACAGTCCCAGCGAGTGAACAAGGACCTCTTTAAGTGCCATAGAGCATTTATGATGGATACACATGCCCACGATCTTATATCACCTGAGGTAACATGATATTTATGTTTAGATCGGGGCCGTATGATCAAAATTAGCACGATTACTAAACAATCCGGATGATTTCATCTAAGGCGGATCTAAACAGAAAGATTGTTTCACCTCAGTGAAATTGACCTCATGCCCACAGCCTCTGTAATGGAGACATCCATTGGTAATCATGACTCTTCATCACCCATCAGACGGCTCATATCAACAGATGATAAAATTAGTGATTTTTGTACAGCAAATAATATAAATAAATTTCTAAAAAAATATTTTCTACATTTGTACATGCCCTGTGACCAAATAGTGCTTATAATTGTTAATTTCATATAATTTCATCAATATTTGCCCCTTAAAATTGAGCCAATAATTACGGACCGTTCATTTTTGAATGAGCAATTAACAGTCGATCTGCAGTGAAATAATTTCAAATTAGTTTTTAAATGATCAGGGGAAAACATTGAACGCAACCAACAAAAAAAAACTGAAGTTTCGATATGTAGAAGTTTCGATCCGACGTGAAGTATCTGTGGCCCTACGATGTTTGTATATTCCGTCGGCTTGATGGATAGGTAGATGAACATAAAATTTTATCAAACTTCACTACAATGAAATGAATGTGATATTCTTCAATTTGAACGGTTCCGATCGACCATCAGACAACATATACTTGTGGATCTTCATTAACTCATACTACGAGAGTTCATGTTCTATGTTGATGCTTGAAGGATGTGAGTTATTTATGCAACAAGCATGTTATGCTATATAGTTTTTTTTGTACAAATCTTTTAGTAATTCATAAACATGTTCTTTCATTCATTATCGTGTTAATTTCATTAATTTCATTTGCAATTTAAATTTTTTGCTAAATTTAATGTCACAATTCTTCCATTCATTTTTGCTAAATAAAGTTTTGAAATGAAATTTATTTCATTTCCTTCTCATTTTTCTCTCACAGAGTCAATTAGAGGAAATTTATTTAACAGATCAGACTTGACTACAAACAGCGTGGTTCTACAGAATCAGAAAAGCTTCCAATAGAAAGAATAAACTGCATGAAGATTAAACCGCTCTGTCAACTTTAACAAATTTTTTGTCAAACAAAGGCGCGCAAAGAAATTTTTGGAGAAGTATTTCCCCTTCTCTTTCCTATTCTCTAAGTCCCAATTGAGGCGCGAACGAAAACAACGAAAATTTTGATTCCCTTAATTGCCGTAAAACCCTCTCTCTCTCTCTCCACAGCCGCCTTAGTTTTTTTCTTTCTTCTTCTTACCTCCCTCCCACTTCTCCCCTTTCCGACCTAGAACTGCGCCTCAAAATTGAAAGGAAGGGCTTCTAGGCTATTGTCCCCATCCCGTCCCCCCTTTCTCCTTTGAAGCATCGCTGACTGGGCTGGAGAGGTCCAGCTTAACACCTCTGCTACTGTGCGAAGCTGAGCAATGGCAACTGAGCAACGGCAACGTCGATTGGAAGTTGTCCACCGAGCTAGGGTTCCAGCGCCGTGCTACTGTTCAGAGCTAGAGTTCCAGGGCCGAGGCTAAATCTCTTTGATTCTCTTTTTGTTTTGATAATTTATTATTTAATGCAATTCTTATTCATTACTGGAAACCAATTTTGAATTGGACGTGGAGATCAATCTCTCTTTGAATCTTTGGATATGGCATTCGTATAATTTTGGGAGCAATATTTTTGATAAGTGCTTGTGTCAATCTCTCTTTTAACAAGTGCTTCTGTCACTATTGTCAGGACAATATTTTTGGATCAAAATATACATAGACCTTGAATATCATAACTGCATTTTAGTTTTCGTTTTTCTTTTTTGGGTATAATTCGTCGCTATGGTTGAAATATCTCTTTCCATTGTGGCAAGTAATCTCCATTGAAGCAACAAGACATTTTTATTGACAGGCGATGTAAAACCTAATTGCTTTTTTAAACGGAACATAAGTCCTAACTTTTTTGAAGTTTTTCTGGCAATAATATGACTTACTGTTGCTGATGCAAATCTAATTAACAGTGACGATGCTCCAAAGCTCACACTGACACAGAGTAATGGTACATACTACAGAAACAAAAGGATTCTAAACATTAGTGAACTGCCAATGTTGCTATTATTGTTATCGTTGGCTAATTTAAACTTAGCCCAGTTCTTAGTTTCTTACATTCTTTTCTTTCTTTTATTTTATTTTATTTTCCAGTTTTGTATTCTGTCTTAAATAACGGCCAACGCGGGCACCCAATGCCAGTGTTTCACTGGTAGCTTATATTCTGGTGCAGTATTAAAGTCTTGACTTGTTCTGGAGTAATTTTTTTTATAGAGTAAGTGCTCCAACATGACGTCAACAGAGAAACAACCATACCAATCCTTCTGGCTAATTTAACAAGTAACTGATGCCAGCTTATCCCTACCATACCAGCTGTACGGCAATGAAGAAGTCTGGTTATACATAGTAAATTGGCAATGGGGTGTCCTTATAGAATGAAGATGTAACCGAGCCCAAATTACCTCAATGGATGCTCAATTTTGCAAATAATATATGATAAATTGACGCTGATTGCACAATTCAGTTTGGGGGGTGAGGTGTGTGATTGAAGCCAATGGGATTATTCTTCCATAATGTAATAATAATACTGACAATAGTAACAATAGCAACAATAATTATATCAAGTAATATATTCCTACATAAAGAAGAAGTTAATTTCTTTTTTTTTCTTTTGTGTTTCTAGCTGCTACAACCGTCAAGATTTCTCAAAGAGCTGCCACAGCACCCCCACCTCCTTGAATGTCAGGTAATTTTCTAATATCACATTTTGATTCATTTTCCATTGTTAGAATTCTCAGGAAGCGAATATCATCTCACTGGTATAGTGATATTGGAACCTTAGCATAAAAATAGATGAATCATTGCTTTGGATACAGTACTGATATGCATGACCTAACAGCACAATCTAGGTATCAAGTATTGATATTAGCATAAAAATACTGATATGCTTTGGATACAGTACTGATATTAGCATAAAAATAGATTCATCATTACAATGCAGCTGGCAAAGGAAGAACAATGTCTCTTGACTGTGCTCTTGTCGGAATTGAGGGCTTTCCTACATGGGTCATAGATCATGTATTGAATTTTACAAATTACAACAACTAATTAATCATTATTGTAGGTAACACCTGCTTATGTTCCAAGTAGAACTATACCAGTTTGGGTGATTAAAAGATGATGAAAATCCATTAAAATAAAGATAAATGCGCAAACTGGTAAGCTTAATAACTACCTTGTTAGTAAATTAAAAATATTTAAAATTTACTAGAAAATCTGACCTTCAATAATTCTTGTTTCGGCTCTTCTCATGTGAAGGCAATGATAAAAAAAGGAACTCCAACATTGGAGGAGATTTACCTACATATGCATTGTAGAGACGAAAATGGAGAATCACCTGTGCTGTCTCAATATGCAGCTGCCAATAAGGTCATGTCTGAAGCTACTAACAATAGTGAACCAACAGAGGGAGTGTCTGAAGCTACTGAAAATGGTGAATCGACAGAGGGAGTGTCTGGAACTACCATGGAGCCTTTAACTTTCGATATCAACTCGCTGCAATTCACCGATGCAAGAACCTCGTTTATGTAAGTTTATGCAAGATCCATAGCATGCATTGGTATGCGCTGTGCATAGTACCATAGTACCATATCCCTAAACAGCCTCCTAGGAATAACCAAATAACTGTAGTTGTTCAACCAAAACCTAGGAATTTTTACTATTACAATAACATCATGGTTAAGGGCAGTGAGCGGTACAAAGGTGACCGGCATGACAAAATAAGCTACCTGCACCTTGGTTCAAGTGTTAAAGTATTTTACAGAAATATAAAATTTACTCTAAATTTCTGAATTTTAATATTTATTGTCACTTGAATTTAATGTGTATTTCTAATTGCTAAATTCTCATTTGAATGGATTCTTGTTTAACTTAGGCTGAAGGTTACAGTCAGGGACCTCAAAATGTTGGTCTAATGGGGAATATCACTAATTTGGAGGTGAAATTATCAACTTAAAACTATATGATGTTAATAGTACTCACTGACCAGATGTTGAAAGGTCCATAATCTAAAATAATTATTCTATGGTTAATGCTTAGGGTCAAGGTTCCACAACACTACCTCAACCTCATGGAGGAGCTTCGGGAATGCCGATGGCCATCCCTCAGGTATCATATCAATAGTTGGAACTTTTTTCTTTTTTTAAGAACATAGGTTGTAGGAAATTTCCTTGTTTGTGGCTTTTTAGGTATCATACTTAAAAATAGGTTCTAGCTAAATGCTTGAAGGTAACTGATAATAATCAATTAGTCCTATGTTATGAAGATAAAATGAGAATAGAAATATACTTAGTTTACCATTTAGTCCTATGTTATGAAGATAAACTGATTTTATATGTGTAGTAGGTTATGAAGATATACCTATTATATTTATTTTAATGCTTTTCGAGTGTTTCTACAATTTATTATCAATATTACATTTCATTCTATGCTATACGTTGTATATGTAGGGTCTAGGTGCTGATTTTACAGAATCAAATGGGGGAAGAAATTTCCAAGCACTTCTCAATGTGCAATCTGAAAATCAGGCGGCAACATGTCTAGGTGCTGACTGGTTTCGGGAAGAAAGGTAGAACAACCAGCCCTTCTAGTGTGGGGTGTTGTAAATCATTATCACAGAAAAATGGTATTTTGTATAGCTAAAAAAGTAGCCTCTCTTTGTATATTTTTGGGTGATGGGTTGTGTGTATATATTGGTTATAGAAACAAGTGGTTGCAATCCTCGTATAATGTGGTTGCAATCTTTTTTGTTCTGATGTTTCAAGGAAAGCTGGAATTTACTATAATGATTAATGATAATTAAAATGTTACTCTCCATGTTTTATTGTGTTATTGTTCTTATTATGTTTCAATGTGTAATGTAAAAGGTTTCTTGGTTACTTATGGGTTGGTACCAAATCGGTACAGGTACCAAATTGGTACGGGGTGAATTATAGAATTGGGCCTGAATTTTTTTTCAGGAACGACAATTTTTTGCATTGGAAAATCTATACAAATATGGGGCGCAGACAATATCCTTACAAATAACCTGGTGGGGCCCACCTTCTTTACCCATGCAACTAATAGGTTAATTATCCATGCAACTAACCATGTGGGACCCACGTTATTTACCCATGCAACTACTCACTCCTCTATCGTTGCAAATAATTCATGGGACCCACACACTTTACCCATGCAAATACTCAATCCTCTATCGTTGCAAATACTCCATGGGACCCACACACTTTACCCATGCAACTACTCAATGCTATATCGTTGCTAATACTCCATGCTCTATCGTTGCAAATACTTCTTGCATCAGATTTGTTGCATGGGTACTTATTGCATGGGCTTACCGTTGCAACAAGTATTCCAGAAGTTATTGCATGGATAACCCATGCAACAAGTCGGAAATTGAGTAGTTGCAACGGGGGTTGTTGCATGGGTACTTGTTGCAACGGTAGCCTATGCAACTGACATTTTTTGGAGTTGTTGCAAGGATAAGCCCATGCAACAAGCCAAATTTTACTCATGCGAAAAACCAGAATTCTAGTAGTGAGCGGCATCTACATAAGCTATGAATTTAAAACGTACGTACCAGAGAGCGAGAGAGAGAGGACGCTTCCCTTCCCTTGCCTTGCCTTGCCTTGATTAGTTCTAAATAAAATAAAATGCACACGAGGTCAAAACTAAACTTAAAAGGCATACTAAATGTTCCGGTTTAGTTGGATCATAAAATAATACAATATTAATAATTAACGAATTGTAGTACACAATTAATAATATAATTAACCAGCATAGACTTAAGAAAGAGAGAAAACTTGCCTGATTACAAGCAATTACTCCCTTGAAGATCGAGCTTTCTCCTCTCCTTCTTTCTTCCCAAGATTAAACTAACTTCTACAACTCCTAAAACCAATTAGCCAATCAATTAATCAAACCAATTAACCAAACTAATTAAACCAATTAATTAGTTTAATCAAACCAATTAATCAATAAACCAATCAATTAATCAAACCAATTAACCTAACTAATGTTGCATGATTTTGCATTACTAGAACAATGGGCTAATAGTAATTAAAATCCACAATTACAACCATTTACAATAACAAATTTTAAATTTTACATTATCCAATTGATATTTATGAACCTATGGACACACATTAATTGGTGGACCTGCCAAAAGCGAAATTAACATCGGATTTCTATTTCTAATATTCCGATTTTGGAATCGTTAAAATGAAAATCATTCCTTGATAACCGCTTGTTTTTTGTCATCAATGGTAATTATTCTTCCGCGTTTCTTGATATAACTATTTAATCGACAGATAGTATTATTTGCAACCAAGGACCCTAAAATATTATCAAATATTTTAGTTGATATACAGAAATCAAGTAAAAGAATGTGAAGTGTACAGCATAATTTTTTCACCTAATTATTATTACGATTACGAGCTCACCTAATTTTTTCACCCATTTAACTTGTAAGTTTATTCACAAAAAGGTTCTAAGAATATTCTTTACACATGGACAATAACCACCTGTAGCGCTATTGGTCATGTTGGCATGTCATGTACATTGGACTTTAATTCTCTGCCATATGTGTAGTATTCAAGCTATAATGCCTCGAGTATTATAAATAGTACCTGTGCATTTGATACCAAGGCATATAACCTTTACCCACACCAAAAAGACTACGACACCGAATTAAACCCTACAATCAAAAATTGAGCGCCAAACATACAAATTAAATGATGATCAACACCTTAGTAAATGCCCACTTGAATACTTCTCCACTCTCATTTTCCGGCGCCATCCTTATTTTTACCTTGTTATTTGTCTTCCAAAAATACCGTACAAAGAAAGACGACATTTCAAAACAAAACCAACTCCCTCCTGGACCAATGCCTTGGCTGCTTGTCGGTTGTCTCCCGGCAATGCTCCAACACAAACCTGTTTTTCGATGGATACACCTCCTCATGAAAGATATGAAAACAGATATTGCTTGTTTTCGTATCGGCAAAGTTCACGTCATATCAATAACCTGTCCTAAAATTGCGCAAGAAGTACTAAGAAAGAAAGATGCAATATTTGCATCAAGGCCATCATCTTTTGCCACAAACTTGCTTCGTGGAGGTACCCTTTTTTCCCCTTTTGGTGATCAATGGCAGAAAATGAGGAGGATTCTGACTTCAAAAGTGGTATGTCCAGCAAGGCACCATTCGTTGTATGATAAAAGAGCTGATGAGGCAAACCACCTTGTGCAATATGTGTACAATCTATGTCAAAGTTCAAAAGACATTGACATGAGAGTTGTTACACGGCATTATTGTGGGAATGTGACTCGTAGACTAATGTTCAACAAAAGGTACTTCAGTCAAGTGATGCCTGATGGAGGCCCTGGCGCTGATGAAGTAGAGCACATAAATGCTATCTTTGATTTACTCAGGTACATCTTTGCCTTTTGTATATCTGACTACTTTCCGAGTTTGATAGGTTTAGACTTGGATGGTCATGAAAAGATTCTAAAAGACGCACGGAAGACGTTAGACAAATTGCACGACCCTATTATCAAAGAAAGAATCAAACTTTGGAGGCAATCTTGCAATGATAGTGAAAGAGAGACTCAAGACTGGCTGGATGTTTTAGTTTCACTTAAAGATGCAGATGGGCGGTTCCTACTAACGGAAGAAGAGATCAAAACACAATCTATTGTAAGGAAACTTCAAACACTTTAATTACAGTGATCTTCGTTACTTCTTCAACTTTATGTACTCAAACTTTTCTGAAAAAAATTCTCCCCCAAATTTTTCAACTATAACGAGTTCTTGATCAATACAACAGAGAAATTTAAGACAAAATGCAAGTAAAAGAATTCAACCTGTTTGAGTCTGATAAAAAGGTCTAGCATATACATACCAAGACTCTCACATATAATAACTGCACTAGATTTGTCACTTTAAATTTTCAATGTAGCTAACAACTAATGGACCTTTTGGCAGGAACTCTTCCTTGCCAGTGTCGATAATCCTTCGCATGCGGTAGAATGTATTCTTGCAGAGATGATGAACAACCCCAATGTTCTTCAAGAAGCCATAAATGAAATTGATAGTGTGGTCGGCAAAGACAGACTTGTTGATGAATGAGACATCCCTCAACTTAACTACCTCAAAGCCTGCATTAGAGAATCTACACGTCTTCACCCGTTTATGCCGTTTCTTCCTCCACATCAAGCCATGGAGGACACAACAATTGCAGGTTACTTCATCCCCAAGGGAAGTCATGTGCTTGTAAGCCGACTTGGGTTAGGCCGAAACCCTAAAACTTGGGAAGAACCTCTCAAGTTCAAGCCCGAGAGGCACTTGACTGACAAGTGCTCAGAAGTGCTACTTACTGAACCAGAATTGCGCTTTATAGCATTTGGTAGTGGACGGCGCAGTTGTGTGGGCATCACTCAAGGCACAACTATGACAGTAATGTTACTTGCAAGACTTCTTCAGGGGTTTACTTGGAGTAAACCATCTGGTGTTTCTTCAATTAGTCTCATGGAAGCACATGAAGGAACTGCCATTGCCAAACCTTTAGTTTTGCATGCTCAGCCACGTTTGACCAACTTATTTATTAACTAAGCCGATCAATCGGTCATGGTGACATAAAAGTTCAGTTCATTATGTTAGGGTTTGAGTCAATAATTGTGGCAAACATGTTTCAGTTGGGTCTTTTGGTCATTGGCATCTTACTGATTTACTCGATAGAGTCGGTTTGGTTGGTTATGTTAGTAATATTATCTTGGCCAATTGTATAAATAATTGTATCATGTTGATGTTTTAATGTTTATATATGTATATAATAACCATTAAGTGTTAAATTGCGTAAACACTTTAAATGATTAAAAAAAAGTAGTATTAAAGGAATATATATGTTTCTCCAAAGAATTTGACTAATATTAAAATTTATTGTCATTTAAATTTCCATATGTAGTATACACCTGCAGGTTAATCTAACACGTTTGTGTTAAATTATATGTTTTTTATCAGAAAAAGGAAATTCTACTCTAAATAGTAAATAAGAAATATAGAAGACAGAGACTGCTACATTGATACTTTCTCCGCCTACTGGCCATTGAGAACAAAAAAAAGCTATACCCTGCTGTGTGTCGACCTTTTTCCTTGAAATCATTAAAAAACTGAAAACTTCACTTAAACTAAAGCATTTGACGTTTTTTATTTCTTCTTCCTGCCTTAAAAATCTGTGCAGTTGTGTCCCAATCGATCAATGCTGGTAAGTATTGAGGATGAAGACCCTAAAAAAAAAAGGTATTGAGTTTGAAGACACTGCCTAGATTGATTATTGTGGAAAAACAACAAAGATTATTTCTCTGGTAAAAATGAGCTCTTCTTCCACTGTATCCGACCCAAACTAACAGATCAGACCCAGATTGGTCCATCATTTATCCAAGCCTCAATCATGTAACATTTAATTTGGAACAAGATTCTATTATTCTGAATTGGTTTACTGATTCTAGGAAGGCACATATCCTTGATTGTTATGCAAAAACCAAAAACCTTAAAAACAGGAATTACACGTGCACTTTTGGAATGGAACATATCACTAGCAGCTGTGGTGGACTGACTCACAAAGCAATCCCCTTCACTAGCAGCATCAGTAGGAAATCTAGATACTGCAAAGCTATCTTATTGTAGCAAGATAAATCAGTGGTTTATATGGCAGACAAGGATGGGTTATTTCCCATACACATAGCCCTAAAATGTGGTATAGCGTCAATAATTAAGGAGCTGATAGAGCAATTTCCTGATTCGGATGAACTACTTGATAAAGAAGTAGAAACTTTCTTCACCTTGCCATTCTAAATGGAAAAGGAAACATAATTGAGATTTGAGAAACAGATGCTTTTCATTAGCCGTTTGGTTTTGATAGAAATTGTGAACAATAGTAGGAAATTTAATGGAAAAACATCTCTCTTTAATGTTGTTTGTTGTTATCTGATGAGTCTAAAATGAACTACTACTTTTAAATATTTATAAACTCTTATTTCAACTTACGTTCAGATCACAAGCGTATGATCCTACCGTGTAGTATAAATTAGGGTGTCGATCCACAGGGATAGTGTATTAAGTTTTAAACAATTTTTGCTAGTCTAAGTAATGGGATTTTAAAAAGGTTTGTGTTGATCTAACAGTTAAGTAAAATAGAATTAAACAATGGGAAAAAGGCCCTAGGTTTCAGGTTTCCTATCCTTCTTAATCAGTAAAATTAATTAATACAAGTTCTAACTTTTATCTATGCCACGCACGATACTGTCACTACCGCGTGCGGTATAAATCATCTTCCTTGCATACCGCATACAACACTGTCACTGTCGCGTGCGGTATACTGGGATATTTGTTATGCGACCTGAGGGTTTTCTGATCTTTCGATCAGCTTTTGGGCTACTAAGACGGAAGTATTTTAGTATGAAAATATGTTTTTCCCTATACTACCCTGTAGTTGAACTAACTGCAAAGACCCCACCAAAATTGGGTTTCCTAATGTTGTTCCAACTAAGACCTAATCTAACGAAAGTAGAGATAAATCCTAGTCTACGTAAAATTTATATTATCCTGCCAAGGGATTATCTTGGGTTATAACCCTAGTTTTTGAACCGCTGCCATGAATCGTTAGTTTAGGCATTAGTACTTACATGTTTGTCCCTCACATAAGGACGCAACGACTATGTAACATTATGGCATGTAGATTATTTGGCATATAGTAGATTCAGATCATAAATGCAAAAGACAATATAAATAAACAAGTATTAAATAAGAGGAGGGTTCCAATGCCTCATGTTTTTCATACCTCATCTACATCATATGTTATATCTTTGTTTTCAAAGTTCAAATTTTCGATCCGACCGTTCAACATGATATTCATACTAAAATATGTTTGGGGATGAATTTTTATATTTTTTCAAAATTATTTACTATTTTTTAAGATGGGTACAAAATCACTGTTTTTGGACCGTTTAAAAAACAGTGATTTTCTACCCATCTTAAAAAATAGCAAAAAATTTCCAAAAATTATAAAATTTCATCCCCAACCATATTTTAGTATGGATATCATGGTGAACGGTTCGGAACAACAATTTAGACTATAAAAATGAAGACATAGAACATGAGGTATGATGAGGTATGAAAGGCATGAGGCATTGGAACCCTCCTCATTAAATAAACATCATAAGAATTCAAGTACAAACCCTAACCATAGACATGAGGGGCTTAGGCCCTCGTGGAGAAATTAACAATGAAAAGAAATAAATAAAGCATCAAATACAACCCAATTGAAGAAGGAAGATGAAAGGAGTACACCTTGAACGCCTCCCTTGACCTCTAATGAATCACCCTCTGCTCCTTAGCCTCCTTCTCCTCGTAACTTGGCCCTCAAGAATAGAGCTAACTTTGGGTTAGCTCCACTATTCTCTAATGAATCACCCTAATGGATCACCCAAGAATAGAGCTAATTTTGGGTTAGCTCCACTATTCTCAAAATGTGGCCATCCAAACACAAATTAGAAAATTGGGTTAGCTCAAGAATAGCTTTATTCTAGTAATAAAAAGAAATAGTGGGTTAGCAAGAATAGAGCTAGTGGAGTTAGTGATATTGACAAAATATTTGATTTCTTTCAATTAGAGTTAGTTTAAATATTAAATTAATATTAAATAAAATATTTGATTAGTATTAAATAAATATAATATTAGATTAGTACTAAATAAAATAATACTTTAAATATTAAATGTAATAGTATTAATATAAATATTAGATTAGTATTAAATAAATATAATATAAAATTAGTTAAATATTAAATAAAATGTTAGATTAAATATCTTATTGTAGTCATTTAAATATTAAATGTAATATAATATTAATTTAAATATTAAATTAGTATTAAATAAATATAATATCATATTAGATTAGTATTAAATAAAATATTTGATTAAATATAATATAATATTAGTTTAAATATTAAATGTAATATAATATTAGTTTAAATGTTAAATGTAATATAATATTAGTTTAAATGTTAAATGTAATATAATATTAGTTTAAATGTTAAATGTAATAAATATTAGTTTAATTATTATAATAGTATTAAATAAAATATCAGATTAGTTTAATCATTATTTTATTTATTTTTCTCCATTGCTATTTCAAATATACAATCCAAACGACATTTTTATAACCCGAATAGTCCAAAGTTAGTGCTATTCTCAAACTATTCGGGTTAGCACTGTTCTCAACCACTAACCCAAAAATCACTATCCTTGCACTAATCCTTGCACGATCCAAATGTTACCCTAAGAGTCTAACCTTATACTTAATTGAAAGATACATAAAATTCTGCTAAAAAGAGTATTTATAGCCTTCCTAGATGATGGTGGGAGTAGTGGAGAACGTAGGTTGGCTTCTGATTGGTCCCTGGAGAGTAGTGGAGCATGTGAATTCCGCGTATGCTAAAAATAATGTCATTTTAATTTTATAAAATAATTAGCACATATTCATGCAATTTTCTAAAATCTTGTCATTTTAATTTTCTCAAATTATTAATTTTAATTTTCTAAATCATTCATTGAAATTTTGAAATCACCCAAAAACTGAATGCGCGCCGACATAAAAGATTAATACGAGTAATGGGTTATTATCAGCAACATTTCAAATTAGGTAATGGCATATTTCACTTGACACCTGTTTTTTTGGCATATCTTCCCAAATTAGGTTTAATTGATCTGGTGATCGAAAATTTAATAATAAAGAATTACTATGACACTATTGCTCCATATTAGTACATCACTATGACACTATTAATTGCTCCATCACTATGTCCGAACCCAACCAAGCCGCCCCAAGGAAAATGGGACGATCTGAAAGCGGCCTTGCCCGAACCGAAAAATATCTCAGGAAACCCTCCGAACGGCATCAGACAACAAGTCAAGAAACGTTTTTCATGCGTTTGCAACCATCAACGATTGGGGCAGTGAAGGATATTGATGGGTTCGGAGAGGAATGGAGTGAAAGAGGATGGCAGCACTGCAGAACAATATTAACAGTACTAACAATATTACAATCCATTCTACATATCCGAGACCAAATTAAATATATTTTTTTAATTTTTTACTATTTTTTTAGATAAGTATAAAATCATGAAATTTTGGACCATCCAAATATAGTAATTTTGTCCCTTTCTAAAAAGTTAGTAAAAAAAATTCTAAAAATATAAAATTTAACCTTGAAGTACAATTTAATATGGATATCTTTGATAAATCGTCTTCTTTGCAAGTAAACTGTGTTTGAACAGTCGTACAAGTAACACTGTATGCAGCGGACACAAAAGAGCCTACTTGCAAGCTTCAATACTCATTATGTACATGCAGAGGTACAGAAAATCAAGGAATGCACTTCCTCTTTCTCTATTGAGTTGTCTCTATCGTTGGCCTCCATTAATATACACAATTTTATTAATTTTTTTTTTGAAGGACCTGGTCATCCCACTATTTTTAAACCTCTCTTAAAAAAAAACAGAACTTGTGCCACTGCGTTATGTTATGTTCGCAGTTCATACAATACACATTTTAATAATTACAACCTCAATGTTTCATCAAAGTACAATAAAAAATAATCCTCATCACTTTGCCACCCAACTGATTTAATTTATTCAAAGAATTCTTACTCAGATTTCAAACTTTTGCGACATCTCATACAGAACAAGAAAACATTACTTTTGCCACAATAACCAGGTTTTCAATGAAATTACCAAGCCTATCTTCTTCTTGGCTCAAGTCCTAAATTTCTGAAACGTTTACAATGTTTTCTTTTATTAATCATTTCCAAACATTTTCTGGTCAAAATAGCTGGTGTGTGTTCTCTGCCAAAATAAATTACACTAATATTATTTTCTCAAAAATAGCAAATCTGTGGGCCTACTCTCAGTAATAGTCATTGTGTACACTCTTGGATAGTAGCAGATTCTTGTAGAGCAATATCTGTTGGCCGACTCTCGATAATAGTCATTGTGTACACTCATGGATAGTAGCAGATTTTCTAGAGCAACCTCTGTCAAAATTTTCTCTTGTTTTAATGTCATATTCGGAAGAATACGGGTGTTCCTTCGCCATCATATTCGATAATAGTGATTGTGTACACTCTTGGATAGTAGCAGATTTTTCTAGAGCAACCTCTGTCAAAATTTTCTCTTGTTTCTAATGTCATATTCGGAAGAATACAGGTGTTCCTTCGCCATCAAAGTACACATGATTATTTCATGGGTTATAGATATGGCTTACATTAAGCCAAGCCGTACATCTTTTGCTTTGTATAGAAATTGATTTTTTTTTTTCAAGTTAAAATAAAAAATGTCTGTAAAATTAATCCTACCATTACAATATGTCCAAACCTAATTCTAATATAGCCAAGCTGTAATGTTAACAACAAATACCGCAATAAACGTACAAAATGCAGAAGCAAAATTTCCCAGGAGTCGGTCACTCACTATTATTGAACTGCCGTCTTTTATAGAGTAAAAACTGGATGTAATAACGGATTCTCTATCAATAGAGACCAACACGATAGAAGAAACAAAAATACTTCCGATGGTTTCATACCGATAGTAAGTCAACCATATTCTATCGGTACAAAACACATTACCAATAGAAGAATTACACTTCCTCTATTGGTAGTACATTACGTACATATAGAAGGAAAGTTATTCTCCTATCGGTATTGTATCATGTCCGATATAATATGATTATCCTTTTTTGAAAATTTCATTTATAAAATTAGCCAGCCCCCAAATTGCTAGCCTTATTAATCATAAGGAAGCATAGATACATAAAACAACATAGACCATCTTCAGAGCATTCAACAATTAAATTTTACGATTTACTATTTTACTATCAGAGAACATACATTCATAAACAAATTAAACGAAGAAAATATACACATCTCTATTAAAAAAAAGTTATATTGATCTCTATGTAGCATAAATCTAGCCTAAGAACTATATACTTGTAGCTAGTAATTAACGATTCCTTTTCTCCTTAAGCCTCATGCTGCGTTGTGACCCAATACCAGCCTCTCTTTTCTTCTGGAGCCTAAGGCTGCGGCAAGGCGTCTCATTCGCCGGTGGCTTGTTTCTCATCTTGGAACGGGATTTGGGTGATGTTTGCCTACTAGATGGTTGGGAGGGAGGCAGATTTGACAAAAATCTACATCCTTTGTCAACAACAGTAAATCCTGAAGGGATGTCCGGGAATCCAAGAAATAATGGTTCATCCGTCATCTCAACTTTTAACCTTGAAAGTAGGAATGGGTTGTTTAGATGCCATTAACCCGACCTATAACAAAAAAAAATGAATAAAAGACTTAAATGACTAAAATTCTAAACATAAAATGAGCAAAATACAAATCTTGAAATGTGTACATGTAGTATTAGGCTAATTAAAGTTCAGCAATAACCAATACATCCTCTTCGATTTGGCAAACGTAAACCTAAAACCCTTGATTTTGCAACCTATATTGAGAAAGTGATTTACCTAGAATAGATGACCACTGCCAATATAGAGAGCGTGCTCAGTCCGAGGTCCAAGGATGCGGAGGTCTTAGGCTCACCAATAATCACATTTTTTTGTATACATACATTTTGTATATGGTATGGTTGCTTAAATTTTTATAACTATCATGTTTTATCTGTAGTTTGTCGGCTTATAATTTGAAGATATCCATGAATAAAAGAATGCCATTGGTTTCAAAAATGTGAAAGGATCAATAGAACGAACTTCATGCATTGCTTGACCCAACAATCTTACTTAGGGATATCTTCAAATTCCAGGAACTTAATTTGATTGAAGTCTTTTTAAATTGCAGAAGTTTATGTACTCTCTTTTATACTTAAATTGTTCCAAGAGGTTTGCAAATGTTTAATAAAAGGAAAGGTAGTATAATTTAGGGCTTGAGCCAAAAGTGAGAAAGGCTTGGTAATTAAATTGAAAGCCTCTACTACATAAATATGTTGACGCCCTACAATGAAGTGATGAGAATAATTGATCCATTGTACTTTCTATTTAAGCATTAAGGGTGTATTGATTAAAATCAGTGTTGTAAAAAAAGGCCATTTAGGCCGATTAATCAGCCGATTATTCGTAGGCGGCGATCAAACCGTCACGAATTTATCCAACTAATAACCAACCGATTATTTTTTATTATTCTCGATTATTCATTTAGCGGTACCTTGTCCGTCCAATAATAGCACATACCGTTATTTACAATACTGATTAAAATATAGAAAATAGAGCTCGAATTTATTTTTTACCATCTTATAATAAAAAGGATAAATCAAAGAATAATTATTTGAGTACCCTCACTCTTGTACCCTCAAAATCCCCACAACCCATTTAGAGAAATTATGTACTATGGTTCCCACTAGAGAGGAATTGTAATTTGGAAACACACAGAGGAGAACATCATAGGGCCTTGAAAAATTGGGGAATAGGGAGGGATTGTAATTTGGAAACACACAGAGGAGAACATCATAGGGCCTTGAAAAATCGCCCAATAAATGGACTGAATTCCTTGATATTCCGTGTGGCTGCTTCTCCAGATTGAGTATTGAAGCTCGCAAATAAGTTTTTTGTGTCCGCTACATACACTGTTACATGACTGTTCAGAAACAGATTATTTGCAAAGAAGACCTTGTTAAGTTTAGAACTCCCAGAAAATTTTCTGTACATAAACTATGATTGTAATTTTTAAGATGTACATGTCTTCTCTTACAAATTAATATCATGTAAATTATGATTAGAAAAAAAATTCAATATTAAATATAGTCTTCGCTTTCTTCATAATTTATTTAATATTTTCATAAACTAGAAAACTGAAATTTTTAATAAGGTATCGTATAGAAATTGTTTTCATGGTAAGAATTGTTTTTTTTTTATTTATAAAAAAAAAATACAATTTGGATACTTCCGTACTGATCGTATTGGTCGAAGAAAATGAGTTCTATAAAAATGAATTCAATATTTTTTTGTCTATTTACCTTAATTTTAAGTACTCGTGTTTACCATCTAAATCAAATGGGAATAACTTTCTATACAAAACAAAAGATGAACATCATTAAAATTTGCACGGGTTAATGTAAGCCACATCAATAACCCATGAAATATTCATGAGTACTTTCATGGCAAAGAAGCGCTTGTATTCTTCCAAATTGACAGCACAAGCAAGAGAGACTTAAAAGCAACCTCAAAAATTTGCTCATTTTAGAAATGTTACTCGTGTAATTTATTTCGAAAAGGACCGAACACAAGTGATTTGTTCTCTCTCGATGACACTTGATTCAAGTACATGATTAAATATTTGAACACGTGTTTAATATTTTTCAACTTTCAAACGCATGCAGCAAGTTACAATACAATAATCTAGTTGATATTTTTAAAGTCCAAAAAGACAATATGAATCATTCATCATAGTTTTAATATTTAATCATGTACTTGCGTACTAAATTTTAATTTTTTTTAATTTTTAACTAGCATTTTAGATTGGCATAAATTCACTATTTTTGAATGATATATAATATTTAGATCAACTGAGTTTCGACCTCTCCAAAAAAATAGTAAAAAAATTCTAAAAAAAGTATAATTTGACCATCCAAGTACTTTTTTCATATATATATATGGAGATCATGTTAAGCAACAGTTTCGATCGATTTTTTTGGACTTCGAAAATGAATTTGGTATTTATCCATTGTATATATGGACTATGGACCAATATGAGCTATGCTACCGTAGCCTCAGTCTTGAAAATTTGTAACTATGTCCATTAACCTTAATAATTTTTGCATGTATTGATACTTTCCAGCCCTTTTTAAATAAAAGTACATAATAGTGCCTTACCGAGCCATCCAATCTCAAATTTTCAATTGGAAACTACGCATTTACATATGGAATAAAATAAACTCTTTTAAAAAAAAAATTAACTAATTATTTGTAAGTAAAAGTTTAAAATTGTTATATAGTTAGAGAACTAAAGGTTCGGTTATGGTAGTAAATACTTTATGTCAACTTCATTATTGGGACCTTAGTGAGAATCCACAAGGCAAAGCAAAACAATTGATTCTGCCAATTTCGGATTCTGGGCATTGTGTCCAATACAAAAAAAACAAAAAAAGGGCATTAATTACGTCGCCGGCACACACTTATTTAGTCTCCGAGGGCCAACCGGCCAAGACCGGATGGATTTGTTGTGGCTTGTTACATGTAACGTAGTTTCCCATCCCAATTGAATTTGTTGTGACTGTACATATATGTGATGTACATTGCTTCCACATGGCATGCAGAGTCCTCGTTTAGACCTTTTTATTATATCATATATATCCACATAAAAAACGCCAAGTAGAAAAATGAACATATTCTTGATAATGAGCTTGCCTATAAATAGAAGGATGTTTGAACCAACTACTACCGAAAAATACATCAAAACAGAATCAGAGTGAAATCACCTGCAGATCTGCAATTGAGAGATGGCAAAGGAGGGGTGCTTGGTGTCATCAGTACCGTTCCACAGAACAATCAAAAGACGAACCGCAAATTATGCACCCAACTCGTGGGATTACCACTCCGTTTCATCACCACAACAAAATTACGTATGATCTTTACAAAACTGTCTTATCAATTGTAGTTTTAATTACAATTTGTACATATTTTTCCATTATGTGGTGCAACCTTACGTACCAAGTCTAGATTCATAATTAATTATCTTATGCATTAAGGCATTTCAAATCACATTGGAATATATCGAGTGCATTTTTCATCTCAGTGCACTTGTGCAAAAATTTTGTAGGAAACACAAAAAATTAGTAACTGTTATAAGGAGATGAAGAGCAACATCAGAAGTCAGTTGATGTATAAGGAGTCTCAGCTTCCAGTCAAGCTGAACTTGGTAGACATGCTTCAGCGACTCGGAGTTGCTGATCATTTCTCGGAGGAAATAAAACATGTGCTTCAAGAAATTGTAATTAATAATGCAAAAGCTACATTGAAGAATGATTTTGCTTCTTTGGCTCTTCTCTTTAGGCTCATGAGAGAGAATTGTTATGAGGTCCCTCAAGGTATGTTATTCTAGTTATGTGTAGCCATTAATACAATTTTCTTTTTTAATTAAAAATTGTTATTAATAATATGTACTTATATTTGAGATCTTCACTTGTCCAATGGTACAATGAAAATTTTCCAGAGTTTTCATCAACAAGATAATTTAATAAAGCCTGATTTTTTTAATTAATAAAATAAAGTCTTACTAAGCATTATTTGTCTGGCAGACATTCTGAGTACTATTATGAAAGGAAACATTCAAAATGAAATAGAGGCTCTGCTTTCCCTGCATGGCGCCTCATTTCTCACATTTGAGGGAGAGAAATTATCGGACGAGCCAAGGGTATTTTCGACAAAACAACTAAATCAACTCAAGAAAACATGCATGGATAAAAAACTGAAGGGGCAAGTGGAGCATGCACTAGAGGTCCCATTGCATTGGAGGGTTCCAAGACTGGAGACAAGGTGGTACATAGATCAATGTCAAGGAAATGAGAATGTGAATCCTGTGCTAACAAAATTTGCAAAGCTTGAGTACAACAAAGTGCAACTTGTGCATCAAGGGGAACTTTCGAAGCTTTCAAGGTACATAATATACTGATAAATGCCTTTATATATACAAATCTCTACCCATTCCACTTGTATGGTTGATGAACTAAGTTTAATTTTATTTATTCATTTATTTTATTCTATTATGAGTAAGATGGTGGACAGAACTGGGTTTAAGGGAGAAGGTGCCTTTTGCTAGAGATCGCTTAGTTGAGTCATTCTTCTACGCAACTGGAATTGCACCAGAACCACATAACACAGATTGCAGAGAAGTACTTACAAAACTGGTTGTTCTGATTGTAATTTTGGATGATGTATATGATATCTATGGAACCTTTGATGAACTTTTGAATTTCAATGAAGCTATCCAGAGGTACAATTAACAAACCCAATATACATGTGCTTTGTAAATCTTATATATGGTTTCAATTGATTACAGTTTACTGTAGAAATTTAAATGTACTTCCAGGTGGGACGAGGTTGAAGCAACAGAAAGACTACCAGAATATATGAGAGCTCTATATGGTGTACTTTTCAATACAACCAAGGAAACAGCTTCTTATGTTCTTGCAAAACATGGCTGGGATGCTTCACCTATACTTATAAAAGCTGTGAGTTCTTCTAGTTCAAAAATTAGAGTCAAAATAAATAACAAAAATTATTTCAAAGCAATGGTTTAAATAGCGATTATAGCGGTATAGCGGGACGGTTAAAAAAAATAAGCCATTGCACTAAGTAGCTAGCTATAGCTAGCTATAGCGCCGATAGCTAGCTATATATCCCCCATAGCGCCATAGCTTTTAGGGTCCAAAACAGCTATAGCGCAGCTATAGCGTAGCTATAGCTAGCTATTTAGAAGCATGTTTCAAAGTCATACTGTATCAAATTCATTTAAATGTTAAAGAAGAACCTGATCAAAATTGTTGTTATTTTATTAAAAAATTACTGTTACAGTGGCAGCATGCATGCGCTTCCTTCTTAACGGAGGCCAAATGGTACAAAAACGGTTATAAAGCGAAATTCGAAGAGTACCTAGAGAATGGATGGGTTTCATCGACCGGGCCGCTCTTGCTGACACATGCTTTTATGGTGTTAGGGGACAAAACAACAGCACAAGCTCTGCATCTTCAAATAAAATACCCGAAACTGGTACAATCATGCGCAATGATATTGCGCCTCACCAACGACTGTGCAACTCATCATGTGAGTTATTTAATTGATTAGTTTTTTTTTATCCATTTTGGATCCCAAAATTGTACTGCAACTCAGTTAAAAACTTATGTTTTTGTTACATTCATGGAGGACTATGCTGTTTGGTTTGGATTTGTTTGTAGTTATAATTCTATTCCATACTCCTATTTTCAAATATTTTGACGAACTAAGACTCGAATTATTGTTCTAAAAAATGGCCACTTATTGGAAATTCTTAGTTAAAGACCTTCTTTTAAGAACTAATTTACATAATTCCAGGCGGAGTTAGAACGAGGTGATGCACCATCGGCCATAACATGCTACATGCAAGAGCAATTGTGTACCGAGCAACAAGCGCGCAAGGCCATTGAAAAGCTCATTGTGGAGACATGGAAAAAAATTAATGACGATTCTCTCGGTCATGGTCGCCATGCATTACCTCGACCGCTCATCAATGCAAGTGTCAATCTGGCACGCATGTCATATTGCATATATAACGGTGGGGACGGTATTGGTGCCCCGGGTCAAAGGATGAAGGGTCTTGTTAAGTCTTTGCTGCTAGATTCCATAAGCATGGATTAATATCATCATGTGGCTCTTATGTCTTTTATGTAAATGGCAACTCAATATATAAAGGGATTTTTATATTCCTCGCCAAATTTCGCCCCAATTATTTTTATGTTTTGATAAATGGTGGTGTAAGTTCCACAACGTACTCGACATTTAAAAAAAATGGATGATTAAAAAAACATTTCTGTTGCACACAGGTGCCACGCAATAATTTGAATAATTTTATTCAAAAAAATGGATGGGGTAAGGGTCCGGCCGGGTCTCCATTTAATCTTATCACTATTACATGAGGCGAGACTATATATACACGTACGGTTCCGCAACTGTCAAGCCCATCGTGTACAAAAATATTGATAAATTGTACACGATTGAGAAACAATGTCTATATTACAAACATACAATTACTCAAAGGGAACCATATCAGATCTAAAACAAAGATACTAAAACAGGAGATTTACACATTAGCAGGATAACTTTGTATGATAACAACACGGTTCCTTTCCAGGAACCGTGTATGATTCCATGTATGATTGAAGGGAATCATGCATAGTTCTACCTTTTACACGGTTCATGTGTTAGAACTGTGTATATGATTTGTATTTTTTTTTTATTTTAGTTTATAATGGGTTAGCATTAGGGGTGTAAACGGAGCCGGATTATCCGAAGGATATCCGCTCCGAATCCGTTTATAATCCGAATCCAAATTAAACGGATCCGGATACTTCCGGATACGGATCCGGATAATTATCAAATATCCACAGAATATCCGGATTCGGATACGGATACGGATAGTAAGTATAAAACGGAGCGGATATCCGAACCATCCGGAACGTGATCGGACCCGCTAAGAACCCCATTTGCTGAGGCGAACCTGGACCCGCTAGGCGGACCCATTTGGTGAGGCGGACCCGTTAGGCAGAAACTCAGCTCTAAAATAAATTGCTACTGCTGGGATTCGAACCCCTACCCTCTATTATCAAGACTTAGCATCAAACCGCTACACCACTTTGTCTTTTGTTACCATTCCATTATTTTGTATATATAATATATCAATAGATCATCTCCCATCTCTCCAACATTATAATTAATATTTATATTTAATTCTTTTTATTAATATTTGTATCTTAAAAGTTCATATACCTCAATTATTCATCTTGTATTTATATTCGAATCCGTATCTGTAGATTATCCGCTCCGTATCCGTATCCGTTTAAGATGGATTTGGTTTTGAATTTTGATATCCGTTTACTATCCGTATCCGTATTCGTATCCGCTCATTATCCGACGGATGTGGATATGGTATCAGCATTATCCGCTCCGTATTCGCTCCGTTTTCACCCCTAGTTAGCATTCATATTTGCTAGGTATATTAAACGTACAATATTAAACATATAGAAGACAATAATAAACATAAAATACACATAAAGAATACAATATTATTACACATAATTCAACAACTCAATTATTTAAACATACAAATTACAACACTTAACAGTATAATGAATCGTTATGTGGCAGTGTATAAATGGTCATGTGGCGTGTAATGATCCATACATGTCCGGAAAATACTCACATAAAGTTTGATTCATCTATCGTACTGGACTTATGTTGGTGTTTAAACTCTTTCACAAACCATAACTTATATTCAAGGGAGATTGTGTAAGAGATTAAATACAACAATGATCATTGTCCAGTACAAAAGGTGGTTCAAGCTGCACCCGGACATGTATGTGTCATTTACGCGCCAAATGACCTTTCATACACTGCCATCATCATCATATGTTAGATTAATTCCAATTAAGTGGCCTAGATAATGGATGTAAATGTTTTGAGAATTTTAGTCTCTTAAGTTAACCAAATAAATATTTTGTAACTCTTAGTGTCATCAATATTGAGAGGTTCAATTCTTTTGGTTTTCCACTATTAATAGCACACTAAATCTAATCCATCCATTTGGTATTTGATGGACGTACCAGATTAAAGCTAAACAAGTATAAATAGGTCATATCCCTACCCATTAGAGGTTACACACAAATATTTCCATCTCAAAGGTTTGTAACATTAAGAGAAAGAGGGTCAAGGGAGAGAAACCGTTTATACACCAAGTTGAAGTATATGGCTGCATCTTCCGCATCAGGTAATTTTATGTTTGTGACAATTACATTGTTCAAGATCCTAAATATTATGTTTGGTCTATGATGATGCATAGAAACTTACATGATACTTCCACTTCCAAGTGAACTATTGCATTCTAAAATTGCAACCTCGCATGTTTTAATTTTTATAACATGTTTTATCTTTCGGTGGTCATTTTTTTTCATTTCAAGACTTTCATAGATAAAAAATGCACATTGACTTCAGAGATGTAGAAGGACCAGAGAATGTCCATGTAGTGGTCAACCCGACTGTCTTATTTGAGCTGAGTCGATGTATAATATGTTTCGTGCAAAGATATTAAACTGCAATGGGTTCTATTTAGTCAAACGGGTCGAACTCCACATGAACGTTCTCCGATTCTTCCACATCTCTGAAGTCAACGAACAATTCTTGATCCATGATTTTTTTAATATGACAAACCAATCCACCTACATATAAAACACGTTATATTTTTTTTTTTTTTTTTGATAAAAGTAGATAATCCATCAACATCCTTCTATGCAACAATCAATCGCATTTATTAAATCCGAGCTGCGGAGCTGTTGACATCCTTCTATGCCACAATCAATCACAGCCTATCTCTGGCAAATGTTGGCCAAATCAACCTGCCAATTAAGGTAAAAAATCGTGCGCTATGGGAATAGTTGTGGATGAAAGTACACGCATGAAAAACGTTTACAGATGAAAAATTCATGGAGAATTACTTTGGCAATGTTTTATATATACATTTTGAGAATTACTATGGCAATGTTTTAGTATAGGTGAAAACAATATGGATAATATTCAATTCGTATTCGATTACATGTGGATATTTAATATTGGAATATCTGTGTAGATATGGATACAGATATATAATTTTACATTTCAATTAACCGTATTCGTATATATAGTAGATATATACCATATAGTTTAATATATATTATGAACAAATTATGTTATTCATCATTATAATTATATAAATATTATGAATTTTCTTATTTTTTAATAATATATTTATATTTTTTTAGTAAATATATGATCTGATCTATATCTGTATTCGTATCCGTCTAATATCTGATTCGTATCGTATTTGAAAATTAAAAAAATGTATATAATTTTACCACTGTCCGCTCCATTTCACCCCTAATTTTTTAGTGATCGAGGAAAATAAACTATCCGAATTGAAACAATTTAAAACTGAACTTAATTAAAATAGAAAATATCTATGTTAATTATTTCTAACAAGGCCCGCATCGCTTAATGGCAATATTATAATGGCGGTATAGTATTTTCGGACCTTAAATGCTAAACTATGTAATAAAAGTGCACAATTTCAGCTAGGACTGCTATAGCGCGTAGCGTGTAGCGCAAATAGCACACACTATGCTACATGAGATTTTATTTCAAGGTCTTAATTGAAATTTCTCTTTAAGGACCAATTTTTTTAAGGTCTAGATTGTTTTTTCTTATAAATTAAAGCTATAGATGGTTTATGGTACGATGCTTAGGTTATTTTGAATCAAAAAAAATTATTTGTTTATGTCATGATGCTTAGATTATTTTGAATAAAAATAATAAATAGTTTATGATATTTACTAGGGATATTTTGAATAGAAATTTGAATTTTGCACTGGATTGAAATAAATATTATAATTTCTTAATCAATTTGGTGTTACTTATTTCTCTATGAGACTTAAGATAATGTTGATAATTAGTACAATTATGTAATATAATTTTTGAAAAAAAAGCGCTACGTAGGATAACTTTTGTTGTAGCTAGCTACATTATTCGCGATAACTTTTTTTTAAACCTTCCTACAATGACGCGATAATTACTATTTAGAACCTTGGTTGGAGACAATTTTAGAATAGGATATAATAGTATTATTATTTTAAAAGTATGCATATTTAAAAAAAAAAATTCATACAAAGAAAAAATAACAAAAGAATCCCATTTTAAACAAAAATTTGATTCAGAAATAGACAAGTGTGTCCCTTTGACCTCACGTTTCCTTCGCCACTACATACCTAACATAACTACACACATAAAATCGAAAATACTTATGTTTTTTCAAGAGGTCTTCTATTTTTTAGGGAGACTTCACTCCATGTTGTCACATAAATTGGAGTAATTATAAAAAAAAAATTATCACAATACTAACAAGTGTCAAATTAACATAATTTTTAATTCTTTTTTAGAGCAGATTGAATCTATTGATATAAGACTTCGATCATGAATTCGTGATGAGTTATGATATAATGATATTGAGAAATACATAATATTAAATTAAAGATATTGCTCTTTATTTTCTATGAAATTTTGAATCCTAAATTAAACCTAATGCTGGAAGATACATAAGCCCCAAAGTAGGTGTCAAATCTAAATATGCCACTATATATAAATTGAAATGTAATTGATAATAATACATCAATTACTTTGTTTAATCTTTATTATGTTGGCGCATTCAATTTTTGGGTCTAAAAGGATTCACGTAGATTGTTAATGTATTGTAGTTTGGTTCCTCTTTATTTGTACGGCGTTTTATTGAATAATTAGAAGTCACAACAACAAAGTAGACACTTATCGCGAGGGTACTCCGTCGCGAAAAGTAGGCACTTATCGCGAGGCACTTTTTCCGACATAGTACCGTCATAACTGTGCTTTTTCTTTTCGCGACGGTACTTTTCGCGACGGAGTACCCTCGCGATAAGTGCCTACTTTTTGTTGTGAATCTAGATCAGATGTCCGAATTGTTATTTGATGAATTTCAGATTTTAAATGAATGATTTAGGAAACAAAAATTAATATTTTGAGAAAATTAAAACGACATGATTTAAGCAAATTGCAAATAGGTGATATTTGTTTTTTCATTCACTTTTTATTTCACAAGAACAGGGAAATTATCAAAAAATAGTCTGTGCCATAGTCACAAATTCACGAATTATTCGTGAATAATTCAATTTTTTTGTGATGACGAACGGAACGCCGAATTATTCGGTTGATCGAACTTTGACCGAATTATTCCCGAATAATTCACAAATTTTACGAACTTTTCCCGAAATTTTCCCGATTTTTTCCCAAAATATTTTTTTTTTCTTCTTTGTAGGACTGAGATCTCTGGTCCGGATAATTCCGAATCATTTCCGAATTATACCCGAATTATTTCCGAATCACGAATTTTTGACCTCGCCGAACCGAACCCGAATAATTCATTTGTCACTATGGTCAGTGCCAGGCTGGAGACAGAGGAACTAATTAGTGGGGTCCGGTTACGGGATATCCACACATTTTGTTTTTTGACTGATGCAGATGTGATAGAAATTTATGAAATGACTTATTTGTCTTTTATTTAATTGGCAACACATTATTGTATACATAATTTTTTTTGAGTAAAAGATTAAAAATCGCAGTTGTCTCTAAAGGCTAATGAAGCAAACAAAAAAAATATTGTTGCGTCGAATTTCGTGGCATATTATTTTCTTGGACACACTGCAGTATTTCAAGTTTCTAAATTCCAACATAACAAAGATATTTTTTAATTTTTAATCAGTTTTATTTTCAAATTATTTCAAACTATTTCTCTGCTCAATATTGTTTCTCCCATTAATTTAGTGTACGGAAGTTATTTCATTGAAGTTTTGTAAGCAAATTTAATTGTTATTTTTCTGTTTAGCACAAATGAACTTTTGACTATATTTCCGTATAATACGCATGTATAATTTGCTATATAAAAAAATTACAGTGTTAATTATTTTTCAAAGTCAAGATTTTTTTTTTAAATTTATATTGACTAGACTAAAATATGTTATGCCATTATACTTGAAAATGGCTTATATCAAATATATATCGAAATCAAACAATTTTTCTATCTTTATTTTTTGTCTTTATTTATTCACATTTTTTTTTAATACATAGATATTGGTGAATCAATAATTTCATTGGAACAAAAGATTGAAAAACTTGAATTGCTTAATTTTATATATAGAATTCATGAAAATCTACTCAAATAGTGTTACAAGCATTTAATTTACTAGGCTAAAATACACATTTTCACTTTTTTGTTAACTTTTTGTTTCTCAAGAACAGGACTTTTTTTTTAATAAATAGCGGTACCCACATGGAGACATAGAGGTACCAAGTGGGATCCGGATATCGACACATTTTTTGTTTGACTGATACATATGTGGTAGAAATTTATGACAATGGCTTATTTGTCTTTCTTTAATTGGCAACATATTATTATAGGGGAGTGTTATTTTCAACTCAACTATTGCAATATTGAGAGTTGAGAGAAACTTTTCTCCCTAAATACCTTTTTTGTCCTTGCAATAAGGAAAGTTAGTCAATTAATAAAGAAAGAAATAATAAAGGGAAAGCACTTGAATGCTTATGCAGCTACACACCATGCATATTGATTACATGCAGATTATGCACCGTTGTTATTTGCAATTGAAACTGGCAATATCATTTTTTTTTTCTAAATAATACCCCATAACATGTAACATGATACAGATAAATTTTGCATGCCAAAAAAATTAAAAAACTTTAGTTCAAGTTGTTAAGTGATGCTTGATTTCAGACCTGCTCGCTTTCATTATATAGAGTTTGTATCCCCAGGTATCTGAGTTGCTCAGATTAATTCCAGCCGGATCAAATTTAATCTGGTTTCTATAGAAACTATAGGGGATCCACTTTGACATTCATGCCAAGTTAAAATAACGTCCGAATTTACTTATTGCACCTCAGGTACCTGGGAGATCCGAATTCCATTATAAATATTCCATTATACATATTTAGCCAACAATAATATTAACATCCGTATTTGAACTAATGTACTAAGTTTAATATTTAGATATTTTATAACATTCTTTTATAATATTCAAATGGTCACTCGAAAAATCTAACTTGAATTTTCTAGAATGATTAATGGGTTCCGAATTATATTAGAAATGTTGAATTTCTACATAAGATAGTTTTGGTTATAAATACACTTTTTAATTTTTTATATGCTGGTCCTAATTCTTAGCATTTTCCTCAATCGGAAGGACTGACTTTCTTTATTAACTTGTTTTTTTAATCGAGTCATGAAAATTGGAAGGACCTAACTTTTCTTGTTAGTTTTTTATTAACTGAGTTAATATAAGAGAGAGAAGGAGTTGAAGGGTAAAATAGATATTTAGATAGAAAAGTTTCTTTCAGTTCTCAATATTGTAATAATTGATCTGAAAATAGCGCTCGCTATTATTGTATATATATCTAATATTTTTTTAGTATAAGATCAAAAATCCCAGTTGTCTCTAAAGGCTCAACAAAACTAAATATTGTTGCATCGAATTTCGTGGCATATTTAACTTAATTTTGTATTTTTAATCAGTTTTAATTTCAAATTATTTCAAACTGTTTCTCTTCTAAAATTGTTTCTCTTTCATTAATTGTGTGTACGGAAGTTAATTAAACTTCTGTAAGCAAATTTAATTAATTTTTTTGTTTAGCAGACTACAAATAGGCGATGAATGACACCCTTATATGCATTTACTAATTCGTATCGTATTCGAAAAAATTGGTAAAAATAATATATTTTTTTCCATTAGCTTATTAAGGTTAAAGATTTTTTTCGTTATCATATAATGGGTAAGGATACATGTAAACACCATGTCTTACCCGTTATCTTATAAGATAATTTAAAAAAAATATGTAGATATGTATTTGTATGGATATTATACATAATACAATAAAATTTTGTATTTTAATAAATTTTCATAATACAAATTAGTTGTATTTATTATATATTTTATCGAAAGCATAAATCGAAATGTCAATGGCATTTTTTTATCCATTTACCCAACCGGTACCGACCGGTACCGTATTTTGAAAAGACGAGTAAAGGTAAGATTTCTTCATTAACTTATCGGCTACGAGTAAGGATAAATATTTTTTTCGTTCTCATAACGGATACAAGTATGAAAATGCTTCTACTGTCGTACCCGCTGACACCCCTAACTACAAACCAAGCAAAAACAAACTTTTGACTATATTTCCGTATAGTACAAAAAAAATATAATTTGCTATAATAAAAATATACAGTGTTAATATTTTTTTCAAAATAAAGAGTTTTAATGTGTTTTAATTTATATTGACTAGACTAAAATATGTTATGACATGATACTTAAAAATGGCTTATATCAAATTATATATTGAAGTCAAACAATTTTCCTATCTTCATTTTTTATTTAGTCACATATTATTTTGTTTAACAAATGAATATGGATGAATCAACAATAATGTTATGTACGAAACTTGAATTGCTTGATTTTATGCATCCTACTTGGTTAAAGGATATGCATTATCTATTTGTGATTCAATGTTTCAGAAATATGTGGTTTTATACAGAAATGGTCAATATCATGATACATATAAGGGATGTGCCATATTAGATGAAAGAGTAAAGACAATAACGACATATTAAATGAATTGTCTTCTCCAAATTTAATTGGGATAATTAATGAAAAGACGGATGAAGAAATTTGACAACTAAAATATGTAACTTAATTATGATCACACAATCAGAAAGTCGTTGTCATTATTTATGACCAATGTTCTCTTCTGTACGTAGCTCTAATTCTGTAGCTCTCACCGATATATATTGGGACAAGTATCATCTCCAATATTGTAAAAGATTCCCTTTATTTTTCGGTTTGAGATTAACTCCCAGCTGCTTCGAGATTCGGACCAATGCAGGGGCAGTATTATTGGGCTTTGAGATTTGTGCCAAGTTGAAAAGAACGATCCACATCCAGTACTCAATAATGTTAGAGCATCTTACTTGAGAAGCTGAAATCGCCTTCCCATCGCCTTCCTCCAGACCCGACTCACCAGAGGTGGAGGGGAAGGTGCTACAATTGCCTAGTACTAGGCCATGACCAAAACGAGTGCAAGCGTGAGGAACGTGTTTGTGCTAGATGTTGGAAGTCCGGCCATGAAGCAAGAGCATGCTCCTTTGTGCCGAACGGCAAGCCACCGGCTTTTGACCCATTCAAACCAAGAGGGCACCTTGGCGACGAACTCATGCCTAATGACCGGCCGAAGTCCATCATGGTGTTTGTGCCCGAAACTAACCAAATGCAACAAGATGCATCCGAAATGCAACGTGCTATTGTCATTGACGCAAGGCTTCGCGATCAACACAACATCCACATTCTTCAATCCATTCTCATGGCCACGTGCGCTACCCCCTTCCCCTTCCCGCTGTCTCAACTAAACACCAACCAATACTTACTACTCCTACCACCCGGCATCGAACGAGAACCATTCTTAACCGCTCACTCCAAACACCTTACCGGCATGGGATACGTGGCTTTCCCGTGGAGTGTGGCCGTCAATGGCACGCCGCTCCAAATGAAGTTCAAAGTGTGGATAGAACTTAAAGGTATGTCTCCGTGTTCATGGACGGTAGAACACCTTCTACGAGCAGCCGGTTCCATTGGCATCGTACTTGAACACGCCCAAATGTCGGGAAGAATCTCCCTAGAGAGGATGAGAGTAGTGGTTGCTGTCCCCAGCCTCGAGCAAGTTCCTGAAAATGTCATGGTATGGGTCCGTGGCATTTTGCGCAAAGTTGAAATCTCGGTCCACTCATGGATTGAAGAACCGATCCCCATGTCTCTCCCACCAGACACGACCCCTTCTCAAACCTTCTTTGACCAAATCAAAACCACCCACGCGACGCTGGCAGCAAGCGGAGCACTCGTCGAGCCCGACAACCTGACGGTGGATTTCAGTACCTTGTATGCCGTTTGGTTGGCGATGGATGATGGGTTAGAGAAATCTAAAATTCACGAGGTACTTAAGAACAGCCCACGCTTCGAAGAGCACATCAAAGACCGCCCTGCCGGGGCACAGGGCCGATCGGACCAACAAAACAAGGAGATCCCAATGCACACACCAACAGTGGTGGCCAACGGTGAAAAAATGGTGCAACAGGATAACTCCAGTACATGCTTCACTGGAGAGGTGCAACAAATAACATTTAATGAAACAATTAATGAAAAGGAACATTCTCTGCAGCACGCTTCCGTAGGTACAGTGGTTTCGGCGCAGCCGGTACGCTTACATTTAAGTCAGGGCCCCACGGTAATGGTAAACCCAAACACAATACCCCAGGAGAATATATTTGAATTGGATATCGAAAATGCTGCAAATATAATTTTAGAGGCAATCTCTACTAGCCCAAACAAGGCCCGTCAGCAACAGGTCCAAAAGGCCACCAATGTGCAAAATGAAGATATAAATAACCATACAATATTTCCAAGCGGGGGGGAGCTGACCAAAGACCCAATAGTGAAAGCCTTATATCCAAAACATTTAAGTGGGGGAGTTGAATTACCAGCAGATGTTGACCCCCAAATCGCAGCTAACTTTGCAGCAAACCAGGGACCTCATGTCCGCTGCCTCACACCCTATCTCCCCCTTCCTCCTACACCGCTATCCCACCCTTGGCTCTACACTGATCAGGAAATCAATGCCTACAAAGCAAAAATGGGTTTTCCGGGGGCTCAATCAACAACCTCGATGGACTCGGTTCAAGACTTCCCGGGTCGCGGATCTGGTTCGGATGCCGACATGGATCCGCCCAGCGAGGTTCCACAGCCTCCGGCCGTTATAAGGCGGGCTGCCGAATCTGATGGCAGCGACGGCAGAGCTAAAAAGATGGCAAAGGGGGGGGTTCGGACCCCTAGGAGAAGCGCCAGACTCTCGGGAACCCCACACAAAAAAACCTACTCGCCGAAAAAAACAAGGAAGAAGAGCAAAAAGGGTTCGAACAGCGCGAAGCGGGGAAACGGCGAGCGCCCGATATCCCAAGCCGACAACGAAATATTAGAAGCGGCAATCAGGGAGGCCCTAGAAGAAGAGTCGTTAGCCGTCAATCCACTCGATGATCAGACTGCAAATCAGGTAAGTAACTACTGTGGTACTCACCTGAGCGATCAGCTGATACCTCTAGAAGGATCCAGCTCAAACCCGGCAGTCACCGCAGCTCTAACGGCAGGATACGATATGGAAGAATCCATCCTCAAATCCCTAGAATATGACCCGGAAGAGGACGCCTTCACAGACGAAGAGGAGCCGGAGGAGGAGCCCGAAGAGGAAGAGGAGCCGGACGAGATTTCCGGGTAGAAATTTAAGTGCGGCATTGCTTAACACCAGAGGGTGCTATTTTGGGTCGTCGGTTTAATTTTTATGAATTCCAAAACTTATATGTGCTGGATGTTTGAATTTTCTATTCCTATTATGTGTTACTTTATTACAATTAGGGGTCGTCGGTTTCTATTACTATTATGTGTTATTTTATCTTACAGTGATATTGAGCACCTTGTTGCTGGTGGCTTTTGTGTAATGAGCAATGCTTAGTTTAATTTATGAATCTCAATTTCAGCTTTAAACTATTGTGTTGGAATGTCCGGGGCTTAGGAGATACACAAAAATGCTCTGTGATAAAAGATGTGGTTTTAGATTCTCATTGCGATATACTTTGCTTTCAAGAGACTAAGTGGAGTGAAAACTCCATTATAAAAATAAGGCAAATATGCCCGAGGGGGTTTAGAGAATTTGAGGCTTTAGATGCCGATGGAAGTAAGGGAGGTATAGTGCTCGTGTGGAGTACTCACTTCCAAAAAATTCTAACTTCAGTCGGCATCTATAGCATTACTGTAATATTAAAGCGGGGAAATTTTTCTATGATGATAACAGGGGTTTACGGCCCACAAAATGAGAGACAAAAAATTGAATTTTTAAATGAACTAAAAAATATTAGAACACTTAGTGACCTGCCATGGGTCATTGTGGGTGATTTTAATATGATTAGATCATTAAATGAAACAACGGGCCAGAATCAAAATTTGGGAACAATGTTGCAATTTAATAGGTTTATATCAGATATGAACCTATTAGATATACCTTTATCGGGCCGGTTATACACTTGGACAAACAGAAGACCGGACCCAACGTTCTCAAAATTAGATAGAGTTCTCATTTCTGGGACTTGGAATTCACTGGGGATTACTCATCAACTGCGGGATTTGCCCGCATCGGCATCAGACCATGTACCAATGCTGCTGACGATTAAGCCGCATGCCAACAGGAGGAAAAGACGGTTCAAATTTGAGACATTCTGGCTCAGACACCAGGACATCAGAGAAGTAGTCTTGGCGAGCTGGACATCCGCGGCCGACTCGCGCTCGGCAGTACATAACTTTGTGAAAAAACTTGAGGTTACGGCGCGACACCTCACAATCTGGGCTGACGCAAAGTTTGCAAAGAGAGAGACCTATCTAACCAGATCTAAATGGGTTTTACAGATCCTGGACAAAGCGGAAGAGGTAAGAAGTCTCAACACACACGAGTTTGCGCTCAGAATCAAATTGAGAGAACATATCTTTCGTCTGGCGCTACTAAATGAAACGAAATGGAAACAGAGATCGGGTTCTCACTGGCTCAGAGAAGGAGATAAAAATACAAAATTTTTTCATGCTTCGGCAAATGCAAGGAAAAATTCCAACTTTATTAGTGGGATATCACGGGAGGATGGATCCGAAATAGAGCCAAGTCGGTTAAACCGGGAAATATTTCGACATTTTAGCACCCACTTAACAAGTCCAGCTCATGGGGCTCCACCGTTCGACCTAACTGGAAGGGTTGGCCCTCAACACTCTGCTTCTCTACGGGGCCTCGACGATCAGATTTCCGAGCATGAAATTCAGCAGGCTATTGCGCAGATGCCTAAAAATAAGGCCAGTGGCCCGGACGGGTTCCCTATAGAGTTCTTTCAAACCTTCTGGGATGTGGTGGCACCGGACTTCATGCGGATTGTTAGTGACTGGAATAGAGGAGGAACTGACATTGCACCTTTGAATAAAGCTGCTATATCGCTCATTCCAAAAAAAAAACAACCGCTCGTAATTGGAGATTTCAGACCCATTAGTGTCATCAATACCGCGGCCAAAATCATAACTAAGGTGCTGGCAATCAGGTTACAACCAAAGATGAACGAACTCATCTCCAACAAGCAGACGGCGTTTGTGAAAGGACGATCAATCATGGAGTCCTTCCTGGTGGCAAGAGAATTCCTTTCTTACTGTGGTAAAAAGAGAATACCCTCCGTATTATATAAGGTGGATTTCGAGAAGGCTTTTGATTCAGTGAGTTGGTGTTTCCTCACCAATTTATTGATCGAAAAGGGGTTTCCGCCCAGATGGATATCATGGATCCTGCAATTGCTCAATTCCTCTACCTCAACTATCCGGATAAATGGAAGCTCAACATCGTTCTTTAAACACACGAGAGGGTTGCGCCAGGGGGACCCGTTATCGCCCCTGTTGTTCATTATAGTAGCAGACTCACTCAACTGGCTAATCAGAAACTCCGTTCCAGCAATGCATCCACCGATTCACTTCCAACCACAACCGATCCAGTATGCCGACGACACAGTTATAATTGCCGAAGCGCATCCGAGAACGCTAAAGGTCATTTCTATGATCCTGTCTATCTATGAAAAACTAACGGGACTCAGGATTAACCGGGGGAAAAGTTCATTCGTCCCGGTGGCAATACCACCACATCTGACGCAGACAATACAGACAATCCTTGGAAGCCCGATGGCGGAACTCCCTATAAAATACCTAGGGTTGCCTCTGTCGATTAAGAAACCGACGAAGATGGACTATCTACCCCTGATTGCGGCGGTCGAAGGAAGAGTGGCGAGCTGGAAATCGACGCTTTTGTCATTTGGAGGGAGGCTGACACTGATCAAATCGGTCCTCTCAGCAATGCCGCTGCACTTCATGCAGGCTTTGTACATACCAAAATGGGTCATAAAGCAAATAGACAGGATACGAAGAAATTTCCTGTGGAAAGGTCACGACCCGTGTAAGCCAATCAATTGCTTGGTGAATTGGGAAAAGACATGTCATCTGAAACTTAATGGGGGCCTCGGAATCATAGATCTTCAAACTCAAAATACGGCTCTACTAACAAGGTGGCTTTGGATTTTACAAGCAAACCGTACAAGTAATTGGGCTCAGACACTCAGCCTGCTGTATCAGATAGAAGAGGTGTCGCATCTTGACCGAAGTGCAGATCACTCCTTTTTCATTAAGGAACTGGCTTCGCTGACATCATTTTTTATGGTGGCCACGGTTATCCAAGCGGACACGGACCAGACGGAATGGCGATGGGAACCGAATCTGGTTTTCTCTACGGCCTCTGCGTATAGAAATCTGCATCACAAAGGAATTGTGTGTCCTTATTATGCAAGACTCTGGAAGTTTCGAATACCCCCCAAGGTAAAAGTTTTTATCTGGGTCCTGTTACAAAATAAAATCTTGACAAGAGACATTCTTCGGAAAAGAGGATGTCAGGTCATTCAGGGTTGTGTGCTGTGTGGAGAAGAATGTATGGAGACAAACGTTCATCTATTCTGGGACTGCCCATACTCATCGGCCTTATGGCGGACCACGATGCGTACATCTCGGGTGCCGTTAACCAATACGGGATGCGATTCACATGTGGCTTTTTGGTTAGCACAAGCTAGACCCTTGGATAGGGCGCAACTGAGAGTGTGGGACATATGCTGGGCAGCAACTCTGTGGTCCATATGGCGAGAAAGGAACAACAGAATTTTCTCCCAGAAGACAAAGCCAATTAGCATACTCTTGGCTGAGATTACACGAGATAGACAACAGTGGCTGAACTGCTGCTAACAATCGAGACGAGGAGGAGTTATACAGTTTAACATAATTTAGTTAGGGAGACGGTGCTATGTAAATAGACTTTATTTTCTTTCCGGTCCATGATGACCATTGTAAATACTTTTTTATCAATGAAAAACCGTAAGCTGGCAACTTGCCACCTTACCCTCAAAAAAAATTCTAAAGATTTCCTATTACAGTACCAGGAGGATCTGAATTCTATATATTGAGAGTGTTGATAATATGTAATTCAAACTGCAATGTCATGTGAAATTAATTTCAAACGATGTCATAAAGTAAATAACTACATAAAATGTTATATAAATGAAAGGGGAAAAAAGAAAGAAGGTTATGTTTTTATGAGGATATTAGATATTATGATGTTTTCATGGGGATATTGGCTATTTCGAAAGTCTGTATGGGTACACTAGCTAGAAATTTTCCCTTAATATTAAGGTAAATAGCTAGATTTAAAGTCTGTATGGGCACTTGTACTCCCCCAAATTGACACCACAAGCAAGCCAGATTTAATAGCAACCTCAAAAATTTTCTCATGTTATAAATCATGTTCGTGTAATTTATATCGAAAAGGACCGAAGACAACAACTATGTTGTCATTTTAAATGTTTCTGTAGTCATCGTAATCAGTGTGATGTCTCAACTCTTAACCATGAACATTGCGTGCAGTGGTCACACAATTTTTTGTTTTATTCAAGTCATCCCATTTTAAGTGGAAGAAATAGGTGAAAAACGGGAATAAAATTAGAAAGAGATTAAAAGGAGAGATGAGAAAAAGATGTGAGAATAGAAGGAAGAAGATAGATGAGACAAGATTAAGAAGAGAGCAGTAGTTTTCCCCCTTGGCCTTTCTCCTCTTGCCAGGAACTTGCTTTTTAATTTGAAGTCACCCCATTGGATAATGCATGTCCTTTTAAATTGCAGAAGTTTATGTACCTCTCTTTTAAATGGGAACTAAGAAGACCATCCACATCAAAAAAATAGTTAAACGTGAACAAAGAAGACCATCCACATCATGTTTGGTCATGATACATGTGGTTATAACGTGACTAACATGCGTGTTATGTGAAAGGTACATTTGGCCACAGTATGACACAAATACATAAAACTTGACTTGATCACAATACGACAAGGCACGTGACTCAAGTAACAGCACGCCATTCTAGAATGTAGTTTTATTTGTTTATGGATTCATTTTTCACGATTTGGACTTATGCATGCTTTAAATTTTTAACTTTAAAATGCAGCAAGTTACAGTACAATAATTTAGTTGATATTTTTCTCTTTTCTTTTAAGTATGACAGTGTTAAAAATATAATTGATATGTAATTTAAATATTTTTTGTAAAAAAGCTATAACACGATATATAATTTGCTTACAATCAAAATAGGACCTCAAATAATTAATAAAAATGGACCGATGCAATGCTTAGTTTAGTTTCTATAAGCAAAGCAATTGTACAGTAATACGCAGTCAACTTCATTTTAGATAAGATCTTAAATTATTTGTAACTAATGTTTAAAAAAATTTATACTTGGAGATCTAAAGGTTCGGTTATATATGATGGTAAGACATCAACTTAATTCATTTTTTGAGCCTTAGTTAGAGTATGGTGCTCATACAAACACAGCAACTCCATACTATTGCACGCTTCATGGCTGCATTGTAACGCTTGGCAGGGTTTATCTACTATTTTCTCATTATCATTTTTTGTTCTGTGGCAGTGTTGTATCTCCTGTATTATAGTGCACTAAAGGGCATGGTACAGGGATTCTAGTATTTGTCTACGTAGTGCACTGTTTTTCGTTGAATGGAAGCCTATGGGTAATTTTCTAAAAAAAAATAATAAGTAATTCACCCAATATAGAATTGCATTTTTTATCTGGGGACCACTAATATATTTTGTCTCCGAGGGCCCAGGCCCGATTGATTTTGTTGTGACATATCATCTGTAGCATAGCTTCCTAGCCCAATTGATTTTTGATAAGTTTGTTAGTAAATTATAAATATCCGTCATCCGTGGTTTGTGTACCATCACTTTAACATCTCCCTTGCCTATAAATAGGCGGATGTTTGAACCCCCAATTAATGCAAACGAAAATACATCAAAACAGTTTCAGAGTGAAAACACCTGCAAACCTGCAATTGAGAGGGAGAAAAAAGAGCTCAAGGGATTTTGTCAATTTAGCAAGGCAGATCAAAAGAAAAAATAAAAAAAAAGATAAATAAAATTTTTTTTTGGCAATGCAGATGGCAAAGGAGGGGTGCTTGGTGTCATCAGTAGTGTTCCAAAGAAGTAGCCAAAGGCGAACCGCAAATTACGCACCCAACTCATGGGATTACTACTCCATTTCATCACAAGAAAATAATTATGTATGCGCTTTAGAAAACAGTCTTAACAATTCAAGTTTAATACCTTAATTAATATTTGTACATATTTTTCCACTATGTGGTGCAACTTTATTACCAATTCTATAATTCACAGTTAATTTCTTACTGTATCATGGCATTTCAAATCACATTGAAATATCAAATGCATTTTCATTTCAATGCCCTTGTGTTAAATTCTTGCAGGAAAAACAAAAAATTAGTGACTGTTATGAAGAGATGAAGAGCAACATCAGAAGTCAGTTGATGCATAAGGAGTCTCAGCTTGCTGTCAAGCTAAACTTGGTGGACATGGTTCAGCGACTCGGAGTTGCTTATCATTTCTCAGAGGAAATTAAACATTTGCTTGAAGAAATGATAATTAATAATGCAAAAGCTATTTTGAAGAATGATTTTGCTTCTTTGGCTCTTCTCTTTAGGCTCATGAGAGAGAATTGTTTTCAGGTCCCACAGGGTATGTCATTTTCCTAATATGGCATTAATACAAGCTTCTTCTTTTTTTATCAGAAATTGTTATTAATAATATGTACTTGATTACATTTGTGATCCCACTTGTCCTAGTGGACAATGAAAATTATTCCGGATATAAACTACAAATGAATAAAGGCCAATTAACATTTTTGAAATAAAATATTAAATAAAATCTAACTAAGCTTTCTTTATCTGGCAGACATTTTTAGTACTATTATGAAAGGAAACATGCAAAATGACATAGAGGCTGTCCTTTCGCTCTACGAGGCCTCGTTCCTCACATTTGAGGGAGAGAAATTATCAGACGAGGCAAGGGAGTTTTTGACAAAACAACTAAATCAACTCAAGAAAACATGCATGGATCAAAAACTTAAGGAGCAAGTGGATCATGCACTAGAGGTAACATTGCATTGGAGGGTTCCCAGACTGGAGACAAGGTGGTACATAGATCAGTGCCAGGGAAATGAGAATGTGAATCCTGTGCTAACAAAATTTGCAAAGCTAGAGTACAATAAAGTGCAACTTGTGCATCAAGGAGAACTTTCAAGGCTTTCAAGGTAGATAACTGATAACTACATAAATATATAATTCTATCAAAATTAACCCTTTCCGTTTATATATATGATTAATGAACTAAGTTTGATTTTATATATTTGTATTCTTGCATGAGTTAGATGGTGGATAGAACTAGGTTTAAGGGAGAAGGTGCCTTTTGCTAGAGATCGCTTAGTTGAGTCATTCTTCTATGCAACTGGAATTGCACCTGAACCACATAACTCAGCTTGCAGAGAAGTACTTTCAAAACTGGGAGTTCTGATTGTAATTTTGGATGATGTATATGATATCTATGGAACCTTTGATGAACTTTTGCTTTTCAATGAAGCTATCCAGAGGTACAATTAACAAACCCAATATACATGTGCTGTGTAAATCTTATATATGGTTTCAATTGATCAATATTGTGATTACAGTTTACTGTAGAAATTTAAATGTACTTCCAGGTGGGACGAGGTTGAAGCAACAGAAAATTTACCAGAATATATGAGAATTTTATACGGTGTTATTTTCAATACAACTAAGGAAACAGCTTCTTATGTTCTTGCAAAATATGGCTGGGATCCCTCCCCTATTCTCATAAAAGCTGTGAGTTATTCTAGTTAAAACTTCAGAGTCAAAACAAATAACAAATATTATTTCAAAATCATACTAGGACAAGTTAATTTAAATGTTAAAGAAGTTCCTGATCAAAATCATTTTATTTTTATTTTGTAAAATATTTACTGTTACAGTGGCGGGATGCATGCATTTCATTCTTAACGGAGGCTAAATGGTACAGAAATGGTCATAAAGTGACATTCGAAGAGTACCTAGAGAATGGATGGGTTTCATCAACTGGGCCGCTCTTGCTTACACATGCTTTTATTGTGTTAGGGGACAAAACAACAGTACAAGCTCTGAATCTTCAGAAAAAATATCCGAGACTGGTACAATCGTGCGCAACGATATTTCGCCTCAGCAATGACTGTGCAACTCATCATGTGAGTTATAAATTCATTAGTTTTTTTTTTGCATTTTTCTCCCAAAAGTATACTGCAACTCTGTTAAAAACTTAATTTTTTGTTGCATTCATGGAGGACTATGCTGTTTGGTTTTGATTGGTTTGAAGTTATAATAGTTTCCTAATCCTAATTTCAAATATTTTGACGAACTAAACTCGAATTATTGTTCTGAAAAAGACCACTTATTTGATGTTCTTAGTTAATGACCTTTTTCCAAATTATTTTACATAATTCCAGGCGGAGTTACAAAGAGGTGATGCACCATCATCCATAGCATGCTACATGCAGGAGCAATTATGTACCGAACGAGAAGCGCGCAAGGCTATTGAAAAGCTCATTGTTGAGACATGGAAGAAAATTAATGACGATTCTCTTGGTCATGGTCGCCATGCATTACCTCGACCATTCATCAATGTAAGCGTCAATATGGCGCGCATGTCGTTTTGCATATATAACGGCGGGGACGGTGTAGGTACCCCGGGTCAAAGGATAAAGGGTCTTGTTAAGTCTTTGCTGCTAGATTCCATAAGCATTGATTAATTTCATGTATCTCTTATGTATTTTAGGCTATTTTTAATGAATTACCGTAAATTATAGAGAGGAATTAATGTAACCACAGTCCAATAAAAATCTGCACGGATTTTTACACCCAAAAACTGAATGCGCCGATCGACTTAAAATATTAAACAGAGTAATGGGTTATTATCAATAACATTGCAAAGTAATTAGGTAATGGCACATTCACTTGACACCTATTTTTTGGCATATCTAACCAAATTAGGTTTCATTTAGGTGATCAAAATTTTAAGAGAAATCAAAATTATATCATCAGACTCGTATATCAATAAATGCTATCTGCGCTAAAAGAATTCAAAAATTATGTTAACATGACACCTGTAATAATAAAATAATAAATTTCTCATAATTATTACACTTTATGTGACAACAAAGAGTGCAGTCTCCCTATGAAATAGAAGACCTCTTGATAAACAAAAGCATTTTGGATTTTATGTGTACGTACTCATTAAGCTATGCAGTGTCAAAGATACATGCCGATTTTTTTATTAATAGGAAAAACCAAAAAAAAAAATGGACAATAGTGAAAGAATTCGCTAGATTTTGAGATATAAGAAAACCGTGATGGTTTATAACGTCCGACGAGACATTATAAAACATAACATCCATATTAGCGAACTCAACTAAAACTCCTAATTAACAAAACAACAACAACAACAACAAAAAACATAGGACGTGGATGTCCATAATGTCCAGACTCTTGCAAAATGACATATAAAGTTTAATAGATTGATAGTTAACATTCAAATGACAATTTCTCAAGTTTGAGTTTGGACGTTATCGACAGTAACGTCTGTTTTTTTTTTTGTTAATTAGTGGTTTAATTGATTTTGCTAATGTGGACGTTAAACCATAAAGGTTTTTGTATATTTCGAAATCTGTCGAATTCATTAACTATTATCGGTTTTTATTTGTTTTTCCTATTAATAAAAATTTCGCAAGATACATGAGGTCCAGGGAGCTAGGTACTTGCCTATCCCTGACTAAAACATTATTCTAAATTATGTTTCTTTGGTTGTATATTTTTTTTCAAAAATAAATAAATAATTTGTTTGTATATAAAATAATAATATCACTATATATGTCCTATTCTAAAAAAATTATCTCACCCTATCTTATTTTCTGGCTCCGACTCGAAAGGTATGGTTGTTGATTTAAAATTATGAAATTGAGTGTTGCAAATGTGTATGCGAGATGTACGATTTGATCTGATTGGCAATATATATTTCATGTAAGAAAAAATACATCTTCAAAATCTTGAATAATCTCGTTTTTCTTTTCCCTTTTTGTGGTCACTAATGAATTACTTGCAATGAAAATATTCATGAGACGGGAAGTCTATAGAAGTTGTTACTTAGCGCTAATTAATTAACATTCAATTATACCTGTATAAATTACTTGACGCTTTAAGATTTTTGCAGACGACTAATTTTAAACATAAATCTTGTGAAACCAAATATAACGTGTAAATTTTGACGCAGATTGGACAATTCCGATCAAACTTCAGATAAATTTGATCCAATGCTGACCGACCCCTTTCCCTTGGAATTGTATGGACGCCATAAGAAAAACTTAAATGAATGAACAAGGAAAAAAAAAATACTTCTGATGATCTCAAAGTCTCTCAAACTATTTACATGATCATACACTCTTGGCTTTCACAACAAAGTTTTTTTTTTTTTTTTTTTTTTTTTTTTTTATGGTTGTCGACAACCGTCGACAACAATATATATTAGAACAGATAAAGTTTTATTTACATGGTCCAAATGGACCCAGGTTACCGACAGAAAAAAATAAAAAGTCTAGCTAGCATCGAGTGCTGCCAGCAATTAGCAAAATAGACCCGGGTAATTTGCTTCACTTCTACATGCTCGTTTGGAGTTTGGTAATGGCAAGCCACTAACGGGTTTTGTGGATGCAGATTTTGCGGGTGATTTAGACAAGAGGCGTTCTTTGACGGGTTATGTTTTTACTCTTGGAGATTGTGCAATTAGTTGGAAGTCTACACTTCAAGTCACCGTTGCACTCTCAAGTACCGAGGCCGAATACATGGCAATTACCGAGGATATTAAAGGCGTTTGTTGGTGAGATGTCTTCTTTAGAGGGTCCTATTACTGTGTTTTGTGACAACCAAAGCGCGATTCATTTGACCAAGGACATCATGTACCATGAGAAGACGAAGTACATTGACATTCGGTACCAATTTGTCGAGATGTGATCTTGGAAGACAAGGTTTCCATGAAGAAGATTGGTACTGAGTCGAATCCGGCCGATATGCTCACAAAGCCTCTTCCAATTACAAAGTTCAAGCTTTGTTCAAGTTTAGTGTCGGTTTGTTTCTAGCTAGTTTGAGCTAGTTTTGTTCCTAGCATGTTGCTAGTTTATCTTTATGTTTACCTTTATTTAGGTTATGTTTGTTTTATGCATTAGATTTATGTTTTAATTTGTTTTAGATGCAATTTGGTTTAAGGTGGAAATTGATATGTTTTGACCCAAATTGCTATTTGGGCCCGTTGGGCTTTGTATTTTTAATATGTAGCTTATGTCATGACTTTTTGTAAGAGAGATAATTAAGTCTAATACAAATCAATTTGAGTTGTCTCTTTGTCTCTTGCACTTTTCCTCTTCTCAAACCCTAGAAAACCTAACACCATTTACAGTGGGATCTTTAAATCTAAACCACCATTTAGCTAACAAAGCGAAATTAATATAATTAAGATCCAAAACACCTAAGTCTCCATGTTTTTTTAGATAAACAAACTATTATTTTAATATTTGAGGTTTAATATTTTCTGTTTTGACATATACATATAATAAAAGAAACTAAATAAACTAAAAATAAGCACATGAATATTTTTCTTTCATCTACAAAATCCAAACATACACCACATTCCAGATTTTACATTGTTGCATGTAAAAGAAAATTGTAACCATTACATAGGAGTTAATTAAACAGCCTCAGATTCTTCAATCTTTATTTTCTGTTTTGAACTGCACATCCTTAGAAAATCTCAGCAAAACCCCTCTAGAATTATACTTTGCCTCTTATATATATATATCACATTTGTTTTTCCATTTTAACCAGCGCCCTGAATTCGTACCAAGCACCATGCTCATATATATTAATTGGTCCGTATCCCCTCCTTGTATATATTGTTCCGTATACAATATACACTCTATTTGTACAATTAATAAAAAAGCATCAACAATATTAATAGCTATAGTAACCAGAATTAAAGACAAACAAAAATGCTATCTATACATGTACACAAATTTCAAGGTAGACACTATATTCTTAACTTAATGTTTATTTTTGTTGTGAATCGCAACAAATTCTGCAAAGTTGTTGAAGGTTTTTAAGACAACTGATTTATACAAAGAATTTTTATTCAGATTTTGAACGTGACTTCTCATACAGAACTTAGAAATCATTACTTATGTCACAAGATCAAAGGTTAGTTCTCAGGTATTCAATAAAATTACCTAAGTTATCTCCCTCTAGGCTCAAGTACTAAATTTCTGAAACTTTTACAACATTTTCTTTTATTTATCATTTCCAAACATTTTCTGGTAAAAATAGTTGTTTTGTGGGGGTTTTGTCATAATAAATTACACCGATTTCATTGCAGAAACATGAGAAAATTATCTTTCAGGTTGCTGTCAAAAAAAATTCTTGCTTGTAATGTCATATTCTGGAGAATACGGGTGGGTGTTCCTTCGCCATCATAGTACACATGAATATTTCATGGGTTATAGATGTGGCTTACATTAAGCCGTGCATGTTTCAAATCATGAAAATTGAAACCTGAGTTTTATGATGATGTTATTCATCTTTTGTTTTGTATAGAAATTAAGTTATGCACATTTCATTGAGTAGTTTGGATTTGAAAATCTAAATTTAAATAAAAAAAAATGATTGAACTATATAGAGATACGGAATTAATTTACAATTTCATAACTAAGTTACACATTCAATATAAACCATAATAAGTGACTTCATTAACAAATAGTTTGAATAGTTTATGGAAAAGATATTTATTTATAATCCAACATATTTTGCCAACAGCAAGAAAGTAATTAAAACCCACAAAAGGGCTATAATATCAAAGAAATAAAAGTTCAGTTATCTTTTTTAGATAGTTTTGTCTATCACAATTAGTGCAGTTGAAGAATTAATTAATTATCAAATTAGTGCAGTAGCAGAATTATTTGGTCATCAATTAAGTGCCGATTATAATTAATTAGAAATAAGTTTATATACATATACATATACATATATATAGAGCTGGGCTATGGTGAGTTGTGAAGTAAGAGGTCATTTTTACTTCACGCTCATATTTTCATTTTGAAAATCCAAACAACCGATCCGAACCGTTCAACATGTTCTAAATATTGAAATGTGCTTGGAGACTAAATTTTACATTTTTTGGAATTTTTTTACTATTTATTAAGCCACTTTGAAAATCGCTGATCCGGTGATCCAGAAAATTTTACTGTTTTTTTACTGTTCACAGTGGATCAGCGATTTCAAAGTGGCTTAATAAATAGTAAAAAAATTCCAAAAAATGTAAAATTTAGTTTCCAAGCACATTTCAATATTTAGAAAAAGTTGAACGGTTCGGATCGGGTGTTTGAATTTTCAAAATGAAGATATGGCGTGAAGTAAAACGACGTTTTACTTCGCAACTCACCATAGCCTATCTCTATATACATATACATATATACATATATATATACATATATATATATATATATATATATGAGATAGGCTATGGTGAGTTGTGAAGTAAAACGACATTTTACTTCATGTCATATTTTCATTTTGAAAATCCAAACAACTGATCCGAACCGTTCAACTTTTTCTAAATATTGAAATGTGCTTGGAGACTAAATTTTATATTTTTTGGAATTTTTTTACTATTTATTAAGCCACTTTGAAATCGCTGATCCACTGTGAACAGTAAAAAACAGTAAAATTTTCTGGACCACCGGATCAGCGATTTTCTAAGTGGCTTAATAAATAGTAAAAAAATTCCAAAAAATGTAAAATTTAGTCTCCAAGCACATTTCAATATAGAGAACATGTTGAGCAGTTCGGATCGGTTGTTTGGATTTTTAAAATAAAAATATGAGCGTGAAGTAAAAATAACATCTTACTTCGCAACTCACCATAGCCTAGCTCTATATATATATATATATATAGAGAGAGAGAGAGAGAGATGGATGGATGGATAGATAGATATTTTAATAGAAATTAGTCATGATATGATATAATTTTATTCGTGGTCCAAATATATAGATATAACTCTAACAAAAAATCATCTATTTTTCACCTATTGATCCAAATTCCTAATTAAGAGGGCTTAAAAGTTCTCATGATTTTGTAGTTAACTAAATGCTTATAAGACAAATTAGTTGTATTATTTTTCATTTTTTGATTTGAAAACTATTCTATTGCAAACATAAATCATAATGTCAATAGCACTACTTTATCTGTTTACCCAACCATATATACCATATTTCATAAGATGAGTATGGATAAGATATTTTTTCATTAGCATCGGCTACGAGTAAGGATAAATTTATTTTTGTTAGCTTAACAGATACAGGTATGAAAATACTTTCACCTAATCCATATCGTATTCATTGACACTACAACATAAAACTATTTAGTTAGGTATTACCAGATAAATATTGGTCCAAAACTATATCGCATAATTATTCACTGGAAATCCTATTTCCGCATAATTATTTTAATTAAATAGAAGATGTTATGATTTTTTTTTTTTTTTCTATTGGAATATTAGAAACATTTTTATATTTCTTTGAAAATAGATGGAATACTATATAATTCAATTTACTAGAAAGACCGCGACAAATAATCCGGATCAACATTTTTCCGGCTGGATTTTTTGCGGTTGTAAGAAAAATTAAAATATTTCTTAGTGTGTTACAAGAAAAAAAAATGTTTTGAATGTGAGTTGTTGATTCCGATTAAAGTCACTTTTGGATAAATAAAGAAATTATCGTGGTTCTTCTAATACATTCAAATTTTAAGTTTCTCCATCTATTTTTGAAAATTAACAAAAGAATAAAAAATTCGGCTCTGTCGAATGATGTCAAATAAAAAAAAATTCAAAAATAGATGGAGTACCGAATACGGTTTTCTTTCTTTGAAGTCCCACAACATTTGCTTAACTCGGATTGCTCCCTTGTATAAAAAAACTGAACAGGACATGTTCGCTTCAATTGAGGCAATGCATGACAAATGCATTTAGCAAAATTAACAATTCAAAATTGAGAACTCATCATTATTATAGCTTATAAAATTCGTATTAACACGTTCATATTTCACATCCACAAACCTAATCTAGATGTACTTCCTTAGAAATACATTTTTTTTAAAATATTGTAGTATATATTTAATTTTTATATAGATATCCACCGATATATTCAAAAAATATTATTTAAGTTAGAAAATTATAAATATAGATTCACTAACTTACAGACTAACAGAGTGATTAATGTCATTTACAATTTATTTTGCACACATTATATTTTACATAACTTAGAAAGAAAAACGTATATGGCAACTGTCATAAATATTACCTCCCAGTAACAAAGCAAAAGAGTAACACATCACTACATCACTATGACACTATTGCTCCATATCCCTTGCGCTGACTTGTCAACACAAAAAAGTACTCCGTCATCATCGGTCAGCTTCCAAGACAGCAACAATGCTAGTGGAATTGGCATCAGGTACGAACCCAGCCAAGCCGCCGCAAGGAAAATGGAACGATCCGAAAGCTGCCTTGCCCCAACCGAACGGCATCAGACAACAAGTCAAGACATGTTTTTCATGCGTTTGCAACCATCAACGATTGGGGCAGTGAAGGGTATTGATGGGTTCGGAGAGGAATGGAGTGAAAGAGGATGGCAGCACTGCAGAACAATATTAACAGTACTAACAATATTACAATCCATTCTACATATCCGAATAAAAAAATTTGTCTAGAAATTAAATTTATGGGCTTGGGATGGCAGCACTGCAGAACACTAAGGCCCACATGCGCATAGTTGATAACATCAATGTGGTTTCAGCCCAGCAAGCCATAGTTGGGAAGACAGTGTTGCCGCGGAGATTACCGGATATGATTTTTCTTTATTTCCCACAACAATTGCTTAAATCAGATAGCTTCCTTATATAAAAGAAATGAACAAGACAATATTCGCTTCTCTTGAGGCAATTAATGCATCATAAATGCATTTAGCAAAATTAACAATTAACAATTAATAATCTAAAATTGAGAACTAATAGTGCACGTCATGCGCACTATATAAGCAATTTTTAAATTTTGTGAGAAAATATTAATGGGTCTGACAAATGACCATAATTAATAAATTCGTATTAACAAGCTAATTTTTCACATCCACAAACCGAATCTAGATGTACATTGAAATTCCACATGATAAAAAATGTGTACTCCGGATCCTTTAAAACACCAATTCCGCTCTGTTCCATGTAACTTATCACTTTCTGTACAATTAAATTACTTTTTGTGAGCTATCTAATTTCCAGGACAATGGTACAACAAAATTGGTTAAAGAATACAATGCGGACATTAGTTACCACACTAGACTATGTAAAGAGTGCATAGCTTGGTTAGTAGCGCAAGAAGAGGAGAAGACTAACATGTTAATTGTCAGATTAATGGATCAAATCAGCACTAAAAGAATCTTAACATAGAAATATCAGTGAATTTCATTCTATGTATCGGAATGATAATTTTGTCTGGAAATTAAAATTATGGGCTTGGCATGGAGAACAATAAGGCCCAATAGTCGACAGCTTATCTCGAATTCTTAAAATTTGGAAAAATAGGCAGAAGCCTTCCATTGATATAAAAGAAAAGTACAATGTCCAACTAAGCATAAACCAAAAAAATAAAAAAGTATCGACTACCCAAAAAAAAACCTAGTGCCATTGAGGGTCTCAGCAGCACAGCCGGCATCCTCAACTAGACACTAATCCCTCGACTGACCCATCAAGGGACTGTATCAAGATTTCAGCCATTATTAAAACACATCATAGACCCTAGGCAAAACACAATTACAACCAACCTACAAACCCAAAAAAAGACCAGTAAGCACTGAAGCAAGCCAAATATACCAATAAGGCACTTAACAAAACGTGCCAGCAAGCAGAGGAAACAATCCCTTTATTACAGCAACATAAAAAAACATGCATAAACAGCCACAACACATGGCTATGCCTCCAGAAAGTGTAATCGCTCTAGGTGAGTAGTAGAACAGGTACCATTGGTACAGGGGTAGTTGGCGGTATCTCAAGAGCAGGAACAGGGGAAAGAGACTGAAGGGGGAACAATCTGTCTTTTAAAGAACAAATTATAAAAAGCATATTTCGAACTGGAGGAACAGATGTATTTTCAAAACAAATCGAATTTCTTGTTTTCCAAATGCACCAGCAAATAGCACTAACCACCATTAACATAGCCTCTTGTTTTTTAAGAGGCAATGACTGAGCCAAGAGTTGAATATTTTCTAAAGAAGTCCAATCGCCATAAAAATTTTGAAATTGACCCATCCAAAACCAAATATGAGTAATATAGGGACATTTAAGAAAAAGATGTAACGCTGATTCTACTTCATTGTGACAAAAGTGACACATAGGGTTTCCTTACCATCTTTTTTTGTCAACACATCTTTGGTAAGAATCTTATTTTGGAACAATAACCACATGAAAACCTTTATTTTCAAAGGAACAGGAACATGCCACCACATATCAGCAAATGGGATTTGAACCCCCCCTAAATGAAAGAAAGCTGTATAAAAAGGTTGTAGTAATTTGCAATTTATAATCCCATTTCCATTTAGGACAATCAGGGGTATCAGTTAGGGAATAGGAAGAAAGTAGAGCAACCAATTCATGCCATTCTGAAAGAAGGATGCCATGTAGGCTCCTTCTAAACCTCAACATGGCACCTCCGGAGTCAAGCACATCGTGTACACTAATAGAAGGAGTATCGCATAAAACAAAGAGTTGTGGGTATTTAGTCGATAAAGTACAGTTGGAGTGCCAAGTATCAAGCCAAAACCTAATTGTTTGACCATTACCAAGTTGGAAAAAACAGCACAGCTGACCTATGTATCGCAATTTATGAATTTCTCTTCAAAAATGTGACATTTGGGCAGGTGGTGTGTGATCCTTATACTTAATTTGGATCAGTTGCTTCCAAAGGCCAGAATAGGAAGGAGTGTTTATTTTCCACCACCATTTAATAAGGAGAGCAACATTCATTAAGTGTAAATTACCCCTATACCCCCATATTCCTTGGGATAGCACACTAAGTCCCAATTAATCAAAGAATACTTCTTACGAGGCCCGGCATTACCTTGCCATAAAAAACGGCGATGAACTCTATCAATTTGTTTTCTAACATTCACAGGCATTTTATAAAGAGAAAGCATATATAAAGGGACAGCAGTTAAGACAAAGTTTACCAGTGTGAGGCGACCCCCGATAGACAGCAAGTTACCTACCCAGCCTTGCAATTTTTTTGTGACTTTATCTATAATGCAACTCCAATCAGCAGTAGAAAGTTTCCTATCACTTAAAGGCACCCCCAAATATTTCAAAGAAGTTTAGAAATTTTACACCCAAAGACATCTGCAAGCATAGATCCATTAGAACATGAAATTTGTAAAGGAATTAACTCAGTTTTATGAAATTTAATTTTGATACCTGAAAGCGCTTCAAAACATTACATAGTCCAAAGAGCAGAATCAATATTAGTAGAATTAGCCTTCAAAAATAATATGGTATGGTCGGCGTAATGGCAATTAGTAATACTATCCCCATTATCTAACAAGTATTATTGCTTCATGTCTCAATAATAGTAGCGCAAGGAAAAAAAATAAGAAGAAGAAAAAAGAGTATTAATTAGCATTAATTCTATTTCTGCTTCCTAATAAACAAGTCCAATAATTATGGAGAAATATAGTATACATAATTAACACATATTTCCAAGAAAACCAAAATTAATGAAGGCACTAACTAAGCATGATGATCAAATCTAACATGATATGTTTGGAATAAAATCGATTGCGAACGGTGGCTCCGCAACGACACCGATCTCAACGGCTTTACAACTCAACGACTGCAAGAACTTCCACGGTCTTTTCGAAAACCTTGTTCTTTGAATTCCTTCACAAAGGTTGTTGCGAACTTGCCGATCACGCATATCCTTCATATCCATTTTCGACGGCACCTTTGCTGGCCCAAACATGACATAATGCCATTTTGGTAGTGACCGGGTAGCCGAATTTGGGGTCGAATTGACCCTCCTAAGCTCCTGCCATTCCGATCCAACTCGTGGTCGAGATGCACCATCAATTGATCGAGAACGCCATCGGTGAAGAGAATTCAGTTTGCTCTCGCTAATTGCATCCTTTTTTGGCTTCCTTAAATTCAGTTTATTATCTTGATCACACATTCTTTCAGCAGTTAATGGGATGTGAAAGGAGGTGGTATTGTTAGTTTGGAGGAGCTCTTTCATAGAGATTTGGAGGGAAGGATCAAAAGGCTCTTAGAAAAGAAAGCACCTTTGATGCCTTTCTTGTGTTAAGTTATGAGATGTGGTGGGGAAACAGTGTTGCCAGTTGGTAAAGGTTTTAAAGACAAGTGGAAGCTTCTTTAAGTGTCTTTTGCTTTTTGGTTTTTTGTGACACACTTAAAGAATAAATTAGATAAAACACCCTACGTATTAATTTGTGCATGTTGTTTATTTAAATTTTTACTAATAATAGAGAAATTCATAGAATCTTGTATTTTATTTTCACGGTTACGCATATAGATAAACACCATGTTTTTAAGTAATTAAGCTGATTTTAATTCCTTCATGATATGATTATAAGTAACATAAAAAAATGAACTCGTAACATAATTGCAGTAAAAGAAATAAATAAACATGGTAACATAAAAAAATGAGAACACAAAAAACTTGGATATTTAGTAAATTAAAATCAAGAGATCGACTTGTTCTTTGATACTAGGAATGTCAATTTTCAATCCTATCAAATTGGATTGATCCTGTTATAATCCGTAAACTAAAAACTGGTTAATTAGTACTAATTAAGATTTCGCAACGAATTTAAAAAATTTTAATTTAGTAGTTAGTCTAAATAAAGAATTTTAATGGAGATTAAAACTTAGAAAATTAGGTAATTGATTAAGCTAATAAAATTTGTCAAATTAAATTAAATCGTATTGTTTCATGCCTTAGTTAAAGTTAACACTAAATCAAATTGAGATGGATTAATTAAATAAAATAATTAAAACTATTCGGTCAAAGTTGAATTAGCATCCAATGAGATATAATAAACTATTGAAATTCAATTTCTTTGGAGAGTCTCAACCGTTCAAATTATTCTGCACAAATCTCAAAGCAAACCCCAAATAAAACAAATCCCAGCCGAGACACCTCACCCTTCCTCTCCTGCTGGCGACAGAACCAAGCCTTCTTCTTTGTTTGAATTTTCGCTGGCAACAGAACACCTCACCATTTTAATTTTTGTCTCTTCTCTCCGCCGACCCTTCTTCTCCTCTTGGAAATTTGTTTCGCTGATTCACAGCTTCTCTCGCTCTCTCTCTTTTCTTCTCTCTGGCGACCATTCATTCTCTTCCTCTCTTCTCTTTGTGCTCACTGATCCCCACTACTCTCTAACCCTCTTCTCCACTCTCTCACTCTCCCTTACTCTCTCCCTCTCTTGCTCTATTACCCCTCTATTTGCTGTTTTTCCTCTGCGAATTGCTAGAATCCGAACCCTAAAAGGGTTGATCGTTGATCTGAGATCGCTGGTTCATTGTGCGAGTGCCTTGGTGTCGGGTGCTTATCGTTGCCGTTGATTGCTAATTTCGGGAAGGCCGGAAGACGAGTCCTTGACTTGGTGCCGGCCGAGTATCGTCTCGATTGTGGTTTGCCTAATTGCCTCTCTTCGGGTAACCCTAAAAACTTGTTATTTTTCGGTTTTAGCCTTGTGGCTGTTGGCTGTTGCCTATGTGGCCTTGTGCCTTTTTGCTTGTTATGCTGCTTGTTGCCTTGACCTGTGATCTTGTACCTTCGTGATTGCTCTGTGATTATTTGTGCCTTAGTGCTAGCACTTGCCTTGTGTTGTTTGCTTGACCGATACCAGAATGTCTATGACCTTACCCTTGTGCTGATTATTCTCTGGAACATGTCGCCTTGGTTTCCTATGATTATTGCAACATGGGTACCAGTCGGTACCAGCCCAGTGTTGCCACTGGTACTGCAACTCGAACTGACAGGGGCCAAATTGTGAAATAAAAATAATTCAACACATGTAGATTAATTAGGATTTTTAATTAATTAATAAGTTAAGTAGTTAGGATTTTAAATGTTAAGTAAATATTAGATTAAATCGAATGTAGTTTTAAATAAAGTAAATGATTTATAAATAAAATATGTGGTTAATTAATAAAGGACAATTAATTAACAACATATTAACACTTTCGAATCATTACGATTACAAAATTTTACTAAGTAGAATAAGTAAGTCTTTAATGTTAAGTACTTAGGATTTAAATTTAATTGTAGTTAAATTAATTAAGAAACTCACTTTTTATTTTATTTTATTTTTAAGTAGTTAAATTAAGATTAAATAATAATTTTATAAACGTAATTCATTCTTTACGTAAATTATCATAAGGACCCGTAAATAACATTACTTAGGTATTTAACTAATTAGATGAGCAGTTTATTTTCAAATTAAAATATAACAAACGATTTAAGTACGTTATATTAATTTAATTAGAGTTGGACCAATTTTACGTTTAGTCGGAATCGAGTCAAACTGACCAAACCAATTGATCAGATTCGAACCCTAGTTAATTAATTAATTAAATATGAACACTTAGTGAAAATAATCAAACGGGGTAATAAGGGTTACGAATACTTAGTTTAGACTCTAATTAAGTTACGACTAAATTACAGGTCAGCCGACCTACACTGAGTCCGACCCGTGGTATGATCTCGCTGACGGTTACACCGGAGCAGGTGAGGATCGTGCATATTGCGGTGATTGCTAGCGCTAGCATTCTACCCCTACAGCCATCAGGTGTGGGATATCTGAATTATCTTTTCGTGGTATACTCTTACCAGTCGACCACTTGACCTGACATCCGCACTTTAAATTTTGTAGTTGCATTAGAGCATGTTTAATCCTTTCTAAACTGTAATTTAGGATTTGCACAACCCCTTCTAAATTGGAAATTTAATGCTTTCTTAGGAATAGTGTAATTTAATTAATAATATATTAGGATATTAGTTGTCCCCTTCTCGTAGAGGGCAACATATTATTGTAGTTAAGCATGTGCATTGGTGAGCGTGAGATAGGAGACCGAATGACTGCTTTCCATCACGTAGGCATGGGATGCGTGACGGTTCGTGGGTCATTGGGCTGAGGGATCACTTGATCCCTTAGAGGTCTTATTAGGAGTATTACTATTATATGCATTGAGTTGTTATTATATACTCTCGATCATTTTACCATTTCGTGCGGGCTGCGCGTCCAGAGGCACGGAGACGATTCGGGAGTTATCCCCCCTACATTAGGAGCTACTTTGCCTAGAACGGGATTCCAAGCCGGGTAGTGTTGGGTAGAATCTTGTGCGAGGTTCCAAGACCGGCGAGTCTTGGGTAGAACCTTGTACGGGGTTCCAGCACCGGTTTGGGTAGAATCCATGTGTGATGTTCCTATTGATCTGGCCGGATGGTAGAGTTCTCTCCTGCTCATGAGGGAAGAGATTAACTTTTTACGACTTGCATTGTGAGATTTCTCCTATTTTATATGTTTGGTGATGAATCGTCTAGAGTAAGGAAAATACACAAATTTTTGGATATAACCATCGGCTAGCGTGCACCAGCCTACGGGTTGAAGTCTTTGGGGCAAAGCTCGATGCTGTTAGGCATCGGGTATCTTTGCTCCCCTGATCGCAGTCCTTGTGTTATGTCACATTTGAGATATAAATTCAATTTGATTGAATTTGGCACGGCACGGGGTGACAAAATTATCCGTACTATTACTATATCAAATTGTACACACAGTACCTATTGTACTGGACTTCGGTTGAGTATAATATTCACCTTCTGATTTTATTTTGGGAAATTTCATCATTTTGGCATATTAGGAAAGTCACATCATGTTATCTATTATATGTATATTTTTCTTTTGTAGTATTATGATAGGTTTAATTTTCGCAACATATGCATTAAAAGTGAATTACCGACCTTACGTAGATTTCAAATTAAAATGTGCTTTGACTTAAGAGGATCCCTGAAGGGATAATACTGGGTCACATACTGGGTGATCATTCGCTCATCCCCTCCTTTTTATGGATGTGGGCAGGTACAGAATCTGACGGTCCGCAGCAGGAGGCGTCAGGAGCTGTCCCCGACGGTCACATCACTTGATATAGATTAGGGGCTTTTGGTTAGGATTTTGCGAGTCCAATGTTTTGTTATATATATTGGACTCGATAGATCATGTATCCCTTTGACTAGTTATGTTTATTTTACCCCGAGGTGGATTGTTTGGATAATGTGTATATGTATGTTTATTTGATATTTATGACTATTGCTTGTTTAATTTATTATTGCTTCCGCTGCTTGATTATTATTTTGTTTAGCCCTGCATGTCATTCCGATTATTAGACACGGGGCGGGGACTGATCACATCCTAATCCGGAAATCCTGGTTTGGGGTGTGACATCCTTTGGGTGGTATCAGAGCACAGGTTTATCGTAAGCCTTCGTACGATAAACCGAATACCATTCACTAAACAAATAGGAAGCAAAGTCATAAATTGATAAATATTAATATATATAATTACGAGTCAAAGCACTTGATCGATACTTTAAATAGTATCTCACGTAGACATCGACAATCGAGCTTCCTCCTATCTTACGTCCTATCTGCTCTACTAAACCGAAATCGTATTTGTCATTTTTGCTCCGCCTGTATGAGGTGGATTTACAAGAAATATTTACGATCACAGGATTATCTTCACGATTTACTTTCCCTTCAATCCAAACTATTACACACATGACTAAGTTCGAGTGGACGGCTACGCGACATAAGTCCTGAAACACTCGGGAGGCGGTTAGTCACCTCGATTATCGACATTAAGAACTTGAAGCAAGTATTCGTGTAGAAGAATATGGAGACTCCAACTGGCTAAGGACTATGACGTGGAGACCCGGTATCACTTCGAGAATGCCAACCTTGTTAATACGTGAAAAACCAAGTATATTGGACGACTTAATATGTGAGTAGCGCCCCATCATGATCACCTGTGGTCAATTCCCAGCCATCTAATAGTGCGAGGTCACGATGCCACTTATTGTGGTACCACGTCCTTACCCCGTGGAGTAACGAGACGTAATTGAGAAGATTCACCGCAGAGCTACAGGCAGACAGCCTCAACCCTCTCCGCCATCATCACCAACCTCGTCTCATCCTCCACCACCTCGAGAGGAGTATGGACTTGACGCAGTTATGCGACAGTCTCCTTCGATTTGTTATTTTCCACCCGAGGGACCGATAGTAGCTCATTTCCTCCACTGCGACTATCTACGGAAGATCTGCGTGTACTTTCTCGTTAACTGTCCAGACGCAAAAAGGGGTTCTTCTTAACACCTCGTTACTTCAGCCTTCTTCTCTGCGACGACGATCGAACAAACTCCAATTGATTTGTCTCTCTGAGAGAACTGTTTGGAGAAAAACGTCGTTTGATTCGAACTACCGTCTGTACGGATTTTAACTCCAACTATCAAAGATAATTTGAAATATAGTGATAATGTCCTAAACCATCGATATGACATTTCATTTGACTAAATCCAATTTGACTCAAACCACGATCATTCCCTAGGAGTTGATTCTTATATTTTAGTTGAATGTTGGGCTGACCGTTAACAAAACCTCTCTCGCTAATTCAATCCTTCCTGATCATCATTCAAAATCCAAAATTTGAAACTCAATGCTAGTGCACGAATCCTTATATAACCATGAATCCTTAAGATGTGTTATTTCCGTCATGATTTGATAATTATTCAATATCATCCCGTAACGAGACTTATTCCATGTTATTCCAACCTTATTTGAATTGTAAGAATGTGACTATTCTTGATTTTAACTTGGTGATTCGAGCACTTCATTTGTTACCAACTCTAGAAAACGTGTCAATAATTTGACCGTTTAAAATTCTATACATCTCAATTATGTCAGCTTGACTCCGTTGGAAATTTTCCGGTCGAACTTCGAGTTAAATTACTTCGAATGAAATTAATTAGACTTGGATCTACAAGTACCCTAAATATGTATGGTTGAGCTAGACAAGATCAAATTAAATTAAATTAAACAATTTCTTGTGTGCTAAGAAGTGATTATCATTCCATTTGAACTTAAAGCGTACATTTGCTATCCAAATTCGAGAAATTAATTCTCGTACTTGACTCCTTGACTAATTATCAATTTTATCAAGTTGTCGTTCAACTAGTCAATACAGCCTAATTCAATGTGATCCGCTACTATCAAGTTAATTATTGAAAAATATTAAATTGGATTCTGATTAAACTCAAAGTAGATTGTGTTTCAACCATCTCTAAGACAGTTCTATTCGAACTATCCAACGTAACTCGCGTCCCTGCCGTTTCTTAAATTTGATCCGAATTAAATCATTTAGAATTGATCTCCTTTGACCTACCTAAATTGGATAAGTTATGTGATTGAATCTGGTTCACTTCCCCTCCAATATTAATGAATTACTTATCTATATTCTGTGTGCCTATTAAATCACAAACACAACCCCTAACTCGAAAATTCATTCTTTGTGATTTAATCTTTGTTTAAATATTGGATCTCTCTTTTAAGTCATTTGAAAGGAACATACCACTTAATTTCAAACCAAAACCCTTCTCAAGATTCCGAAGGACTTTCCGTTAGGTAGAGCCCAAGTGGAATTTATTGTCGGTTCGAAGTTGAGTAAATCCATTTAATCATTTTAATTTCTAAATCATAATCTAAATTTAAATTTTATCATTCTGATTATGTTTAGCCCCTCTTGTTATAAATTCAATGAATCTCATTGTATGACTATATTGTATGACTTATAACAAATTTGAATCGTGCCTCCTAAACTCTATATACCCTTTAAGAATTCCTAAATCAAAATTAGCTCGAATTGTTCGAATAAACTGAACTTGACGAATTCATTCCTGACTTTACATAAATTAACTAAATTAATTGATTCCACCTAATTTAGATTCTTTTCAGTTCCTAAAAAGCTTCATTTCGTTATACAAAGTGTTGGAATTTCTTACCCCCTCGACATTCTTACATCTCGGTTTTAGAAAACTTAGTAACTCATCTGCATAAAATTAAAATCGACGCATTTGAAGGCTTTACGTCCCCACATTGACCTGGAGATATTATATCATCCGGGCAAGGCCAACGTGGTGGCCGACGCCTTGAGTCGCAAGAGTCAGGGTAACCTGGCTACGATGATTACGCGACAGCACCATCTACTGGAGGACATGAGACGACTTGACTTGTGGGTTGCTCCATCGGAGGAGCTGATAGGCGAGACTAGCGGTAGCAGTGAGATAGTGGTAGCTTCTTTGGTGATACAGCCGACATTGATGGACGAGATACGACTAGCGCAGAGTAGCGACGATTTACTTGAGGGGATTCGTGCTGCCATTGCCGCGGGTCGACATTCTCCGTTTAGAGTAGATGACGAGGGTGCCTTGAGACTCGGTGACAGATTATGTGTACCAGCTACGGCCTCCTTAAAGGACCGGATCCTTAGGGAGGCACACGACTCGGTCTACGCGATTCATCCGGGCGAGACGAAGATGTACCAAGACCTCAAGAACTACTACTGGTGGAAGAACATGCGACGAGAGATCGCGAAGTTCGTTGGCAAGTGCCTGACTTGCAAAAAGGTGAAAGCCGACCGTCAGAGACCACCGGGGCTTATACAGCCACTCAAGAAGTCGGAGCATAAGTTCGATATCATCACGATGGATTTCGTGACAGGACTACCTAGGACTAGGTCGAGAGACGATGCGATCTGGGTCATAGTCGATACTTTGACCAAGGTGGCGCACTTCATCGCCTATCGATACGGATTGACGGGAGAGGAGATGGCCCTACTCTATATGAGACATCAGCACAAGTTTCATAGAGTCCCGACTACGATTATATCGGATCGTGACCCCCGCTTCACCTCGCGCTTTTGGGAGAGTTTTCACGAGGCTCTCGGGACCGAGGTAGTATTCAGCACCGCCCATCACCCACAGACGGACGGTCAGTCAGAGCGTACGATACAGACGTTAGGGGACATGCTACGATCGTGCGCCCTTACGATGCAGGGCGATTGGACGGATCATCTGCACATGGCAGAGTTCTCGTACAACAGTAGTTACCACACGAGTATCGGCATGTCACCATTCGAGGCGTTATACGGGCACCCAGTCCGTACACCCGTATGTTGGGGGTCTACCAACTCGTTCCACCCTACCGTACCCCAGCTGATCGAGGAGTGTACGGATAAGATGCGGATTATCCAAGACCGGCTTAAGACGGCACAGGATCGCCAGCGAAAGTACGCGGACCCAAAGCGTCGAGACTTCAGCATGGAGGTTGGCGAGCACGCGTTTTTACGAGTTTTGCCCCGCAAGGGGATTATGAGGTTCAGAGTCAAGGGCAAGTTAGCACCTAGATACATCGGCCCGTTTATGATTCTCGAACGAGTCGGTCGCACCGCATACCGACTTGCATTACCTCCATCCCTCGCGGGTGTACACGATGTCTTTCACGTATCTCAGCTTCGACGCTACGTACGGAGTGAGGCACACGTGCTAGATTATGAGCCACTACAGGTCGAGCCGGATTTGACATACGAGGCACGTCCGATTCGCATCTTAGACGTGCAGGAGATCGAGTTGCGACGACGCACTATTCGTCGAGTACTAGTGCAGTGGGAGCATCATACCCCGCGTGAGGCGACATGGGAGCTCGAGGACGGGATGCGAGAGCGCTACCCAGAGCTGTTCGCATCGACCGAGTAGTTTTCGATCGTTCGGGACGAACTTTTTATTAGGGGGGGAGAATGTTATAATCCGTAAACTAAAAACTGGTTAATTAGTACTAATTAAGATTTCGCAACGAATTTAAAAATTTAAATTTAGTAGTTAGTCTAAATAAAGAATTTTAATGGAGATTAAAACTTAGAAAATTAGGTAATTGATTAAGCTAATAAAATTTGTCAAATTAAATTAAATCGTATTGTTTCATGCCTTAGTTAAAGTTAACACTAAATCAAATTGAGATGGATTAATTAAATAAAATAATTAAAACTATTCGGTCAAAGTTGAATTAGCATCCAATGAGATATAATAAACTATTGAAATTCAATTTCTTTGGAGAGTCTCAACCGTTCAAATTATTCTGCACAAATCTCAAAGCAAACCCCAAATAAAACAAATCCCAGCCGAGACACCTCACCCTTCCTCTCCTGCTGGCGACAGAACCAAGCCTTCTTCTTTGTTTGAATTTTCGCTGGCAACAGAACACCTCACCATTTTAATTTTTGTCTCTTCTCTCCGCCGACCCTTCTTCTCCTCTTGGAAATTTGTTTCGCTGATTCACAGCTTCTCTCGCTCTCTCTCTTTTCTTCTCTCTGGCGACCATTCATTCTCTTCCTCTCTTCTCTTTGTGCTCACTGATCCCCACTACTCTCTAACCCTCTTCTCCACTCTCTCACTCTCCCTTACTCTCTCCCTCTCTTGCTCTATTACCCCTCTATTTGCTGTTTTTCCTCTGCGAATTGCTAGAATCCGAACCCTAAAAGGGTTGATCGTTGATCTGAGATCGCTGGTTCATTGTGCGAGTGCCTTGGTGTCGGGTGCTTATCGTTGCCGTTGATTGCTAATTTCGGGAAGGCCGGAAGACGAGTCCTTGACTTGGTGCCGGCCGAGTATCGTCTCGATTGTGGTTTGCCTAATTGCCTCTCTTCGGGTAACCCTAAAAACTTGTTATTTTTCGGTTTTAGCCTTGTGGCTGTTGGCTGTTGCCTATGTGGCCTTGTGCCTTTTTGCTTGTTATGCTGCTTGTTGCCTTGACCTGTGATCTTGTACCTTCGTGATTGCTCTGTGATTATTTGTGCCTTAGTGCTAGCACTTGCCTTGTGTTGTTTGCTTGACCGATACCAGAATGTCTATGACCTTACCCTTGTGCTGATTATTCTCTGGAACATGTCGCCTTGGTTTCCTATGATTATTGCAACATGGGTACCAGTCGGTACCAGCCCAGTGTTGCCACTGGTACTGCAACTCGAACTGACAGGGGCCAAATTGTGAAATAAAAATAATTCAACACATGTAGATTAATTAGGATTTTTAATTAATTAATAAGTTAAGTAGTTAGGATTTTAAATGTTAAGTAAATATTAGATTAAATCGAATGTAGTTTTAAATAAAGTAAATGATTTATAAATAAAATATGTGGTTAATTAATAAAGGACAATTAATTAACAACATATTAACACTTTCGAATCATTACGATTACAAAATTTTACTAAGTAGAATAAGTAAGTCTTTAATGTTAAGTACTTAGGATTTAAATTTAATTGTAGTTAAATTAATTAAGAAACTCACTTTTTATTTTATTTTATTTTTAAGTAGTTAAATTAAGATTAAATAATAATTTTATAAACGTAATTCATTCTTTACGTAAATTATCATAAGGACCTGTAAATAACATTACTTAGGTATTTAACTAATTAGATGAGCAGTTTATTTTCAAATTAAAATATAACAAACGATTTAAGTACGTTAGATTAATTTAATTAGAGTTGGACCAATTTTACGTTTAGTCGGAATCGAGTCAAACCGACCAAACCAATTGATCAGATTCGAACCTAGTAATTAATTAATTAAATACGAACACTTAGTGAAAATAATCAAACGGGGTAATAAGGGTCACGAATACTTAGTATAGACTCTAATTAAGTTACGACTAAATTACAGGTCAGCCGACCTACACCGAGTTCGATCCGTGGTACGATCCCGCTGACGATTACACCGGAGAAGGTGAGGATCGTGCAGATTGCGGTGACTTCTAGTACTAGCTCTTTTGTACCCCTACAGCTATCAAGTGTGGGATATCTGAATTATCTTTTCGTGGCGTACTCTTACCAGTCGACCACTTGACCTGTCATTTGTACTTTAAATTTTGTAGCTGCATTAGAGCATGTTTAATCCTTTCTGAACTGTAATTTAGGATTTGCACAACCCCTTCTAAATTGGAAATTTAATGCTTTCTTAGGAATAGTGTAATTTAATTAATAATATATTAGGATATTAGTTGTCCCCTTCTCGTAGAGGGCAACATATTATTGTAGTTAAGCATGTGCATTGGTGAGCGTGAGATAGGAGACCGAATGACTGCTTTCCATCACGTAGGCATGGGATGCGTGACGGTTCGTGGGTCATTGGGCTGAGGGATCACTTGATCCCTTAGAGGTCTTATTAGGGGTATTACTATTATATGCATTGAGTTGTTATTATATACTCTTGATCATTTTACCATTTCGTGCGGGCTGCGCGTCCAGAGGCACGGAGACAATTCGGGAGTTATCCCCCCTACATTAGGAGCTACTTTGCCTAGAACGGGATTCCAAGCCGGGTAGTGTTGGGTAGAATCTTGTGCGAGGTTCCAAGACCGGCGAGTCTTGGGTAGAACCTTGTACGGGGTTCCAGCACCGGTTTGGGTAGAATCCATGTGTGATGTTCCTATTGATCTGGCCGGATGGTAGAGTTCTCTCCTGCTCATGAGGGAAGAGATTAACTTTTTACGACTTGCATTGTGAGATTTCTCCTATTTTATATGTTTGGTGATGAATCGTCTAGAGTAAGGAAAATACACAAATTTTTGGATATAACCATCGGCTAGCGTGCACCAGCCTACGGGTTGAAGTCTTTAGGGCAAAGCTCGATGCTGTTAGGCATCGGGTATCTTTGCTCCCCTGATCGCAGTCCTTGTGTTATGTCACATTTGAGATATAAATTCAATTTGATTGAATTTGGCACGGCACGGGGTGACAAAATTATCCGTATTATTACTATATCAATTTGTACACACGGTACCTATTGTACTGGACTCCGGTTGAGTATAATATTCACCTTCTTATTTTATTTTGGGAAATTTCATCATTTTGGCATAATAGGGAAATCACATCATGTCATCTATTATATGTATATTTTTCTTTTGTAGTACTATGTTAGGTTTAATTTTCGCAGTATATGCATTAAAAGTGAATTACCGACTTTACGTAAGATTTCAAATTAAAATGTGCTTTGACTTAAGAGGATCCCTGAAGGGATAATACTGGGTCACATACTGGGCGATCATTCGCTCATCCCCTCCTTTTTATGGATGTGGGCAGGTACAGAATCTGACGGTCCGCAGCAGGAGGCGTCAGGAGCTGTCCCCGACGGTCACATCACTTGATATAGATTAGGGGCTTTTGGTTAGGATTTTGCGAGTCCAATGTTTTGTTATATATATTGGACTCGATAGATCATGTATCCCTTTGACTAGTTATGTTTATTTTACCCTGAGGTGGATTGTTTGGATAATGTGTATATGTATGTTTATTTGATATTTATGACTATTGCTTGTTTATTTTATTATTGCTTCCGCTGCTTGATTATTATTTTGTTTAGCCCTGCGTGTCATTCCGATTATTAGACACGGGGCAGGGACTGATCACATCATAATCCGGAAATCTTGGTTTGGGGTGTGACAGATCCGATTCGGATCCGAAGTTCCAAACCTACCTGATGGTTAAATGAATCGGTTGGGTCCAATCCGACCCATTTTATTGTATTTTGTGGATTTAATTTGAAATTTAGTAATGATTAAGGTCTAATAATTACAACTAATTAATATTAACTATATATTAATTAAGATTAAAATGCTTAAATTAATTAAAAACTAATTAATAAAGAAGTAATCAAGTTACATTGATCCAATCAGGTGGAACCCGTAACCCTCTCAAGTCGGCTCTGGGTTAATTTGATACCAACCCGACCCGATCCGTTGACATCGCTATATGAAACCAATACAATGATTTTTTTTTGTTTTTACAGTTAAACTTATGAATTCACTTAATTTGTGATCCTCACTAACGTTATATTCAAATATACAGCAACACTATTATTTTAATTATTATTATTGTTGTTGTTGCTTAATTTGAGTGAGGAATATAGTGTTTTGCAATATATATCGATCTAGTGTGTTTCGATATAGCAGACGTTTAATTTGTGTCAGGATGTGTGCTAAATGAATCAAAGTACATCCATTCGAAGCAGTCCAAATAAATATACATTGCATAACACCATTACCTCACTCGCTTAAAGTTACGGTTCAAGCTTCTAATAATCTTGAACTAATGTCACCGACTCACCACACGGTGTGACTACTTGGAATATGAACTCGGAGAATACTGCCTTCTTGCATGGTGATTTGGAAGAGCAAATTTACATGAGTCAACCGGAGGGTTTTGAGGTTGCAGGAAAGAAAGACCGTGTGTGTCTTATGAAGAAGTCCCTATATGGCCTTAAGCAATCGTCGCGGAAATGGTATAAGAAGTTCGACTCATTCATGGTGAGTATTGATTTTCACCGTTCCAATTATGATAGTTGTGTTTATTTCAAGAAGTTGGATGGTGGTGAGTTCATTTACTTATTGCTCTATGTGGATGACATGTTGATTGCATCTTCAAACTTGAAACAAGTTAGGAGGTTGAAAGAGCAACTAAGTTCGGCATTTGAGATGAAAGATTTGGGGGCCGCCAAAAGAATTCTTGGAATGGAGATCACAAGGAATAGGTCCAAAAGGAAGTTGTTTCTTTCACAAAAGAGTTATGCCGATAAAGTGTTAGGTCATTTTGACATGGAGAAAGCAAAAGTTGTTTCAACACATTTTGCGACGCATTTCAAGATTTCGGCCGCTTAAGCCCAAAATCAGATGATGAGAAGAAATATATGGAAAAGGTTCCATATTCGAGTGCGGTCGGGAGTCTCATGTACTTAATGGTGTGTACTCAACCCGATATTGCTCAAGCCGTTAGTGTGGTAAGTAGATATCTCTCTTGTCCGAGGAAAGAGCATTGGGAAGCGGTGAAGTGGATCTTCTGCTATTTGAGAGGTACTATTGATGCTCGTTTGGAGTTTGGTAATGGCAAGGCACTAACGGATTTTGTGGATGGGGATTTTGCGGGTGATTTAGACAAGAGGCGTTCTTTGACGGGTTATGTTTTTACCCTTGGAGATTGTGCAATTAGTTGGAAGTCTACACTTCAAGCCACCGTTGCACTCTCAAGTACCGAGGCCAAATACATGGCAATTACCGAGGCTATTAAGGAGGCTATTTGGCTCAAGGCGTTTGTTGGTGAGATGTCTTCTTTTGAGGGTCCTATTACTGTGTTTTGTGATAACCAAAGTGTGATTTATTTGACCAAGGACCGCATGTACCATGAGAAGACGAAACACATTGATATTCGCTACCATTTTGTTCGAGATGTGATCTCGGAAGGCAAGGTTTCCGTGAAGAAGATTGGTACCGATTCGAATCCGTCCAATATGCTCACAAAGCCTCTTCCAATTGCAAAGTTTAAGCTTTGTTCAAGTTGAGTGTCGGTTTGTTTCTAGCTAGTTTGAGCTAGTTTTGTTCCAAGCATGTTGCTAGTTTATCTCTATGTTTACCTTTATTTAGGTTATGTTTGTTTTATGCATTTATTTTATGTTTTCGTTTGGTTTAGATGCAATTTGGTTCAAGGTGGAGATTGATATGTTTTGACCTAAATTGTTATTCGGGCCCATTGGACTTTGTATCTTTAATATGTAGCTTATGTCATGACTCTTTGTAAGAGAGAATTAAATCTAATACAAATCAATTTGAGTTGTCTCTTTGTCTCTTGCTCTTTTCCTCTTCTCAAACCCTAGAAAACCTAACACCATTTACAGTGGGATCTTTAAATATAAACCACCATTTAGCTAACAAAGCGAAATTAATATAATTAAGATCCAAAACACCTAAGTCCCCATGTTTTTTAGATAAACAGACTATTATTTTAATATTTGAGGTAATAAAAGAAACTAAATAAACTAAAAATAAGCACATGAATATTTTTCTTTCATCTACAAAATCCAAACATACACCACATTCCAGATTTTGCATTGTTGCATGTAAAAAAAAATTGTAACCATTACATAGGAGTTAATTAAACAGCCTCAGATTATTCAATCTTTATTTTCTGTTTTGAACTGCACACATGCATCCTTAGAAATCTCAGGAAAACCCCTCTAGAATTATACTTTGCCTCTTATATATATATATATATAGGAGATGGGCTATGGTGCATTGCAATGCATAGGCACCCTTGTGCATTGGACCATAAATCACCGATTCAAAGTCCAAATGACCGATCCAAACCGTTCATCTTGTTCTCCATATTAATATGTGCTTGGAGACCAAATTTTACATTTTTTGGAATTTTTTTGCTATTTATTAAGCTACTTTGAAAATTGCTGATCCGGGTGAACAGTAAAAACAGTGCAACTAAATTCTGGACCTTGTGATCAGCAATTTTCAAAGTGGCTTAATAAATAGTAAAAAAATTCCAAAAAATATAAAATTTGGTCTCCAAGTACATATTAATATGGAGAACAAGATGAACGGTTCGGATCGACTGTTTGGACTTTGAATCCAACGATTTTAGTCCAATGCACAGAGGGGTCAATACATTGCAATGTATAATAGCACAACTTTATATATAGATATAGAGATAGGCTATTGTGCTTCGCAAAGTAAATGGGGGGATTTACTTCGGACCATATTAGGCCCGAAGAAAATCCAAACAACCGATCCGAACCATGGTCTATCACAACTCATCATAGTCTATCTATATATAGAGTGAGGCTATGGTGCTATGCATAGCACGGATGGCTAGTGTACTACGGCTCAATATGGTACTTTTTAAAATTCTAACGGTCGATCCGAACCGTTCAATGTGATAACCATATGAATATGTACTTGCAAACTAAATTTTATATTTTTTTTGAATTTTTTTACTATTTTTTTAGATAGGTAGAATTTTGATGGTCCAGAATTTTCAGAAAACTGATTTTTCTACCTATCTAAAAAAATAGTAAAAAAATTCAAAAAAATATAAAATTTAGTTTGCAAGTACATATTCATATGGATATCACATTGAACAGTTCGGATCGACCGTTAGGATTTTAAAAAGTACCATATTGAGCCGTAGTACACTAGCCATTGGTGCTATGCATAGCACCATAGCCTCACTCCTATATATATATATATATATATCATTTGTTTTTCCATTTTAACCAGCGCCCTGAATTCGTACCAAGCACCATGCTCATATATATTAATTGGTCCGTATCCCATCCTTGTATATATTGTTCCGTATACAATATACACTCTATTTGTACAAAAATTAATAAAAAAACATCAACAATATTAATAGCTATAGTAACCAGAATTAAAGACAAACAAAAATGCTATCTATATATGTACACAAATTTCAAGGTAGACAACAAAAGAATTATGTGCTATATTCTTAAGTTAATGTTTATTTTTATTGTGAATCGCAACAAATTCTGCAACAAAATAACTAACTAAATTCTAACTAGAATCAGCAATAAAATATATCTAAAATCAGTATTATAATTGACCAATGTGACTGGACCAGCTGAGCACTAGCTAGTTCATAACAACAATACATTAGAACAGTAACATCAAGGATTGTACAGAATGCTCTGTGTTGCTGGTACGGAATCTGGTACCAGATATGTCGGTACCAGAAATTTGGGAAGCATCTTGGTTTGAAGTTAAGAGAGCGGGGAGAATGCAAGGAAAAGAGTGGCTAAACATAATGCTTTGTGTGTTGGTGGTTGTGGAGGCAACGTAATGAACTGATATTCAGGGCGAAATGGAAGAGACCAGATGTGTTGGCAGAGAAGATTTTAGAGGAAGCGAGATTGTGGTTTAATTGTTGTTGAATAGCCTGTGGAGACTGAGTTGTAATTTATTTACTTTGTTTGTATCTTGACAGCTCTTGTCAAGAATTTAAAAAAAAAAAAAACATCAAGGATTGTACTGATTAAAAAATGATGCCATATGAGAAAACACAAAAATATGAACAGGAAAATAAATGATCTGAAGTCTCTCAAACCATTTACATAATCATACACTTCTGGCTTTCACAACAAATCTTAATTGAGTAATATCAATGTTACAAAAACCATTTATTCATTTCACTATATTCTGCGTATAACCGAACCCCATTAGATCCCTAATTATAAACAATTTGTAGGCATCTTGTTACAAATAAACGAAAATGTTATCTATGAGAAAGTTGATTTTATTCCATATGTAATAACGTAGTTTACAATTCTTCAATCAAAAGGACATTTATATGCAGGGCATGAAACAATCAATCAATCAATTTTGCTCGTCACTTAGTTGCATGCTTGCCATGAAACATGCATGTATATATATGTAGTAGAAGTTTTCAGTGGATTTTTTCTGGAGTAAAGTTGTTGAAGGTTAAGACACACAACTGATTTAATATATACAAAGGATTTTCATTCAGATTTTGAATGTGTGACTTCTCATACAGAACTTAGAAACCATTACTTATGTCACAAGATCAAAGGTTAGTTCTCAGGTATTCAATAAAATTACCAAAGCTATCTCCCTCTAGGCTCAAGTACTAAATTTCTGAAACTTTTACAACATTTTCTTTTATTTATCATTTCCAAACATTTTCTGGTCAAAATAGTTGTTTTGTGGGGTTTTTGTCATAATAAATTACACCAATTTCATTGCAGAAACATGAGAAAATTATCTTTCAGGTTGCTGTCAAAAAAAATTCTTGCTTGTAATGTCATATTCTGGAGAATACGGGTGGGTGTTCCTTCGCCATCAAAGTACACATGAATATTTCATGGGTTATAGATGTGGCTTACATTAAGCCGTGCATGTTTCAAATCATGATAATTGAAACCTGAGTTTTATATGATGATGTTATTCATCTTTTATTTTGTATAGAAATTAAATTATGCACATTTCATTGATTGTTATTCATCTTTTGGCTTTTATTGTAAAATATCTTATTAGTTATTTCGTACTGGAAAAATTTATATTGTTGTATGAGTAGTTCGGATTTGAAAATCTAAATTTAAATAAAAAAATGAAATGATTGAACTATATAGAGATACGGAATTAATTTACAATTTCGTAACTAAATTACACATTCAATATAAACCATATTAAGTGACTTCATTAAAAAATAGTTTGAATAGTTTATGGAAAAGATATTTATTTATAATCCAACATATTTTGCCAACAGCAAGAAAGTAATTAAAACCCACAAAAGGGGGTGCTGATATTAGCACAATAATTTTTTATTTAAACACAACAACTTCAAAATTTCAAAATTTATAGACAATTTTGCCCCTCCATATATATAGCTTTCAAGTACAAAGACCATTTATTAGTTACCATATATATTATGCATTGTTAGATCTTTATCTAATTTTAAAGACCAACAACAAAAGAAAAATAAGCCACGTATCTTTGGATGTACATCAATAACAAAAACAAATTCAACATAATTAGTTTATTCTTACTATCTTATTAAAGCACAGACAAATTTAAAATAACACCAATTGAAAAACAAACTGTAATAAAAGCATAAGATTATTATTCCAATGGAGTTTTTTTATTTCAAAATAATGTTGAAAGAAATTGGAGGATGGACTCTTTTATTTATTAATTATGTTGAGATAAAAGATTAATTATTTCTAGCATAACATATTTATGTCGATTTGATATAATTTTTATATTACCTTGTGACATTTATGTTTAGATTATTTTTCGAAAACGATCCATTGTTTTTTTTATTATGGCCATATATTATGTTATTATGTAATTTAATAATTTATTTTAGTCTTATTTTTAAAATTCAAGACAAATTATTAGTTAATATCATATACAAATGATTAAGATTAATTTTAGTCCAAATAAGAAAGCACATAAGAATAAAATAAGTAATCACATACAAATGATTATGATTAAGACTAAAGCTACTAAAAAAATAAGATTCTTTCTGCCAAAAATGGTTGCTTGGTTAATTCTTGTAGCTATATGTTTCAAATTTGAAAAAAAAAAAAATGAAACATTTCCAATAAGAAGATTTCATTAGGCGTTTAGTTATATGGAAATAAAATAAATAAGTAATGACTATTAATATAAAAAAGGAAAATCTTGAAAAAGATATGACATTTAGAGAGTAGTTAAGCAAGGACAAATTTGTCCATACAAGTAAAATATTTGAATTTGTTGTGTTAATAAAAACATTGATTGTGTTAGTATAATCACCCCACAAAAGGGCTATAATATCAAAGAAATAAAAGTTCAGTTATTTTTTTTAGATAGTTTTGTCTATCACATTTAGTGCAGTTGAAGAATTCATTAATTATCAAATTAGTGCAGTAGCAGAATTATTTGGTCATCAATTAAGTGCCGATTATAATTAATTGTATATTTTAAAATCATTTCATAGATGAACAATTATTTTTTTCTATAGGATATAAAATTATTAGAAATAAGTTTATATATATATATATAGAGAGAGAGAGAGAGAGAGAGAGATGGATGGATGGATATTTTAATAGAAATGAGTCATGATATGATATAATTTTATTCGTGGTCCAAATATATAGATATAACTCTAACAAAAAATCATCTATTTTTCACCTATTGATCCAAATTCCTAAGAGGGCTTAAAAGTTCTCATGATTTTGTACTTAACTAAATGCTTATAAGACAAATTAGTTGTATTCGTTATTTTTTTTTTCATTTTTTGATTTGAAAACTATTCTATTGCAAGCATAAATCATAATGTCAATAGCACTACTTTATCTGTTTACCCAACCATATATACCATATTTCATAAGATGAGTATGGATAAGATATTTTTTCGTTAGCATCGGCTACGAGTAAGGATAAAGTTATTTTTGTTAGCTTAACAGGTACAGGTATGAAAATGCTTTCACCTAATCCATATCGTACTCATTGACACTACAACATAAAACTATTTAGTTATGTATTACCAGATAAATATTGGTCCAGGAGGTATAGGGAATTCAACTAGGCGAACTTCGCTCTTTCGCTCTTTTGACAAAGAGGATCCCAGCAAACCCTAGCCTCTCCCATCCCTTCTAGACCGCACTCCTGACACAGCGACCCTCCCCTCTCTCTCGTCTCAACCTCTTTGAGCGGAGAGGAGAATGAGGGAGAGGGGAGGGAGCCTAGCCGTCCATAGCCGAGAGTGCGGCATTGTCAGAACTCGGAGTGTAGAATCTTTACCTCCATCTTGATCGGAGCACGACGGCTATCGAACGAAAGCGGATCCAATTGTGGAGAGAGATGAGAAATGTGTTAATCATTTTCAATCGATATCCGGACTTGAGTTTTTGGCAAAAAAAAACATTTTTTAAACTTTCCCTGCTCTAGTGAAACAAAAAGTTTACAGAAAGAGAAAAGAAAATAATTAGCACATATTCATGCAATTTTCTAAAATCTTGTCATTTTAATTTTCTCAAATTATTAATTTTTATTTTCAAAATCATTCATTGAAATTTTGAAATCACCCAAAAACTGAATGCGCGCCGACATAAAAGATTAATACGAGTAATGGGTTATTATCAGCAACATTTCAAATAGGTAATGGCATATTTCACTTGACACCTGTTTTTTTGGCATATCTTCCCAAATTAGGTTTAATTCTGGTGATCGAAAATTTCATAGTAATAAAGAATTACTATGACACTATTGCTCCTTATATCAGTACATCACTATATATGACACTATTGCTCCATATCCCTTGCGCTGACACTATTGCCCCATCACTATGTCCGAACCCAGCCAAGCCGCCCCAAGGAAAATGGGACGATCTGAAAGCTGCCTTGCCCCAACCAAAAAATATCTCAGGAAACCCTCCGATCGGCATCAGACAACAAGTCAAGAAACGTTTTTCATGCGTTTGCAACCATCAACGATTGGGGCAGTGAAGGATATTGATGGGTTCGGAGAGGAATGGAGTGGAGGAGCACCAGGTCGATCAAAAATAGGCTGACCAAGAGGGTTTGAATGAAAGAGAAGCCGACGGAGAGAGCTGCTAAAACCTCAAAAGATTGATAGGCTGACCAAGAGCAATATACAAGAGTAGAACTAGATGATCTTAAGTTCATCTAAGTCCAATTTATGAATTCAATTCTAAAACCTCAAACGACGAATTCAAACCGTTAAAACCTATCTACCTTACAAGTGATGGGTCTACATGTGAAAAACTTTAACTTTCGAATTAAGTTTGTATAGAGTCGTGGTAAAAAAACATTCAAAAAATGAATGCATTAAAATTAATTTATAAACATTCTAATTTTGACAGTTTGAATTTATAATAAATTAATTCGAAAGTTTAAAATTTACGCATATAGACGCATCATTCGTAAGATAGATGAATTTCAACATTTCAAATTCATCATTTGAAATCAATTCAATAGATTTGAAAATTAAGTTTACAAAAAAACTTGATGAACTTAAAAACACCTTAGTTCTACTCATATTAACAATACTAACAATATTACAAGAGGAGGGATCTAGTTACCACAATTTTGAGTTATAACAAAGTTACCACAACCATTTTCTACATTTTCAAATTCCAAATCGTCGATCCAAACCGTTCAACATGATTTCCACAATAAAATGTGCTTCCAGATCAAATTTTATATTTTTTTGAATTTTTTTACTATTTATTAAGAGGGGTACAAAATTCAATGGTCTGAATTTGACTAATTTTTGTAAAATACTTAATAAATAGTAAAAAAATTCAAAAAAATGTAAAATTTGATCTGGAAGCACATTTTATTGTGGAGATTATGTTGAACGGTTTGGATCGACGATTTGAAATTTGAAAATGTAAAAAATAGTTATAATAACTTTGTTGTAACTTAAAATTGTGGTAACTAGATCTCTCCTCGTGTTACAATCCATTCTGCATATCCGAATAAAAAAATTTGTCTAGAAATTAAATTTATGGGCTTGTGATGGCAGCACTGCAGAACACTAAGGCCCACAGGCGCATAGTTGGGAACATCAATGTGGTTTCAGCCCAGCAAGCCATAGATGGAAACATAGTGTTGCCGCGAAGATTACCGGATACGATTTTCTTTATTTTAGTCCCACAACAATTGCTTAAATCAGATAGCTTCCTTATATAAAAGAAATAAACAAGACAACATTCGCTTCTCTTGAGGCAATTAATGCATCAAAAATGCATTTAGCAAAATTAACAATTAACAATCTAAAACTGAGAACTAATAGTGCACGTCATGCGCACTATATAAGCAATTTTTAAATTTTGTGAGAAAATATTAATGGGTCTGACAAATGACCATACAATTAAATTACTTTTTGTGAGCTATCTAATTTCCAGGACAATGGTACAACAAAATTGGTTAAAGAATACAATGCGGACATTAGTTACCAGACTAGACTAGTCATTTGCTAACGGGTACCCCGGGCAGGGCAGGGCCCGTCCCGGGCAGCGGGTAGGCGGGTACAACGGGCACGGGTAGGCGGGTTTTGTTTTTAAAAAACTCCGCCCTGCCCGTCTCAAATCCGTGCCCGTTGCGGGTAGACGGGTACAGTGGGCACGGGCAGGACGGGCACGGGTATTTTTTTTTGTTGTTGCTGTTTTCTGTTTTGTGTTTTGATTTGTTTTCTTATTTTTTTTACCGTGTCGTACGAATATTATTACGTGTTTATAATTCGACTTTTAAAATCTGAATAGTTCAATATCAAATATTGTATATATATATACATAAAATTATCAAGTCACATCTTTATAATTCCTAAATAAATAAAATTTGTAACTCATATATAAAAATTATTTGTGCGAAAATTTGTATATTTATTCGGCTAAGTACAAGTCTAATTATTTATTTCTTTACAGGAGTAATTTTATACTAAAATACGCTAGATTACTTGACATTATGTTGAATTACACTATATTACAATAAATTATGTTCAATTATACTAAATTACGTTAAATTACAATAACCTCGCTAATTATGTTGAAATACGGTAAAAAAAACACTAAACTACACAAAATTACGCTATAGTAGACTGATTTTACTCATCTTTCATGAATTATAAAAAATAGTAAAAAAATTCCAAAAATAGTAAAAATTGGTAATCTGCAAGTTCATTATGTAACTAATTTACTGAGCTACTTGGATTGAATGATAGACATGAAAATCTTAATCGGAAACTTCAACTCAAGTTTTGAGGCTCTTCCCTTAGTTTTTTGACGATTCCGACAGTCGGATCAGGCTGGAAAATAAATTAGCTTGGTTTTGGGGCTGTGGAGCTCATGTCAAAATTTCAGCCCGATCCGACGGACGGATCAAAAGTTATGCCCTTTTTTGTCAAAATTTCATTTTAAATTGATAATATATTTTCTAAACGTTCATTTATTTTTAATAGGTTAAATAAAATATAAATCAAAAATATCTTAAATCAATTACTTTAAAACAATAAACATTTTAAATTGATAATATATTTTGTAAACGTTCAATTTAAATTGATAATATAAATCTAAATCTAAATTAAATAAAAATTCAAATCTAAATTTATATGCAAATTAAATTAAATCTAAATTGAATATAAATATAAATCTAAATTAAAATTTAAATTGAATCCAAATCTAATTTAAATCTAAATTAAATTAAATAAAATGAAACTTCTCTGTAGCCAAAACTACTCAGTGCGCAACATTAACAGAGCAATATTCATGCAGCGCAATATTCACAGAGCAGGTTTAGCTTCATGCAGCGCAATATTCACATGCATTGCTGTACTCAGTGCGCTGCCTGTAGCCAAAACTGCTCTGTTAACAGTAGCCAGTGGGGGGAAAAAATTCAAAATTTCTGGTTTCGGCGTCAGCGGGCACGGGTACGGGTACGGGCACTGGTACGCGGGTGCGGGTACACTCGTGGCGGGTGCGGGCAGACGGGCAGCGGGCACGGGTACGGGTACGGGCACGGGTACGCGGGTGCGGGTACACCCGTGGCGGGTGCGGGCAGACGGGCAGCGGGCACGGGTCTGCCGGGTACGGGTACACCCGGGTTTGGCACCAAAACAGGCCACCCTGCCCATTTCAAGCCCGTACCCGTTTACCCGGGTATACCCGGGCACGGGTACGGGTACCCCGGGCACCGGGCACGGGCGGACCGGGTTCGGGCAACCCGTTAAGGGCACTGTCAAACCACTAGACTAGACTATGTAAAGAGTGCATAGCCTGGTTAGTAGCGCTAGAAGAAAGGAGAAGACTAACATGTTAATTGTCAGATTAATGGATCAAATCAGCACTAAAAGAATCTTAACATAGAAATATCAGTGAGTTTCATTCTATGTATCGGAATGATAATTTTGTCTGGAAATTAAAATTATGGGCCTGGGATGGAGAACAATAAGGCCCAATAGTCGACAGCTTATCTCGAATTCATAATTGATAAAATAAAAACCCTAGCAAGGAAAACAAAAACCCTAGTCGACAGCCCTTTCTTTTCCACCTGAAGCTACCATGGGACGATGAACAAGAGGAAGGGCAATTGAAATGGGAAGGAACTGGGCGGACCTTCCGCCGGAAATTTTCTCTCTCATCCTGAAAAACCTTCCCGACATCTCCGATTTCGTCCGATCCCGAGCAGTTTGTAAGTCTTGGCGTTTCTATTCCTCCGTCTCGGATCTGCCCCCACAATTCCTTGGATCCTCAAGCTCAGCGAGGAGCCCGATCTGGAGTTTTACCCCATCGCTTTCAGCTTTCAACAATGTATACACCATCCGTGTTCGCTGCTCCTTTGTCACGACCCGGGTCGCGATCAGAGACGGAGCGGGTCAATTTTGACCCGTCAGACTGTGTGAGATAAATAGATTCCATTGTAACCAAAAGATACTAAGGATATATGAGAAATTGAGTATTTTACGCTTTCCTCATATATGTGCTTAATATCTTTTGGTTACAATGAAAATCTATTTATAAGCGAGCTAACAACAGAAGAATAAAGAGAAAAAATCAAGAGAAGAATCTGGCAACGTGGGTCCCTCCATTCAGCGAAACAACGCTCTAACAGTCTCGGTCAGTAATTTAAACGCGGACCCACCCTCAGCACTTCAGAGATTAAATGAAGGCTGCCCGAGCGCGTTCCCCAGCTGCCCCCGCCTTTGTCTTCTCCCTCACACAGTCTGACTGGGTCAAAATTGACCCGCTCCGTCTCTGATCGCGACCCGGGTCGTGACAGTGTCAAACAAGGTAATGCCGGTAGCTTCTCTCTTCTGAATCCCCTTAACAATAGCGAGGTTCCTCTCCCTGTTTTACATAATTTGAATCCATGTACGTTTCTACGCTTTTTTTGGTTGTTTAGCCATGTGAATTTTCATATTGACGACTATATTCTCATATCTGAGGATAAAATATCAGTTGGTTGTTAACTCGGTGATGAGAAGTGGAACATCATTGGACCTGGACACGGGTGCCAATACCGCTGTTACTATTTTTGTGGGATGCTTTTCAGGGTTGATGGTCATACTAAGGTTACAAAAATTATGGATATTAGTAGCCGTAGAGAGCTCCATGTCATACAACCACCCAAATATGAAAAATTGCCCAACATGCGTTTTGAAGGTCCTGACTTTGTTGAGTCTTGTGGAGAGATTTTGAGTGTTTGTTATAATCAATCCTTCAACAAGATGGATTATAAATTTTATATTCACCGTCTTGAATTTGGCAATGGAAAAGGGAATCCTTGTTGGGTCAAGCTTAGGAACATTGGAGACCGAATATTGTTCTTTGATTTATTTTATGGTACTGGTTGCGGTTTCTATCTCAAAGCGAGTGATTTTGTTGGATTCAATGGAAACTGCATCTACTTCACAAATAGTGTATGTCGGACATTTGGTTCAGGTGACTTTTATAAGATCTTTATGTATGACATAGAGAATGGTGAAACAATATTAATCGATAGCCCTTTTGATAGGGTAGGCCCCATTACTTGGTTTATGCTTACAATAACCCATGTCTGACATCAATGCATTTAAGATAAGTGTAAAGGGAACTCCGTCCTGTTGTCCGCTTCTTTTGGCATTACTTTCCTTTCTTTTATGTTATGTTATGATGTTGTTTTTTAGCTTTCGAGTGTATAGATGTGCTCTCATTGTCTGTTTAAGTCCTCTTATTGAACTCAAGGGTTGTTTAATGTAAGGCAATGATGGGTCAACAATGATCATTGTGGAACTTTTAGTTAATATTTATGAAATTTTAGTGTTTTTGTTGCAGCTTGGAACTTTGGGGTCGAACATTACAAATAAGTAATTTTACAGAGAAGAATTTTCAATTTCATGCTTCTTATGTTGTATTTGATAGAGAAGTAATGCTCATTGTTTTTCTATTATAGTTTGATCTGTCATTGTGACCTTTTGATCTCAGATGTATTGGGAATATTACTTGCTATGTTGGGTAGTAGATGATGGAATTTGGCACATCTGTATACAAACTTTAGTGGGTTTAGAGTTATCTCATTGCTTTGACCGTCATTGATGGAAATATAGAGCATTTGAGGCTTCTATGGCCTTGTGTATGTGCTACTTAAACTTAGCATAATTTCTGATGCATTGATGAGGATAGTGTTTCAACCAATGACAACTGAGGTGGTTGGAACAAATATTTCTCCCTAAAGATGAGACAAAAAGATTCAAATTCTGGTAAGGACTAAAATGATAACTTTTTTCAGGCTTTGTGTAACCGAGTGTGCATTTCCCACTGAGCCACTGAGGGGGTGTATTATGTATCTCCAACAGATTCAGAGTTCTTAGTGTTAACATCTGTTGATGGTTTAGATAGACTCTGGGGAGGAGGGGGGTTTGTTATTGGGGGCTCATCTTGGGTGAAAGCATTTGTACATTATGAGAAATTATAAGTTATTACCATGCTAAGTATTTGCAAAAACACTCGGCACTTCAAATTCAAATAAGATGAATCATTCATGCCTTTTGATAATGACAAGATATAAAGCTAAAAAGAATTAAGTTGCCATTTGATAATGACTCGGCCTGACAGGCACTTCTTTTCTTACCAGCAAACAGTTTGCCGGTTGGTTTTCATGATTTCACTGCCATGGTACTGACTCGGCCTGACTAGGGTGAAACTCAATCTAACTTGGCCGAGTCAAACACTGTGCAACCGAGTTTTGCTAAAAAAATTGCATGGGCACGACCGATACTGAGTTGACTTAGACGAGTTGACTCGGACTCAGCCGAGTTTCCAAACCACTTGATGGCCTGTATCAGTTCAGTACCCTCTACCCTCTAATTTTTGTACTGGTATGGTATGCTGGTACTGCGTACCAATACTGCAATTTTGCCAGATCTTTGTTAGGTTTGAAGTCGACATGTATTGCATTGTTTATTGTTACAATTTATCAGATACAATCTAGTGCTTCGTATAACTGGTAATTATTGGATAATGTAGAGACTCGGCACACTTTCTGGTACACTTATCCAATTCAGATGTTTTTTTTTTAAACATTTTTGATAGTTTAAATGAGCTTCAGTTATAGTTGTTTTGTTTACATTTTTGGTTTTGTTTAGTTTTAATTCTGTCTTCTTTACATCTTTTGGCACAGTGGTAGTAAATATTATAGCTATTTTGGCAATAAAAATTCTTGTTTCCAACCTAGTACCGGTGGTACCCTTTCTCCATTTGCTTAGTGTATGATGCAAAACTTTGCAATAATTATTGTTTCTGGCAGATGTAGTTATTCTTCACTTATTTCAAGTTTTTGAATGTCGAACATACAATTTGTACCATCCAATTAAATTAAATTGTCGAAATTTAATATTATACTAGTACCTAATTACATTCCAACTGTGCTTTATATGTGCTATTTTAATAAGTTTCAGTCATGACTTGAGTAGGAAGCTCAAATAATAATTAGTATGCTCCAACCAAACAATAATTAATATCTTAGGTCGTCTTAATTTGGAGTAAACAATTTATTTTTTCTTAACTTTATGTAGAAACGAACTGCAGACTTGATGCAGTAACACGAGTCCTTGTTTCTTTTTCAAAAGGACACAGATTCAATTCTCAAAAATAGCATCTAAAAGATGTTGGATGTACCGGGCCCCTTTAATTAAAAAAAAATTATGTAGAAACCAAACAAGCCTTAGATAGAGGTATGCGACTGAAATTTTTAAATATACCTATGCCAAAAAAGAAATCAAAAGACCAGTGGTAAATATGGAATTCTCCAAAACCAGTGGTCTTTTGGTTTATTTTTTTTTAGTTTAGGGTATTTTTAAAAATTTCGGGGTATGCGATTGTCACGTTCTAGTGATTTTTGGAATTATGCTACTTCACTTGAATTATATCAAAGGTAAAATTAGCTGATTTGTACTAGTAACTTTGATTGTATGAAATGTACATTTTTTTGTAACAGTAATGGAGTATTAAATTTTGGACTTGATATTCTTTTCTCGTTTTTCTTCTCTCCTCTTTTTCCCCCTTTTTTGTCTTTTTTAATAGTTCCACATGTTAAGCAACAATTTCCTAGGTATTGTAAAAGGATATCAATTTCAAGACTATCTTTTCAAATTTCTGAACCCAAACAAAATTAATTAATCAACTATTGCACAAGTATAGATGTTATTTTTAGTGAAGAGGATCTAAGCAAACAAAGGATTTAATGGTATAAGAAATTTGGTGAAGTGCAAAACCCCAAAACCAAAGAAACTAGATTATCAAGCAAACAAACAGCTGCAATAGAAATTTAGTGAATAGGATCTAAGCAAAACAGCTGCGATAAAATAAGGACATGCAGCGGTTTGCAAGACTTATCAGCAAGATACAAGTTTACAACAGCTGAAATATTAACTTTCTAAAATTTATCAGCAAAATATATACCATAATTACTGATGAAATCTTTAGATACCATAACATTATATTCGTATCCGCATGGAGCGATGCAAAATTACGGAACTGACACAGCAAGCTACAGTTACATTATAGACCAACCACAACTAGAAAGAAAATTGAAAGAATCAGCAATTGGCTCAGTAAGGATTGGGGCAACTTTCCTCGACAAAATTACACAAAATGTAATGGGTATATATTATCAACGTGGAAACTTACTAAGGAGGACCTAATTTCAGTTTTGAAAAACTACTAATCAGGTTATTGTACCAGTTCACCATTTTAAATGATATGACCAATCATAGGATACATCAGTTATGTTCCTTTAGTTTAGATCAATTAATATGTACAAGTTCACCATTTTAAATGATATGACCCATTACAGAATCTACCAGTTTCATCTTTTCAGTTAACATCTAAATATCATACCCATAAATACAAATAATATGAATGAAACAGAAATCTCTATTGAGTTCTTGTATCATATTAAGATGCGTGTGTATAGTTTATAAGTATAAAGACCTCGATAGACATCAATTAAAAGGGTCTCTGGTTGCAGAATTTGTGTGTTTGTTTTTGGTTGCTTTAAGTTGATTTTCTTGCTGATTTGGTGTTGTTCTCTGTCTGTACTAGTACTGTTACAAGTCTGTTTTCTGCTGCACACAAGTAGTTTGTGATATTGTATAAGTGAAGACAATCTGGTACAAAATCCTTATCACAAGGAAACACTGGACACCACCAATTATTATGCAATGGAGAGAATTAGCACAACGCGCATCATGCTTATCCGAATGATATCTTAAAATTATGGGCTTGGGTGGGAGCATTGGACAGGGACAGGAGTAAGGCCCACAAGCCCAAAGATTTGCAACGTCAGTGTGGTTTCAGCCCAGCAAACCGTAGTTGGTGTCCTAGCAGAGATTACCGAATAGGATTTCCTTTGTTTTTTAGTCCCACAATATTTGCTTAAATCTGATAGGTACAATATATAAAAAAACCGCACAACATGGTTATCGCCTTCCTCGAGGCAGTGCATTACAAATGCATTTAGCAAAACAAACAACCTAAATTCGAGAACCAATAGTGCACGTCATGTGCACTCAGCAATTTTTAAATTTTGTATATAAAAACTCAATTCAAAGTTAGAAATTCGAATCAAACAGTGAAATATTGTAAATTAAAGAAAAGAAAAGTAAACAAAATATTTAGAATGTATAAATATAGCTATCTTTTATTCATATGTTTTTCTTGTGTGTATAATACAAGCTTACAATCCTCTATTTATAGATAGAAAATGTAAATAACAAGTCATCTAATTTAATTCAATTGATAAATGTGGAGAGATGAAACATACTTCAATAAGAAGAAGTTTTGATGCAATTAGTGAGTTTCAAATGAACATCCATAACTTAATTTATTTATAACATGAAACACTTTATTTGCTTACATTCTCATATAAGTTTTCCATTAAAAAAAACAAAAAAACATATTACAAATGCTTTCCAACAGAAGAATTAAAAAGTCAAACATATGTGCGTAAGCCAACTTCACTATTAATTTTTTTGGCAGTTTTTTTTCTTTATACATCAAGAAATATCCAACGAAATTGCTTTCAGAATTTATATGATAATTTTCATTTTTCAAAAGTAAAGTGTTCCATGGTAAATAATTTTATTATTTATGAAAATCGTAAGGATGGCAATTGCCTCCCTACACTAAGAAAAAAAGGTAAAGTGTTCTTCAGGAGCTACATTAGTAGGTTATTAGACCGCACCGGTCAGATATATTAAAATATATTGCATATTATATAAATAATGACGAGATGGAGCAGTAGTACAGTTGGTTTGGAGAAAAAATTCTAAGATTATGGTTAATCAAAAGTCGAGAGTTCGAATCCCGCTTACGACTTCACAGTTTCTGCGAATCAATAAAGATGCATTACAAATTATTCGACAATAATAGTAATTATTTGAATGACATCCAACAAGTCTAATTGCTAAAATAAATTTTGTTTGTTATTAGAATTATGGTATGATTATTTCAACATATTATTCAAATTAACATTTTTTTAAATTGATTACTTTTTATAGAAAGAAAATCCACTAATTTTGATGATTTAAATCGTTCAATTTCCATGATATTCTCACTATAAAAAAAACTTTGTAAAAAAATCAAATATGTAAAATTTGGTTTTTAATAAAATTTCGACATGTAAAAATCAAATATGTAAAAGTTTGTTATTATTTTTATTGGAAATATTGCTTCCACTGTGGGTCGATTTTCTAATTGTTATTTGATTTTTTTTTCTCCTGCTATTGCCTTGTGCTGAAACATCATGTGACAATTTGACGATTGATCAATCATTTCAATATTTGAATGTACCTAATTGAAATTGGATACCACAATTATTACAGAGAAATAAAAAACTGACTCAAGAAAATGCTAGTGTGTAATATTTGTGCTATCCAATTTCAAATCACGGTCTTTTTTTAGGTCTCAATGAAATAAATTTTACTTCAATACAAAAAAAAAATCAGATAATTAACAGAAATCGGTAAAATCAAAACACCCACTTAATTTCATTCTTTGAATTATATTTCAGTGGTTGCTCTGTTCTGTTGCCCCAATCCTCTCCATTTACACTCATCATGTGCTTTGATTTGTAGCTGTAAAATCACGTTTTTCAAGAGAACCCCTCACATTTACTTCATGAATTCTGACCAAAAGAAAAATCAAACTTCAGTAATGGCTAGAAGAAGTTTGTCACATGTGGCCATAATAAATAAAAATTTATTACTATATTGTTGTTTTTAGAAGTCGGAATCGGTCTTCACATATATATTTTCGGATATATCATACAGGAGGAGAGTTCAAATGCATCATGATTTTGTGCTCTAATATGCTCCACATCTTTTATCTCCATTTTTAAAGTCCAAACAGTCAATCCAAACAGCTCAACATGATCTTCATAATAAAATATTCTTGGAGACCAATTTTTTTTATTTTTTAGAATTTTTTTACATAGGTACAATATCACTTTTTCGGATGGTCCAGAATCTCCTTAAAACAGTGATTTTGGAGCATATTGGAGCACAAAAGCATGGTGCATTTGAACCCTCCTCATCATACAGATTCTATGATTTTGATTTATTTAATTGAGATTTTAAAAGACCGTAATTTGATACTGGATTTCACAAATAATACACACTACCATATTTTACGATTAAATAGTAGATGTGATCATGCTTATAAAATTCTTGGTCAAATTAAATAACTACATTGTATAATTATCTTGCTTATTTAATCAAAGAAAAGGAGAGGAACTTGGTCAAATTAAATTATTATTACTATTACAATTAACCAAACTGACATATCAAACAAAACTTTGGCAGGAAACTCCAAACTTCAATAACTACATTGTATAATTTCCAATTTTAAAAAAAAAAAGAAAAGAAGAGGAAACATCTTTAAGCAGCCCACGTTTTGTTAATTAAATTATATATATTTTGGAGGGGAAAAACCGCAAAAGGGCTCCTTACAAATTACAATACATACAAGGGCAGGTGTACGTATCACTGTCAGAACTCAGAAGAGAACAAGCTTCACTTGGTGCCAAATACAAAGTATTCCTTGAATGAGACAGATAACATGAGCTTTCCTTGATTTAAAATAATAAAGTTTGTTATTTTGAGAAGGTGATGCCAATCTAACATACGTCCATATGACTTGACCAATCTCTAATAACTTGGAATGCATCCAGAAGATATTACTGTTCCATCTTTTCATAATTATTAAAGATTACTTTTTTCAACAAGAGGACTTAATTAGGATGTATGACTTAAACTTGCTTTAATGATGTGATGTAATGACAGAAGCATCTTTTATGAAAATTTTGAAATATTTGTCATTTAAACGCGTTCAAAATTAAATGGACTTGAACATTTCAGAATTCAAACGACACCCAGCTCAACTTTTACAGAGTTAATTTTAATCATTCAATTTTGATTGAACATCTTCGGAAAGAGACGCTGAATCAGAAAATAATTTTCCGGATCAGGCAGATCTAAAATTAAGTTGAAAATGAGCATTGATTTATATATTTTGAAACTCTTTTGGATATTAATAAAAAATTTGGCACAAATATTAAGCGGACTGTAACGATTATAAAAGAATCAGACTAATTTGAGTTTGATGACAATTGAACGTTTCTCGTTCCCAGGGTGAAGAATTCACATCCCCTCAGGTTACCGACTGAGTACAATTGAATTAGACAGCTCAAAATTGTTCTTTTTAACTTGACACGAATCTCAAAGCACAAATAATACTGCCCCCTCGCCATCCCGAGCAATCACCGAAATTATTTTAGAAACCATAAATAAATAAAAAAATTACCAAACCAACTTGATTTACAAAAACCATAAGAACTGAGATGTCATTTCGGTCCGAAAAGTTTTTTTTTTCTCGTACCGAATTGTCATTTCAGTCCAAGGTATTTTCACAAGTTTTATACCAACAACTACATCATCTTTTTCGAAATATGTGAAAACGGCTTGGACCGAAATGACAATTCGGTCGGAAAAAAAAAACGCTTCGGACCGAAATGGCTTCTCGGTTCCTATAATTTTTGTAAAAACCAAAGCAATCAAATTGGTTTAGTAAATTCTTTTTTCTTATTTATGATTTCTAAAAAAATTCGCAAGCACAATTGAAAATAAATCTGAGCTGTCGGTTTCAATTGTGTTGAGTCAGGTACCTGGCAGGATAAGGATCCCGGGGTGAAAAGGCAAGTACTTGTTATTTTCCGTGCAAAATAGGTCACGTGTATAGAAGTTGCACGGCGCGAATTTCAAAGTTGTATGAAGCAATTCTAATATCTGTTAAATAAGTTTTTGAAAAACGGCGACCAAACGGCTAAACCAGATTTCGAATTATTAAAATTACAATTATGTGAAAGAAATGGGTTTGATATACTTCTGACCATTGACATCGCTCACTAACCGTTGAAAAAATATTATATTGAATTTCTTTCCTGTCTTCTATATGATATTTTCTTATTATATAAATTCTGTCCGATAATTCGACGAATAATTTTTTTTCGTGCATATATTAGAAGATATCTACTGTATCAAAATTATTTTGATACATCTAACAATAAATTTTCTAACTATTCAATGTCAAAAATGTAAATTGAGATTACTGGATCACTCAAAAAAGATAAGAAAAAGGAAATCTCAAACTGTAAATTGATAGAGAACACCACAGAAATTGAAATTGAAAAAAATATAGCATAGCACAAATATACATACAGGATCAAACGTGAATGAAAGTCAAACATATACAATTTTTATTGTGCAAATAGGGTCAATTTGATAATTTTATAGCATTTTCTGCTAAACTATATAAAAATTTACTAATAAATACAAAATTTTAAAAATAAATGAGAATCAATTGACCTCATTTACAGTATGTGTGAGTTACTACCTCATCTGCATACAAAGCATATTCTCATTAATCAGTTGACCTCATTTACTGTTATCTTACCTGAGACCTCGGACTCTCTGCAAATAATATATATCACAATCTGGCTGTGCACATCAACGAAAAAAGAAGACACAGGAAAAAGGAAAAAAAAATAAAAAATTATGGTATACATGATACGATAAAAATGTTACCAATGCTAAGGTTTCTTTAGATAATTTATGCTAAATGATATAGTTTCTCAAAGTACATAAGAAATAATTGTACCATTTGAATTTTTCAAAGGATTCTGTCCTGTCTTGTAAAAAGTAAAATAATTATTCAGTCATTTTCAAAACATCTTTGAATTAAGATAAGGGTGAGAATGATTTCTGAATGATAATAAATTAACAGGTATTATTGCTTCATGTCTCAATAATAGTAGCGCAAGGAAAAAAAATAAGAAGAAGAAAAAAGAGTATTAATTAGCATTAATTCTATTTCTGCATCCTAATAAACAAGTCCAATAATTATGGCGAAATATGGTACATAATTAACATAATGTTCCAAGAAAACCAAAATTAATGAAGGCACTAACTAAGCATCATGATCAAATCTAACATGATATGTTTGGAATAAAATCGATTGCAAACGGTGGCTCCGCAACGACACCGATCTCAACGGCTTTACAACTCAACGACTGCAAGAACTTCCATGGTCTTTTCGAAAACCTTGTTCTTTGAATTCCTTCACAAAGGTTGTTGCGAACTTGCCGATCACGCATATCCTTCATATCCATTTTCGACGGCACCTTTGCTGGCCCAAACATGACATAATGCCATTTTGGTCGTGACCGGGTAGCCGAATTCGGGGTTGAATTGACCCTCCTAAGCTCCTGCCATTCCGATCCAACTCGTGGTCGAGATGCCCCATCAATTGATCGAGAACGCCATCGGTGAAGAGAATTCAGTTTGCTCTCGCTAATTGCATCCTTTTTTGGCTTCCTTAAATTCAGTTTATTATCTTGATCACACATGCTTTCAGCAGTTAATGGGATGTGAAAGGAGGTGGTATTGTTAGTTTGGAGGAGCTCTTTCATAGAGATTTGGAGGGAAGGATCAAAAGGCTCTTAGAAAAGAAAGCACCTTTGATGCCTTTCTTGTGCGAAATTAAGATGTAGTAGTGGGGACACAGTTGCCTGTTGGTAAAGGTTTTAAAGACAAGTGGAAGCTTCTTTAACTGTCTTTTGCTTTTTGGTTTTTTGTGACACACTTAAAGAATTAATTTGTGCATGTTGTTTATTTAAATTTTTACTAATAATCTTGTATTTTATTTTCAAGGTTACGCATATAAATTAACACCATGTTTTTTAAGTAATTAAGCTGATTTTAATTCCTTCATGATATGATTATAAGTCGAGTCGAATCGATTTCGAATTGAAAATTAATCCAGCTATCATAATTAATTTGAACTCGAATCGACCTCAAGCTCTGCACGGTTCAAGTATTAATTTTTTTCTCTATTTAGTTTGTATTATCTTAAAAGTTAAGATGTAATTTAATTAGTTTTTTTGTTGTTGTTTCTAAACTATAATTATTTACTTCTGAATATTTTATTAACTTTATGAGCTTTCTTGCTGCCTTACTTAAAGATATAGTTCATTCACCTTAAATTTATATTCTTCAATATTTTTTAGAGAAGAAAATTAGTGGTTAATCGCCAACTTTGTACAGACATAGAGAAAATAGATATTGGGAAAAACAATTTAACATATGCTGCATAAATTCTATTAATAAAATGCTTATTAGAAAATAAGCCTTAATCTATCATGATTTATTTTTCAAATTAGCAGAATTTCATGCCGACATTTTATTAATATCCAAAGTTTATTACAAATTAATTAATATATCCAGGTTCACTGGAATTTAATAAAAATGTCTCTATCGGCCAGAAAATAGCCGATACCCTATTTAATCAACTACCAGCCATTTTCTGGCCAGTACCCTATTTAATACACTACCGGCCATTTTCTGGCCGGTACCTGTATTATTATTATTATTATTATATATTTTTTGGCTGTTTAGGGTTTATGTTGTAGTATTTTATGTTTAGAATTTATGTTATATTGTAGTATTTTCTGTTTAGATTTTATGTTGTATTATTTTTGTTATTGTTGTCGTATTTACTGTTTAGCATAATCATGATAATTTATTTTATTTCAGTATAATTTAGCATAACTTAGTTTAATTTAGCATATTCGTGATGATTTATTTTATTTTAGTAAAATTCTCATTAGTTTAATATAGTGTAATTCTATTAATTTATTTTAGCGTAATTTTGCGTAAGTTAGTGATGAAAAAAATTAAAAAAATATAAAAATAGTACCATACATAAAAAAAAAACCGAAATATAAAATAATCCAAACATAAAACACCAAATATAGTATACCAATATAAATAGGACAAAAAATCACCGCCACGGATCGAAGGACCATCGCTCAGCTGGTACTCCGGCGTTCGCTCGAACTTGCCAGATTCTCTCTCTCAGTGTAATGACATCAGCCTCTGCCTCGCTACATATCCGCTCGGCGGTATCCCAAACTGCCTCATACATCGGCCTAGAGATTGGCAGGGGTGTACAGAAGATGGATGCAGCGAACTCAGTGCCAAAGGCAGGCTGAGTCTGGGACCCGCTATCACTAGCCTCTCTATAATGTGGCATCTCTGTCTCATATCGTGGTACTGGCAGTGGCAGCGTGTCGGCCGGATCCTCCTCGAATACCCCGATCTCATCAAGACTAAATGCGCCAAACTCGACATCCGTAAAAAAGGACTCTGGGGGCGGTGGAGGCATCTCGGCCGGACCCTGGAATCATATACATAATTAAGTAAATTTGATCTGAAAGAAGAAATTTGTACTAACCTGACAGCTAATGAAATATGACATACCAAATGCTGAACCGGACGTCCATGGTCGTCGTAGAACGCCTCCCACCCAATCATGGACAATATCCAACGATGGTAGTCCCACTCTGGCTGCTCATCGTGGGGAGGTGGCATCTCATCTAGCATAACCGGGCTCGCGTCGGATCTATCTCACGCCAATTAATGTTCTCTCCGGCATCTCACATCATGGTGATAAGCTGCCCACCGTGCCCGGCATCCTCAACAAAATTGGCATTCTTCTTGAGGAAGTGGTACCAAAGACGTCTTCAGTTTTTCTTTCCCAGCATGGTGATCCCATGCGCGCTACCTTTAAGCGATGCCAAAAGCTGGAAAAAAGTTAGTTTGTTAGATCAAATCTTGATGAACTATTCAGTTAGGAAAAAACTATGTAGATTTAGGTGCATTACCTGGCGAGCCTATTTTTTTACCGTTAGGTGTGTAACCATCATTGTCTTTGACCCTATCGCTTAAATGGGCACCGTAATCGCCCTGCAGATATACGGTGGCCATGCAGACCTGCACGTACCAAGTCTCATACCTCAATAGGGGATGTCCCGGGGTCTGAATGAGCTCATCTGGCACGTGATAAAAGTCGTGGTACCCCGGAGCCTCCGCCCTAGTGTAGTACTCCTGAAAATGATCGCGCCAGTCGCGCTCCGGTCGCCCTAAGTGACTTATCCAGTAAGAAACACGTTAGTTGCAATACAAAGCTATCAAGTAATTTGGGATAATAGATAATAGGATATTGTGCAAGTCTTTGATGGTGGAACTCGACAAAGATGGGTCTGTGGGAATCAACGACGCATGTCCAAGCTGACGGAGTACCCGATCTGGATAGTGGTGCTCCACTATCCAGAAGTGTACGAGTGGACCTCTGTAGTACCATCTCTCCCACTGCTGCAGACAAATCCACGGCAACCGCTCATCCTCGTACAACTGGTCGTACAGTGTCCACTCAACAAGCTCTGCAGTCAAACTTTGTAGCTCTGAACGGACTGGCCTGATACCAATTGTACTACCGTGGATCCGATCCACGTAGTTGTGATCACCGTGCCACTTCTTCGCGTATGCCGGGCATCTGAGCGGATCGGGCGCTCCCCATACCGGAGGCTCATTCGGGATAAGCCGGCCCACCGGTAGCCGTGACCATGACCAGTGTTGAAGCAAGAGTGTCGGCCCATACATCTGCTTCTTATCCTTCTACATTTTCAAAAAATTTAGCCGTCATGGTATTTGGATTAGTTGCTTAAATAATTAAGTAAGAAAAGAGTTAGAGACTTACCATACAACTACGGCACAAGTGGGAGTACAGATGGGCTAGGACAGCCCCACCCCAGTTGTATGGCGACGGCTGATCAAGGTCTGCCAGCAGCGGAAGATACATCATCGGCATCATATCACTGCTGGAATCAGCAAAAGAAACATGTAAACGCAGTTGTACGGGTCCATCATCTCGTAGTACTGAATGTGAACGCACCGCAACTTCACATCCAAAAGAAACGTGTCATGCGTTGAAAAAAGTAATCCACATGGTATTAGCACAACAAAATTTAAACTCAACAAAAAATACGTACCTCACGAGAAGCCAGTGAGACTCGGTGCTCGCGGTGGGGCATCCACATGAGAGGACTAAAATGCTCTGTGTTGCTAGTGTCGATCGGCTCATCAACTACAGGTGGTGCTGGACGAGTCCTAAGACGTCCTCTAGCCATCCTAATGTCAAAAATAAAATTATATTAACTTACGCTAAGTAAACCCTAAACCCTAATTTCGGTAAAATATGTTAAATTATGCTATAATAAGCTTAATTATGCTAAAATAGGCTAAAATACCCTAATTTCGGTAAAATATGCTAAAAAGGGCCAAAATAGGCTTAATTATGCTAAAATAGGCCAATTGCACTAAATTACGCTTAATTATCCTAATTACGGTAAAAAAGGCTAAAATACGCTAAAATATGGCGAACTATGCTAATTATACTAAATTACAATAAATTACCCTGAACCCTAAATTTAACTAATTACTCTAAATTATACTAAATTTAATAATTACAATTAACTACAACGGATTCAACACTAATTACAACTAAATTATTCTAATTTTGGTACATTACTAACAAATCCTAACATTTTACAACCATTTTGCACTAAAAATGAATTTTAAAAAAATTATAGGGACTTATTTGCAAATCTAGGAAGAGATGGAGAAATCTGGAAGAAAGAGCTCAACCAATGAGAGATAGTGTGAAATTTGATAGAATGAATTGTGAAAAATTCGGCCAACCCTCCACACATATATAGCACAGGTACCGGCCATTTTCTAACCGGTAAGGACAATTTTATTAAATTCCAACGAACCTGGGTATATTAATTAATTTGTAATAAAGTTTGGATATTAATAAAAATGTCGGAATTTCATGTATGTTCTTGAAATTTTTATGAGTTATATATTTACCTTTCCAAAAATGAATATGCCGAACTTACCCTTGAAAAACTTCCAATTATAATTGAAGTGATGGCACTTTAATAACCTTTATTCAATTTCTTGGCCAAGTCACAAATTATCCTACTTTGTAACTTCAGATCCATAATCAAGTTCCCCTCCCAATTTATTGGCCAAAATTGATTTTGAATATCATTTTCTGTGCCTTTAATTGCTGTTCTATCAGGATCTTCTAGATAGTCTTACTATTCATTTTTTTTTTTGTGATAAAAGTGGAACCATAGTTCTAGATAGTCTTTTTAATTGGTCAAAATTGGTGTGGATGGAATTTACAGCCTCACATCTGGACAAATTGTTTAGTTGAGAGGAAGGTAGGCTACTACAAAACGATTTGATTTGGGAAAGAAAACACTTTCAAGAAGACATGTGACTATTACTAGTGATAATATGAGCTTTAGGCTTAACATTAAGTTTATGAGTTTAATTTTAAAAAAAATAAACTAGTTTTAACAGACGAATTAGAATTAAGGTTGATATATATGATGAGTCAATTGTTTATATTTCATATTTATCATTTTTTTACTTGTTTTCTATAAGATGGTGAAGTACAAGATTATTCAATCATTATTGCAGTAAAAGAAATAAATAAACATGGTAACATAGAAAAATGAGAACATAAAAAAATTCGACATTTTTATTAATATCCAAAGTTAATTAGAAATTATTATTTATGCCCAGAATCTTGCAGATTTGCCAAAAATGTCCAAACCGGCTATAAAATGGCCGGCTTACTCAAATTTTTTTTTTTTTTTTTTTGGAGACACTATGAATTGAAATATAATACTGAAAATTCGAATTTTTTGTTTAAATTATTTGTTAGATTACTTTTTTTTATTTATAATTACCATATTTATACTAAAATACACTAGATTACTTCATATTATATTGAATTACACTATATTACAATAAATTATGTTAAATTACACTAAATTAATGAAATCTATGAAGAGCAAGATAATGAAATTTAACACTGAAAAATTGAATTTTTTGTTTAAACTATTTGTTAGATTACTTCTTTTAATGTATAATTAGCATATTTATACTAAAATACGCTAAATTACTTGAAATTATGTTGAATTATACTATATTACGTTAAATTACGCTAATTACATTACATTACGCTAAAATACGGTAAATTACATATGAATAGGGACGATATCTTCACTGGAAAGGCGAAAAACGACGACGAAACTTCAAATGGCCATAAAACGGCGCTCGAGTGTCCGATTTCAGCAAATGACCACTTTTCGGAAAGCTTGCAAAAATACGCATGCGTCCGTACTTGTGATGCCATATTTCAAAATTCAGAATTGCCAAAAAATAAAGGGAAAACCCTCAAAACTTGAGTTGAAGTTTCCAATTAAGATTTTCATTTCTATTATTCAATCCAAGTAGCTCAGTAAATTAGTTACATAATGAACTTGTAGAATACCAATTTTTACTATTTTTGGAATTTTTTTACTATTTTTTATGATTCATGAAAGATGACACAAAATCGGTTACTTTAGCGTAATTTTGCGTAGTTTAGCGTAATTTACCATATTTCAGCATAATTAGCGAAATTATTGTAATTTAACGTAATTTAGTGTTATTCAACATAATTTATTGTAATATAGTGTACTTCAACATAAATTCAAGTATAAATATGGTAATTATAAATCAAAAGAAGTAATCTAACAAATAATTTAAACAAAAAATTCAAATTTTCAGTGTTAGATTTCATTATTTTGCTCTTCATAGTGTCTCAAAAAAAAAAATTGAGTAAGCCGGCCATTTTATGACCGGTTTGGGCATTTTTGGCGAATCTGCGGGATTCTGGGCATAAATAATAATTTCTAATTAACTTTGGATATTAATACAAATGTCGGTAAAAAAATTGGATATTTAGTAAATTAAAATCAAGAGATCGATCGACTTGTTCTTTGAAACTAGGAATGTCAATTTTCAATCCTATCAAATTGGATTGATCCGATTCGGATCCGAAGTTCCAAACCTACCCGATGGTTAAATGAGTCGGTTGGGTCCAACCCGACCCATTTTATTGTATTTTGTGGATTTAATTTGAAATTTAGTAATGATTAAGGTCTAATAATTACAACTAATTAATATTAACTATATATTAATTAAGATTAAAATGCTTAAATAAATTAAAAACTAATTAATAAAGAAGTAATCAAGTTACATAGATCCAATCAGGTGGAACCCGTAACCCTCTCAAGTCGGCTCTGGGTTAATTTGATACCAACCCGACCCGATCCGTTGACATCGCTATATGAAACCAATACAATGATTTTTTAAGTTTTTACAGTTAAACTTATGAATTCACTTAATTTGTGATCCTCAGTTCCTCACTAACGTTATATTCAAATATACGCACTCGACATAGATATGCACATTTGAGCTGGCTAGTTTTGCCCTTATATAAGTTGGGCTGGAATGGACCATCACTTGGACCATTATCTTTGCAAACTTTCCTTCATCTTCAATCCTTTTCCTCTAATAATGGGCTCCAGAGTCCATACCCGCTTTCATTAGTAGCAAGTTGCAACCAAATGAAATGATTGCTGATTGATTAGTTAAAAAAAAAAAAAAAGGTTACATATTTCGACGGCCACAGTTAATTTTTCTTTTTTGGTGAGAGATTCATGAAAAATCATTTAGTGAGGCCATGGTACTACTATGCATAGCACATATTGATTCGCGTTATGGATTCAAATTTTTGGTTGAAAGTCTAACAGTCGATTCGAACCGTTCAATATGGTCTCCATTGAATATGTATTTATAAACTACATTTTGTATTTTTTAATTTTTCATACTATTTTTTTAGATGAGTAGAAAATCACTTGATCTGAAAATTCTAAAACATATAAAAACTATAATTACCTATCCATTAAAAAAATAATAATAAAATTCTAAAAAATGTAAAATTTAGTTACATGTACATATTCTTACGGAGACCAAATTGAACAGTTCAGATTGACCATTAAAAATCTTAAACAAAAATATTGATCCGTAGTACGGACCAATCCGCGCTATGAATAGTACCATAGCCTCACTCAAAATCATTCATCAGGGCGACCAAATGAAATGATTGTTGATTAATTAGTTTAAAAAAGGTTACATAGTTTGACGGCCACAGTCAATTTATTTTTTTTCTGAGACATTCATAAAAAATCATTCGGCAGGGCGACCTCTTACATAAAAAATTATTATCTTTTATTACTAAATCAAAATTTAGTTTTCAAATTCAGTCAAATCTGAACCGTTCATTATAGATTGCATATGAGGCCTTTACTATAATAATCAAACAACATAAACGGATGATGGATATGTTTTAGTCAAATCCGATCTAAACCTCCTGGTTTAAATTGACGGTCCAGATTTATATGCGACACAAATTATTAATGATGGAACCTGCTGTCTAAAATTGTGGTGTGCCATGGGATCCATATCTTCGACGGTACCGTAAAGGATTCCCTTTTACAATTAGCTATTTATGGTTTGAGATTAACTCTCAGCCGGTTTGGGATTCGGGCTGACTGAGGGGGCAGTATTATTGGGCTTTGAGATTCGTGCCAAGTTCAAAAGAACGGTCCAGATCAAGTAATTGTAGAAGATTCCCTATTACAGTACTGCACTGGATATGAATTCGTGTGCCATGCCCATGTACAGCCCAGTCATTGAACCAACCCATGAACAGTTGCCAGTTGCCAAGGAACAGAACTGTCGGTCCACAAGGACCACAACTACCAACTACCAATTAATTAAAATTATTCTCTTATTCATTTTTTCTACAAGATGCTAATTTCAAAGCTGACATTTTGTTATCTATCACGGGACGGATTTAGTAGCAAAAAAAATAACGAATTGAATATAAATAGATATTATTTTATCTTATAATTTCTTATGTTCTAACTTTTAATTCTAATTATCAATTGGAATTCAAAAAATTTATTATAATTTTAATTCTAAATTAATTAAAATTACATATCAGAATTAAAGAAGACAACAACAAAATTTACAGAAAGAAACAAAATTGGTCCGGCCCCTGTCCACCAGTGACTCCCGTACGACCTGGCCAAGATTTCGGCGAATGAAAGCAAAACACGTGTGTGTGTGTTTTTTTTTTATCTTTATCTATGTGGAACATTAAGTCACACACAAACAAGTTTGATAGTATCTCTTAAATCCTCATCCGACGGATGATTTTGAATTTCAAAAATAAAACACATGTGGTTTTTTATAATTGGTGCAGCTGCTATGGAAATTAATTTATTGCAAATTTTCCATAATTTTTGGAAATTCTCATAAAAAAATTTCAATGAAAAATTTAAATCCAAAAAATAAGTTAAACCTAAAAGGCAATGTTACATCAGGAACCGAAACATCATGACATTGTCGCTAGTAATAAGCATAACGTGTCATAAACATGACATATTATAAACTGGACGTACTTTTTTTTTTTAATTATTAACACGTCACATCACGTAAAAAATATTTTTGTTTCGTAAAATCTGGTTCTTTTGTCACAATATATTTATCATCACGTATTTAAAATCTTATTAATAACATCGTTGAATCGAATTGTCGTCCAGGTATAAAAATGATATTCAGGGATGCTCCAATAATTTGGTACAATTGGAGAGGAGCTCAATCTATAAAAAGGTGCTCAAGTAGGGTACTACTAAAGAACCAGTACTACTATCAATATGGTGCTATTATGCATATATTCATGAAAAATCATTTAGTGAGGCTATGGTACTCCAATAATTTTTCTAGCTAATTGGATTACACTTCCATTACTGAATTGCCATTCTAATGTGTAGTATAAAAGGAATTCGGCCTGAAGATCTTGCTTTGCTCGAAGAGAATCTTGAAAATGAGGTATCCCTTTGAGGAAATATTAGGTGCTTTTTAAACTCCTACAACATCATTTTTGTAATCTTTTGATGGTCAAACTAATGTGTGTGCTTGAATTAAATTGGGATAAAAGAATTGTCATCGGAGCATATGCTATAACCTGTTGACAATCATATGGGATATTTCATCCATAAAAAACATTACTTGGAGCTTTTATCAGGAACATTAGAGTGGTTTATCTTTGTTTCCTAAACTATTCATCATTTTCAGAACAGATTCCATTGGTCAGGCGAAAGAAAATCTTGGCATGGCAATGATGTACACACTTGCCGCATCAGCGAAAGAATGGTTAACTGAGAAATTTGCAGCGGTGCAGTGGAAGAGCCCGAAGTAACTGAGAAACCAGAAGATGAGGTATGTATTTTTCGTCTCTATTCCTTTTATCTTGATTCGTTTTTGTCTTTATGTGTGGGTACTTTTTGCAAATTGACCTTCAATGCTTTCTATTTTAAATAATTCTGATATAATTCAGGTAATAGTGCCTCATGATGAAGCAGTAACAATAGAGAGTTTTCTTGCCTGGAGAGAACAGTTTGAAGCTGAGCTTGCACTTGAACAAGCCAAGTACATAATTATCAACAATGATCTTAATTTCATTTCTGTTATCTGGGATTAAATTGTATAGGAGCGCCCATAAGTTATCAAATTTACTTGTTATTTGTAAACATGGAACAGGCGATGCCTGAGTCTGTTCTCACAATATTTTGAGAGTGGAAGACATTCCACGGTAAGCCTCATATTCTTTTTCCTGCTTTATCATCTTTACTAAACATGTAAATAATAATCTTTCTTGTGAGATTCATGGTTCCTTTACGGCTTTATAAATTTGATTTTCATTTTTGTTGGAGAACAGAAAGGGGCAACTGTGGTGGCAGAGGGCTCTGAGGAGGAAGAAGAAGAAGACATTGACTTCGATGAAGATTTTGAAGGTAACTCTTGACAAACTTTTTTCTTGGTTGTTGATTGCTACAAGTCTCTATTTATTAGTATTCACTCTTTCAGTCTCTTTGGTGTTTGGTGAATACACTGTGGTTTGTCAAGTCTCTAAGAATGAGTTCCAATAAGTTAATTGAAGAATATAGAAATTAAAAACCAGTAAAAGTACTAAGCTGACTATGTTTTCTCAAGTTGCAATTCTATGTAGAAATTGGCACTTCAGAACCCAAAATTGCATTTTTAGGATGACTGAACAAACAGCCTTAAAGTATATTTTACATACTTTTTGCTTTACTTTCTTGTTTTAAGAATGTATGGAAAATAAATCATTTCAGGGTGCTAGGCAGTTGACTGGTACTATTAAACTGTTACAGGTGCCATTAAAAATAATCGTATAATTCAAAAGGAGATCATACTAATGCTGGTTTAAAAGGATTTGTATCAAGATTTGTATTTGATTGCATACTGGTGCTGGTTTCAAGAGAAGATCATACAAATTATAGTTGCAATAAAAGATTTGTTTTCTTTGTAATTTTCTTTTTTAATATTAATATTGATATCTAACTAGAACAAATTATGAAGGTTTTGATGAACCTGTAAAAACACTTGAATAATAACAGTTATTGTCAGTCTTTAGTTGAACCATTTATTTCTACTATTACTTGAATAATAACAGCTATTTCAGAGTATTCAATGCAAAGGAATAGCATATCAGAGCATTTAATTGCTTGTTAAGTTCAAATCAGGAATCACATTACTGTACCACCAGATGGAAACAATGCATAAAACTGATGCCATGATGATGAAATGGGGACTGGTACGCATATAAACCGGTACTAGTATGCATAAGAACCGGTACTGGTACGGTTCAGACCTGGTACAATACCGAGAAGACACAACATGGTGAACAGGTACGGGAAGACCCGATACTGGTACGGTACGGACCTGGTACAACTTGAAGACACGTTACTGGTATGGTTCTGACCGGTACTGGAATAACATGGAATGTGCTGGAGGCGGATTTCATCTCTACTGATCCAACTTACATTTTAAATTGTTAGGGAAATCTTTTTCTTCTTTGTTTTAGCTCAAAATGTATTGGGCTCTTTGTATTTACTTTATTTTAAAAATGCATCTGATTCTTGTATGTTTACTGCTAATAAAGTAAAAATCCCAATATGAGAAAGAGAAGAAATAACTGGAACAGAACAGTACTCACCGTGATATAATCTTTATTATTGATAGTTGGATTGTAAGGCAACACCTCCTCAGGAGTCATTTGGAATAGAGAGCTATATAGGTGAATTTTTTTAATACAAATTATTTGAAACTAATAGATGAGAAATTACAAATTATATAATTATAAGAAGAGGAGGGTTCAAATGTCTCTATTTTTGTGCTTTCATTATGTCTCTATTTTTTAGAACTCTAATAACTTAAAATTTAAAATTTAAATGTCAAAATAAAATCGTTGGATTGTCATCTACATCATGTTATCTTTGCACATGTAAAAAAATATGACATTTCAACTTTGTTTTGAATGTCATCGAGAGCTTGTAAAAATGTACCAATGTAGATAATTTCTAGATGTTGATTTTTCAGATAATTGATTCACATAAAAACAAAATTGAAATGTGATATTTTTTTTGTGTGAGTACATAGAGAAAATAACATAGAAACATGATAATTTTAAATACATAATAATTTTTTTAACAATTTTTATAAATCTTTATAAATGTTTATCAATATTTATATTTTATAAAATAATAATTAATAAGTAATGTTATGTTAATGTAATATATTTCTTAATTGTAGTATTAATAATTTTATTAATAAAAATAATTGTATAATATAAAGAGAAAAAGGATATTCCACAGCTAATCTCATGGTACAACCAAACACCCACTCCATAATTAATATTGTACGGATTCGTATCCATGAGTTGCCACTTTTTCAAAAGTGGGTTCTCATCACATCAAATCTCATCCTGTACAATCCCGTGACAAACGAACAGACTCTTATACTATGTCCCCGTTGCAACGCACGGGCACGATACTAGTCAGTAGATATATACATAAATATTATCATAATATATATTAAAATATATGATATTTATACTACTATTTGGATACGGATAATTATTTTCAAAACTATATTCGTATCCATATCCGTACGGATATTCGGATATCGGATATCCATATCGACAACTATCAAAATGAGTGTTAATCGTTTATGGTTACTTGCTGTCTTCGTTTTACACTGGAGCAGCTCTAAGTGGTCTTTCCCTAATTCAAATCACCTCTTCCAGTCTGAGTGCACATAGAACTTCAGTAGTATCATGAGTAACTTAATCAAGACATCTACCATCGAAGCCTTTGGTTATAGCTACAAGATACTGGTAAAAATGACACTGTTGTTGGCAATGTTTGGATTGTGCTTGAGAAATTAATTAGACAACTAGATTATCTCAGACTTTAAATCATTAAATGTTAAATATTAATATTCTGCTATGGGTGCTATGTTTGTAATGAGATGTTATTTAATTATGTATATGGTCTAGTTTATTAAGTTATTTCAAGATTTCAAGAAGGATAGTTCATTTATTTACAGAATTAGATCTGTTTGGCCAAAAAATATTTTTCTTCCCTTTTTATGTGTAAACAATACTGACAGAAACTGAACATCAATATGCATCCCTGCCTTGTCAGGTCACCTGAGGCATTCAATTTTTACCGAACTGTTTTATCACAATTGAACAATACTGATGCTGAAGCTCAATAACAGTTAACAGAAGCCATAACATCTCAAAAAATGTCATGAAAAAGTACGACGTTTTTTTTATTGACTATCTGTGATTGTAAGAGTTCATAATAGAGACAGAGAAGAAGAGAGTAAAGAACTGATTCTAAATCTTTCTTTCTTTTTCACATGTTACAACTGGAGATGCTATATTTATAGACCTCGATCGGATACAGAGTGGAGTCAGAGAGCTGGTAATTGTAACTAGCTAATCTATTCTAAATGCACATTCATTGTAGTCAGTGTAACTATTCTCTTCTATTACATTCTATCAGTGATTTTGCTTATTAAACACGTCTTTCTCACCGCATGATTTTGCTTCTCTCTTTTTAAGTATAGATACATATTGCCTATGGGCTATGATCGATCAACAAATAAATAAATACACAGAATTTTTAGTACAAATTAATTGTCCATAGAGATAGTTATGTATTGAAAACAACTCAGTACATCTCATTGGTTAAAGAGTTGAAGGGGCTGTTTGAACTAAAAAATAAATCATGGGCTTATTTTAATAAAAGTTAAAAGTTTAGGGGTTAAAAAGAAACTCTCCCGACTGTATTGCGATGCAATAACTTTCTATATAAGCCCCTTCCCTTTTCAAATTAACTATTTTTCCACCTAAATTCAGTTATTTTATTAATGTCTCAATTTCTTGATTTAATCAATCAATAATACAAAATAATATTAATAATAAAAATAAAATGACAGTTTTGTTCTTATTTTCAAATTACACATACCGTATCGATTTCTCCTTCCCTTTGCTGCATCTGGGTGTATTTTGTGTGCTGCATCTAGGTGTATGTGTGCTGCATTTGGGTGTATTTTGGATAATTTACCCCTACAGTAGGTATGCTGGAGCATGGACCTGAGTTGTTCAGGTCCGGTCAAAAATTTGACCGTCTCAAATACTTAAATCAATTGTACTGTAAACAATACACTGTGGCTTTGTGTTCAGAATTATCGTGTCCGGTTCGGATCCGGGGTGCGTCCGATTCGAATCCGGAATGAGTCCAGATCCGGAACGGGTACATATCGTACGTAAAATCTGATTCTTTTGTCACAATATATTTTTCATGTCACGTTTTTAAAATCTTAATAATAAAATCAATGAACCGAACTGTCGACCAGGTATCAAAATTTAAGATATGCAGGGATGCTCCAATAATTTGGTACGATTGGAGAGGAGCTCGATCCCTAAAAAGGTACTCAAGCCGCAATGCGATACGCATTCTTAGTTTTCCCTTGGTGCGAGTACGATCGCACACGGACGACCCGACACAACACGAATCAGGTATATCTCTGTTTTGGGCTTAGGCCCAGAAAATTCAGTTAGGCCATTATGTGCTCACTTTCTATTCGTTAATTTATATAGACAATTTGTCATTTTGTTCAACACGTTGATCTCACCGCGCACGATCGATTTTGCTTATTTCGTTTTCATGGAAGGATACGGATTGAGATCTGCTGCGATCCGAATATTGAGCACAGTGATCCTGGAATTTTTGCTTTTTCAAATCCAGCCGTCCAACTTTTTAGTGCACGCATCTCAAAACAGCTGGTTTTTCTGTGCACGCATCTCGAAATAATTCGATAGCTGGATTTGAAAAAACAGAGATTGCAGGATACTGTTTACAGTACCCGGATCGCAGCAGATTCTCACCCGGAAGGATACATATCACCAATGATCAATAAATAAATAAAAAATAGTACAAATCAAAAGGCACTGTTTACCCAACACCTATATATACCTCGCAAAATCAGTCTCTATAAGAATTTGATCCCGAATTTTCATGTCGGAAATAATGTCACTACCATCATATAGACGGAGGGATTTTAATGAGTAAGAATTAATATATAAAATCTATGTGATTTGTATGGGTTCCATATTTTTCATTCTTTAGTTCTAATTAAAACATGAAGCAACCGTCTATATTGTTGATAAAAGTGAATCAATATAAATTTAAAAAGTTTGTACAACTCTTACATCTCTCTACTGTCCTAGTACAATTCAGTACACAAGTTCTTTTTTATAAAAATTTATATATAATATAACCATCATAATCAGCATTTGTATATTTACCAATCAAAATTTTCAAATTAACTATTATTCCACCTAAATTCACTTATTTTATTAATGTCTCAATTTCTTGATTTAATCAATCAATAATACAGAATAATATTAATAATAAAATAAAATGACAGTTTTGTTCTTATTTTCAAAATACACATACCGTATCGATTCCTCCTTCCCTTTGCTGATTACTTTATACGTATGACTCTAAAATAAAATCACGCCAGATTAGAGTAATTTGTGTCTGAATGTGGATCTTGTGTTGGATCAGATTTTGAGAGCATTATGATAAAGATTTGTTTTTTTTTTTTTTTTGAAAGCTTGGTAGTGGCTACCAAGTGTACAATAGATAGATGTATTTAATACAACACTTCCTAATACAAACCATTATATTACTAATGTACTTGAAAATTAAAACCATCCCTCCAAACACCATGTTGTACCAGCCTGGTACTGTGTCCAGTACCACAACGCATAAACAGAAGCAGCATAAACAGAATTGGAAAATGCTCATACTTGGATAGCAGCCCCTGGCGCTCAGCAATAAATTGTAATTTTATCTTAATTTTTTTAAGAAAAAGGGAGCTAGCCACCCACAATAAATTGTAATTTTGCAATTTTATCTAATTTTTTTTTACTTTTCCAAAAATTATTACTAGTTGCTCCCCTCATAAAATGCATTACATGATACTTATTCATATAGTTCTTCAATTTCAATCTATGATTTCATCGAGACCTAGATCGATTGGTGCATAACTAATTTGATAAGTGAATTTAGATGGTCAATAACTAATTTGATATTTTGATAAATAAATATTTAAATTAGTAATTATTGGTAGATATATGCATAAATTTATCTTTTTTATTATAAAGTTGGCAATACTGCACTATCTCTTTTCAATTTTTAAACTCTAATTCAGTTCTTGAAATTTGAACTTGGATCTACCGTTACCATCAAACCGTACTACTGTAAACTCGGTGGAACTGAACCATTTTTCATTTAGATGAAGAATTAATATTAAAAATTAGTAGGCTTGTTGGATTACTTCATTTGTGGATGCAAATGGAGAGGGTTTCTAGCCGTCCAATCAAGCTAACTCAATTATTGAAATGTTGCCCAGAGATTTCCAACCAATATATTTGCTGTCCCTTTCTAGCTATACAATGCATATTCCACACATTTTAAACATGCCTAGTCATTTTACACTTGATAGTTGATTCTTCTAACCAGCTTTAAATATCAGCTATAAATATCCACCAGAGCACCAAGTGCCTAATCAGTTGCCTTGAAAATCTAATTTGCTGTTCTCTTTTTTTCTTGTTTTCATCTCCTTCATTCCTCTTTCAGTTTCACACTGTACCTTCCAGCTCAGATATTCACAATTACTAATTATTGCAATATGTTTACATCAGGAGGTCATGAATGGGATCATATCGACAACTATCAAAATGACGGTAACGAGTCGAGTGTTAATCGTTTATGGTTACTTGCTGTCTTCGTTTTCAGCTGGAGCAGCTCTAAGTGGTATTTTCCCTACTCCAAATCACTTCTTTCCAGTTTGAGTACACAGAGAGCTTCAGTAGTATCATGAGTAACTTAATCAAGACATCTACCATCGAAGCCTCTGGTTATATATAGCTACAAAGATACTGGCAAAAATGACACCCTATTGTTGGTAATGTTTGGATTGTGCTTGAGAAATTAATTAGACAACTACTGAATGTTAAATATTAATATTCTGCTATGGGGGCTATGTTTGTAATGAGATGTTATTTAATTATGTATATGGTCTAGTTTATTAAGTTATTTCAAGATTTCAAGAAGATTAGTTCATTTACTTACAGAATTAGATCTGTTTGGCCAAAAAATATTTTTCTTCCCTTTTTATGTGTAAACAATACTGACAGAAACTGAACATCAATATGCATCCCTGCCTTGTCAGGTCACCTGAGGCATTCAATTTTTACCGAACTGTTTTATCACAATTGAACAATACTGATGCTAAAGCTCACTAACAGAAGCCGTAACATCTAAAAAGATGTCATGAAAAAGTATGTGGTTGTATTATTGACTATCCGTGATTTTGCTTATTAAACAAGTTTTTCTCACCGCACAATTTTGCTTATTTTTTTTTTCAAGTATAGATACATATGGCCCCGAAATTTTTATTAATATCCAAAATTAATAAATAATTTACAAATCTACACCTTGGTGCGTTAGATTTCGAATTCTGTCCAAACCGAAGATTAAATTTCCGGTTTCATACAAATTTTCCGCAAAAAAATTTCCGATTCTAGGCAATCTGAAACCGGATATTAAATTCCCGGTTCTAAGAACCGGAGATTAAATCTCTAGTTCTAAGCTCTCTTTTTTAATTAAACAGAATAGAGGCATTTTAACCAAATAGAAGAATTCAAATATAGATGAATCCAAAACTGTTCTAAGCTTTTTTAACTCAAAATTGTCGTAGTCTTTTTTGTATTTTCAAAAAATAGAAGAATCCAAATATTTTCTGTATTTATCTAGAAGTGACTTTTCAACCGGGATCAATAACTCAGATTCAAAACATTTTTATTTTTTTTCCAATAACACAAAAAAATATTTTAATTTTTCTTACAGCTGCAAAAAATCCGGCCTGAAAAATGTTGATCCGGATTATTTGTCGCAGTTTTTCTAATAAATCAAATTATATAGTATTCCATCTATTTTTAAAGAAATATATAAAATATTTCTAATATTTCAATAAAACAAAAATTATAAATATTTCTGTTTAATTAAAAAAAACTTAGAACCGGGGATGAATTCTCCGGTTCTTAGAACCGGAAATTTAATCTCTGGTTTCGGACTGTCTAGAACAGGAATTAAATTTCCGGTTTGGACAGATTTCAAAATTCCTATGAATGGAGTGTAGATTTTGAAATTTAATATTTTTTTGAATATTAATAAAAATTTCGGCATATGGCCTATGGGCTATGATCAACAAATAAATAAACACAGAGAATTTTTAGTACAAATTAATGGTCCATAGAGACCATGCAGGAGAAGGCTTTTTTTCAGTGCATGCAATGGTTTTTCCATCGAACCGAAGATCGACGTCATTAACTTAATTTATTTCTTGCAACTTGGCCTTAAAGAGTTGAAGAGGCTGTTTGAACTAAAAGTTAAAAGTTCAGGGATTAAAAACAAATTGTCCAGACTGTATTGCGATGCAATAACTATCTATATAAGCAACCTTAAAAAAAAACTTTCTATATAAGCCCCTTTCCTTTCCCCATTTGCACCTGAATAAAAAAAAGTTTTTCTATTCGATTGTGTAATGTATTTTTGCTTCGATACACTCATATTCGTATTGCATATCTCCTGTAAATCCTAAAAACATTTTAACTCTAAACATTATATATACAGACTACAGCGTAAGTGCTATCTAATTTTGTATTTCAAACCAGATTGCGGCGCACCCTCCTTGTACGTACAACCCCCCTTGTACGTACAACATCATTTCTTTTTGGAAAGAACATCTAAAGACGAGAATAATGTTCTACTGGCATACATACTGTGTTACAATCTTTAATTTTTGTCATATAATCTTATTTTGCTATCTAGACATACCTAATTAGAATTGCATCACATAATGACATTGCTTTACTGTCATACAGGACATACTTGTAAGATTGAAGTATGGAGGCTAAAAGGCATGTTCTCTCTCTCTCTGACAAAAACGACATTATCAGCAGCATGCCAGATCCTATTTGGCTAGCAATTTAAGGTATGTACTTCATTAATTCTGGTAATTGTAATTTTGATACAAGGTTTAAAAAAATTGAAGTCATGGTCCTTGATGAAAATCCGAAGTCTGAAAATTTTGATATCACGGCTTGTTTCCTTTGGTGTTCCCCAATATTGGATAAGTTGTTCCAGAGAGATTGAGGTGTATTGAAGATAGCCAAGAAGATCCGATCCAACAAGGGGATCACTGAGAATCTGCAATACAACCCTGTAATTTAGGAATATAGAACTGTAAATTTATCTGATTAGATTAGAATGAAATTAGTAACTCAAACAGCTATATTGTAATTAGGAAGGTACAACCGCATCCGCATCATGGCCTCAAGAATCGCGTCTGCCTCGTACATAGGGATTTTATTTACCATATAATCTCCTAAATTGAAATGAAATTTTCTAGATTAAGAAACAATAGTAGATTAATAGCAGATTAATTAATCTCCTTATTGTTTTCATGAAGCAGTCAGTCCTTTCTAATTAACCTATCTACTAGGATCAGTCGATGCAAATCATCTAATGCGACCGTAGTCGACAACAATGAGGATTACATCAGCCTTTTTCCCAATGCACTACTCCTTGCTATTATTTCCCTCCTACCAGAAAAAGATGCCGGAGGACCACCATCCTCTCCAAAAGGTGGCACCCATTTTGGGCATCAGCACCTCTTAACCTTGTCGACACCGAGTTATGTGACTCAAGGACCATGTGTCGATTCTTCAATACATTTCTGTGCACTCACAACCGCATGTGGGCAGTGACCAAGATTCTCTGAGTCCCATCATGGCCCGTGAATCGCTTCTGCCTTGTACATGGGATCTTAACTTTGTAGATCCCTTTGTGGATAATTGGCTTTATACCGTCACTAAAAGAGGAGTTAAAGAACTGGAATTAAATATATGTTATAATACCCATCTGATACCCACCTATATTCTGCAGTGAAGTGGCCTCTTTGCCATTGTAATCAAACTGTGGTTTGCTTGGGTTTACCGATACTTTATGTTGTTAGATACTGTTGAACTAATATTTTGGTGCTATTTTGAGTAATAGGTTAGTGGTTATCTGGTTTTACCAATTTCACTAGATTTCTTTTCCATTTTTTCTTACGTGACGGCACCAGAAGACTTATTAATTCACAAATGCTTCACCTAAAACTATTCAGCAGCAATTGTTTTTTTTCCTTAGTGGGATATTATGGGTCAGTTTCTGGTTGAGGAGCCTCATTCTATTAAGAAAAAATAGATATAAGTCGGGCCACAGTAGGTATGCTGAAGGTCCACGGGTAACTGGATTGAAACAAAAAAAATGTTTAACAGGATCAAATGCATATTAGCTGTTATGTGTGCTACATCTGGGTGTATTTTGCATAACTTTACCCCTACAGTACGTGGACCTTAAGTTGTTCAGGTCCGGTCAAAAATTGGCTGTCTCAAATATAAGTCAATTGTACTGTAAACAATACACAGTGGCTTTATGTTCACAATTAAGCCAACATTACTGACAAACAACAAATTCAAACTGCATTGAAAAATATGATTCATTCCAAATAGGACAAGCAACTGAATTGATTTGGAGTCATTTTAGCATGTCAGTATTAAGTGCTCACTTGAATGGAAAAGTAATGGAAAAAAAAGGGAAGGAATAAAATAAAAACCTAAATAACAAGAAAATCAAATTGAGATACTCTTAAACCATTCCTTAGCTGAAATTTTCCCAGAAACAGCATCAGTGTAGGCTCGGTGCAACCCCGGAATGGCGTGTTCATATGAAAGAACAATTTTTTTGAGAAACTGCTTCTCACTTTGTTTTGCAAAAGAAAGAAAACCTCTTTTTGGCACTGGGAATCCTTTCGACTCCACAAGCTTCATAACAAGGCTGCGGGGGATCAGCCGCTTCTCCAAGCTCGACGTGAGCAGGTATGGATTTCTGACCAATTGCAACTTATCACAACCCGCATCCTTTATCAGAAACTGTATTTTAGAACACACATTCTCCTCTTTAAATTTCAAAACCATAGGGTTTGCACTGACAAGAGTGGTTACCTCCTCTTGTGAGAGCCCAAGGCTTTTCAAGTTATTTAGCCTTGCATCTATGATATGCTGGTTCAGACAGCTTACAACAATTAATGCATACACAAACATTGGTGATGAACGAGCAATGCCTAACTCCTCAGCTCTCTTAGCTTTCATCTTCAAACCTTCAGTCCTCGAGTTGATAAATCTAGGTTGACACTTAATCACCTGGACAATTTGACAAAGAGATAAGCCACATTGCTCTTCAAGGAAGGACAAATTGGGCACAATGACCTTTTCCAAGCTAGTATCGAGGAGAGCTGCACGCCTTTTGAGGACCAGAGACAGATTCTCTACCGAGCCAAGGACCCGCATCCAGAAGTCGATTTTTGGCACAAAATTATGAGAAAACACCCTAGGGCTGCGGGAAACGATACATGCGATGTCTTCGATGGAGATGCCGACCTCCTGTAGCTTCGCCACATTTGGTCTCCAGATGTTCTCCACACTAGAGCAAAGGATGCGAGCGTCCCGCGACACGGAAGTTCTGATGTCAGATTCACTGATGCCCGTTTGTCGCATGAACTGGAGCACTGCATTGGGCCTATCAGGGGATTTGAGGTGCTGAATCTTCTTGGAAGCCCGGATTGCCTTGTCTGAAGGGAGCCCGCACGATTGGATGAGGTATTCAATGGAAAAATGAGGGTTAGGGGTTGGCGCTTGAGTGGTAGTGGTGGAGAGGAGGCGATGGATGGAGGAGGGGAATGGTGTATTGAATTGATTGAGGTGGCGGAGCCTCCTTAGAAATATACTCATGCTCTGGTTGGTTGTTGTTAGAGAAGGGTTTTGACTGAATTTAACTTTAGTCGGCTGCGGAGCTCAGTAAAACCTACTAAATTTTGGGAAGAGTTATGGTATGGTAAGGCCGATTCGGATATTCGGATCCAGTGAAGTAACTCAATTTTTTTGTTTTAAATCGGGACCGTCCGATTCGAATCGAGATCATCTATCTCCGATTCGAATCGAGATCATCTATCTCGAAGTGAGCGCACATATTCCGACGACAGATTCGAATCCCGAAACAATCTCGAGCGACAAAATTAAATCGGACGGTCCCGATTGAAAACCCAAAAGTTGGATTACTTTAGGGGATCCGGACCCATGGTAAGGCTAAGGGTGTGAATAATTCCTTATTAACCGTTTACCTTACCCGTATCGTATTCGTTAAAATAGGTATTGATAAAGGATTTTTTTTCGTTAGCTATTAAGTATGGGTATGGGTATGGGTATGGGTAAAAGCTATTTTGTACCCGTTACCCTATAGGATAATTATATAAAATAATATTATATGATAGTGTTTGAGCAATAATTAGTGATGGTAAAATTTACTTTTGTGATATTTCATATAATAATATTTTTGTAATAATTAGTGATGTATATTTGTTATTTAGTGTATGTTTTTTGCTATAGAAAAATATTAAACATATTACTTTTATTTGCATGTTTGTTATTTTAGTTAAATAATTGATTTTATCCGAATAGATATTTGTGTTTTCAAATTCTCTTCTTTTATAAAAAAACAATTTAGATGAAATTGATTGTATAATTTTTTTTATTAGTAATGTGATTACATATGTGTGAAAATATGAGTTTTGATGTTCTATATAAAAAACATAATAAAATTAATTATTATACTACTATTATTCGTTATCCGCTACCGTTTCGTTACCCGATAATTTTAACGGGTATGGGTAGGGTAGGGTAAGGTCAATTCTTAATGGATAAGGGTAGGGTATGGATAAGGTCAATTTTTAGTAGGTATGGGTATGAAAATGCTTCCACCCTACTCGTATCGTACCCATTGACACCTCTATATGGTATCATGCTATGCATAGATATGTTTGGATTGGTCTGTACTATAAATAAACATTTTAGTTTTTAATATTTAAATTGTTAATTTGAACCGTTGAACATAATTTTTATATAAACTGTACTTACATATTAAATTTTAAATTTTTTAATAGATAGAAAATCTCTATTTTTGAATGGTTTATAATTTTTAGAGCAAGTGATTTTCTGTGTATCTAAAAAATTTGTAAAAAAATGTAAAATTGGAGCAGTCCAACCGGAACTGTGTAATAAGATTTGTATGTACTTTATCGGCATAAATTTTATAATTATTTGCATAAATAGTAATATGAATCGGACGTTCCAATGAAATATTGACCAAATTTTGGTCAATGCTCGTCAGATTGCTCCTGATACTAAAAACAAGATAGACCTGCCTTAATTTTTATTTTTTCAATATGAAATATTTGGAGTTACAGATACACTGGATGTTTGTAGGTTGTTGTAACTTAAAATTGCAATAAATTCGGACTTGCAATCTTTCTTTGAAACAAATTATATGAAATATTTGGAGAACAAATATTCGAAGAAGAACGAGACTTACATTTTATACAAATTTAGATATTCATACAACTTCATTTCTTAGGTTTTTTGTTTCTATTAAGATTTTCAAATTAGTGGGCTGTAGACTTGTTAGTGTCATTGTCATACATTGCCAAGACCTGTGCCACATTTAATTTTTAGACGTGAAACCCATTTCTTAAAGCACATTATAACGTTTCACAAACTCCCATACCTTCAAATAAACCAAGTGAAAAGAGATTTTAACAATAAATAAATTTCCTAATATTATATTTGCTAAAATGCAGCTGAGCAAACAAGCATACAAACAATCCCCTAGTAAATTCTATTTGGCAGAGAAATCAATTTATATTTGTTGGAGCTTACATAATAGTTAACAAAGGACATTATTGTAAATTTCAGTGAACATAAATTGCTAATGTAGAAAGAAACCATGCTAAATATCAAAGGAGACAAATTTAAGATGCTCATTTATCCCTTTCATCTTTAGAGACTCATGTACCAGTACATAAGACCTCACCAGTGACGATTGTTAAGGGCCATCAATGACGGTTGAGAGTTCGTCAATGATAATCTGATTGTTTGAGTAAAAATTATTATGACAAAAAATATTGCAAAATTAATAATGGAAACAGCAGGACTAATCATATTAGAGATTACACTCAAAGGTCTCCCCACTCTCCAGTCCAATAGATAGAGGGAGAGAGAGCTATGCACCCAATTGATCATCTCTTTTCTCAAATTGTGTCCCTCCAATTAAATGCAGTGCCAAACAGCAAAAACTAGCCCTCTGTAAACCCAATTTCCCAATTTGCCCTTTCGAAACCTCCATTCTACAAACTCTCAATGGAACAGGCATCAGAAGTATAAAAATCCCTACAAGAAATATTCAGCCAATGCCAAATTGTAGCCGACTTTTGACAACTTTACCCCTAAAATAAATGTGAATCAGATTTGTCATTGTTACAGTAGAAACAGGCGCCATTACCTTGCCTGCCCATTTTGCTCACAATGTTTCTAACAAAGAATCTGTTCTTCAGGTTAGCCACATTAAAATTCTAACTTTTGGTGGTACCTTTCTAGTCATTTGTTAACAATTATAATTATTCACATTAAAATTCTAACTTTTGGTGGTACCTTTCTAGTCATTTGTTAACAATTATAATGAATAATTACATCTTTCTTAAGTGACGGCACCAGAAGAATTATTAATTCAAGCGTGCTTCACTTAAAACTATGAAGCAGCAATTGTTATTTCATTAGTGGGATGTTATGGGTCAGGTTCTGGTTGAGGATCCTCATTTTATTAACATAAATACAAGTCAGGCCAGGTTCACCCTTACAGTAGGTATGCTGAAGGTCCACCACTAACCTAGTTTGAAACAAAAAAAAAATGTTTAACAGGATCAAATACATATTAGATGTTATGTGTGCTACATCTGGGTGTATTTTGCATAAATTAACCCCTACAGTACGTGGACTTTAAATTGTTCAGGTTCGGCAAAAAATTGGCCATCTCAAATACTTAAATCGATTGTACTGTAAGCAATACAAGGCGGCTTCATTTTCACAATTATGCTGCATTACTGAGAAACAGCATATTCAAAATAGCATTTAAAAAATAAGATTCATTCCAATTAGGACAAGCAACTGAATTGACTTGTAGTCATTTAAGCATGTCAGTATCTAAGTGCTCACTTGAATGGAAAAAAAAAAGGGAAGGAATAAAATAAAAACCTAAATAACAAACAAATCAATTTGAGATATTCTTAAACCATTCCTCAGCCAATGCCAACTTGTTGCCGACTTTTGACAACATTAAAATATATGGGAAACAGATTTGTCATTGTTACAGAAGAAACAAGCGCCATTGTCTTGCGGGATCAATGTGCTCAGATTGTTTCAAACTAAGAATTTGTTCTTCAAGTTAGCCACATAAAAATTCTGATTTTTGGTGGCACCTTTCTACTTTCTAGTCATTTGTTAACTATTATAATCAATAACTACATCTTTATGAAGTGATGGTACTAGAAGACTTACTAAATCCAGCACTAGTATTAATTCAAGCAAGCTTCACTTAAAAACTTTTCATCAGCAATTGTTTTTTCATTAGTGGGATGCTTCATTTTATTAAAAATAAATACATGTCAGGCCAGGTTCACCCCTACAGTAGGTATGCTTAAGGTCCACGTTTAATGGTTGAAACAAAACAAAATGTTTTACTGGATTAAATGCATATTAGATGTTATGTATGTAACATCTGGATGTATTTTGGGTAAATTTACCAACTTCATTTTCATTTTTTTTTTTTCATTTTTTTCATTTGCTCGAGGTGACCAAGAATTGAAATTAGAGGTTCATTTTTTCATGAAACTGCACTTGATTGGCACCATGGTGCTTGGTTCAGTACAGGAAAAAAGACAAAAACAGGCTAATCAAAGTCAATTTTTTTTTGGAAAGTGATCCTTAATACCCTTATAAAAGCCACACCTAATTGTACCAGGCTACCAGCCAAAACATGGTTACTGAAATCTTCAATATAAATTTAATAGAAACAATTGTGATGAAACATACATCTCCATCTTTGTGATAACACCACAAGTTCTAGCAGTAAAAACAATTATGTAATCAGCATTTTAACAATAGCAGGTTCTTAATATGTCGGATTGAATCGGGTTCAGAAGGGTAGGTGTCCTACATTTTTCTGAAAGATAAATATGGGTCCACTACATTGTAAGGAAGGCATGCTCAACATGATGAATGTTATGGTTATGTATACAATTTAGAAGTATTATCTCCCTAAGATATTCCAAATGGGTCATTAGGAAGCTTAACCTTTTATTTCAGTTAAACATATATATCAGTGAAGGGGCATACCATTTAGTTACTGACACAACAAGACAGTGTATTAAGGCATTAGGGGCTCATTGAAATCAGGTCAAAAATTGGCTGTGTCAAATACTCGATCAATTGTACTGCAAACAATACGCAGTGGCTTTATGGTCACAATTGAACCAACATTGCTGACAAACGACAAAGTCAAAATTGCTTTTTAAAATAGATTCATTCCAACGAGGACATGCGAGTTACAGCAACTGAATTAACTTGTAGTAACCCATATATCACAAATAAGTGCTCACTTGAATGGAAAATAATGAAAAAAGAGAGTAAAAGGTAAGGAATAAAATATAAACCTAAATAACAAGCAAATCAATTTGAGATATTCTTAAACCATTTCTTAGCTGAAGTTTTACCAGAAACAGCGTCAGTGTAGGCTCGGTGCAGCCCCGGAATGGCATGTTCATATAAAAGAACAATCTTCTTGAGAAACAGCTTCTCACTTTGGCTAGCAAAAGAAAGAAAACCTCTTTTTCGCACTGGCAATCCTTTCGACTCCACAAGCTTCAGGACAAGGCTGCGGGGGATCAGCCGCTTCTCCAAGCTCGACGTGAGCACGCGTGGATTTCTGACCAATTGCAACTTATCACAACCCGCATCCTTTATCAGAAACTGTATTTTAGAACACACATTCTCCTCTTTAAATTTCAAAACCATAGGGTTTGCACTGACAAGAGTGGTTACCTCCTCTTGTGAGAGCCCAAGGCTTTTCAAGTTATTTAGCCTTGCATCTATGATATGCTGGTTCAGACAGCTTACAACAATTAATGCATACACAAACATTGGTGATGAACGAGCAATGCCTAACTCCTCAGCTCTCTTAGCATTCATCTTCAAAGTTTCAGTCCTCGAGTTGATAATTCTAGGTTGCAACTTAATCAGCTGGACAATTTGACAAAGAGATAACCCACATTGCTCCTCAAGGAAGGACAAGTTGGGCACAATGACCTTTTCCAAGCTGCTGTGGAGGACAGCTGGGCACCTTTTGAGGACCAGAGACAGATTCTCTACCGAGCCAAGAACCCGCATCCAGAAGTCAACTTTTGGCACAAAATTGAACTTAAACACACCAGGGCTGCGGGAAATGATACATGAGATGTCTTCGATGGAGATGCCGACCTCCTGTAGCTTCGCCACATTTGGTCTCCAGTTATTCTCCACACTAGAGCAAAGGATGAGAGGGTCCCGCGACACGGAAGTTCTGATGTCAGATTCACTGATGCCCGTTTGTCGCATGAACTGGAGCACTGCATTGGGCTTATCAGGGGTATGGAGGTGCTGGATCTTTTTGGACGCCCGGATCGCCTCGTCTGAAGGGAGCCCACACGATTGGATGAGGTATTCAATGGAGAAGTGAGGGTTTAGGAGTGGGGCTGGGGTGGAAGTGGTGGAGAGGACGCGATGGATGGAGGAAGGGAATGGTGTATTGAATTGATTGAGGTGGCGGAGCCTCCTTAGAAATAGACTCAGACTCATACTCTCACTCTGATTATGCTGGTTAGTTAGTTGGTAGAGAAGTAAGGATTTTGACCGAATTTGACCTTAGTCGGCTGCGGATCTGAGTAAATTGTCGAAATTAGAGATAGAGATTTTGGTCCATTTGTAGAGTGGAGAGGAGGTTGTAGATGGAGGAGGCGCAGGCAGTGCCCCGAAGGAAAAATGGCGCAGGGCTAGGTTGGCTGGAGAAAGAGGGATTGGGAGCGTAAAAGATTCCTCACTTTACGGGTTTGAGATTAACTCCCATCCACTCCCATCCACTTTCACTTTCAAGATTCGGACTAGCACAGAGGCAGTATTATTGGGCTTTGAGATTCCTTCCAAGTTTAAAAGAACGGTTCAGATTCACTAAATCTAAAAGATTCTCTATTACGGTACCGGGGAGTAGGGCTGGCAAAAAAGCTCGTGGTTCGTAGCCCGCTTGGTATCAGGCCATGACTCGATCGGTAAGAACTCGTTCGTTAGTGGACCGAGCTGAAATTAGCTCGCTCACGAGTCACCACATACTCGATCAAGAATTAATGAGTTTGAGTTTGGTCTAACCGGTATTTGTGTGCACTTCGTTAATACGAATTTTGAAGTTATTTGTAAAAACTTTAGTGCGAATTGAACGTTTTAATTAGATATCATACACAATTTAGTCTGAAGTTTATTGAGTTAATTCCAATTTTAAAAAAATTCTTAATTTTTTTTTTTCAATATGAAATATTTGGAGAAGAACGAGACTTATAGTTTTGGAGAAATATAAATATCCACACTTCCTTTTTTTATTAAATTTTCAATTTAGTGGGCCACATGCACCTCCATTTCACGGAAAATTGAATGGAGAGAATTTTAAGATGCTGAAAATAAAGAATAAAAAATGATTTGTCGGCTACATGCATAATTAATCTCTCAGTTGAAAAATATCTTCTTTTTCATTTCGTCATAAATCGATAATTGCTCTTTACATCTAGGCTCACAATTTAATTTCTAAATTTCACAATTAGAGTATCAATTTTTTGTTATGTTAAAACTTAGTTAAAATTAATTTCTTGTTTCATTCGAATGATCGTTTATTTTTGTCAATTTTGTTTTGCTTATGCCTGATGAAAATATGAAAATTCCATGCCAGCTTGTCGGGTTGAACAATGTTGACATTAATCATTTACAAGGATCACTAAGTAATTAATGGCAAGATAAGAGTATAATTATTATTTTTTTGTTATTAATATTAATATGTATTTTTAATTGATTAAATTAAAAAAATGAAAATATTAATAAAATAAGGGAATTTAGAAGAAAATAACTAATTAGAAAATTATGATTAATAAATATTTAAATCATCAAGTATTGACAGATATATACATAAATTTCTCTTTATTTTATTATGAAGTTCACAATCACAGCACTACCTCTTTTCAACTTTTAAACTCTAATTCAATTGTTCTGTAAATTTGAACTTAGATCTTCACTGTAGGACATAATACCATTGCCATCAAACCGTACTACTGTAGACTGGGTGGAATAAAACATTTTTCATTTACATTTCGAATTAATATTACAAAATTGGTCGGCTTGTTGAGAACCACCTCTTGTAGATGCAAGTCCATGAAGATCTCGCACCCCATCTGCGCTGGTGTATTGGGATCGGAGAACAATGCCCCGCCTACTCACAGCCCTGGTTTACGACTTGGCGCACTCTTAGTCCCGGTCAGAAATTCTTGGACATGGCTTATCTGGTGCGTTTTGGGGGGTACTTTAATGCTACCAACATTATGCATGAACACTCTGCCCTGTACCTGCAACCAGATATATCAGATCGGATTATGTTTACCCTTGTCAAATTGGGGGAGTTCACTGTTAAGCGGGCATACCAAATTGCACGCACCACACGCCGGTCTGACCAAGCAGTCAGTTCTGACAGCCGCCAGGCATTATGGCAACAAATTTGGAATGGTCAGGGCACTACATGAGGCGCTCCCGGTTGGCGCTGTCCTTGGTCATTGGATTCCGGGGGTCAGTTAGCTTAATAAATGTTGCAATGAAGTTGCTCATACTGTACCTCATGCTCTATTTCATTGCCAGCAAACCAGTTCACTAGTACAAAAAAGCCCTTCACTGACCCTCAATCACCGACGGTTCTGTTATCTAAACAGTCGGTGTTGAGCAGCTTACCAACACTGACGTTTTATTAGCGGAAGCATCAGTGTTGCTCATATCCTTCACTGACGGTTCAATTAAATAACAGTCAGTGTAGAGTTACTACACTGACGGTTCTACAAAACCGTCAGTGAAGAGAACCTACACTGATGGTTTTATTCGAACCGTCAGTGTAGCATATCTACACTGACGGTTTTCAAAACCGTCAGTGTTGAGTAACTACACTGACGGTTCTGAAAACCGTCAGTGTTGGGTACCTACACTGACAGTTTCAGAAAACCGTCAGTGAAGAGTACCTATATTGACGGTTTTGAGAAACCGTCAGTGTAGATACCCAACTCTGACGGTTTTCTGAACCGTCAGTGTAGGTACCCTACACTGACGGGTTTTTAAAAGCGTCAGTGTAGGTGCTCTTGACTGACTGTTTTTTCAATTGAACCGTCAGTGTAGGTACCCAACTCCAGCTATTAATCTGTTTGTTTCTTTTGCGTTTTTCGCATTTCAGCAACCAAATTGTAATGAAAATTTTATTAGTGATATTTATGCAATATTTAATTTTATAGCATGTTTGTTGCTTAATTAAATGATTTTAACACATTAAATTATATATATAGCATTACATGCATGTTGTTTATATGACTCATATCTTCTATATATGTAACTTGAAACATAAACTCTTGTTTCATGAGTTAATGAAGACACACGGGAATAAAAATTTATAACTATTTGAGAATAAAATTGCATGCTTGTTTATTAGAATGATGAACATATTATATTTAATAAGTATGATTAGTAATTTACGTGATTAGTGAAATTTAGACAATTAACATCAAATTTTGTCTTTAATTTTAGAAAATATTTTGTAATGAAAATTTTCTTAGTAATATTTATGTAATAATAATGTTATAACATGCTGATTGCTTAATTAAGTGATGTTGACAAATTAAATTATATAGCATTACATGCATATTGCATATATGACTCACATCTTCTATGCATGAACAAGAAACATAAACTCTTGTTTCGTGAGTTAATGAAGACGCACGAGAATATGTCGTCCGTGGATCGATCGGAACCGTTTAAATTAAAGAGCACTGCATTTATTGTCTTGCATCCAAGTTTGATCAAAATTTGTTTTTAATTACCCATCCATCTAGTTAACTGAAAATTGAAGCATCGTATGGCCATAAACACTTCGTGTTGGATCGAAGCTCATACATAATAAAACCTTCGTACTTTTATGTTGGTTACATTTAGTGTTCTCCCTTGATCAATTTAAAAAAGATCTGGAATGATTTCACTGAAGATCGACTGTTGATTTCCCGCGTGAAAATGAACGAGCCGATTTCAAACTTCCTTTTATGTTGATTTTTATTGTCAATTTTTTTGTAATTTTTGATTTACTGGTTGTTTTACTAAGGAACCGCCAGTGTTGATACATGCACTGACGGTTTTTTGTTTAGAACCGTCAGTGTTCATATCTTCACTGACGGTTTTTTGTATTTGGTTCATCTCCTCTGGGAATGCGTACTCACCTGTTCATTGGCATGCCATTACCTGATATCCTTCACCAAACAAATGAGGCAAGGAATTGTATCTGCACTTCCAATGCATAGAAATTCAAACAAATAATTTAATGCCTCACCTCCTTTCTGGTTTTACCAACTTCATTAGATTTTTTTTTCCATTTTTTCTTGTCTTCCTTATGTTTGTACTTTGTAGTCTATGGAGGATAGTGATCAGAGGACCAATTTGTCCTGGTCTCATATTGCATGGCACTGTGGTGGTCAGTCACACATCCTCATCTTTATTTTTAAAGTTCAAATAGTCGATTTGAATCGCTCAACATGAGTTCATATTAAAATGTGTTTGGAGATCCTATTTTATATTTTTTGGAGTTTTTTTTACTATTTTTTAGATAAGTACAAAATCATTGTTTTTCAGAAGATTATGGACCAACCAAAAACAGTAATTTTGTACATATCTAAACAAATAGCAAAATCACCTAAAAAAAATTAGTAAAAGATTTCAAAAAATATAAAATTTGGTCAACAATCACATTTTAATATAGAGATCATGTTGAGTGGTTCGGATCACCTATTTGAACTTTGAAAACAAAGATAAGAATGTGGAGCATGATTGACTCACAAAAATAATGTGGCATATGAGCCCTCCTTGTTAAAAATAATGTTACTATAATAATTGTTAATATTTTATAAAGAGTTTTATTGACATATTTTGAAACTTTTATTTTCCATTATCTATAAATATTATTGATATATAATTTTCAATTGTGTTATTCGGTTTTGTCGAATTAAAAATTAGTGGTTAGAATTTTTTTATAAAGGAGTCCACTTTATCATTAATAGTTCACTAGTGATTTATGGTTCATTAATTGTTGATTGTTTCATTGTGCTTTAATAATGATTTATGGCTCATTGTGGTTTGATCCAAGTGGATTAGGTGTGAAGGCTAAAATGGTCATGAAAAACTATGGTATAGTCTTTATAGTTTTTCAAAGACTGTTGATTTGTTTAATTTTGAGTTGTTTAGTGCATATATATTTTGCAGAATTATAATTTGATGCTACAACGTAGAGAAAATCAAGCAAAAGCATGAAAAGGTGCAGTTTTAAATAAAAAAAATCCAATCTGACTAGACTAATTTTGTTGGTTTGATCTGACTTTAACAAATATGCATATTCTCAATAACTGTAAATACCATAAAATTTGATATAATTTTCACTTTAGAAAACTAAATTATAACATCTAATAGGAGAGGAGCAACTCCACGAAATTTTTATTCCTCTTTTTCAACGTTGGATCTCTCTTTCTCTCCCTCATAGTCACATAGTACATTTGTTTAATAAAAAAATTTATTTGATTCTTTGAATTAAATCATAATTTGACAAGAACACTTTCAGACTCTTCTTATCCTTTGATTTTTGAGATTTTCTAAGTCATAATCTACCATAAATGCAAATACAATTCTGCAGTATTATGGTTTTTTTTTATAGTTTGAAAGGCGGTTCAAAACTCGAAAAATATAATTCTTTGTGGATATTAAATAATTGAGAGACTTGAGCTCCAACTTTTACTCAAGAAATAACTATACTTCGGAGTCTGAAAGTGAAATAACCGAATTGACCGAACTTTTATATATTATGAATTTGGTCTGGACCGCTCCGGTTTATTTTTTAATCAATTTCTTTAAATACTTCGGTTTATTTCTTAATACCCGGTTTATTTCTTAATATACTTCGGTTTATTATAAATCAATTATTTTAAATAAAAAAATTAATATATTTTGGTTTGAACCGAACAAACCGAAATAAAATTTTGGTTCGGTTTGGTTCGGTTCGGTTGCAATGCTAAATCGGTTCGGTTCGGTTCGGTTCTATTTTAAAAACTGAATTATAACTTTGGTTTGCCTAATTCGGTTCGGTTGAAACCGAACCAAATTGATGAACACCCCTAGACTTGGGCACTTGCCTGCCTATGGCTCAAAAAAAAAAAATTCAAGAATATACTTCTATTTTGTTTGCCTTTTTATAAAAAATATATATAAAAATAGAAGTACATTTTAAAGAATTATAAAAAATATTCAAACGAAATGTTAGGATTCAAGAATGCACCATTAAAACTCCATCTTAAATATATTTCGATTATTTGATGAAAGACTAGACTAAATTAATCTAAATTTAATAGACACCATATTTAAATAATTGAGAATATGTATATAATTTTAATTTGTAGTTCTGAACTAAATTATATATTTTTTAGAGTATGTAGAGTTGAATACATCATAAAAAAACAGAATTATTTTGTACAACGCGAACCACATTAAATTCAGTTGACTAAACAGATATACACTTGCATGAAGCCAGAAAATATTGCTCTGCTGTGACGATTCAGCATTCCTTTCTTAAATCAAGTCGAGAAAATTCTTAAAAAATTAAAGAATAAAATCACCACGTCACTTGAAACCTGGATAACTTGCATATCAGAATTCTACAATCTGAATATCATTTTCCCTATCATTAAATACATTGCATTCATTTTGTACAACACCACTTCAATTAATACTGCACAAAAAAGCTGGCGAAAAATTAGTTATCCGGAATATTCCTGGACATGTCTTAATTCGTTGTCAAAAAGCTGGTAAAATATTATTTATTCGCAAAATAACGGGATATGTCTAAATTATTGTCAAACTGATAATTGATAAATCACAGAGTTCCATGCAAGTTTAGCAGCAACACTACTGACCAGTGTTCTAAATAGCTAGCTATACGCTATAGTTTTTTTGGACCATAAAAGCTAAGCTATGAGATAAAAGTGCGCTAATTCAGCTACAATCGCTATATATAGCTGTAATAGCTGACTGCTATTACCGCTATGCGCTACGCGCTATTGCTACCGCTATGCTACATGAGTTTTTTTTTGCGATTTACATGGGCTTTTATTCTTATTTATGATGCTACATGGTCTGCTATGATAAATATTCTAAACCAAACTATGTGCTTATGTTCCTATTTGTGATTTAGTCTTTCATTCTATATCAGAAAATATTCAAATATTAATTCTTTCTTTTGCTTGCTCTTTGTCTAGTATTCACTTGTAAAATTATTACCGTTCGTTTCAATTGAAAGCTAATTTTGATTATTATAATATATAAAATATTCAAATAAGTATACTTACTTCATTTCACTTGTAAATTAATTGCTCTTTGTTTATTATAATCTGTAATACTATCAAGTATGAACTATTAAATAATGTTACCTTGTAGATTCTTTTTTCTTCTTATTTGCATGATTGAAAAAAGTATAGACTTAAAGTAGTTATCATTTTATTGTTACCCCAATTCTCTAATATTAATCAATTTGATAATTAGTTGAAATGTAAAATATAAATTTTGAAAGAAAAAAACGCTATGTATGATAGCTTCCGCTATAGCTACGCTATTCGCAATAGCTTTTTTATTTGTTTCCCCGCTATGCCGCTATAATCGCTATTTAAAACCTTGCTACCGACATTACCAAAAACAAGTTACTCCAAAGACAAATTTACTTGACCAAAAGAAAACGTTTCTTACAGACAGCTACTTAAAATTAGGAAAAACAATGCTCAAAACATTAAACTGATCCAGCTAACATGTAAAAAACCAAGTACTGTGTATGTGTATAATGTGCCGTTTATAATTTATTTATGAGCTACTATCCACAATGCGAACAGGAATAACAGGAATGGAATCCCACCACTCGTGCAAGCGCCTTGCGCCCTGTGGATTAGAAGACATCGACTTGCCTATACTTGTATTTGCCACAAAAAGAGATGTTATTGCTCCGATCAAGATGTATTTGAACGGTACAATCGCCAGTACCAATGCAACCCCTGTCATCACCCATATCACCTTATCTGTGTGCTGCAACATAAAGGAAAATAAAAATACATAAATAACTAAATATAACAAAATAAAGACAATGCCATCTAGTTACTGATTTGCTTTCTATGGCTTTATCATCTGAGTAAATGTGGAATTAACCAACCTTTGTGGACCTTGAAGTGAAAAGGGACCATATTTTCAGAATTGTGATGTTCACCGCTGTGACAATTTTGTGCAATTCTTTCAGGGTCTGTTGTGCTTCTACTACACTCTCCATTGTTGATTTATCCGATGAAGTATCAATTACAACTTCTGAATCTCTCTCACCAATATGCTTCTTTTTAGACAGAATACTTGCTCCAGCTATACCCGCCAATAATGCAGACAGTGCATAACCAACCCCTTCTCTGTTTCAATAACCCCAACAAAAAGTGTTACTTTGAAATTGAAAAATGAATCCAGGAAATGCCAGAAATGAAGTCAACATATATAATATATATAGGTTTAACGAGGTACATGTATATGGTCACTAGGGTTATGACGAGGAGAAAGCTGGTTCTTGCTGGTCTTTCCCATGAGACTAATCTCTGAAGCCATGATAGGATGATCCTGAACGGGCGAAGAAGATTCTACATATAAAATTTTAGCAAATAATTTAGTGTTTTACCTTTAACAATATGAATACTCCAACCACAATTAATAATTAGGTGCTTTTAGAATAAAAATTTGCTAGGACACTGGTTAGGAGAAAAACAATGAAAAACTAACAATTAACTTACACTCAATACTTAGAAAGAGTAAATAATTAATTAAATACTCTAGTTAGAGAGATAGTTTGATGCAAGTCCCTGATTTATAGCTGGAAGATTGCTCTGTACTAGATATATTTGATGTTGTACATTGTTTGGTTGATGTTATATGTCTGACAGCGACATATGTTAATCTTCTAAATTATTTCTAATGCCAAAGCGACCTCTGCCAATTTTTTTTTTTTGGTGAGAGAGAGGCTATAAAATTGATACTCACGACAAGAACGAGAAGGCTATCTGCGATTCCTTCATCTTTGACCTCATGCACTGCAGCTTTGGCAATGCCAACTTCTATTGCTTCATCTTTAATCTGACCAACTGTTGAGTCCAGTGACTCTGCTTGGTTTCTCTGCTCTTCCTCCAGTACTTGTACTTTCTCTTGAGAACTAGATTCAAAGGGATGCGAAACAAGATCTAATCTTTTCAACACATCAGTTGCACCATAAGGGGTAATCATAGAAGTCTGTCTTAAGCTGTTAGCTAGCTCTTCTAGTACATAATCCCCTTTTGGCACATCATCATACAGAGCAAATATAAGGAAACTATTCGGAGGCGGTGGCGACATTTTTAGCATCTCTCTTGCTGCATGAAGCCTTATAACTCCCAATATGGCTCGGGAGTGCATCTCTGACGACTGTACAGGAGATTCTGAGAAGTTGTACATTGAGATAAATTGGTGAAGTAGAATCACCTCCTTTATTAAGGCAAGCCATAGGTCACGCCTTGTCGAACCCGTCAACTCTGGAAACTCTATAATCAGAGGCTCTGATCTGCATTCCAGTAACATCACTCTTGTTTAAAAAAAAATGCTAGAATATGTCCACAATTGACATTCATATATAAAAATATTACATTTCAGAAGATTGGTACGAAATGGCTTTGTCAAACAAGGGAGCGCCCCAAGGCCCAGTTGAAGCTGCCTTCACCTGATGATCTACATCTGTTCTCCAAAGATTAATTTTCAAGGCTGATTCATATGACACGATCCCTGATGCTTCGAAATAGAGTGCCTTATTTGTTAATGTCAGCCTACCTGGACATGCACAAAAGCAACAGCTCGTATTAATTTTCATTTACCAATAGTCTAATCATAACAAATTCTGTTAAAAAATATATACACATTAAACAAGAATACGATAAAGAAGAGAACCTGGCCAGCTTGATGCACCAATATGTCGCACCACTTTCTGAGTCTGAGCACTTCCTTCAACATGCAAGATAAACTCATCATCTGCTAGTTCTATTTCTGTCGGTTTAGCTTGTTTCTGTAGATAGTCAATATACCTGATGCATTGAAAACAATGTCCTGACTCAAACAAGGTAAAATAAGACATTGCTTGAAGAATTTAGACTAGTCGAGGAAAGAAAAAAGATAACCAGGAAGAAAAGGGAACGAACTTGTCCATTTCTTTGATAAATCGGTCATAAGCTGGGTAATGGAGCCTGTTTGCAGTGGCAGCTGTCAAGGTTTCAAAAGTAAAACGTGCATTGACTATGTCTGATGCCAATGGAAAGAGGGATCCAAACCAAACATATGCATCCTCTCCAACACTTGCCTCTTCACTCACCTATTAAAAAAAAATTGTCAGGCTTATATACAATAAGAAAGCGTAATAATACACTATATATCTGGTCGGATGAGAAAAAATAGTTTTAACAATTATTAGTCACTTGAGTTGCTTACAAGGAGCGGCATGATGTCAGAGTAGAACAAGGAGACATCATCGTCATCACTGTCATCCTTCTGATTTTCATTTACTGGAACAACAGAATCAATTTTATCTTCGCTTTCCTTTGCAATGCACTCCTGTAATATGTAATACAATCCTCTGATTACAAAACATGTAGTTTTCACAAATATAAATTAGTAACAAAGTGCTATACTGCTATATGTGAGTCGCTCGACTCAGTAGCTTATCTGAAATGTTTGAATTTAGCCTGGAATTGAAATAAAAGTTCGTTAGAATTTCGATAAACTAAATATAGTAATTAATTATACATCTATGCCGCAAGAACTAAACATATCAATGTGAATTTCCCAGAATCACAACAGCAAGTCAGTAGTTGGGCCGACTATTTCTGAAACAGAAGTGATTTTTTATATATATTTTTCTTTGTATTTATGTTAACTAAGAATACTAGATATTATTAGCAATAACTAAGCTTTCGAAGCGGCTTCCATCTGTATCGAGGTAATTAATACTTAATAGGATCCTATACCAGGTCGGAACCCATGGGATCTCTATCCCTTCTCATCCATCTTACATTTCACAGAGTTTGAATGATCATTAAGTCAAAAAAAAAATTATCATTCAATTTTGGATATTACACGAAATATGAGGAAATTAGATCCCATACACAAGATCAAAAGGTTGTTTACCGTAGTGTGATGTTTATCAGGAAGAGGAGTGGGTTTCTCCCATGCAAGCATCATATCATAAGTAAACCGGCTGAACTCTCCATTGTTAATCTTTTCAGAGAGGTTACACGATAAGGGCTCAAGTGCTTTTAAGCTACAAAATTCAACTAGCCTTCTAGAGTAATTATCTACCCCAGGCTTCAGTCCAGACTCAAACTCCTTGACCAGAGATTCTGGTTTTGTGTTCAGTGCCCTTCAAAAGAACAACCTTTTCAATTAGTTATATTCGATATGAAATCTACTCCTAATTAATTTGAGCATAAGGCCTGTGTGATCAGAAGTTCAGAACCAGTTTCCTATTATGGGACTATGGATGGCCGCTTTGGCATTGTACAATTCACGAGCATGAATCCACGCAATAACAATGGTGAATCTAAGATCCAGAGTCTGTGCGTGCGGGCGTGCATGCATGCGTGTGTGTGTGTGTGTGAGAGAGAGAGAGAGAGGAGAGAGAAATACTGGGCACAGCGGTGAAGCAAAGAGTCGGCAATGGAGGAGAGAAACTTTTTTGGCCGCCTTTCGCCTTCGCCGATAGACGCCATTGTACGAAAAGAGTGCGGTGCTCTCCTCGTGCTTGAGGAAGTGAACAGTTTATTGCCAATACAAATAAAAAGAAAATATATATAGGCATGTGCTGCTTCTGAACTAGACACGTAGCCAATTTTATGCACGTGCCTTCCTCTGACTGATAGCCATCTGCACGTTGCTGCCTATTTTATTCAAATTGTTTAAATGCCGAATAAAATGAAGGGAAGTTAAAAATGGATAAACTCAAACCGCTTGGTTGACGCCTTGACGGCTCATTTTCTATTTGGGCGAAATCACAACTCAGAAGAAAGATTAAATTTGGTAAAGAAAAAGGAAAAGAAAGGAAAAACGAAGAATGATTTTTCGTGCATTAAAAATCAAGTCGTCGTAGCCCATCAATAAAGCTCGGAAGGAAGGAACCATAGTTAAGCCCAAATGTGAGAGACCCGCACTTGTTTGACAGGCCTGATTTCAGCATAGATCAGTATGAATCGGAAATGAAGTTGTTAATGCATAGTAGCTACCATAACTATAAAAAAATAACTAATAATCAATTAAAAATTAAAAACAAGTGGTTAAATATTAGCGACGTGATAACAGCTGGTGGCCTGGTACAGTGGTACGACGCATGCAAGTTTTTAAATCTACGCGGGTAAGTATGCTTTTATACTAAATATATAAAGTCTTTGTAAAGGACATATCAATTCTTTGTGAAGACTTAATAATGAAGCTAGTTGTGTCTTAATTTGAATTGGAATCTTTCATAAATACTCTGTATCAAAAGTAGTGTAAAATATTAAGGCTTTATACCTAACATATCAAGTCCTTATATCTATCATATAAAGTCTTCAAACATAATATATCAAGTCTTTTAAAGGTTTAAGTGCAAGTCTTTAAAAAATTCAAAATGCAGTTTTTATACTTATCATATCAAGTCTTTATCTAGCATATGATCGAAGTCTTTAAACACATGATATCAAGTTTTTATAAATAACATATTAAGAAGATAAAAAAACGATGCAGATATAACTCAAAAGTACTTCATCATTAATTTCATTTGAAAGAGAAAATCGAGTAAAAAACATTCGTAATTTTTTATTCGCAAGATTTTTCACATATCGTCGAAAAAAATCAAAATTGATCGGAAAAAAAATGGATGAAATGAATCTTTTTTTTCTCTAATCAAAATTAGTCTACTTTTTATGTATTATTTTGATATTGACAAAGCAATATTGAATGCAAACACATAACTAGTTATTGACAAATAAGTTTCCTTAAGGGCATGTTTGTTTGTCACAGGATTACACGGGATGGGATTTGATGGGGATGGGAACTCACTTTTGAAAAAGCGGGAACCCATGGGTACGGGTACAAATAGGATTAATTATAGGAAAGTTGAAATGGGTGTCGGTTGTACGGTGGGATTAGTTGTGGGAAATTATATTTTTCTTTCTAAAATACTTGATATCAATACAATTATTCTTATTAATAATTATTAGTATAATAAAATAATATGAATAACATAACAACACTTGTTAGTTATTGTTTTATAACGATGCTTTTGCTCGTAAACTTGTTATCCAATCACCGAAAAATAAATTTAAATTTAAATTAGCAAATTGATAATTAATCATTTTTAGTTTGCTTGAAATAAAATAAAAAAATGTATATTTTTAATTTTGCTTCAATACTATTTTAGAAGGTTGGTTTTTACTATTTTAAAAAATGAATTTCAATTTAAATAAGAAAAAAATTGTGCACTAATATGCTATAAAAAAATTAGTTGTAATTTGTAAAAGAAGTATTAGAACTAGCATAGGAAATTATCAAGCAAATATTTATACAAAAATGAATATCTATTTTCGTTACTTTCTATTTGAACAAATGACAAAATAATTAAGTACAATAACAGGTTGTAAATTTTTCCATATATTTAAATTTAAATAATTTATAAAAATATGAGATGTAAAAAAATAAACAAAATTTTACAAATGGTGTTTTAAGCAAATTAAAATATATTTTTTATTTATAAATTTAGGACTCGTCAAATTAAACTGGACGCTGCAAGTTATTTTAATTTACTAATGAGTGCCAAAGTTCCGGACTATTGTTAGTCCCACAAGTTCTAGTAAAATTAAAAAGGAAGTCCTTATATATATCATTTGTTATGTGTGTGTGAAGTGAATTTGAGTGAGGAGTGATGGTAGGAATTGAGCCACGTGAAGAGATAGCATGAATCAGAAACAATTCATGTGAAGAGAGAGGGAGGAGAGAGAAGAGTGGGAACAAAAAAATTGAGTCTAACGTGATAATTTTTTTCACAGAAAAATGAATTGAGATGGGAACAGTCGGGAATAACGCTGATTTTGGGAAATAACTGGTCTGCCGAACAGCTGCAGGAAATTTTAAGTTTACTTTGCCCGAACCCATCAAATTCCCAGCAGAAATTTGACTGCCGAACAGGGCCTAAAAGACAGCTCAATTAATTACTTAGTATTATATTTGAATGATAAATTCCGAGTCATTTTGTCCATGACAGATTCAGATAATTAATTAACACAGGCATAAATTTGGAAATGTATGTTTTTCTTTTCGTGTTACATATTCAAGCCTATACAAATTTAACATTTTGTATTAAATTTCTCCGAATTTTCAGAGAATAAATAATACAATTATTATTAGTATTAGAATTTAAGGGCCCTCTATTAGTGACATATGATCTCCTAAATATTTAGCTAACTACTGGTGACCAGCCACGAAAGTTGGATGAATTCTTCGCTGGGTTCATCATAAATCTGATCTATTCAAAGTCTGAATTAGAAAATTTAGAATAGGGGAGGAGGTTAAAATTTAAAATATACATACATGATTTGATAATAATAAATTGAAATTCTAACCACTAGATTACAAATAGACATGTGATGCTTTATGGGTGGGGGGAGGGGGATTCGTATTCAGTAGGATACCGCACAAAAAAATCTTTTAGAATGATTCCTTAATTAGTGAATCTGGATCATTCTTTTAACTTTGCTTGAATTTCAAAGCGCAAATAATACTGTCCACTGCGCTAGTTTGAATCTCAAAGCGGCTGAAAGAAAATCTCAAACCATAAAAATAGTGGTCCCCACCATGAAATACTACAAAAAATACTGGTCCGAGGAGAGAAGGCTGAACTATATTGAACTATATAAGAACTTAAAAATTAAAAATACAATTAATTTCAATATATATAATTTTTATTTTATATTATAGAGATGACTAAGCATCTCGTGTCCTGTGCTACAGAGTCTATTATGCTTGTGCATCAAATTTCAGCTATCTCAAAATACGGGCTCTCTATAATTTATTTAAAAAAATGTGGAATCTCTGATATAAATTTTAGAGTGAGGCTACGGTGTTATGCATAGCACCAATTGGGTCTGTGCTACGGCTCAAAATTTGACTTTTCAAAATTCTAACGGTCGATCCGAACTGTTCAACATGATTATAAAATGAATATGTACTTGCGAACCAAATTTTACATTTTTTCGAATTTTTTTACTATTTTTTTAATATGAAAACAACAACTTATTTTTCCAACTAATTGGAGATTTTTATAGGGAAAAAAGAGGTAGTTAATATATCTTGATTACTAACGGCCCAAAATCTTTCTAAGTTGAAACTTCAGACTACCACAGGCTCCACAGCCCAAAACCTTGTAGGGGCAAACTAAACAAAAATTGAAGTGTACTAGTTGGAGCACTTAATGTAACAGGTGGTGTCATTTTGTACAAATTCTCTGTATATTGGTGCGTTTGGATGAAGGTTTTAGTTAGTGAGAATAGTGAGCTAACTCAATTTTTGATTGAGTTAGTAGAATAGTATGCTAATTCATAAAAGATAAATAAAAAATAGTCATTTTTTGTTAACTCAAACACATTCAAATATAGAATAGTAGTTGAGAATAGTCGCTAATGAATTGTATCTGCACTTCCAATGCATAGAAATTCAAACAAATAATTTAATGCATCACCTCCTTTCTGGTTTTACCAACTTCATTAGATTTTTTTTCCATTTTTTCTTGTCTTCCTTATGTTTGTACTTTGTAGTCTATGGAGGATAGTGATCAGAGGACCAATTTGTCCTGGTCTCATATTGCATGGCACTGTGGTGGTCAGTCAAGTACTACACTCAAATACAGTACTAATTGGTCCCAGTATTATACTCAAACAGACTGCTTGAAGCAAGAAGTTTGTGTGCTAAATAACCATGATTGTATTAACCAATACAAGGTTACAGTGATTTTTACACTAAATGAACAGAAACAAAACATCTAAATTTTTCGGAAGAAATGGCACACTGTCACCTGTTTCCGTTTTCCTATCAAAAACAAATAAGACAAGTGGTTCATCAGCTTGTTTAAGGAACATTACCGATTAGCACCATATAAGACACTCCCTAAGTCTAACTAACCCAGGTTGAAGCCGGAAATATATAGAGTAAAAATTATTATGATTAAAAATATTGCAAGAAATAATAATAAATGAAAAATGGAAACAGCAAGACTAATCATATTTGAGATTATTCATACAATCTAAATCAGCAGACTGGCACTCAAGGTCGCCTTCAATACAGAGATAGAGAGAGAGAGAGATGCACCTAGTGGGCCATCCCTTCTCAAATTGTCCCTCTAAATAGCCAAACTAGCCCTCTGTAAACTCAATGTCCAAATTTGCCCTTTCAAAACCTCCATTCTACAAATTCTCAATGGAAAAGGCATCAGATGTATAAAAATCCCTACAAGAAATATTCAGCCAGTGCCAAATTTTAGCCGACTTTTGACAACTTCCCGTGTTTTCGATTACCAACTCGCTAATTTGACGACACCGCCAATTTCCTCTTGAGATGTACTCTCCATGGACAACAATTTTGATTAGGTATTTTTCTCTTGAGATGTCCTCTCAGTGACATCTCTTATTGCGGGTTAAAAATCTAGGTCATAATAGTGAAAGTAAGGAACCAAGGTATTAGTAACCACTTGATTGATGTGTGGATGCCTTGTTGTTGAATTTCTTTTGTTGGTTCTGGATGCAAACAATTTTAAGAAGGATTATGATAAATTTTGTTTTTCTGAAACTTATTCAATAGGATGGAGGAGAGATTAGGAAGAGTGATCTTTTTCTGGTGAATGGCTTTATGAGAAACAAGAAATTGCTAGGTATATTTGTGTTTGCTGGCTCATTAATATTTGCATTTTAACGGTTGTATGCAAAAATGACAAAAGGAAGATATGAATTAAGGGTTGGGATGGAAACAATTTGTCAGTATTTTAATCAGTTATTAACTTAATTCTTGCACCAGGATTATTATCTAATAAGCTTTGAAACTGTCTAGAATTAGGTCAAAGCAAAATATCAAATAGATTAGCACTAAGTTCTTGCGCAACAATTGTTCTTGACTGTGAGATTAATATCAACTGCTAATTTAAGGTTAACTTCTTGTGCCAGTATCAACTGCTAATTTATATAATGGAATTTCAAAGCCTTTGAACCACTTGTACCAGTTAGTACCTGTACCAATTAGGAATGTGAATAGTACATAACAACACCATGTGAGGGATAATTTGGTATTTACATACTATAATGTACACTTTATTCACACTTAGCCTTCATTATTAATTCTACCATCTCACTGAATATATCTTTCTTAACCAGAATTAAATTTTTAATCCTCCATTCCTCAAAGAGGCCTGCTGAACAAGCCCAGTGAAACTTGTGATATTTGGTGGTTCGATCACATTTAATCTGTCAATTTTAGATCAAACGTGCCAGTTTGCGGTTAGCTGAGAACTATCCAAATTGCGCGATTACAACGGTAAGAGTCAAGTAATACATCCAATTGAGTCTGTTTCACCAAAAAGAAGAAATCAATTGTCAGTAGTGACTTTAGAGGACATTGCAGCCTTTATTCTCTATTGAGTGAGGCTATGGTACTATGCATAGCACGGATTGGTCCGTGCTACGGCTCAATATTTGAGTTTTCAAAATCTTAACGGTCGATCCAAACCGTTCAACATGATTAAAAAATGAATATGTACTTGCAAATCAAATTTTATATTTTTTCGAACTTTTTTTACTATGTTTTTAGATAGGTAGAAAATCACTGTTTTTGGATGGTCCAGAATTTTCAGATCAAGTGATTTTCTACCTATCTAAAAAAATAGTAAAAAGTTTCGAAAAAATGTAAAATTTGGTTTGCAAGTACATATTCATTTTATAATCATGTTGAACGGTTCAGATCGACCGTTAGGATTTTGAAAACTCAAATATTGAGCCGTAGCACGGACCAAACCGTGCTATGCATAGTACCGTAGCCTCACTCTTCTCTATTTGCAGAAAAGTTACGAAAACCAAATTAACCAAAATTAAAGACATCTTAATTAATGGATTAGAACTGGGATTGTTGTCTCTCAACCACCGAGAGAAGCAAAGAAGAATGCTTGGATCTACTGTAATTACTCCGCCCTGCTTCGATGATGCTTAGATTAACAGAAAGGTAGCTTGAGGATTCCTATTCTATATATTAATTGCGGGAGTAAATTTCACAAAAGAGTTAATTCCCAGTAGTGGTGGTATGTATGTCTGGGGCATTGCAGCCTTTTTTCTATAATATATTATCTATACTTAAAATTGAAGTTCTCAAGAAATTAACCAAACAATCAGTATTTCAAATGCATATAGAAGATCCATGTAAATTTCAAAGTTGCCTTACATCAGAAATTCAAACCAATAATTGCTGCATTTCTCCTAGCAAAAATTACCAGGTTATATTATAACAATTTACTTTTCTCATTTCTATTTTTTATTTTCTTATGCTCAAGGTCTATGAAGAATGGGGATTAAATGATCAATTTCTGCTACTATCTCCTTGATCAGCAACATGGTAAATATCTGTCAAGTACACAAGCGACGGCAACCTTTCTGAATAAAAATTTTTTGTGTGGTAATCCTCAAAATTGCTCCACCAGCCATACGCAATAGCACTAGCCAATACATGGTTTCTGTGATTTTCAGACAAGGTTCAATAGAATCACTACTTTTCAGTTCACCTTTTCTGCTTTGATCCCCTTCATCAGTGACTTTGTTTCAATATTGTTCTCTTGTAAGTAGCAATTACATCCTGTTTTTAATGATGTCATTGGAAGAATTTTAATTATAGAATGACCCACATAAAAGATCTTGTTCTTTCTGAACAATCACATCTGTCATTGGTAGGCAGCGGGTTATGACATCCAGGCACGGACCAATTTATTGACATACACAAATCAAGAATTTGAGAAGCTGCACAAAATAAAAAAAATTAACAGCAGGTGCACAGTCACAATAATACCACCATGATCATGAGTAACAAGTCCAAGTTGCATCAAAAGATAGATCCATTCATCTAGGACATGCAAATCATCAGTATAAATATTTAAAAAGAGCTCAACTGAATTACTGATATAAATCAATTTTTAGCATATCAGTTAAAAGTTAAATACCCACTTAAAATAGAAACAAAAAGAAAACACCAAGCAAACTAACTAGCAAAATGTTGAACCTAAACCACCAGTCAAACTAACTCGAGAAATTCTTACACAACTCCATAGCTGCAGTCTGTCCAGAACAAGCATTAACATACACTTGGTAGAGGCCCGGAATAGCATGTTCATATGGCAATACAAACTTCTTAACAAACTGCTTCTCAGTTGGCAGCATAAAAGAAACAAAAGCTTTATTTGCCGCCGGAAGTCCCTTTGATTCCAGAAGCTTCCGGACAAGGCTGCGGGGCATCAGCCGCTTCTCCAGGCTTAACGTGAGCAGAACTTTATTTCTGATCACATGCAACTTGTCATAGCCCGCTTCCTTTATCAGGAACTGTATTTTAGAACACACGTTCTCCTCAGTTATTGTCAATACATTAGGGTATGAACAGACAAGAGTGGTCACCTCGTCTTGTGAAAACCCAAGACTTTTCAAGTTATTTTGCCTGGCAGCTATGATCTGCTGGTTCATCCTGCTTACAACAACTAATGCATACACAAACATTGGTGATGAACGAACAAAGCCTAACTCCTCAGCTCTCTTAACATTCATCTTCAAAGTTTCAGTCCTCGAGTTGATAAATCTAGGTTGCAACTTAATCAGCTGGGCAATTTGAGAAAGAGATAACCCACATTGCACTTCAAGGAAGGACAAATTGGGCACAATGACCTTTTCCAAGCTGCTTCGGAGGATACCTGTGCACCTTTTGAGGATCAGAGACAGCTTCTCTACCGAGCCAAGAACCCGAATCCAGAAGTCAACTTTTGGCACAAAATTGAACTGAAACACCTTAGGGCTGCGGGAAACGATACACGCGATGTCTTCAATGGAGATGCCGACCTCCTGTAGCTTCGCCACATTTGGTCTCCAGATGTTCTCCACACTAGAGCAAAGGATGCGAGGGTCCCGCGACACGGAAGTTCTGATGTCAGATTCACTGATGCCTGTTTGTCGCATGAACTGGAGCACAGCATCGGGCTTATCGGGGGATTTGAGGTGCTGGATCTTCTTGGAAGCCCGGATCGCGGCATCTGAAGGGAGCCCACACGATTGGATTAGGTATTCAATGGAAAAGTGAGGGTTAGGGAGTGGGGCTGGAGTGGTAGTGGTGGAGAGGAGGCGATGGATGGAGGAAGGGAATGGTGTATTGAATTGATTAAGGTGGCGGAGCCTCCTTAGAAATAGAATCAGACTCATACTTTCACTCTCTGCTGATTGGTTAGTTGGTAGAGAAGTAAGGATTTTGACCGAATTTGACCTTAGTCGGTTGCGGAGCTTAGTAAATTGTCGAAATTAGAGATGAGAGATTTTGGTCTTGTAGAGTGGCGAGGAGGTTGTAGATGGAGGAGGCGCAGGCTGTGCCACGGAGGAAAAAGGGCTGGAGAAAGACGGATTGGGGGCGGTACGATGCCCACAGTCGGCTGACTGGCATTATGATGGGGACGCATTTCGTACGCACGAATCTTGAAGTTATTTGCACGATCTTAATGCGAATGGGACGTTCCAACCAAATATCGTACCGAACCTGGGTATATTAAGTAATTTGTAATAAATTTTGGATATTAATAAAAATATCGGCTACCTCTTTTCAATTTTAAACTCTAATTTAATTTTTTTCAAAATTTGTATTTGGATCTTCACTGTAGTCTGTAGGACATAAAACCATTACCATCAAACCGTACAACTATTGACTGTGAAACTGAAACATTTTTAGTACAAATTCATGGTCTATAGAGACCATACAGGAGAGGATTCAAATCTGCCGAAATTTAAAATCATGAACAGTACTGTTGAAATTTCTGAAATTCTGAATCCAGCCGTTGAACTGATTCAAGATACGTGCACAGAAAAAGTTGAACGGCTGAATTTGGAATTTCAGAAATTTCAGAAATACTGTTCATGTATCTCGGATTTCAAGCTGATTTGAATCCTACCGGAGATGGCTTATTTTCAGTGTACTCGATAATTTTTCCACTGAACCGAAGATCAACATCATCAACTTAATTTATTCCTGTAACTTGGTGTGGGAGAACACCCTGGCCTTAAGCGTCAAAACCTTTCGATTTAAATCCGGAGAAAAGAGCCATCACAGGATAGGAGGGCTTGATTGAATTGGGTTAAAGAGTTGAAGGGGCTGTTTGAACTAAAAAATAAATTATGGGCTAATTTAAATACAAGTTAAAAGTTCAGGGGTTCAAAGAAATTATCCAGACCGTATTGTATATAAGCCCCTTCCCTTTCCCCATTTGCATCCGAAACAAAGAAATTTTTTCTATTCGCTTGTCTAATGTATTTATGCTTTGATATACTCAAATTCGTATGACATACCTTTTGTAAATTTCAAAAACATACCTTTTGTAAACCCTAAAAATTATATATAAAGACTGCAGCGTAAGGACTATAAAAATTTGTGAATTTTATTTTATTCTTGTGGAGACTTGAATTCAAATTTCAGTAGTCACACATCATACATTTTACATTTTAGTCTTCCAATAAAAAAATTTAGTTTCGCCTCTGCATGTCAATTGTGGCAATCCATTCTGCGACTAAAAGGCTTGAGATGAGCGTATGTTAAGTTTTTAACACTTCAGATTGCTTGACATACCATGTATTAGGTGCACCACCTCTTATATTTCTACTTGTACTTTAGGCATTGATCCCAACAACTGTCTGTTTGTCGGCTCTGAAATACGACCGAAATTTTAAAAAATACCCTCCTCCAAAAAAAAAATAAACCAAAAGACCACTGAATTCTAAGAATTTCAGAATTAGCAGGGCCGCCATTTCATATTGCAGACTTCAAGATTGAATCTGCCATTTGTCGTTGCGGATCCAATAATAGATCTACAATTTCACGTTGCGGCCTCTATTGCTATAAAAATCTTATAACATATTCTGTTTTCTTAAAATAAAACAATAGGAGCGCAACGTGAAATTACAAACCCAATAATGGAGTCCGCAATGACATATGGTAGATCTTTTTGGGGGTCCGCAACAACAAATAGCAGCCCAAGTAATTCTGGAATATCCAGAAACCAGTGGTTTTTTGGTTTAATTTTTTTATGAGGGTATTTTAAAATTTTTAGAAAACACGACCCAAGTCCAAGTCCAAGTCTTAAGCTGTGGAACAAATGCTTCGGTTTTTTACATTTTCAAAGTTCAAAACGTCGATCCAAACCATTAAATATTCAATCTATATTAACATATGCTTGGATACCAAATTTTACATTTTTTTGAATTTTTTTACTATTTATTAAGTCAGATTTAAATCGTTGTTTTTAATAATCCATAAATTTTTCAGTGTTTATTAAAATCAACGATTTTAAACTGATTTAATAAATAGTAAAAAAAAATTCCAAAAAATATAAAATTTGGTCTCCAAATATATTTTAATATAGAGTTTACATCTAACTATTTGGATTGACTGTTTGGACTTTGAAAATTTTAATAAAAAGAGTATCTAAATAATGAAGTTGTAGGGTCTAAAGTTTTCCAAAATCTTAAGTCTCATTATTTTCCAAATTCATCTCCAAAATCATAGGTCAAGGTCATTCTTCTTTTTCGGAGTAGGGGACGATCCAACAAGTATTGGATCAAATTCCGTCCGATATTCTGTCTTTAATTCACATCAAGATTCCTGTAAATAACTTTATGATTTATGTTGATGAAGTTCACGCAAATCTTGATGCAGATCAAATGGTTCCGACAGAACATCGTACCGCCCCCAATCTGTAACAACAAATTAATTACTAGCGGGGTGGGAGTATGAGTCTGAGTCTTGTTCTAAGGAGGCTCCGCCACCTCAATCAATTCAATACACCATTCCCGTCCTCCATCCATCGCCTCCTCTCCACCACTACCACTCTAGCGCCACTCCCTAACCCTCAGTTTCTATTGAATACCTCACCCAATCAGCGGACTCCCTTCAAATTTTTTGTCTTTGATTAGCCTGTTTTTGTATACCATAGTGCCATTCATGTGCGGTTTCAGGAAAAAAAGGAACCTCTAATTTCAATTCATGGTCACCTCAGGCAAATGAATAAAAGGAAAGTGAAATGAAGTTGGTAAATTTACCCAAAATACATCCAGATGTAACATACACACATCTAATATGCATTTGATCCAGTTAAACATTTTTTTTTTTTTCAATCCAGTTAAACGTGGAAAGTCTGCATACCTATTGTAGTGGTGAACCTGGCCCGACTTGTATTTTTTTTAATAAAATCTGCATACCTATTGTAGTCATGAAATTTTCCTTATTTTAAAATGGATCTATACCTAACTCTTACCGCTAACATTTTAATCGGATAATTTCAATAATTTCTCAACGTCAGAGAACGTAACCTCCATCTGCAATGCTATGTTCCTGAGTTCAATGTCAGAGAACACAACGCAAAATACAGAACAATTTCAAGAATCAACTCAATTTTTATTAATCTCAGCACAAAGGAATACAAATGGTGAAAGCCAATTCACGGTAGAAACTACAAAATTACTAATTAATTCATTGAATTGAATCTGCACATCCATTCAGTATTTATAGACGATGCTAATGGTGAAAGGAACACTCAGAATAATGCCTTAAATAGTTAAAATCGCTCTCAGCACGAAAACTCAGCATCTACGTCGTTCTTTACTTCTGACATGGCCCAACAGGCTTTTCTCCAGTCATTCACTTTGTCTCCAGTTTGTGTCTCGCTGCGCCTTCCATTTCTGCTCTTGGCTGGCCACTCAGCAGTGTTTCTACTCTAATGGCTCAGGTCATTAATCATGGGACCGAGAGCAGCGCTTCCTCATTTAAACGAACCCTGACAGAATGAGTGACCCGCATGCCCAGCCGTTCTTCTCCCTCTACGGATTCTTTGACCAGTCAAAATTGATTCCTCCGCCCCCAATTACAATCTCAGATCGTAGCATGCAACTTCCTCTCTACGCTACAACGAACCAGGATCTCATCTCTAGTTTCTAATTTAGTTAGGATTTTACTCAGCATTCTACTCTAACAACTAAATAACCAGCAGAGTGAGTATGAGTCTGAGACTGTTTCTGACGAGAATCCACCACCTCTGTCAATTCACCAAACAATTCACCACCTCACCACCACTTATCCGTTGAATACCTAATCCAATCGTGCGGGCTCCCTTCAGGCAAGACAATCCGGGCTTCCAAGAATATCCAGCACCTCAAATCCCCTGATAAACCCAATAGTGTGCTCCTGTTCCTGAGACAAAAAGGGCATCAGTGAATCCGACATCAGAACGTCCGTTTCACAAAACCCTCTCATCCTTTGCTCTAGTGTGGAGAAGAACTTGGAGACCAAATGTGGCAAAGCTACAAGAGGTGGGCATCTCCATCAAAGACATCTCATACATCATTTCCCACAGCCCTGGAGTGTTCAAGTCCAATTTTGTGACAAAAGATGACTTTTGGATGTGGGTTCTCAGCTCGGTAGAGAATCTGTCTCTGGTCCTCAAAAGGCGTGCAGCTCTCCTCCACAGCAGCTTGGAAAACCTCCATTCTACACTCTCAATGGAACAAGCATCAGGAGTATAAATCCCTACAAGGAATATTCAGCCAATGCCAAATTTTAGCAGACTCTCCTCCACAGCAGCTTGGAAAACCTCCATTCTACACTCTCAATGGAACAAGCATCAGGAGTATAAATCCCTACAAGGAATATTCAGCCAATGCCAAATTTTAGCAGACTTCTGACAACTTTACCCCTAAAATAAATGTGAAACAGATTTGTTACAGTAGAAATTCTGATATTCGGTGGCACCTTTGTAGTCATTTGTTAACTATTATAATGAATAATTACATCTTTCTTAAGTGACAGCACCAGAAGACTTTTTGCTTCAAGTGTGCTTCACTTCACTTTACAAGTTGTTCAGGTCTGGTAAAAGTTTGGCCGTTTCGAATACTTAAAATCAATTGCACTGTAAACAATACACAGTAGCTTTATGTTCACAATTATGCCAACATTACTGACAAACAACAAATTCAAAATTGCATTTAAAAAAAGATTCATTCCAATTAGAACAAGCAACTGAATTAACTTGTAGTCATTTTATCATATCACTACTCTCTTGAAGGGAAAAATAATGAAAAAAAAAAAGGGGAGGAATAAAATAAACCTGAATAACAAGCAGATCAATTTGAGACACTCTTAAACGATTCCTTAGCTGAAGTTTTCCCAGAAACAGCATCAGTGTAGGCTCGGTGCAGCCTCAGAATGGTGTGTTCATATGGAAGAACAATCTTCTCGAGAAACTGCTTCTCATTTTGTCTTGCAAAATAAAAGATAACCTCTTTTAGCCACTGGCAATACTTCCGACTCCAGAAGCGTAGGCGCTTCTCCATGCTCAACGTGAGCAGAAATAGATTTCTGACCAATTGCAACTTATCACAACCCGCATCCTTTATCAGAAACTGTATTTTAGGACACCTCTTTTCCTCTGTTATATTCAATACCATAGGATGTTGACTAACAAATTTGGTTACCCCTTTTATAAGAGCACAAGAGTTTTCAAGTTATTTAGCCTCGAAACTATGATGTGCTAGTTCAGAAACGCCTAACCCCTCAGCTCTCTTAGCTTTCATCTTCAAAGCTTCAGTACTCTAGTTGATAAATCTATCTTGACAGTTAATCAGCTGGGCAATTTGAAAAGAGATAACCCACATTGCTCTTCAAGGAAGCACAAATTGGGCATAATGACCTTTTCCAAGCGGCTATGGAGGAGAGCTGCGTGCCTTTTGAGGACCAGAGAAAGATTCTCTACTGAGCCAGAAACCCGCATCCAGAAGTCCAATTTGGTAACAAAATTGGACAGGAACACTCAAGGGCTGTGGGAAACGATATATGAAATGTCTTTGATGGAGATGCCGACCTTTGTTCTCCACACTAGAGCAAAGGATGAGAGGGTTTCACGAAACAGACGTTCTGATGTCGGATTCACTGATGCCCTTTTTGTTTCAAGAACAGGAGCACACTATCGGGCTTATCGGGGGATTTGAGGTGCTGGATATTCTTGGAAACCCGGATTGGGAGCCCGCACGATTGGATTAGGTATTCAACTCTGCTGGTTATTTAGTTGTTAGAGTCACAGTCTCAGGCTTATCGGATGATTTGAGGTGATGGATCTTCTTGAAGCCCGAGTGAGGGTTAGGGAGTGGCGCGGTAGTGGTGGAGAGGATGCGATGGATCGCGGAAGGGAATGGTGTATTGAATTGATTGGGGTGGCGGAGCCTCCTTAGAAATAGATTGAGACTCGTACTCTCACTCTGCTGGTTGGTTAGTTGTTAGACAAGTAAGGGTTTGACCGAATTTGACCTTAGGCGGCTGCGGATCTGAGAAAAACCTAACTAAATTGTCGAAATTAGAGTGGAGGCAGAGAGCCAGAGACAGAGGAAGGCCCCCGAAGGAAAAAGGGAGCGGAAAGAGGGTTTGGGGGCGTTCCGATGTTTAGTCGTATTCTTCTCACCGGTATTAAGATTCGTACACACTTCACTGAAACGATCTTAAAATTATTTGCACAAATTTTAATATAAATCGGATGTTCTGATTAAATATTGGATCAATTTGGACCAATTCCGAAAAGGAGAAGAATAGTCCTGCCTTAATTTATATTTTTTCAATATGAAATAGTTGAAAAAGAACGTGACTTGTGACTTTGGAGAAAATTCCATAACAACTTCATTTCTTAGATTTTTTTTAATAAAATATTCAAATCTGGGGGCTACATGCGCCTCAATGAGATGTTATTTCGGACTCCGAATGTTAAATATTAGTTCGACTTCTGTTAAGATTTAAAAAAAAAATCTTAAATATTAGTTTTTTTTGCTATGGCGCTGTATTTGTAATGAGATGTTATTTAATCATGTATATGGTCTAAGATTATTAAGCTATTTCACTTCTATTCCACTTGTGCAATATAGTTATGCTTCGATATACTCACATTCATGGGTAGACATTTTCTATACAAGCTTCTCTTTATCCATTTGCATCCGAAAAATTAAGTTTTCTATTTCATATGGCATACTTTCGTAAACCCCAAAACCATATTTTTTTAGAACCTAAAAGTTATATATACAGCCTGCGGCATAAGAACTATATACTTTTTTTATTTCAAACAAGATTACGGCGTTCGGACACCCCCCCCCCCCCCCCCCCCCCCCCCCCCCCCCACACACACACACACACACACACACACAACCACCACCACAAAGAAAAACCCAAATCAAAAACACATCTCCTTCTATGCACACACACGTCATGAAGAAAAATGAGTTTCACTAGCTCTTCTCCGAATTCGAGCTCCAACTCAGTTGGTATTGGCCATTATTTTATTGGTAAGCCTATATTCATATTGAAATTCATAACAAAATTTCATTCATTTAGTGCTAATTTTAGATCTTATTTAGCGTGTCCTTAATACTCCTCTTTTATTATAATTATGTTTTTTTCATTAGATGGATGTGTATTAATTTTTAATAAATTGAATATACTTTGTGATTTGTTGTTAATTAATTTTTAATAAATTAAATATACTTTGTGGTTTCTTGTTAATTAAATATACTGTCAATGATAATGTCTTTCTAGCATAGGTGTCTCTAAAGATGAAGGGGATGAATGAGCATCTTAATTTAATTTTTTGTTGTTGGGATCTAATGAATTCAAAATCTAATTTAAACTCTTCAGTACCAATTGTGCTCAAATCACACATTACTAAGCATGAGCAAAGATAAGAAAATAAAAATAAAATAGAAAGAGAACATTCAAACATTGACAATGAAGTTTGGAAAGAACAATTTTTTATTAGGCTAATAAGTTTAAAACCAGATATTTGCAACTAAAAAGAGAAATAAAATATGAAAAATATCAGCATAAGTGTTACCTAACTCACTTATAACATGATTTTATTTAAGCAAAAATGATCTGGACTTCTAAAATATTTACAATAATGATCCAAGACCAAATTTATTTTTAAAGATAGCTTGGAAAAGGTTAAAAGTTAAAACACTGTTCTCTCTCTTCAAAACCTTTCAAAAGGAACTTCTTTGCACTGTAAACAATACACACAGTGGCTTTATGTTCACAATTAAGCCAACATTTTTGACAAACAACAAATTCAAAACTGCATTGAAAATAAGATTCATTCCAAATAGGACAAGCAACTGAATTGATTTGGAGTCATTTTAGCATGTCAGTATTAAGTGCTCACTTGAATGGAAAAGTAATGAAAAAAAAATAGGGAAGGAATAAAATAAAAACCTAAATAACAAGCAAATCAATTTGATATACTCTTAAACCATTCCTTGGCTGAAGTTTTCCCAGAACAAACATCAGTGTAGGCTCGGTGCAGCCCCGGAATGGCGTGTTCATATGAAAGAACAATCTTCTTGAGAAACTGCTTCTCACTTTGTATTGCAAAAGGAAGAAAACCTGTTTTTGGCACTGGCAATCCTTTCGACTCCACAAGCTTCAGGACAAGGCTGCGGGGGATCAGCCGCTTCTCCAAGCTCAACGTGAGCAGAGGTGGATTTCTGACCAATTGCAAATTATCACAACCCGCATCCTTGATCAGAAACTGTATTTTAGAACACATATTCTCCTCTTTTACTTTCAATACCAAAGGGTTTCTACTGACAAGAGTGGTTACCTCCTCTTGTGAGAGCCCAAGGCTTTTCAAGTTATTTAGCCTTGCATCTATGATATGCTGGTTCAGACTGCTTACAACAACTAATGCATACATAAACATTGGTGATGAACGAGCAATGCCTAACTCGTCAGCTCTCTTAGCTTTCATCTTCAAAGCTTCAGTTCTCGAGTTTATAATTCTAGGTTGGCACTTAATCATCTGGGCAATTTGACAAAGAGATAACCCACATTGTTCTTCAAGGAAGGAAACATTGGGGACAATGACCTTTTCCAAGCTGCTCTGGAGGAGATATCCGCACCTTTTGAGGACCACAGACAGATTCTCTACCGAGCCTAGAACCCGCATCCAAAAGTCAATTTTTGGCACAAAATTGAGAGAAAACACACTAGGATTGTGGGAAATGAGAAATGTGATGTCTTCGATTGAGATGCCGACCTCTTGTAGCTTTGCCACATTTGGTCTCCAGTTCTTCTCCACACTAGAGTAAAGGATACGAGGGTCACGCGAAATGGAAGCTCTGATGTCGGATTCGCTGATGCCCGTTTGTCTCAGGAACAGGAGCACAGCATCGGGCTTATTGGGGGATTTGAGGTGCTGGATCATCTTGGAAGCCCGGATCGCCTTGTCTGAAGGGAGCCCGCACGATTGGATGAGGTATTGAATGGAAAAGTTAGGGTTTGGGAGTGGCGCTGGAGTGGTGGAAAGGAGGCGATGGATGGAGGAGGGGAATGGTGTGGTGAATTGACGGATGTGGCGGAGCCTCCTCACAAACAAACTCAGACTCATACTCGCACTGATTATGCTGGTTAGTTAGTTGTTAGAGAAGTATGTAAGGGTTTTGACCGAACTGAGTAAAACCTAACTCAAATGGGGGGCAACTGAGAATCCATAGAACTCTTTGAGGAAGAAGAATATCGAACGCGCGGCGCGAAGGAAGAAACAAAGGTTTTACTTATCTTGAGATTGAAGTTCTATGGATCAAAACTTGTCATTCTTTGGCAGCCCAAAATGAACTAAAATTGTATTGGGCCGGACATTGGATAATTAAAGGATTTTTACTAAATTAAATCAACAGCTAGAAGATCAATTGGGCCGTACTGCGTAAGCCTACAAGCAATTTGTTCATTTATGTACGGTCGAAGCGTAGTATTAACAAAACTGAGATTGGGTATTAAACAAAACTTATTTAACAACTAATAATAATCTAGTAAAATTAAAAATTAAATTAGAATTTTTTTTTGTAGTCTAGGTAGTTTGTGCATTTAATTTTATAAATCGAAAACGATTGACAATTTATGTGAAATATTAATTAATCAATATTATCAAATTAATTTCAATGGAATCAAAATATTAGTCGCAAGGAGGTTGAACCGAATCAATGGTTTGGTCCATTGATTTCCACAATATCCACACCAACTGACACAAAATTCGAAAAATACTAAAATCGAACTATTGATTTGATCTCGTACTCTCGGTACATACTACACATGAACAACTTTAGCGTTTATTTTAATGAAATTAATAATAAAATAAGAAAGTTACGAAAACTACGAGAACCGATTCGGTTCAATGTATATTTGATAGTTCGGTTCCATCTATTTTCTGAAGAAAAAAACATTTAATCTCTTTTTTAATAATTTAATTTTTTATTTTCTTAGAAAACTACATTTCTCAAGCAATTCATCTTGTTTACTGTTGATGTGACATCATTTCCAACCAAATTATATGTTCCCCCACCATGTGATTCCTCGTTCCTCTGGCTTGTCAATTGTCATGATCACAGTAACAAATTAAAAGTTCGGATTCGGTTCGGCGAGGTCAAAAATTTGTGATTCGGATATAATTCGGATATAATTCGGGAATGATTCGGTACCACAAGAAAGTAAAAAAATAAATCCAAAATAAAATATATATGTCCTTATTTTAATTTTTTAATTTTTCAACTGTTTTAATAAAATTTTGAGGAAAAAAAAATATTTGAGAAGTGTTAAGAATTTGATATTTGGAATTCAAAAGTCAACTTATTATAAAAAAATGTCAATTTGATAATTGATAGTTGACGTGGGGGTCCACTTATACATTCAAAATTCAAAACTTTGCCTTGAGTTACGTGAATCAGGGATGAGGCCACGTGGTGGGGTCCTCCAGAATTCACTCAAGCAGAGCCACGGAGGCACAGCAACAGTGACGAATTTTTCGAATAAAACGCGAATAATTCGTAAAAAACATTTTATTCGCGTTTTATTAGTGAATAAATTGGTAAAAGTTCGGTCAACCGTTTTATTCGCTGTTCGGTTCGGAAAACTCCAAAAAACGTTTTATTCGCGAATAAAACGCGAATCATGTTACTATGGTCATGATAGCCAAGCACATATATTTGGACTCTGTGGCTTGTTTATTGTTTTCCCTGATACCAAATTACAAAAAAGGAATTTGTTGTAATATGTGGGTATGTTTGGTTGTAAAATAAAAATAGTTAGAATAGTTCTTTTATTATTTGTCTTATTAAAATGGTTACTTTTTTTTTGTTGTTGTAAAAATAGACTATTATAATAAAACAAAAAGTTGGATTCTCTATTCTAACTATTTAATTCTAACCAAACACAAAATAGATTATTCCGAATAGTCTAACTTAAAAAATAACCTATTCTCAACCACCTTTGTATATCTATAGTAATTGGTTCGGTATAATTTTTTTTAAAATCGGTTGGATTGGTTTTTAAAAAATAACCTATTCTCAACCACCTTGGGTTAGTTGTGAAAGAAGAGAAGTGAATATAGGAAAGTAGAACTATGGTGTTCTTCAGCTCACCAAGTCTCTTTGTGAGCTTAATTCAAAAACCCATCGGATTGGTTTTAAGTGATTCATGCAAATTGTTGAAACTGATATAATTCACAAGTGATGAGTTTACATGTCAAGTTTTTTAATTTTTGAAATAATTTAATATAAAGTCAAGCGATCAAAAAATAATGAAAAATGAACACATTAAAATTAACTTACAAACCATCTTATTTTTGACCGCTTGACTTTATACTAAATTAGACCCAAAATTTATAAATTTGACATGTAAACGCATCACTCGTGAAGTAGATCGGTTTCAACAGTTTAGATACATCGTTTGAAGCCAATTCAATAGGTTTTTGAATTAAACTCACAAAGAGACTTGGTAAGCTTAAGAACACCCTAGTTCTACTTAATATAGGAAAGAATAATATTGTCTTGAGCTCAAAACATTTGGGCAATTAATCCAATTCAGATTGGACCACTTTAAAAATATTTATTTGTATGATTAAATTTATTTTAGTTTGATTGTAATTCGGTTGATAAGTTTAATTAAATTCTAATTTTAAAAACCGAATAAAAGTTTCTATAATGAGTTTAGAGGCCCTGAGTATTATCTTAGAGCAAGAAATGTTTGATGTTTCATTACAAGTTATATTGTAATTTGTAACATGGTTCCTTTGTATTGTGACGGTCTCAAGACTGGGATTTTTGTCTTTGGTATTGACTATTGTGTGAATATTATATAATATAGGTTGCTTAGGGGGAGTAGGATCCAAGGGTTTTTAATCTCTTCAAGGACTTGAGGTGCTTTTGCATTGAATACTTTAAGCTTTTAAGAAGAAAAGAAGGTAAATTAATGGTCTTTGGTAACTTATTTTAAGAATAAAGTTCTAAGTTAATTACAATTTTTTGTTAACATAAAATGTAAATTAAGATAGGAGCTCAGAGTTGAGTTATAGCGTCCTGCGACGCAATTAAGTTCCTTCAATGTGATTTATACACTGAAATTCTATTGGAAACTGAATTTTGCATTTTCTTTTTATATTTTTTAGTACATTTTCTAGATAGAAAGAAATTCATTCTTATTGAACAGTTGCAAAAAAATTTAGATCAACGAATTATTTTCAAATTAAAAAATTAAATGTAAAGATCATATTAAGTGGTTTTGATCAATAGTTTGAATTCAACTATCATGAAGCATCATAGTACAACTAAAGTAATTAAGAAGTTTAAATAAGCAAAGTATTTTTTTTTATCTAGAGGGTTCAATTGCCTTTAATTATTTTTGTGCCTCTATTATTCTTCTATTTTTAAAAGTTTAATAACTTAAGATTTAAAACTCAAATGTCAAAATAAATTGTTAGACATGATATAGATAATTTTTTCTATGCATATGTCAAAGTTATGACATTTCAACTTTGTTTTGATTGTTATCAAAGGAACTTGTAAAAGTACACTAATTTGAATAATTTTTGATTTTTTTACTTGTTGACTCGTATAAAAATAAAATAAAAGATTATGTTATGAATAAATTATTAATGTGGATGTCCATGACTCCCAATATTCATTTCTCCACTACTCCCACTACTATTGGAATTCATTTCCCATTTATTATTGTAATTAATTTAGATGGTTTTCATTCACAATTTGTGACTTATAATATATAGAGCCTTTGTAATCTTGTATTACACACATGAGAAATGTATGAATAAAAAAATTGTCATCTTTTATGTGTTCTCGCTATCTTGTTTATGTTTATTTGTCTTTATTTTATAACAATTAATTATTTTTATGTGCATGTTAAGTTAAAAAGCTGAAGTATGATAGAGGCACGGAAAAATAGAAGCATTGAAGCCTAAAACTTTATATACATTTATGTCGGTTATAATATTTTTTATGATTATAAATTGTGATCTAAATTTATATTCGGTTGACTTGTAAACCATGTTAAACGTCAAATTAGCTTAATACTTTAAAAGGCCGAAAGGATTGTGATCATAGCCATAGGACCAATTAGTCCTGATCTCATATTACATAGCCCTGTTGTGATCAGTCTAGTACTACACTCAAATACAGTATTAATTGGTACCAGTATTATACTCGAATACAGGTGCAAGTTCAACCTAAAACAGACTGCTTGAAGCCAGAAGTTTTTTTTGCTAACCATCCACGATTGTATTAAGCAATACAAGGCTACTTATATTTTTACATTAAATGAACAGAAACAATACGTCCAACCTTTTTTGCAAGAAATGGCACACTGTCACCTGTTTCTGTTTCCTATCAGAAACAAATAAAACAAGCACTTCATCAGCTTGATGAAGGAACAATACTGAGTAGCACAATATAAGATGCCCCCTCTAAGTCTAACCCAGGTTGTAGCAAGAAATATACATAATAAAATTAGAATGACAAAAAATATTGCACAAATAATAACAAAAGAAAAATAGAAACAGCACGACTAATCATATTGGAGATTAATAAAATTGAGAGAGAGAGAGAGCAATGCACATAGTGGGGCATACCCCTTTTCTCAAATAGTGTCCATCCAAATGCAGCGCCAAAGCGCCAAACTTGGTTCAGTACAGGTAAAAAGACAAAAAAAAATTGGGTTGTGATCCTTAATACCCTTCTAGAAGCGACACCTAATTGTACCATACTACCAGCCAACACATACATGGTTACTGAAATCTTCAATATAAATTCAAAAGAAACCAATTGTGATGAAACATACACCCTCATCTTTGTGATAGCACCGTAAGTTCTAGCAGTAATAACAATTAAGCAATCAGCATTTTATCAATACAGGTTCTTAATAAGTCGGGTTGGATCGGGTTCGGATGGGTAGGCGGCCAACATTTTCTGAAAGATAAATATGGGTCCACTACATTGTAAGGAAGGCCTGCTCAACATGAAAAATGTTATGGTTATGAATACATATTAGAAGTATTCTCTCCTTAATGTATTCCAAATGGGGCCATTAGGAAGCTTAGCCTTTTATTTAACTTGAACCTATATATCAGTGAAAGGGCATACCATTTTAGTTCCTGACACAACATGACAGTGAATTAACACATTGGAGGCTCATTGAAATCCGGTCAAAAATTGGCTGTCTCAAATACTCAATCAATTGTACAGTAAACAATACACAGTGGCTTTATGGTCACAATTGAACCAACATTGCTGACAAACAACAGAGTCAAAATTTCTTTTTAAAATAGATTCATTCCAATGAGGACATGCAAGAGTTGAAGAACTGAATTAACTTGTAGTCATTTTAGCATATCACAAATAAGTGCTCACTTGAATGGAAAATAATGAAGAAAGACAGTAATAGGTAAGGAATAAGCAAATCAATTTGAGATATTCTTAAACCATTCCTTAGCTGAAATTTTCCCAGAAACAGCGTCAGTGTAGGATTGGTGCAACCCCGGAATGGCGTGTTCATATGAAAGAACAATTTTCTCGAGAAACTGCTTCTCACTTTGTTTTGCAAAAGAAAGAAAACCTCTTTTTGGCACTGGGAATCCTTTCGACTCCACAAGCTTCAGGACAAGGCTGCGGGGGATCAGCCGCTTCTCCAAGCTCAACGTGAGCAGAACTGGATTTCTGACCAATTGCAAATTATCAAAACCCGCATCCTTGATCAGAAACTGTATTTTAGAACACATATTCTCCTCTTTTACTTTCAATACCATAGGGTTTGCACTGACAAGAGTGGTTACCTCCTCTTGTGAGAGCCCAAGGCTTTTCAAGTTATTTAGCCTTGCATCTATGATATGCTGGTTCAGACAGCTTACAACAATTAATGCATACACAAACATGGGTGAGGAACGTGCAATGCCTAACTCCTCAGCTCTCTTAGCTTTCATCTTCAAAACTTCAGTCCTCAATATGATAAATCTAGGTTGACACTTAATCAGCTGGGCAATTCGACAAAGAGATAAGCCACATTGCTCTTCGAGGAAGGACAAATTGGGCACAATAACCTTTTCCAAGCTGCTGTGGAGGAGATGTGTGCTCCTTTTGAGGACCAGAGACAGATTCTCTACCGAGCCGAGAACCCGCATCCAAAAGTCGATTTTTGGCACAAAATTGAAACAAAACACACTAGGATTGCGGGAAATGTTAAATGTGATGTCTTCGATTGAGATGCCGACCTCTTGTAGCTTTGCCACATTTGGTCTCCAGTTCTTCTCCACACTAGAGCAAAGGATGCGAGGGTCACGCGAAATGGAAGCTCTGATGTCGGATTCGCTGATGCCCGTTTGTCTCAGGAACAGGAGCACAGCATCGGGCTTATCAGGGGATTTGAGGTGCTGGATCATCTTGGAAGCCCGGATCGCCTTGTCTGAAGGGAGCCCGCACGATTGGATGAGGTATTCAATGGAAAAGTTAGGGTTAGGAAGTGGCGCTTGAGTGATAGTGGTGGAGAGGAGGCGATGGATGGAGGAGGGGAATGGTGTATTCAATTGATGGAGGTGGTGGATTCTCCTCAGAAACAGTCTCAGACTCATACTCTCACTCTGCTGATACTTCGTTGTTTGAGTAAAATGCAAGGGTTTGACCGAATTTGACCTTTAACTAAATTTGAAACTAGAGATGAGATCCTTGTTCGTTGTAGCGTGGAGAGGAAGTTGCAAATGGAGGCGGCGAAGGCAGTGGCAGTGCCCCGATGGAAGAAGGAAGGCCAGGTTGTGCTTGGGCCCGCTTGGGTGCGAAGGAGAAAAATAAACCTCCCTCAATTTTTATTTTTTCACTCAGAAATATTTGGAGAGAATAATGGGCACTTGAGATTTTTGGTGGTTCTATTCTATCCTATTTAATCTGTCAATTTTAAATCGAACATGTCGGTTTGCAGTTAATTGACAAATATCCAAATTGTCCGATTAAAGTGTGGATTCTGACCGTCCGATAAAAAATGTATTCACAAAACTCTTTAATCTTTGTGAGGATTTTGATCAGACGGTCCAGATTTAAACTCAAAGTTTGAGTTACCTTACAGGATTAAAATTGTTAATATGTTAGCGGTCAGAGCAAAGTAAAACATCCAATTTTAAATAATAAACAAAAATTTCATGATACTCTTCAAAATTCTTAAAATTAGGTATTTTTCAATTTTAAAATTCATAATGTTATATTTTTTATCTTTTATATTAAAACTTGTTTAAATTTATAGCTTTGATTTTATCTTTTATTAAAAATAAAAAATTATATAATATGTGAGAAAAATGTTCAGCTTTCTAATTCATCAATGTGAGAAAAAATATTTCATTATTCTACTTGTGAATGTATACAATGACATTTAGGTATACGCCTGTGTGGACATCACTAACAGAGAACAGAATCATTTGTCATTACAAATCGGCCAATTAGAAAACAATTTTTCTCGCATATGCTACACATTATTTTTTTTTAAGAAAGAGTATAATGATTACTTTAGAAGTTTTAAATGAGTTTTACATAAAAAGTAAGAGAAATTTAGATATATACCCATCATAACTTGTTCAACTAAATATTTTCCCATCAAAATTGAAAATAAGTTACTTTCTCATCTAAACCCACTTAATTTATTAAGCTCCCCATTCTTTGATTATATCAATTAAAAATACTAATTAATATTAATAAAATATTAAAAGGACAATTTTATCCTTACCTTCAAAATACTCTGTTGCTCCCTCCTCTTCCCTTTGGTTCTTTGTCTACACGACGATTTGAAATAAGCGATATGTTTTATTATTGTGTAGCACCATGATTTCAAATCAGGGTGCACGGTGCAGGGAAAGAGCTAAAAGAGTGATTCCAGTTCCATTGTAACCATTTCTTAATCATTACCTGATTCTCCATCGTCCCCGCACGGCACCTTCCTTCCAGCTTTACCCCCTCTTCAGATAATCTCCTTGATTTGAATCACTAGTCATTGTTATTAGAAATGTAACCTAATTCTTTTTTTTTTTTATCATTGATTGTAAAAGTTCCTATTTTGTCCAATTTTTTATCATTGATTTGTAAGCAGGTGCTAATTGAGATAAAATAAGAACTGCTAAACTACTACATTATGGTCTAAAGAGATAAAACGAGAATAAATGTCTCCCCCTTAATGCGACGCAACAAAGAGAAAAAAACTGAAAGCCTGAGCTCAGTATTGTACTAAATAATTATCAGAAAAAAAAACGTCAGTCTATGTGCTGATATTGTACCAATAAGGTACCGAATAGAATTGTAAAGGCATCAATAGAAAGAAACAAAAGTTGAGTAGTAAACCAAACAAATTTAAAATTAGTCATCTAATTTTAAGTTCTTTCCATTGAGGAGAGCTCAAATGCCACATTGCTTTATGCCCGTACCTCTACATCTTTATCTTCGATTTCGAAGTCCACATAAAAGATTCAAACTGCTCAACATGATATCCACATTAAAATGTGCTTAGAGATCAAATTTTAATTTTTTTGGAAATTTTTTACTATTTTTTAAGATAGGTACAAAATTAATGTTTTTCAGAAAATTGTGGACCATCTAATTTTGTACTCATCTTAAAAAATAGTAAAAAAATTCTACAAAATATAAAATTTGATCTCTAAGCATATTTTAACGTGGATATCATGTTGAGCGCTTTAGATTTTTTGTTTGTACTTTGAAATTAAAGATAAAGATGTTGGAGTACGATTGAGAAATGAAGTAATTGGGCATTTGAGCCCTCCTCTTTTTTTTATAGCCTGTTTTATGTTCAGTGGTAATTTTATGAAAGAATATAGACTTCACAGAGGCTAATGTAAAGCCAAAATCTAAATCAGACCAATTGGATACTAGATATATCTCAAGATCTCAACTCCTCTTCGTTTGGTCTCTTTGTATCTATTTACAAGATCTCAACTCCTCTTCGTTTGGTCTCTTTGTATCTATTTACAAGATCTCAACTCCTCTTCGTTTGGTCTCTTTGTATCTAAATAGGCTTTTGTGTTGGGATTGAGGCTTAACTAAGAGTTTAGCATTGGACAAAACGGAAACCATCTATTAGCTGTTGAATCATTTTTTTTTCTTTTTTTTCTCTGTTGAATAATCAAATCTAAGCACATCATTTTGTTTTTTTCCTTTTTTCCCTTTATGGTTTCTCTTTGCTTATTTATGATCTATGGGAGTTTGCATGGGGATGAGGTCTCAAGGCTACCGGCCAGCGGTTAGGGTCAGGTCAGTGTTGTACCAGTCAATGGTTGTTGCTTATAGAGTTCTTGAAAATCAACAAAAAAATGCCACAAGCTCACACTGAACCAAGCACGATCTCCTCTCAGTCAAATAGTCAATTCCAGGCCGTCTTCCTATAACACTCAGGGTCACTGGTACGTTCTCCCTCTTTAAAGCTGAGACGGAGAAAGGGTCGCGCCGCGGAAGAGGAAGAGTCAGTAAGAGGTTTTAGAGATACATAATTCTGAGGGCATAGTGGCCAGTTCTTAACACAACTTGACAATGGATTAACACATTGAGCATGCACTTAATCCCATTAACCTATATTAGTCAGCCTAAGTGGTTCTGGTCAGGCCAAGAATTTCCAGTCCCAATTAGTCAATCTATTGTTCCATGACAGTACATAATCAGACACAATGATACCAACAAACTCATGAGCAATAAAGATAAAATTGCACTTGACCAAAGGCTCATTCCAATGACGAAATATAAATCTTAGTTGAAGCAAGGGAATCAAAATATCAACTGAATTAACGGCTTATAGCCATTTTTAGCATATCACAATAGAGTGCTCGATAAAGAGAAAATCCTACACAGGAATGAATAAATTACAGTACCTATACCTAGACTAACCAAGCAAAGCAATTGAGATATCCTTATGTTATTCCTTAGCTGAAGTTTTCCCAGAACAAGCATCAGTGTAGGCTTGGTGTAGCCCCGGAATGGCATATTCATATGGATGAATAAACTTCTCCAAAAACCGCTTCTCATTTTCGCTTGCAAAAGAATTAAAATTTCTTTTTGCCACTGGGAATCCTTTCGACTCCAGAAGCTTCCGGACAAGGCTGCGGGGGATCAACCGCTTCTCCAAGCTGTATCTGAGCAGAGATGGATATTGGACCATATGCAACTTATCAAAACCCACTTCCTTTATCAGAAACTTTACTTTACGGCCTATTATGTCCTCCGGCGACTTCAATACTAAAGGTAGTTTCCTAACCATAGTGGTCACCTCCTCCCGTGAAAACCCGAGATACTTCAAGTTATTTAGCCGTGCATCTATGGTGTCTTGGCTCAGATTGCTTACAACAATTAATGCATACACAAACATTCCAGATGAGCATCCGATCCCCAGTTCCTCAGCCCTTTTAATTTTAATTGACAGAGATTGAGGCGCAGATGTGATAAAAAAAGGAGCCGACCGAATCAGTAGGACGATTCGGTTAACAGGTAAACCCAATTGGTCTTGAAGGAAAGAAAAATTGGGGACAAGAATATTTTCCAAGCTGACACAAAGCAGCGCCGGCACCTTTCTGAGTAGCACAGACACATTCTCCAGTGAGCCGAGAGCCCGCATCAAGAAATCAATCTTTGGCACAAAATTAGACTGAAAAACACGAGGGTACCTGGAAAGGATACCTGAGATGTCCTCCATTGGGAAGCCGACCTTTTTAGCTTTTCAATATCTGGTCTCCAGTTCTTCTCTACACTGGAGAGAAGGATGGAAGGTTACCGCAAGACGGCGGTTCTTATCTCCGACTCACCAATGCCAATTTGTCTGAGGAAACGTAGCACAGCATCGGGCGTATCAGGGGACTTGAGGTGATCGATCTTCTTGGATGCTCGGAGGGCTTCGTCGGAAGAAAAACCGCACGATTGGATGAGGTAGTTTACTGCTGCGGAGTGGGGATTTGGTGGTGGCGCTTGAGCGGTAGCGGTGGAGAGAAGGCGATGGATGGAGGAGGAGAATGGTGTTGTGAGATAAAGGGGAAGAGATGGACGGAGGTGAAGGAGGCTCCTCAGAAAGAGGTTCATAGTCCTGTCACTGTCAGTTGGAGGCGAAGAGGGAAAGGGTTTTGACTTTTGACCAATTTTGACCTTGTTCGGCTGCGTTAAGAGACAGGGGCTCTCGTAACCTAAACTTTGAGTTAACTCAAATTTTGAATTTTGATCTAGACCGTTGATTTAAATCCGCACTAATTTCATTATTCCCAAAATATTAACAGATGAAAAGCAAATATCAACATACCTATTCAATCTCATTATTCCCGAAATAAAATTGAAATATCAATTAGATCAACAGCTACAAGAGAAAGAATAGACTTCGGTTATACACACCAACCGACTATCCCTTCGTCCTGACCTCATCCCCTTCCATGAAAAGAGATGTCTGTTTTAACATCTTTTACTTGCCAATTTCTTTTGGTTGATTCTTCCAAGACTTGAGGTTTAAGAGAAAATGGGACCAGTTTGGCATGTAAACAAAACATTCTTGTACCATGCTGGTTTTACTAATATTAGTTTTAACATCAGTAGATAGTGATTCTGCTGCGTGGCCCAGTTGATTTGGGTATAACCGTTGAATTGTCGGAGTTTGAAAAGAGAAAAGAGAAAGGAGGAGAAAGGGGCAGACGCAAAGGGCAGCCCGTATTAATTGACCCGCTCTCTGACGATGGGCCCTTCAGCTTGGAGAATATCGTAGAAGTTTCAATTCACAGTGAGAATGACAAAGAGGCCCAAGACAGCAGAAATGGAGAGAACGCTACGGGCATAACTGGAGAGGTTGATTCGGACTACAGTGTCAGGCCGTTAAAGGTTGTTTCGCCATAACCGCTTCTGGAAGAATCGGCTTGCTGAGATGAAGGCCGTACAGTAATTAGAGCTTAATAAAGATTGTTTTCAGCTTAATCTTTTTGTTATAGCATCGCCTATATAAGGCCTTTACTTCTGTCGATAGCTTCTTATGAAAAACTTTATAGAATTGGGTAATTTTCTCATAGAGACTTTTGTATCTCTTGTGAACTTAGTTCACTGTTATCAGTAAAATTGATTCTCAGTCTCAATTGTGATTACTTCGATTGTGTTTTCTAATTGATTATGAGAGAGAGGTCACTGCAATTGGTATCAGAGCACTAAGATCACCAGCTGGGGAAATCTAGGCGCAAGGCGAAATCAAGCAGCACGATGCCTCCGCGTTTGAGAAGTCAAGACGACTCCGATGAGGAGGTGGTTCTCGATTTGACAGCGGTTAATGATAAGCTTGTCCGGATGATGCGGGAAACCGAATCCTCCCTCCAGGCTTCACTGCAAGCACGGGATGATCGTATTGATAAAGTGGAGGGCAAGATCGATCAACTTACTGTGATGTTCAAGCAGTACATTGATGGCAAGCGTACCACTGACCTTATTGGAAGTACCTCCAACAGGCCACTTCCTCCTACACCTCAACCCCGGCGCGATCCACCAGCTCCACCTCTCATTGAAGAACCATCTGATATGAGTAACAGGTATCAGGATCAGCCCTTCCAGAACCAGAAAACCTCTCTACCTCGATTTGATTTTCCTTGTTTTGATGGTGATAACCCGGTTGATTGGTTCGAGAGTAGTGAATTCTATTTTGAATGCTATCAGACAGCTGAAATGTATAAAACCCGGTTAGCTTCCATGAATTTCTATGGGAAGGCTAAAGAATGGTACAGCTGTTTTCGGGTGGAGAACCCGAATCCACCTTGGCCGATCCTAGTTGAAGCCGTTTTTGAACGATTTAAAGATAAGAAGAATTGTAATGCTGTGGTACTGTTCCGAAAAGTGACTCAAACTCATTCAGTGGAGGATTACATCACTGAATTTCAAAGGGCAAAGTCTCGGCTGATGGCTGAAACTAATATCAAGAATGACTATTTCTATACTTTGAGTTTCATCAGTGGCCTCAAAGACGAGTTACAAACCACTATCAACATTTTCAAACCACAAAACTTGAATGAAGCATTCAGTGTTGCCCAAGAAATTGAGATGGCAGTTGGGCCGTTAGACAAAAGACCATTATTTCTCAGACCCCAAACTACTCCTGCAGCTAGACCCGTTAAACCTCCTGATCCAACAATCAGGAAATGGACACCTCAGTCCAATATCCAACCCCGACCTCCACCAAGACCCCAACCGAACATCCAACAAAACCTCACCATTGATCAGAAAAGAAACTTGGGGTTGTGTTTTCGATGCAATGAGAAGTGGTTTCAAGGTCATAGGTGTAACAAAGGGCTCCACACCATGGATGCAGTTGAGGTGGAAGAGGAGGAGGCTGAGGTAGATGAAATTCTGCATTATGAGGAGCACACCAAGGAGGAACCTGAAGTTGTGCTAGAAGAGAGTGTAGTAATTTCTTTGAATGGTCCCAAAAATTCCACCAACAAAACTATCACCTACAAAGGTTCTGTGGGTTCACTTCCTATTTGTGCTTTCATTGACTCAGGGAGTACCCACTCTTTTATCAATCCTGCCTTGCTGCACAATCTAGCAATTCCTGTTGTTGCCACTAGCCCATTACATGTGAAGATTGCAGATGGAAGTACAATGAGCTCCACTGCTATCTGTCCCAAAGTCAATTTCTATTTGAATGAACACCCTTTTGAACATGACTTGCGAGTTCTAGCTGTACCAGGGTATGATATCCTATTGGGAATTGATTGGCTGTCTCAATGGGGTACTATGGCAGTGAATTATGGAGAAGGCATGATGGCCATGAAGAAGGAGGGCAAAAGAATCAAATTGGTGCGAAAGGGAGAAGTGGCTGAGGTGAGAATCTGTGAAGGAATTGTGAACCCTGAGAAGGAGGTGAAGAAGGGTAATCATGTCATTTATGCCCAATTGTTCAAAGTGGAAGAAGACCCTAGCACCACCAAACCAGAAACCAATCCCATTCTCTTACCAGTTTTGAACCAGTTTCAATCCCTCTTTGAAGAACCTAAAACTCTACCACCTAAAAGGAACATAGATCATCAAATAAACCTCAAACCTGATTCTACTCCCATTAACCTACGACCTTATAGGTTCTCTTATTTTCAGAAATTGGAGGTAGAGAAAATCATTCAAGAACTTCTCAAAAACAACCTAATCCAAAACAGTACTAGTTCATATTCATCGCCAGTACTGTTAGTTAAGAAGAAAGATGGCACTTGGCGAATGTGCATTGATTACCGTAAATTGAATGATGATACTATTAAGAATAAGTTCCCAATTCCTTTGATAGATGATTTGTTGGATGAGCTTGATGGGGCACAATATTTTTCCAAATTGGACTTGAGAAGTGGTTACCATCAGATCAGGATGCGAGAGGAAGATGTGCACAAAACAGCTTTTACCACACATGAGGGTTTGTATGAATTCAAAGTTATGCCCTTTGGGCTAACTAATGCTCCTGCCACTTTTCAGGCCCTCATGAACCTCATTTTCAAACCTTTTCTAAGGAAGTTTATTCTGGTATTTTTTGATGATATTCTTGTGTATAGCAGGAGCATTGAATCCCACATAGAACACCTCAAGCAAGCACTAGAGATCCTGCAACAGAACCAACTGTTTGTAAAGAAGTCCAAGTGTGCATTTGGTGTTAGTCAAATTGACTACTTGGGGCACATAATCTCAAAGGAAGGGGTGTCAACCGACCCATCAAAGATTGAAGCAATGGTGAATTGGCCTATTCCTAAGAATATCAAGGCACTCAGGGGTTTTTTGGGCTTGACAGGCTATTACAGAAGGTTTGTCCAGGGGTACAGTATCATCTCTCATCCTCTCACTGAGTTGCTCAAGAAGAATGGGTTTAGGTGGAACCCAACAGCTCAGCAAGCTTTTGAAGCACTTAAACATGCCATGGTGAGTGCTCCAGTCCTCAAGCTACCAGACTTTCACAAACCTTTCATCCTTGAAACTGATGCATGTCAAAACGGAATTGGGGCTGTTTTAATGCAAGAGAAACGACATGTTGCCTACTTGAGTAAGAAGTTAGGGGTAAGAAACCAATCTCTATCTACTTATGAAAAGGAATTGATGGCTTTATTTACAGCCGTGACTAAGTGGAGACATTACCTGTTAGGAACTGAATTTGTGATACGAACTGACCAAATTAGCCTCAAGTATTTACTAGAACAGAAGGTGAACACACCTATGCAACATAAAGGTCTAAGCAAGTTGTTGGATTTGAATTACACCATAGAATACAAAAAGGGGGCTGAAAATCGAGTAGCAGATGCCTTGTCCAGAAGGGATGGACATGACGAAAGAGAAAGGGAATTAGATGCAAAATTACTCATGTTGAGTGAATTGGTGCCACATTGGGTGCAAGATGTAGTGAAAAGTTATGAAGATGATGAATGGGTGGCTGCATTAAAATTGAGGTTGCAGGAAGAAGGGTTGGAAGGTAGTCACCACTTAACTGAGTATCAAGGTGTCTTGAGATTCAAGGGCAGAATTTGTGTAGGAGCAAAAGGAGAATTAAGACAAGCCATACTGAAAGAGTTACATGATTCAAGTTTAGGTGGTCACTCGGGCATCAATGCAACATATCAGAGGGTTAAAAGGATGTTTTACTGGCCAAAGATGAAGGAGGATGTGTATCAGTTTGTTAAACACTGTGATAATTGTCAAATCAACAAGTCCGAGTATGTGGCACCTCCAGGATTGTTGCAACCCTTGCCAATTCCTGATGAAGCATGGGAGAGTGTGGGTATTGATTTTATAACGAGTCTACCTAAGTCTAAAGGAAAAGAGGTGATTTTCGTGGTGGTGGATCGTTTAACTAAGTATGCACATTTCATTCCTCTCGCTCATCCATTCACAGCCGTTGATGTAGCTCAAGCATTCATGGATAACGTTTACAAGTTGCATGGTTTGCCTTTCAACATCATTTCGGATAGGGATCCGATATTCACAAGCAAATTTTGGAGAGAATTGATGAAACAGTTGGGAATTCAACTCAAGATGAGCACCTCTTACCACCCACAGACAGATGGTCAAACCGAAAAGGTTAATCAATGTTTGGAGAGTTATTTGAGAAGCATGGTATTCGATAAGCAAAACAAATGGGCACACTATCTGAGTTTAGCTGAATTCTGGTACAATTCGAATTTCCACAGTGCCATCAAGATGACACCTTTCGAGGCACTATACGGCTATGTGCCTCCTCAACTATCCCTGGGAAGTCAACCGAGAAGCCAAGTGGAGTCTGTTAACACCATTCTGAGAGACAGACAAACAACTATAGCTCAATTGAAAGCTAATTTGAGTAAGGCGCAATCCAGGATGAAGCAGTATGAGGATAAGCATAGAAGTGAACGAAAGTTGGAAGTGGGTGATTGGGTATATCTTAAATTACAGCCTTACAGGCAGGTTACAGTGGCCGGATTGCGTAATCAAAAACTTAGCTCGAAGTACTATGGGCCATTTGAAGTGATACAAAAGATCGGCTTGGTGGCGTATAAGTTGTACCTTCCGCCGAGCTCGACAATCCATCCTGTTTTCCATATTTCTCAGCTCAAGAAAAGGGTGGGCAGCAATCAGCCTATTCATCCGATGTTGCTAGTGCTCGGACCAGGAATTGTTCTCCAACCTAGTCCTGAATTGGTCTTAGCGAGAAGGATGGTCAAACGGCGGAATGCGGCGACGCCGCAAGTACTGGTGAAATGGTGCAATCAGCCGGACGAGGATGCGACGTGGGAGGATTATGATCACATTGCTCAAGAATTTCCAGAATTTATTCGTGAGGACACGAATTTTGCTAAGGGGGAGGGATTGCTGCGTGGCCCAGTTGATTTGGGTATAACCGTTGAATTGTCGGAGTTTGAAAAGAGAAAAGAGAAAGGAGGAGAAAGGGGCAGACGCAAAGGGCAGCCCGTATTAATTGACCCGCTCTCTGACGATGGGCCCTTCAGCTTGGAGAATATCGTAGAAGTTTCAATTCACAGTGAGAATGACAAAGAGGCCCAAGACAGCAGAAATGGAGAGAACGCTACGGGCATAACTGGAGAGGTTGATTCGGACTACAGTGTCAGGCCGTTAAAGGTTGTTTCGCCATAACCGCTTCTGGAGGAATCGGCTTGCTGAGATGAAGGCCGTACAGTAATTAGAGCTTAATAAAGATTGTTTTCAGCTTAATCTTTTTGTTATAGCATCGCCTATATAAGGCCTTTACTTCTGTCGATAGCTTCTTATGAAAAACTTTATAGAATTGGGTAATTTTCTCATAGAGACTTTTGTATCTCTTGTGAACTTAGTTCACTGTTATCAGTAAAATTGATTCTCAGTCTCAATTGTGATTACTTCGATTGTGTTTTCTAATTGATTGTGAGAGAGAGGTCACTGCAGATTCTAGATGCACTTCTGATGGGGTAGTGATTTTATCATGTTATTTTAGCAAAAACTAAAGCTAAGCATAAACAGCTCAGGTCAGAAATGAAAAATCTTCTTTCTGAGTTCAGACTCAACTCAAACCAGCAGATTAAGAAACCCAAATGGACCCAGGACTTTGGGGACAAGTATCCTCTCAGGTATTGGACGGTGGGGCTCACTACTTTACGATTCGTGCATATTCGGGGATAGCACAGGGGCCAGTATTTTTGGTGCTTTGAGATTCGTGCAAAGTTAAAAGGACGGTCGGATCCACTAATTCTAAAAAGATACCCTTGTCCAGTACCAGGGAGGATATGAATTCGGACTTTGGCCCCTTAAATAATCAGGTCAAACTAAACAGGTAGAGTCAAGAACTGTCAGCCCCAATTACTGGAACCATCTATTTTTTGGTTGTGCAAATACCCAAAATTTTATATTGTTTAACAATCATAATAGCACAATATGAGTGAGAAAATATGATGGCAACGTTCCAATTAGAGGAGGAATTCATAGCTAATGAAGATAAGTACAGTACAGTGGTGCTCAGTACTCACTTCTAAAAGTTGAAAAAAGAAAAAGAAAAAGAAAAATGAGGTGCCTAACTTAATAAAATCTTAATGCAGCACCTAAACCTCAAAAAAAAATCAAGATACTTTTAAATCATTCGATAACTAATGTTTACCAGAACAAGCATCTCATTTGGAATCACTAAAGTATGAAATTTTAGATTTGTCAGAAAAATCCCTTTCAACTCCAGAAACTTCCAGACAAGGTTTTGAGTAATCAACCGCTTCTCCAAGCTCAAAGTGAGAATAACTGGATGGGGAGCCACCCATATACATCACAAGTTTCACAACCCAAATCATTAAACAGAAACTTCATTTTATGGCCTATCATCTCCTCTGACACCCTCAACACAATAGGGAGACTACTGGCAAGAGAAGGTTACCTTTAGCTGTGAAAGCCCGAGACTTCTCAAGTTGTTTAGCCTTGCTTCTACGGTTTGTTGATTTAGATTGTTTACAATAATTAACCCATATAAGAAAGAACAAAAAATGAAGAACAGCAAAAGCAAGATTTAGGGGTGCAGATATCCACTGTGCACTTTTGACTCGTGCAGATGCAGTGCTGAGATGAGAGAATTTTTTGAAAAATGACTGTTTAATCCTTCTTTATCTGACAGCTCATTAATTGTGTACAATCAACTTTTGAAGTAAAAGTTCAAAACTAGTTGGCTTTTACGGCGGAGCAAAAAAAAAAGTAGCTGCTTCCAACTTCCTGCCTTTTTTTTCTCTCTTCTTCAACACAGGTATTCCAAATTTCAAAAGTCCCAACTCAGCAGAGTTAATTTAAAATTGAGTGAGGCTATGGTAATATGCATATTACGGATCTACCATGCTATGAATCCGTATCTCTATTTTTAAAATTTAAACAGTCAATCTGAACCATCAAACATGATATCCATAAGAAAATTTACTTGCTGACCTAATTTTATATTTTATAGAATATTTACTATTTTTTTAGATAGGTAGAAAATCACTGATTTTGGATGGCCCAAAATTTTCAAATCAATCGATTTTCTACCTATCTAAAAATATCATAAAACAATTCTAAAAACTGTAATATTTTGGTATGCTGGTAAATTTTCACCTGGAGATCATGTTGAACGGTTCAGATCGAATATTTGAACTTTAAAAACGGATATATGTGTCCATAGCTGGGTCCTCTATGTAATATGCATAGTACCATAGCCTCACTGTTTAAGTTTTTTAATCAATTTCTTTTTGAACAGTTTCAAACAAACTGTTGCTCTCTACTTCAAACCGTTTCTCTCCAATTATATTCACCTAAATCAGCAATGACAATTGACAATGAAATCATTCTCCAACCTAAAGAACTCTGAAATTTCAGGAACCAGATGAGGAATACAGCTATACAAGCAAGAAGAATCATAACAAATTTACCTTTTTCTGGCGAAGTAGAGAAATCACGATAAGATCTCGGAAATGTCAACAGTCAACCATGGTCTTGACACAATATAGCCCGAAACAAACAACACAAATATGTTACCTTATACAAAAAAAACCAAGCAGAAAGGTTTCAAACTTGGGGGAAAAATAGCCACAGGAAGAAATGAACAAATGGCAGTCCTCAGTGAATTTTCTATGTCAAAATTCAAAACAACCTTTCTTTGACTTCTTGTGCCATTAACAGATCTGATACATTAGTAACATTCATTCCATTACTGAAATTGAATTCAGACACTGAGACTGAGTATGAACGGTAGTTCGAAGGAGGGTAAATCCGTAAATGAGAGAGTGAATACCAGTAATAAACAAGAGACTGGCGAACAGACTGGAGAGTGGGAAGGCACCTGAAATTGTAAAAAAGAGAAGTAGACTCTTTGGGATATTGGTAAAGTAGTCAAATCATGAATGGAACTCCTTCAGGTAATTAATGTTCAGTGATCCCGTTGCACATAACTTTTCTAATTTGAAAGATTCAGATAGCAGTTTTATTAGCTTCCTTGTTGAAGCAAGGGCAATATGGTCCAAATAAAATTTTTCTCTAACCTCAGCGCTGCACAAAGTCAAAAGTGTGCTGTTAAAATATGCACCCAAGATTTAGCTTCAAAACGTTTAGCTTTGTGACCTCTAGTTATATTTAGAAGGAAACATTCTTTATTTTGTCAATCCTGAAATAAGAAAAGAAAAATATTCACACAGGGAAAAGGCAACATAAAAATAAACCAAACCGAGAGATTTGTATTGATAAGACTAACTGGTTCCCTTAAATAGGCAACACCTAAACAGGTATATTTCCGCAATCCTTCTGAAGTTGGAGATAGAACCCTGGAAAGCTTAATGAAATCAAATGACAAAATTATTAAATATTGGAAAAAAAAAATGACAAAGCATCATTCCTCCAATGATAGAAATATCCTAAGATAAGATTACTGATAAACATACAACATAATCTGAATTTTACAAAAGAGCAAAAACATAAAAAATACTTGTTGATCCATCCATTCTAAACTGCATGAAAGTTGCACAAGGTCATTCACAAAACAAGAGAGAAAAAATGAAAACAAGCAACCCTAACTTAATCAGACCTATTTGCATCACATCTCCAAATAACTTATTCTATTTTCTGCCTTTTTAAGGCTGCATCTGATGAAGAAGTGTTGTTAAAACGGCTCCTAAGATCTGCCAGAAGTGATGGACAACTCTGCATCAACTGCACATAAGGATCTGTAATAGCCAAATGCACGAAATTTTCCGGCATTGTCACAAACTCGAGACAGATATCTTTAAGGCGGTGACAGTTGAGTTGGTTGGCCAAAGAAAGCGAAGTCACAACTGTTTCTAAAGTGAGCCCCATGCAGAGCTTCTCTTCACAAATTTCCTTTAACCCCTCCAGGCGATACCGATCAGCAGCCACCATCAAATGCTGAGCCAAAATATACAAATCGGTATTTTTCTCGCCACATTCACCGTCGAAAAGCTCAGCTACCTTAGGTAATGAATCAGTGTACATGAAATGTAGCAAGACTTTGAAAACCAAAGCACTCATATCATTTATTTTAATGCACTTCATATTGGCTTCGGCCATTGAACCGAACAGTTCAGCCTTGAAAACCGGTGACCTTGCCGCCAGTACCAACCTGTGAGCTACAAATATCTCTCCATCGACCGCAAAGGAAACATCTGTCATCTCCTTCTTTGTCAAAAGCTCATTAAAATCATCATGCAAGAACTTGAAAGCCGGCAAACCAACCTTGTGACTTAGAGGTGGTTTTTCCCATGCTTCGTTCATTACCTTAATGTCGCAAGAGAGAAAAAAGAAACCGTCTCTGACATACTGTGCCTCTAACACTGATCTCTCGATGAACGCACGGAAACCGTGGTAACAGTTGATGCCTCTAAATATGCATGTAGATCTTCTCCATGCAGAGTCTACCGGCAACAGAGTTGTTGACCAATATCCGTTGTTGTGTAACAGGCGAAATGAAAAATTTGTGCATAGAAATTTTCCCTTGCTTTGAAGCTCTAGATTGAGAGAGACGTAGGTACCGTTATCCTCAATGTTAGAACCCTTTGGAGAGTAGCGAATGACCCAAGTGCGACCTTCAGAGATGAAGGTTGGTGACCTTATGAATGTGCAAGCCTCCTTGTTTTTGCTTGCTGAGTAGTCTATTTTGAAGATACCATCACTGTCAATTGTTATGTAATCAAATGAGTCCCTTATTTCACCCGTCTTTATTTTATTCTTCATTTTCTACCTGGTAAATGAAACGGTAATAGGAAAACAAGTTAGTTATACGTGTGAAAAGTATTTCCTAACCATTTCTGTAAACTTAACCGTTCCTAAGCTCAGAGATAAGACTTAATGAAAGTAAATCGGACAACACAGACCCACACAAAAGCACACACAGCCCCTTTTTGCACATCCCCACTTAGCACTCAGGCATACACAAACAGTTATAGGTGATGCTGCAAATTGGCAACTATTGAAGGCCCAACTGTGAAATTCTTAGCACAGAACTCAAATCACTACCAGCAGAGGCGGAGCAAGGTGGTCCCCCCCCCCCCCCCCCCCCCCCCATGGTTTGGAGAATCGATTTATAGACCGACTGGAGTGTTTTGTTTTGGGGTTAAAGAATGCTTGAATCGGAAGAAACTCACCGTCCGAGCTACGCCGATTCTTCAAAGAAGGTGGATGCCGGTTTATGATCGGAACTCGGAAGAGAGAATTCGGGTAGCGTAACGCATGTAGGTTTCGCTAATTAAATTATGAGGAAGATGTGTTTGTCGGGTGAGATCCAAGGGTTATAATAATAAGACGGTGAGGAAAAAAACATTTTTATTTGGGCCGTCTATTTAGAGTTGTTGGGCCAGCTATTATTATTTTTTTATCATCTAGTTGGGCTATAAATATTTTAGGATTTCTATTTTGTCTATTAATATTTTAGGATTTTTGTACTTTATATTTCGTTTTGTATTTGGTCTCTCTAATCGTATATGAAGGATTTTTAAACATTGAACAAGATTTAAATGTCAATCATATAAAACTCAAATAAATATGACTTTGCAAATATTTACATTTTAAAACAAAAAGACATAAACACGACACGCGCAAAAATTAATAGACAAGCTTATGATAAAATTGATCTAAGCATTATCCAATATATTTAGCAGAGATACCTCTAAAGACATCTAACATGTCAACATCCATGTTCTAATAAAAATAGAGTAAAAGAAAATGTTGTTTCCGAGATTCACCGTACAATATTAATAGATCCTTGTCCTACTCTACACATTAATCTATGCCTGGTCTACATAGACCGACACAATCATCTCTTCGTAGCATTGGTACAAAGGAACAGTTTGTGTCCGATGTTCATCGGATTCAAAGTGAGTTTGATTGGTTCGATGGCCGTCCGGTCTGTTTTAAGATTCGCGCCTGTAACTTTCGAGTCTGCTTTAATATTCGTGCGCACAAATTTTAAAGTGGACCGGACGGTCCATAAACCCATCGGACCCAAGCTGTTCCCTTCGTACAACCCCTCGGATAGTAACGGATTTTAATATATCATTGTATTGTCAAATTAATCCAATTCTAAATAAGGATTCGTACAACCCTTTGGATAGTAACTGATGAAATTTGTTTTTTAATCGAATGATAACTTTAATTATCAAATGACAAAATTAAGTGGTTCAATAAGTTTTACATAAAGACACATCAGCATAAGAATAATTTCATTATTTTCACTTTATTTTGACGAAATTTGGCTGATCAAAATATATCAACATTTCCCCACCTATTTGGATCTGCTATTTCCAGCTTCAATTAGAAGTTGGTTTGGCTACAAAATTTGTTGCATTAGATCTCTCAGATTTGGCATTAATTGCTCCAACACAAGTAGCATCTATATAAAAGCAAACAAGTGATAATTTCCTATAAGCAGACCCTAACTTACAGCAAGGAAATGAAATAAAATAAAATGAAATACTAACTCTTGAGGAGGGCAATGCCAATAATAGAGAATTTTTTTTTGAAAGGCTTGGCAGTGGCTGCCAAGTTGTTTTATTAATTCAGAACCAACATCAAGTTTAACATATTACAGCCGGACATCCATTGAATCCTCTGGATAGAGGCAACTACCTAGAAAAAACAACAGTAATTTCAAGATTAAGAAAAAGAAACAAAAACGCCAAACTTCAACAGTGAGCCATCCATTGTTCCACTTCATCCCAAACTCTGTTTGCCAGTACCGGTGGTGTCATTCTTTTTCCTGAGAAGATTTTAGAGTTCCTTTGCTTCCATGTTCCCCAAATGGTACAGAGGAGCAGAGGTATCGCCTTCTTCTGCCAGAGCGCCCCTCTTTGTTTGATAGAGAAAACCGAGGCTTCCCAGGTGGAAAAGAGATCCCGATTAATGTTGATTAACCTGAAGCCGGCCCTGTTGCCCAGGATGAACCAAACATGGACCACATAGGGACAAAGGAAAAAAATGTGGAAGGCAGACTCAATTGGGCAATTATCGCATAGTGCACACGGCAGGGAGCAATTCATGTGACGATGCATCATGTTGTCGTGAGTCAGCAATCTGTTTTTGAGAAGCAGAAAAGCAAAAACCTTCACCGTATGGGGCACTTGGGACCTCCAGACTGCAGCGTACCTATCTCGGATCATACCACCTCCCTTAATGACCGCATACACAGACCTTGCCGAGTAGAAACCACCATTTTCCCATTTCCAGCGAATGATATCTTTATCTTGCCCGAATAGTACATGGGTTGTCTGATCAGTGTATTCCGGTGCTAGCAAATGAATGATCGGTATGGCATCTCGCAGTGAGATAGATGGGCTAGGCGGTCTGAACGATATTGTGTTGGCAATAGCCAGTCCTTGCCATGAATCCTGCCAGAAGGATATTCCTTCCCCTGTGCCGATCTTCCAAACAGTGGACCAGTTAAAAAGAGGCCGCAATTTTTGCAACCTGGTCCAAAAAAATGATCCTCTAATCATCCAGAAACAGGGCCCATTTGCATGTATACCATACCTCCTCAGTTTGGTGGCAGTGACCGACCACAGTGCCGTAGGATCGTCGTACAGACGCCACCACCACCGTAGCAGAAGCGAGATGTTTTGAGTACGGAGATCCATAATGCCCATACCACCCCAACGCTTTGGTAGGCAAACCTCCTGCCAATTAAGCAATGAGATCCCTGCCCTTTGAACTTCATTCTTGCCCCACAAAAACGCCCTTCTAATGCGATCGATTCTGTCAATCACCCAGACCGGTAGTTGGAAGCAGCACATATAATAAACTGGTATGGAAGACAATACCGATTTAACTAGTTGTAAACGACCTCCCCGTGAGATCAACTTGCGCTTCCATCCGTCGAACCTTTTCTCAATTTTATCGATGATGGGGATGTATAAGTCACGGCGCGGCCGTTTGACCGTGAGAGGCATTCCCAAATAGGTAACCGGGAGGTTTTTCTTCGGGCAGCCCAGAATTGCACTGACCTTGTGCAATTGTTCCCTGCTTAAATTGAAGGGGACAAAACAACTTTTCCCATAATTGATATGCAGCTCGGATATCTTGGTGAACAATCGAAGAGTGATCTTTAGGACAATAACTGCTTGCATATGCTCCTCCACTGTTGCAATAAGAGCCGTATCATCGGCATATTGCAGTGCTAAGACCGATTCCGGAATTCTGCCTGATATAGAGTAAGGAAGGCTGGTGTTGACCCCTTGCACCATTCGTTGTAGGACGTCTGCTGCTAGAATGAATAACATGGGTGAAAGGGGATCGCCTTGACGCAAGCCCCTTTGATGAGAGAAATATTCCGATAGCTCCCCGTTGACCACCACCCTTGAGGCCGAGGTGGTAAGGATAGTGGAAATCCACTGGAGCCATTTTTCGGGAAACCCCCGTGCCCGCATTACATTAAATAGGAAGGGCCAATGGACTGAATCGAACGCCTTCGTAAAATCCAGCTTTAGGAAAACCGCTTCGTCCTTAGCCGTAGAGATTTCTTGCAGGAGTTCTCTAGTGGATATGAACGACTCAGCGATATGCCTATTCTTGATAAATGCCGTCTGTTGCGGTGAGATCAGTTCCGGCAACTTGGGTCGAAGTCTATTCGAGAGCACTTTAGAAATCAGCTTGGGCACCAAGTTTATTATGCTGATTGGCCGGAAGTCCCCCACCTCCTCTGGTTTTTCCTTCTTAGGCACGAACACAATATTTGCCTTGTTCAGGGCCAATAGGTCTAGTCGGTTATGAAAGAAAGCTTCGAATATTCCTTTGATTTCTTCCTTGACCAAAGGCCACATATGCTTAACAAATTCACTTGGCAAGCCGTCGGGGCCCGAAGCCTTGTTATTCGCCAACTGGCGCACTGCATATTCGATCTCATGATGCGTAAAGGGAGCTTGCAGTTCGGCCAGGTCATGTGTACATGGATATAAGTGAGAGGGATCGAAATGCATGGCTACCCCACTAGTGCCCAAAATAGACTTCATGTGATCACAGAAGATGTTCGCAATTTCCTTTTTGTTGGAGCATTGACTGCCATCTTGCAGTTGTATTGTCTCCACCGCATTTCTTCGGGCTCTAGCTGATGCATATGCATGAAAAAAGCGGGTGTTTTTGTCCCCACTCCGTAACCATGTGACTCGTGATCGTTGCATCCACCTTAGTTCAACATTTTGCGCCAACTCGTATGCTCTTGCCCTTATCTTTAATCTGAACTGAAATTCTCGAGTATCCAATAATAGAGAAATTAAGGAATTACCAAGAGGAGAGAAGAGAATAGGTCAATTTTCCTTTTGTATCTTACCTTTATCAATCTTTACAAATCTGAGATTGCAGCTACAAACAGCTAATCCCCTAATCCTAAACATCTCTAGCTTGTTAGTTTAAAAAAGTATACACAAAAACTATAAAGTTTAAAAAATTCTGAAAATTAAACTTTATGCTGTATCCATACCAGTAAACTATGTCTTAAATACCGAAATTTTTATCCACAAACTATAGAAAAATCGAAATTAAAAACGTAACATCGTTTCAACAGTAATTACGAAAACATCCATCTAGTCTACGCCGTTTTAAGGTTACATCTGATGAACATGTGTTGTTAAAACGGCTCCTAAGCTCGGCAAGAAGTGATGGAGAACTCTGCATCAACTGCATATAAGGATCTGTACTAGCCAATTTCACGAAATTTTCCGGCATTGTCACAAACTCAATACAGGTATCTTTCAAGCGGTGACAGTTAAGTTGGTTGGCCAAAGAAAGCGAACTCACAACCGTTTCTAAAGTGAGTCCCATGCAAAGCTTCTCTTCACAAATTTCCTTAAACCCCTCCAGCCGATACCGATCAGCAGCCACCAGTAAATGCTGAGCCAAAATATACAAATCAGTATTTTTCTCGCCAGATTCACTGTCGAAAAGCTCAGCTACCTTAGGTAATGAATCAGTGTACATGAAATGTAGCAAGACTTTGAAAACCAAAGCACTCATATCGTTTATTTTAATGCATTTCATGTTCGCTTCGGACATTGAACCGAACAGTTCAGCCTTGAATACCGGTGACCTTGCTGCCAGTACCAACCTATGGGCTGGAAATATCTCACCATCCACCTCAAAGGAAACATCTGTCATCTCCTTCTTTGCCAAAAGTTCATTAAAATCATCATTGAAGAACCGGAAAGCGGGAAAACCAACCTTGTGACTTAGAGGTGGTTTTTCCCAAGCTTCGTTCATTACCTTAATGTCACAAGAGACGAAAAATAAACCTTCTCTGACATAATGTGCCTCTAATACTGATCTCTCGATGAAGGCACGAAAACCATGGTAACTGTTAATGCCTCTAAATATGCACGTAGATCTTCTCAATACAGAGTCTACCGGCAACAGAGTTGACGACCATGTCCCATTATTGTGTAAAAGACGAAACGAGAAAATCGTGCATAGAAATTTTCCCTTGCTTTGAAGCTCTAGATTGAGAGAAATATAGGCACCATTGTCTTCAATGTTGGAACCCTTTGGATGGTAGCGAATGACCCAAGTGTGACCTTCAGAGATGAAGGTTGGTGACCTTATGAATGTGCCGGTTTCCTTGTCTTTGCTTGATGAGTAGTCTATTTTGAAGATACCATCACTGTCAGTTGTAATGTAATCAAATGATTTCCTTATTGCACCTGACTTTCTTTTGAAATTCATTTTCTACCTGGAAAATGAAACGGTAATAGAAAAAGAGTTAGTTATAAGCCTAAAAGTAATTTCTTGCATTTTCTTTAAACTTAGCTGTTCCTCAGCTCAGAGTCAGAGATAACACTTAATGAAAGTAAATTTCACAACACAGACCCACACAAATGCACACATAGCCCCTTTTTGCACACCCGTGTTATACCGTCTAGGGTTTTAGCGACAAAGACAGAACAAACACGGTAATGTTTTGTGGCAATTTGCTCTCTCTTCTCTGTTTTTTTTTAATCTAAAGTTTGTGTACAATATGTAAAAGAAAAATTTACAAATATAATCCTATAAAATTAGGAAATAACAAATTGTGAGATATGAAACATTTATAACACCCCCAGTCCCCCACTTTGCCCTCACGCATACACAAAACAGTTATAAATGATGCTGCAAATTGGAGAATCGATTTATAAACCGACTGGTGTGTTTTGATTTTGGGTTACAGAATGCTTGAATGGGAAGAGACTCACCTTCCGAGTTGCGCCGATTCTTCAAAAAAAGGTGGATGCGGTTTATGATCGAAAGAGAGATTTGGTGGCAGGATGTAGGTTTCTGGTTTCGTTAATTAAGAGGAAGAAAGGTTTGTCGGCTGAGAATGCCTGAGATACGTTGGTTATAATAAAAAGGCGGCTGAGGAAAAAAAGTAATAATTGTTTTGGGCCATCGATTTGAGTGTGTTTGGGCTATTATTGTTTTAGGATTTCTATTTTGGGTTTCAATTACTTACGAATTTAGAAAGTACATAAATTAATTAAAAATAATTATCCTCTTGCCAAATTTAACAACGGAAACTTACGCAAATCTACTACAAGTCATGGTCGAAATTGCACAAGTAAATTATTTTATAATTATAATGAATATTGAAAATTTTCACTTATTTTGTCTATTTCTTGTACTTTACTTTTTTTTTTTTTTTTTGTATTTTGTCCATACTTACTTTACTTAATTAACATAATATTTATTCTAATTAATTGTAATATATATATCAAATTGGTCTCTCTAATCGTATAAGAAAGATTTTTTTTTTAAACTTTGAACAAGATTTAAATTTCAATCATATAAAATTCAAATAAATATGAATTTGTAAATATTTACATTTATTAACAAAAATACATAAACACGCGCGTCACGCGCAAAAATTAATAGACACAAGCTCATGATAAAGTTGTTCTAAGCATTATGGAATATATTTAGCAGATATATATACTTCTAAAGACATCTAATTTGTTTCCATCCATGTTCTAATAAAAATTGAGTAAAAGAAAATGTTTGTTTCCCAGATTCACCATACAATATTAATAGATCCTTGTCCTAATCTGCACCTTAATCTATTTATGCCTGTACATAGACAGAGACAGTTATATCTTCATAGCATTCATGGAAGTTGAAATCATTCTGACCAAATTTTAAGAAACCATTGTATTGTCCATTTAATCCAATTCTAAAATTAGCATTATTGCATTTACAAATCAAAGAATATAAGACCATAAATATTTTCCAATTGTATCCCACTAAGTATCATAAGAAAACACACTTAAGCCAACAAAACTGACTGCCTTTCTGTTATGGTCTATATATATAACACAATCGCTTTTATGACTTTATGATACACTAACAGAAAGTGGATCATAGTAGTATATTTATAAACTAGTCTCCTCTTTGCCTCATTTTAATAAGGTCTTGAAAGGCAGATGATGACTCGGTACATTTCCGAAGCCCGTCCAATAAGGACGGATACGTTTGCATCAACTGTATATATTCTTCTTTCAATGTCAACCGCACAAGATTTTTGGGCTCAGATGCAAAATCAAGACAAAAGTCCCTGAGTTGGTTACAGTCGTGCTCCTCGGCACAAGTTAAGATACTGGTAAATGTGTTCAAGGAGATATTTCTTATCAGCCTCTCTTCACATCTTTCCTTCAATCCATCCAGTACATATCTATCAGCAGCTGCAATCAAGTCCTGAAGCAACACAACCAACGAGATATTCTCGTCGTAAATATCTGACAAAGAATCAGTGTATATGAAATGAAGCATGGCCTTGAAAACCACCGGCGCCATATTTTCAATCCTGATCATCATGCTCTTTGTTTGAATCTCGGCTACGGGTCCAAAAAGCTCTGCCTTAAAAACAACCGATCGAGCGGCAAGTACCAATCTATGAGCAGTAAAAATCTCCCCCTCGACTTGAAATGTCACGTCCGCTCCATCTTTTCTCTCTAAGAGTTCCCCAAAATGCTCGTTTAAGCTACACGGCCTAATCCCAGTTATGAAACTCTTAGGTACTTCTTTGCAAGAGTCGCTTATAATTGTGACGCTGCAAGCAACTGTGAAGAAATCATTTCTCATATAGTATGCCTCCAAATCCGATCTTTTAATGAATGCCAGGGAACCAAAGTCATCATAGTCGCATGAAAAGGTGAATGTCAACCTCTTGCATGATTTCGGGCACACAGATTGCCGTATAGGTCAAGTAGGCCAAATGCGAAAGAAGCAGTGACATTTTTGTAGTTGCAATGAATTGCGAGATAGAGACCGATGAACTCACCTTTGCATTCCTTTGTACAACCTCTTGGGTAGTAACGGATTTCACAATCGTAACCGCTGATATTGAACATGGGAGAGGGGATAAATTCAGAAATTCTCATGTTTTGAGTTTTTGAATTCTGGACCTTAAACTGGTAACATCCCGTTTCGATCTCCTTGACAATCAATGGTACCTCACTGGTATCATTGGTTATCATTGTGCTCATTGTCGTTGTTTTAGGTTCATTAAAATATAACAGAAAACTCTCGTCAGTACCTGTTATATTATACGATTTTGGTGGTTAGATTTGTTGAAGCATTTCATCAGACAGCTTAGATACACAGATATGGTTATTGATTCATTGAACCATTTCCCGAACAGATGGAATAAAATTTTAATCGAACGGATAATTTTAAATATCAATGATAAGATTCATTAAGTGTTAATAATTTCATTATTTCACTTTATTTTGACGAAATTTAGCTGATCAAAATGTATCAACATTTTCCCACCTGTTTGGATCTGCTATTTCAAGCTTCAATCAAAAGTTGGTCTGGCTACTAAATTTGTTGCATTCGATCTCTCAAATTGGAATGAGAGTTGAAACATCTATGTGATTTAGGTCATGTTTGGTTGTGGCCTAAAGGGTGGAATAAGGGGTTTAGGCCTCTTTATTCCACCAAACGTGACTTAATTGAGCCGGCCTAACATGACATAAGCCGATCTTTAGGCCGGCCTAAACTAAACCACCTCGCATGGTGGTTTAATTTTAGTCCACGTCGTGGCCTAACTCGAATGATTATAATAATATCTTATTAGTATATAATTAGTATATTATTTTTAATAATTATTATTAGTATATAATTATATAATTAATATCTTATATTGTTAATATATTAAATAATTATTATAATAATATTATAATACATTATAGTTATTATTAACATATTAATATTATATAATTAGTATCCTATGATTAATAATTAACTAACTTAGGCTTCCAAAACTTTAGTCCTCCACCAACTCTAACCAAACAAGGAATAACTTAAGCCATGGTTTAACTTTAGACCTCAACCAAACACGAATAATTTAGGCCGGCCTAACATGGAATAACAACTTAGGCCACCTTAACTTTAGTCCACAACCAAACACCACCTTAATGAATTTAATGAGATTTCAAATATGAAGGAAAATTAAACATCCAAACAAATTTATCTACTTATATATATTGCATTAATTGGTCCAACACAAGTTGCATCTATATAAAAGAATAATTTTTTTTTCCTAAATAGACCCACACTTACAGAAAAAATTGAAATGAATAAAATAAATACTAACTCTTAAGGAGGTCACTTTCATTATGGCAGGTCATGAAAGAGGCTTGAGATGAGAGAAGCGAATTTGGTGGGGTCTCCATTAGGGATATTGATGCCGAGGAAATAATAGAGAAAATAAGAAAATTACCAAGAGAAGGAGAGACGAGAATAGGGGAAATTTCCATTTATATTTTATCTTTATTAATCTTAACAAATCTGGAATAACAACTACTGACAGCTAATCCTAAACATCTCTAGCGTGTTAGTTAGATTAGCTCCTAATTTTGTTTGATTTAATTGTGTATATAGTTGTTATAGGATGAACTAAAAACTACAGAATTGTGATTAAAAATATACACAGATTTTTTTTAAATTTGGACAATTAAAAATATAACTGTTTGTCTTAATCCAGACAAGTAAACTATGTCTTAAATATATGTTTCTCTCATATATGAGGCTTGCACAATCATTCCAAATGTATTAACAAATTATCATTCTTTTCATAGACACATTTATCCCAAAAACGTCTTTCATATCCAATGTAATAATATGAAAGTAATTTTATTATTATTTGTGAGGATATAATAGGAAGAAACACATGCACTGTCATAGATCGATATTGTTAGTTTTTTCATGGTCTTAACTCAATGCATAAGAAGGATGTTTATAATCTATTTGATTTCTCTTCGTTGCGTCGACACATTCCTTTCCTTGTCGTATTCACAGTTAATTTTATATACGTATTATATTAATTAACGAGTCGGCCAAAATTCCCCAACTATCATTTTTAGCGAGTCCGGATCCTTTGAGATAACTCAAATTTTGAGTTTGGACCCGGATCGTCCGATCAGAATCTGAACTAATCTGATCCGAGATGGAATATACGAGACTTCTTTAAAATTCGTGGCAAAGCAGATCAGATGTTCTGGATCTAAACTCAAAACTTAAGTTACCTTATGTGATATGAATTCATCGTTAGCACGGAACTTTGTCGAGCAGGTAAACTTTTGCTTTTGTTTTTGACAAACTACCCGTAAGCTTTCATTATACTACTTTTTTAAGAGTTTAGAGAATTAATTATGTGAAACTTCCATTTTTTCAAACTTCGCAGTGGCCTGTGCCGAGATTTTTATTAATATCCAAAGTTTAATAGAAATTAATATTTATGCTCAGAATTCTGAGTTTTCGCCAAAAATGTCCAAGCCGGCCATTTTATGGCCGGTTTACTCCTCCCGTAAGCCGACTATTTTTACTCATTTTTTTTTTTTAGAAACACTATGAAGAACAAGATAATGAAATCTAACACTGAAAATTTAAATTTTTTTGTTTAAATTATTTGATAGATTACTTCTTTTGATATATAATTAGCATATTTATACTAAAATACGCTATATTACATGAAATTATGTTGAATTACACTATATTAAGTTAAATTACATTACATTACACTAAAATACGGTAAATTACATATGAATATGGACGATATCTTCACTGAAAAGGCGAAAAATGACGACGAAACTTCAAACGGTCATAAAACGGCGCTCGAGTGTCCGATTTCAGCAAATGACCACTTTTCGGAAAATTTGCGAAAATACGCATGCGTCCGTGACTACTATGTTGTTTTTCGAAATTCAGAATTGCCAAAAAACAAAGGGAAGAGCCTTAAAACTTGAGTTGAAGTTTCTGATTAAGATTTTCATTTCTATTATTCAATCTAAGTATCTCGGTAAATTAGTTACATAATGAACTTGTAGAATACCAATTTTTACTATTTTTTATGATTACAAAATCAGTCTACTTTAGCGTAATTTACCGTATTTCAGCATAATTAGCGAAGTTATTGTAATTTAGCGTAATTTAACGTAATTTAGTGTAATTCAACATAATTTATTGTAATATAGTGTAATTCAACATAATTTCAAGTAATCTAGTATATTTTAGTATAAATATGCTAATTATAAATCAAAAGAAGTAATCTAACAAATAACTTAAACAAAAAATTTAAATTTTCAGTGTTAGATTTCATTATTTTGCTCTTCATAGTGTCTCTAAAAAAAAAAAAAATGAGTAAGCCGGCCATTTTATGGCCGGCTTGGACATTTTTGGTGAAAACCCAGAATTATGATCATAAATATTAATTTCTATTAAACTTTGGATATTAATAAAAATCTCGGTGGCCTGTGGGAACACGTTTGGTTAAATATGCCGAACACTTTTTATAGATTAAAATTTTGAAATCGGAGAATAATTGAACTAAACAGGCCCGAACTTAGCCCAAACTGAATTTTTTTTTTTATTGTTGGGCTTGTTTTATATAAGTTAGAAGTACACATGCTTAATTACTAACTTAATATTTTTATTCACTTTGAAAATTATGCACTTTAAAGGACAAAAAATAAATAAGATGTTATGAATATAATGGATGGTCCATTCATATTGTAACTCCCAATATTAATCCTCATTACTTCCCCACTACCTCACTACTATTGGAATTTATATCTCACTAGTATTTGGAATTTAATCTCTTATTTATTATTGTAATGACTTTTCATTTACAATTTGTAGCCTATAAATAGAGGCATTGTAATCTTGTATTGTACATATGAGAAATATATGAATAAAGAGATTGTCATCTTGTGTTCTCTCTATCTTGTTGATTGTTTGTTTATCTTTATTTTATAACACGTTATCAGCACGAGAGCTCTACTATTTGAAGATTCAAGGTAATTTTTTTTATTTAATTATGTTACCTTTTAAGTTATATTATGATAATATTATGTTAGTTTTTTTTTTTTTTTTACATTAAACATAACTTATGTTTATCAAATGGCCCGAAGCCATCTAAGTATATTATTATGTTAATTAATGGCCCGAAGCCATATGAATATAAATTATGCTAATGAAATTGGCCGGAAGCCATTTCAACAATTTTATTAATTGGCCCGGAGTTCAATTATAAGATTAAATTATTGATTGTCACTGTTTTAATTAACTACAGAGAGAAAATTAACCAAACACAGATCTTTTTATTTTTGCTTAGAAATGCATGTCGGTGTTAATTGCAATTCTTTTCCTTTTATTTTTTTTTATTTGTTATAAAGTAAAATAGAGAGAACGCAACATTCAGAGAAAAAAAAATAAAAGAAATTTCTCAATCTCGTTTCATAAACAGAGAGAACGCAACTTTTATTTTATTTTATTTTTCAATTTCGTTTCATAAACAGAGAAGAACGCAACTTTTATTTATTTTATTTTTTCAATTTCGTTTCATAGTATTGAATATTATTTAACTTATTTAATATTTTTGTTATAGTATCATTATGTCGAACCTTGCCAAACTTGAATTTGTGGCTCTTGATATTACGGGAAAAAATTACTTATCATGGGTGTTAATTAGATGCTGAAATTCATTTAGATGCAAATGGCCTTGGAGAAACAATCAAAGAAAATAATTCAGCCACTAATCAAGACAAGGCCAAAGCAATGATCTTTCTTCGTCACCACCTCCATGAAGGATTGAAAGCTGAATATCTTACGGTAAAAGACCCACTTACTTTATGGAAAAATTTAAAAGAAAGATATGATCACCAAAAAACTGTAATTCTTCCAAAAGCTCGTTATGAATGGATGCATTTGAGATTACAAGATTTTAAAACTGTAAGTGAGTTTAACTCAGCAATGTTTAGAATTAGTTCTCAACTAAAATTATGTGGAGAAAATATTACTGATGAGGATATGTTAGAAAAAACATTCTCCACTTTTCATGCATCCAATATACTCTTACAACAACAATATCGTGAAAAAGGTTTCAAGAAATATTCTGAATTGATTTCTTGTCTTCTTGTGGCTGAACAAAATAACGAGCTTTTGATGAAAAATCATGAATCCCGTCCAACTGGTTCTGCTTCATTCCCTGAAGTGAATGTAGCTATTCATAATAATTCTGGACAATTTCAAGGACGTGGACGTGGTAATGGCCATGGCCGTGGCCGAGGTCGTGGTTGAGGTCGTGGCCGAGGCCGCGGTCGAGGTTATTATCGTGGTGATCATTCTAAAAACATATCTCTCCACCAGAAGTGGAAAAATAATGAAGAAAAAACTGAGAAAGAAAAAAGTGGGCATAATAAAGAACAAGAGAATTCATGCTATCGTTGCGGTGGTAAAGGTCACTGGTCACGTACTTGTCGTACGCCGAAGCATCTTGTTGACCTGTATCAAGCATCACTAAAGAATAAGGGGAAAAATATCGCAAATATCGAAACGAACTTTGTTTGTGATGACAATTTCGATATTAGCCAACTTGATGTTACTCATTTGGATGTTGCTGATTTCTTTGTTGAAGAAAATAAAAACTAATCACTTGATTAGTAGATGATAGGATATAAAATAAATAGATTAATAAAATTTTATTTTGTTGTTGAATTAGTGATGATAAGATATAATAAATAATAAATTTTTATTTTTGTTGTTGAGGTATCTGTTGTAATTTTTTTTTATCAAGGAAATAAATTTGTTTATTTACTTATTTATTATGTTATTAATTACATTCTTTAGTATTAATTTGTTTTTTTTTCTCTTATGTTTCTATAAAGCATGAATATTCCTTTGGTTAACAACGGCATCAATAATGAAGAGATATGTCTTGTCGACAGTGCAACAACTCATACTATTCTTAAAGATAAAAAATATTTCACTTATCTAGTAATACAAGAAGCTAATGTTAGTACTATTTCGGGTAGTACAAATTTAATAGAAGGCTCTGGAAGAGCAACATTGTTGTTACATGGAGGAACTCAACTTTATATTGATGATGCATTATATTCTTCTAAGTCTCAAAGAAATTTATTAAGTTTTAAGGATATCCGCCGAAATGGATACCATGTTGAGACAACTAATGAAGAAAATGCTGAATATCTTTATATAACTAGCAAAATCTCAGATAAGAAATGCATATTGGAAAAATTGTCTATGTTTTCCTCCAGTTTGTATTACACATATATTAGTGCAATTGAAGCACATGTTATTGTAAACCAGAAGCTTACAGATAAAAATATGTTTATAGTTTGGCATAACCGGTTAGGCCATCCCGGATCAATAATGATGCGAAAAATAATAGAGAATTCATGCGGACATTCATTAAGAAACCAAAAGATTCTCCAATCTAATGAATTGTCATGTGTTGCTTGTTCTCAAGGAAAGTTAATTATTCGACCATCACCAGTTAAAATACAGAATGAATCTCTAACATTTCTAGAACGTATACATGGTGATATTTGTGGACCAATACACCCATCATGTGGACCATTTAGATATTTTATGGTTTTAATTGATGCATCAACATGATGGTCACATGTAAGTTTATTATCAACTCGCAACCTGGCGTTTGCGAGATTACTTGCTCAATTGATTCGGTTAAGAGCACATTTTCCTGATTATCCAATTAAGAAAATACGTCTAGACAATGCTGGTGAATTTACTTCTCAAACATTCAATGATTATTGTATGTCTATTGGAATTGATGTTGAACATCCTGTAGCACATGTTCATACACAAAATGGACTTGCTGAGTCATTCATAAAGAGATTACAATTAATTGCAAGACCACTACTTATGAAGTCTAAACTTCCAATATCTTGTTGGGGACATGCTATTTTGCATGCAGCAGCACTAATTCGCATCAGGCCAACTAGCTATAATAAAATTTCCCCTTTACAGTTAGTTTTTGGTCACATACCTAATATTTCCCATATAAGAATTTTTGGATGTGCGGTATATATTCCAATTGCTCCACCACAACGCACTAAAATGGGACCTCAAAAGAGGTTGGGAATTTATGTTGGATTTGAATCTCCATCTATAATAAAATATTTGGAACCAATGACAGGAGATTTATTCACGGCTAGATTCACCGATTGTCATTTTGATGAATCAAAATTTCCAACATTAGGGGGAGAAAATAATCAGCTGGGAAAAGACATTAGATGGAACGAATTATCATTATCACATTTTGATCCTCGTACTAAAGAATGTGAACTAAATGTTCAAAAGATAATTCATTTGCAAAGATTAGCTAACCAATTGCCAGACGCATTTACGGATTCAAAGAAAGTGACCAAATCACATGTACCAGCTGCTAATTCTCCAATAAAAGTTGATGTCCCTGTTGGACAAACTAATGAAATTATGACACGCATGAAGCGTGGAAGACCAATCGGTTCCAAAGATAAAAATCCTCGAAAAAGAAAAGGAGCAAATAATGAAAATGGCCAAGTCGAGGATATGATAGAAAACAATTCAGAAGAAAATCAAGTTATAACTAATATTGGAGTTCCAGCAGAAACTCAAGTATATAAAACTCGTGAAAATGAAGAGATCTCGATAAACTATGTCATGAATGGAACAAGATGGAACCGAGATAAAGTTGATATTAATGATATTTTTGCATATAATATAGCGCTAGATGTAATGAATAATGAGGATCATGAACCAAAATCTATTAATGAATGACGACAAAGAAATGATTGGCCAAAATGGAAAGGCGCAATTGAGGCAGAATTAAACTCTCTTAAAAAACGAAAAGTTTTTGGGCCTGTAGTCCCAATACCCGAAGGCATAAAGCCAGTAGGATACAAATGGGTATTTACGCGAAAGCAAAATGAGAAAGGTGAAATTGTGAGATATAAAGCTCGACTTGTAGCCCAAGGATTTTCGCAAAGACCTGGAATTGATTATGAACAAACATACTCACCTGTGGTGGATGCAACAACTTTTCGATACTTAATTAGTCTGGCAGTACATGAAGGGCTTGATTTGCGCCTAATGGATGTTGTTACAGCCTATTTATATGGCTCGCTTGATAATGATATATATATATGAAAATCCCTGAAGGATTTAAGATGCCGGAAGCATATAATTCAGGTTCTCGAGAACATTATTCAATTAAATTGAATAAATCTTTATATGGATTAAAGCAATCAGGACGCATGTGGTATAACCGTCTCAGTGAATTTTTATTGAAACATGAGTATAGAAATGATACAATTTGTCCATGTATTTTCATGAAAAGATCTGGAAATGAGTTTGTTATAATTGCAGTATATGTTGACGATCTAAATATTATTGGAACTCCTGAAGAGCTTCAAAAAGCAGTAAATTGTTTAAAGGAAGAATTTGAGATGAAAGATCTTGGAAAGACAAAATTTTGTCTTGGGTTGCAAATTGAACATTTAAAAAATGGTATTTTTGTGCATCAAGAAAATTACGTTGCAAGAGTGCTAAAAAGATTTTATATGGATAAATCACATCCGTTAAGCACTCCGATGGTTGTAAGATCATTAGATGTGAACAAAGATCATTTTAGACCTCGAGAAAATGAAGAAGAACTACTTGGTCCCGAAGTACCATATCTTAGTGCAATAGGAGCACTCATGTATCTTGCTGGACATACAAGACCGGATATATCATTTGCTGTAAATTTATTAGCAAGATATAGTTCTTCTCCTACGCGAAGACATTGGAATGGAATTAAACATATACTTCGCTATCTCCGAGGTACAATGGATATGGGTTTGTTTTTTTCAAATGAATCCAAATCAGATTTAATTGGTTATGCGGATGCTGGATATTTGTCTGATCCACATAATGGCCGATCTCAAACGGGCTATTTGTTTACATGTGGTGGAACAGCTATTTCGTGGCGATCTGTGAAACAAACTATAACAGCCACTTCTTCTAATCATGCAGAAATTTTAGCAATACATGAAGCAAGCCGAGAATGTGTTTGGTTAAGATCTGTGATTCAGCATATTCATCAGACATGTGGCTTGTCTTATGGAGAAATGATCCCGACGATCATATATGAGATAATACTGCATGTATTGCTCAATTAAAGGAAGGATATATTAAAGGAGATAGAACAAAACATATTTCACCAAAATTCTTTTTCACACATGATCTCCAAAAGGATAATACTATTAATGTTCAGCAGATCCGTTCAAGTGAGAATCTAGCAGATTTATTCACTAAGGCGCTCCCTACTACAATATTCGAAAAACTAGTCCGTAATATTGGAGTTCGCCGACTTAAAGATATTGATTGATGTTGACATGAGGGGGAGTTAATATGCACTACATAGTTTTTCATTGAATTTTGCTAATAAGGTTGTAGTTGCATGATAGAAAGAATAATGTACTCTTTTTCCTTCACTAGGTTTTTATCCCATAGGGTTTTTCCTAGTAAGGTTTTAATGAGGCATATTCTTATGTAATGGACATCCAAGGGGGAGTGTTATGAATATAATGGATGGTCCATTCATATTGTAACTCCCAATATTAATCCTCATTACTTCCCCACTACCTCACTACTATTGGAATTTATATCCCACTAGTATTTGGAATTTAATCTCTTATTTATTATTGTAATGACTTTTCATTTACAATTTGTAGCCTATAAATAGAGGCATTGTAATCTTGTATTGTACACATGAGAAATATATGAATAAAGAGATTGTCATCTTGTGTTCTCTCTATCTTGTTGATTGTTTGTTTATCTTTATTTTATAACATAAGACATTTAAAAGAACTAATTATAAAATGACAAATTACTATGATAATTACTTTGGAAAAATTGCATAAATTTTTTATTCAATTTAATTTTTATAAATGTTTGTACCAACAATAATAACAATGTCTTGATCTCAGGTAGTACTGCACCTGTACATGTATACTACAATTAGCAACATTTTAATTAATAAAGTAGAGGCATTCTTTTTCCGCTAGCTTCCTAATCCCATGAAGTTGTTCAAGAGTATAGGGATAAAAATGGAATCATATCTAATTGTATGGTTCAGAACGAATATTTGATAAAAATAGTAACAAATTAATGATCGATGCATTTAATTAACAAGATGAATACTTGAGTAGAATTAGGGTGTTCTGAGATGGGATTGGTTTCAAAAGACAAATTCAAATTAATAAAAACCGATATACTGCCATGAATGATGTGCTAACATACAAAAAATGAAGGTTCATAAGTTAATTTAATACATTATTTTTTTTTATTATTTTTTGACTGCTTGACTTTACATTAATTAAATTAATTGAAAATTTGTTTATTTTGCAATAAATTAAATAATAAGCTTTTAGAAAAGCATAGTACATATATATATATGGACAACATTTAGAGAAATAAAAAGAAATAAAAATAAAAATTTGGTGCTTACACCAAACCAATTAGTAAACAAACACATAACTTTTAAAGAAATAAGTCAATAACCACAGGGAGGGAGGGATAACTGAACAGAAAAATGTATTATTGTGGTTATTGTTCAGTTACATCAGAAACCTAAAAAAGTAAGTGAGCAAAAAAATTACTTCGCTAGCTCTCTCACAAAAGTAGCTAATTGGACACTTGATGTGTGGAAAATGTTTGCAACTCACAAATTAGCCACACATGACACACCTAATATCCTGTAACAGGGAGGGACGACGAACCATCAACTGCACATATTCATCTGTTACCGACAACTTGACAAGGTTTTCCTCCTCACAAACAAAACAGATGCACCTATCCTCAAGATCATCTAGGCGTAGGCCATTTGCCAGCACTAAGGTACTTAGAACCGTATCCACAGAGAGACCCCTCAATAAACTACCTTCACACAACATCTTCAACCCATCCAACGCATATCGGTAGGCTGCTACCAATAAATGCCGAGTCATCGTAAAAGGTGGGATATTTTCATTGGACATATCAGGGAGCGAGTCAGTGTAGATGAAATGGAGCATGGCCTTGAAAACTGCTGGCTTTATACCTTTAATAGTAATGGTCTTGGTTTTGCTCTTGGCCATTGGCCCCAAGAACCTCGCCCTGAATACCTGTGACCGGGCAGTGAGTACCAATCTATGAGCAGTGAAGATTTTCCCCTCCACCTCAAATGTCACATCAGCAGTATCCTTCCTATTCAACAGCTGAAGAAAATGTTCATCTATGCTAAACGGCATGATGCCGTTAACAAACCGCTTTGGCATTTCCTTGTAGGACTTGTTAAGGATCCTTATAGTGCAGACAAGTGTGAAACAACCATCTCTTACAAAGTCTGCTTCCAGCTCAGACTGTTTCATGAAATGTGGAATACCACAATCATCCCAAGAGAATGGATAAAATTTGTTCATGGCGACAGTTTTGCATGCCTTTGTAGAAGGGCAGCCATACATATCCAACAAGCCAAACGTGAAAGAAACATTCACTATCTCAGATTTGCTATTCATTGCCAACGTTAGCCCTATGACCTCTTTAGAGCCTGGAGGGAAGTAAAGGATTTTGCACTCATGATCATTCATTTTGAAGATGGGAGAGGTGATAAAATTACCATCTGGGATATTTTTAGTTTTAGCATACTGAACATTAAATTGGTATGTCCCCGATGCTACCTCCATCTTCATAAATGCTGCATCTCTGTTGGAGCCGTCGTTGTTTAGCAAATTCATTATATAGTAGTCGGTTGGTATTGGTGGTTCTTGGATTATGTAAGATTGCGGAGTTGTTTCAAGGGTTGGTAATGCGAATTCCAAGGTTTTTATCACTTAGGCATTTGATCAAGGGTGAGATTCGATTAGCCCAAATAGAAACCTGCACACACTAATAACCGAAATTTTTATTTATAACATTTTTTCAAAAAAAAAAAAATCGAAACACCACTATTTCGGGAGAATTCGATTTCTATCCAGGCCGCTCTGACATTCTGTGGCCTCAAACACTAGAGTCCGCACAACGCCGATGCGGCCCCAAACAGGGGGCCGCACAATGCCCCTGCAGCCCCATATATATTTTTTTTGGTTTTTTTGTAAGTGCACAAATTCCAAAGCTATTGTAATGAATAGCGGCCTCAAAATTTGATCAAATTTGAAAAAACCAAAGCACAAATTCCAAAGCTTTAAAACCAAAGGCTTTAAAAAAAAAAAAAATAGGGCCACAGGGGCATTTTGCAGCTTCCTGACTAGGGCCGCATCGGCATTGTGCGGACCCCAGTGTTTGAGGCCACAGAATGCCAGAGCGACCTGGGTAGAAGTCGAATTCCTTAAAACTGGAATGTTGTGGTTTTTTTTTTTGTATATTATGGTAGAAATAAAAATTTCGGCAATAATAATGGTGGTATGAAAACCATCTGATAAACGAAAAAATAAGCCCCAAAGAAGCCAAAGATTGAGGGAAAATTTATTAATTTAGTCAAAATTAAAGACGTAATTTAGGGACAAAATACAAAAAGTTCAAAATTGGCAACGCGTTGATATGAATTGTTGGGATAAAGAGAAAATTAAAGAGCATCTCCATGTGTGAACTACTTTGTACACATGGAGCAGACAACATAAAGAAAAATACGGGGTTCTTCTCAGTTTGGCATTTCATCAAACAGAAGGTGGTGCCATATCTACGTAATCCTTTCACGAGAGTTTAAATGATCTCAATCACTAAAAATACAATAGAAATCACTCACTTCCATGTGAAATAACTAGAATATAAATTCGACAATTATCTAATGTCCACAGAACTTAACTGCCCCATTTTTTTTTTTTTTTTAAAAGGAATGGCAGAGGCTGCCATGTTTTACTGCACCATTTTTTATTCATGAAATCTACAAATTTGGCGCTAACCATTAGCCAACAGAAAACAAAACATACATACCTTAGCAGCGCACCTTTCTCCTATATATGATCTCCACTTAGTTTTGTAGCAAATATGCTTTGCAGTGATTTGTGCATGAAGTCTCGAAACTATAAAGCAAAACTGAAAGGAGGAAAAAATTATAAGTAGAATGGTGAAACAGAGTCTCAACTTTAATATAAGAGAGACGAGTCAAAAATAACTAGCTCGATTTAGAAAAGTATTTTGATGCTTGCTATTTATAATATTTAATTATTATTTTTAGTAATAAAGGTATTGAATATTATTATAATAGTATGCTGAAAAAACATTGATTGAATTTTGCTATATATATATATATATATAGAGAGAGTATGGCTAACGTGCTTCCTCTAGAACTTCAGCGATATGCTTCCGGGGGCATATTTTAGTGTTTGATGTTCAAACAACAAATGCAAACCGTTAGATGTGATCTCTATATTAAAATCTGCTTGGAGACCAAATTTTACATTTTTTGAAATTTTTTTACTATTTATTAAGCCACTTTGAAAATTCCAGATCATATGGTCCAGACTGTTTTTACTGTTCACCCGGATCTGGAATTTTCAAAGTGGCTTAATAAATAGTAAAAAAATTCAAAAAAATGTAAAATTTGGTCTCCAAGCAGATTTTAATATAGATTGAACATCTAACGGTTTGAATTTGTTGTTTGAACATCAAACACTAAGATATACCCCCGGAAGCACGAGGCCGAAATGCTTCTAGAAGCACATTAGCCATACTCTATATATATATATATATAGAGTATGGCTAAGTTGCTGCCGGCAGCATTTCGGCGAGGTGCTGCCGGCAGCGTTTCGGCCATTCTGTTGTTGAAACAGAAAATCCGAACCGTTCAACGTGTTCTAAATATTAAAATCTACTTGGAGACCAAATTTTACATTTTTTGGAATTTTTTTACTATTTATTAAGCCACTTTGAAAATTCCAGATCATATGGTCCAGACTGTTTTTACTGTTCACCCGGATCAGCAATTTTCAAAGTGGCTTAATAAATAGTAAAAAAATTCCAAAAAATGTAAAATTTGGTCTCCAAGTAGATTTTAATATAGATTGAACATCTATATAAAAAAATTTGTTGTTTGAACACCAGAATGGCCGAAACGCTGCCGGCAGCACCTCGCCGAAATGCTGCCGGCAGCAACTTAGCCATACTCTATATATATATATATATATATAGAGGAGCAAGACTAGCGTGTGCTAGGCTCACCAAGAGGGATTGGTGAGCGCACCTCCCAAAAGCGCATTTTCAAAGTTCAAATAGTCGATTCGAACCTTCCAACGTGTTCTTCATATTAAAATGTGCTTGGAGACCAAATTTTACATTTTTTGGAAATTTTTTACTATTTTTTCATAATTTTTGAAAAAACTAAACAAACTAAACAATAATTTGAAATTTGAAAAACAAATGATTTTCAAAAATTCTGAAAAAATAGTAAAAAATTTCCAAAAAATGTAAAATTTGGTCTCCAAGCACATTTTAATATGAAGAACACGTTGGAAGGTTCGAATCGACTATTTGAACTTTGAAAATGCACTTTTGGGAGGTGCGCTCACCAATCCCTCTTGGTGAGCCTAGCACACGCTAGTCTTGCTCTATATAGAGAGTGGCTAAGATCAAAGAGGTATGACCAAGGCCTTTGGTGCTACCAAGTCGTTTTTGGATTTTCAAAGTCCAAACGGTCAATCTAAACCGTTAGATGTGATCTCTATATTAAAATCTGCTTGGAGACCAAATTTTACATTTTTTGGAATTTTTTTACTATTTTTTAAGCCACTTTGAAAATTGCTGATCACATGGTCCAGAATTTGGTTGCACTGTTTTTACTGTTCACCCGGATCTGCCATTTTCAAAGTGGCTTAAAAAATAGTAAAAAAATTCAAAAAAATGTAAAATTTGGTCTCCAAGCAGATTTTAATATAGATTGAACATCTAACGGTTTGAATCGACTATTTGAACTTTAAAATTGCAAAAACTAATTGGTAGCATCAAGGCCTTGGTCATACCACTTTGACCTTAGCCACTCTCTCTCTATATATATATATATATATGTTACATGGTTTCTATGCTCTATTATAACACAGAGGTTTTCTAGCCGTTAATTGTAACATTGCCTATTTTTTTTTTTTTGATAAGCCTTGTACCAAAGTATCAAAGTACCGTTGGATTTATTTCTAAATCTAATATTATGCTTGATTCGATCTGATCTTTTGATCGGTGATGAAATTGCTCGGAGATCACACTTTATTATTCAACAGAAGGGTTGAATAGTAAAAAGATATATCATTGGTTTTCTTAAATTAATGAAAAGAAGGGGTCTGAACTTTTTTTTTTATTATATGGTACTCTAAAAATAATGCTAAATGTTATATAGCACATGCTATATTGCTATACATAAAAAAGTTATTTTTATTGTGTGTGTACTATTTTAATTAGTAGGAGAGAGAACAAGCATTTTTTTTAAGAATTTTAAGAATACGAACTTTTTTATCTGCACTATTTTAAGTACTATATTAATTAGTATTTTAATTCCGAAAATAACATTCCTATTTTCAATTGTTAAATGTAAACTTAGAAAACTAAAAAAATTCTATAAATTTGATTATATATTTCTATCATTTGTGTTCTTAATTCTCCTATAATTGTATTTGCTTATTTAATTTTCATTTGAGTTATTAATACGGACAATTAGCAAATACCCATTTTACAATGACCATATTAGCCTTTGATTATTTCTTTAATTCGTGTTCCTAACTCTTCCATAATAATATTTTCTTATTTAATTTTCTTTGAGACATTGATATGGAGAATTAGTAAATACCCAGTTGAAATCCTTTCTCTTTGATGTGACTATATTAGAATCAACTAGCCGTAGCCGATTAACTAATCCATTTATCATGTTAGGAAGTAAATACTGCCTTGCTGCCATCAACTTTCATTATTGGAAAATTCAGATTTCATTTGACCGCTAGCCAATTAGTCAACAATTACTTTATACTTAAATAGACAATTATGCATTATATAACAGACAATGTTACATTCATTAATTCAAGTGTGTATTTAATATGTGGAGGATGTTTTACAGGTGAGGCGATATATCATAAGTATTATGATCATGTGCTATACTTGAATTAAATTAATTCAAAAATTTATATTAAACTATGTGCTACACTTTAAGTCTAGCGTTTTCTTTTTTATTGTTTGATTTTATATTAAATTAATTTCAAAATTTTATAAATTTGATATGTAAACGCATTACTTGTGAATTCGAAGTAGATTGATTTAACGTGGTTTTGACATTTAAAGTCGTACCGATCGATTTTAAAGTTGAGCTTGAACACCTTAGTTCTACTCCTATTTCTAATAAGGAAAAAATAATCCAAAATAGTTTATATTTCTTTTTTGAGTAAGGCTATGCAGGGGCGGAGTTAGACTTCCGAACATATAATGGGGGTCAATTAAATAAAATTTTCATGTTAAGAATGAGGGTTAATTTACCGTACTCATGACATTTTACTCTAAATTATATAAAAAATCATACATAAATAAATAAAAGTTTTAAAAAAAAATATGGATCAATTGACCCCATCTATATAACCTACATCCGCCTCCGAGGCTATGGTACTATGCATAGCGCATATTGACGTGCACTATGGACACAAATCATCACTTTGAAAGTTCTAATGGTCAATCCAAACAATCAACATAATCTTCATATGAATATGTACTTAAAATCGAATTTTATAATTTTTAGACTTTTTTAACTATTTTTTATAGGTAGAAAATCACTTTGTTTGAAAATTGTAGACCATCCAAAAACAATGTTTTTATACCTATCTAAACAAATAGTAAAAAAAAAATTAAAAAATATAAAATTTAATCTACAAGTACATATTCATATGGAGATCATGTTGAACTGTTTGAATTGACCGTTAGAATTTTGAAAACAAAAATATTGATCATGTTTTAATTTTTTTTAAACTGTAATTTTCAAAAATTCTAAAACAATAGTAAAAAGTTTCAAAAAAAATGTAAAGTTTGTCTCCAAACACATTTTAATATGGAGATCATATCGATTCGGATCGACCGTTAGAATTTTGAAAACACAAATATTGATCATGTTCTAAATTTTTTGAAAAAACAGTGATTCTCTAAAATTCTAAATAAAATAGTAAGAAATTTTCAAAAAATATAAAATTTGATCGCCAAGTACATTTTAATATGAAGTTGAATGATTCAAATCAACTGTTTAAAGATATATGATTTGGTAGGATTTTGTCCTCTATCGATCCTACCGGTAGGAGCTTAGCCAGTCTCAAATATTAGATATGTATAATTCTATTGACACCCAACACCAATAGTATATTGAAGCCGTGCCATGTTTAGACGTGTCCGGTACACGTGTTGTGCTGTTCCAACATGCCAGAATTTTGAGACGTGTCGTGCCGCACAGTATCGGAAATGGACACAACACATTTACCGGCACAGAAGGGCTTGTTAATGTGTGTTTCGGTGTGCCTTGGTGGTCTTTAGCGTGCTGTGTTAGTGTTTGAATTCCGCTGGTGCGCCAGTTTCTATTTTTATTTTCATTTCAGTGCCTGAGAAGGTCTTTTCTATTTTTGTGACCTACAAAAAGCTGTGTGGTATGAGAAATCAATAGGTTATGGGAACAAAATAGGTCTTTGCTCCATAGGCCATAGCTTTGTAAAATAATAAAGAAATTGATTACACTGATAGGTAGGGCGCCATCCTTTTGTTGCCAACATGAACTTCCATCACCAAGTAATGCACCTAGCACAAACAACCATTTGTATTCGAAGGGAAATTTCCTAGAAGCAGAAGCAGTCCAAATATAAAAAGAAACAGAGGGAGAAGAAGGCTTAGTGGGCAGCGGCTTATTTAAAGTGGTCTGTTTTAAATAAGAGAAAGGCCTTGTAATGGATTAAGCCCTAGGGTTGTTCGGCAACAAGGAATTAAGCCTTCTTAAGACTTAATCCGCTTTCTTTAGCTTCTTTAACCGCTTAATTCTGCTGAACACTGGCACAATATCGGAAATGGACAACACATTTACTAACAAATTAGGTTTGCTTTAATTCGTGCATAAAATCTGGAACTAGAAAGCAAAACTGAAAGAAGGAAAAAATTAAGTAGAATGGTGCAAAAGAATCCATTTTAATATAAGAGAGCCGAGTTAAAATTAACTAGCTAGATTTAGAAGAGTATTTTGATGCCTGTTATTTATAGGTAGTTAATTATTATTTTTAGTAATACAGGAGGTTGAATAATAGAAAAATATATAGTTGGCTTTGTTAAAATAATGAAAAAGAAGGGGTCTGAATGTTAGGGATCCGTAACGATCCCTCATGTACCTGAGAGTATATAGGGTGTCAATGGCACCCTTTTATCCGTTTACCCGATCTGTACCGTATCTGATAAGACGGGTACGGATAAGAGTTTTTTTTCGTATACTTATCAGGTACGGGTACAGGTATGGGCAAAGATTTTTTTTTTGTTATCTAAACGGCTAAGAGTACGGGTAAAGCCTATTTCGTACCTGTTACCCGATCGGGTAATTATAAAAAAAAATTATATATATTATATATATTAATAAGCATTGAAAGACTACTTTAATTGGTTTACTTGTACTTATCATGATCAGAATTTTTTTTTTTCAATAAAATACTATACATGTGTGAAATGAATATATATGTTTTAATGTATTATTAATAATAAAGATAATTATTATATTAGTATTACCCGTTATTTACCCGCTACCGTTTCGTTATCTGACAATTATAACGGGTAAGGATAGGATACGGGTAAGATAATTTGTAGCGGATAAGGATAGGATTCAAGTAAGGACAATTTGTAAAGGGTACGAATATGAAAATGCTTTCACCCGATCCTTACCGTACCCGTTGGCACCCCGAGGGTACAATTAAGGTTGAACAGTCTAAATTTATTCTCAGCCGGGTCAATGAAAATTCGGTGCCTAACATAGATATAAGAGATCCGTTTTGAAATTGGTACCAGAGTTAACGAACAACCTGAATTTTCTTAATTGCATCCTCAGTAACCTGAGGGATTCAAATGGTTAGTTAGCACATAATAATATAATATACATAAAAAAGTTATTTTTATTATGTGTGTACTATAAAAATAGAAGGTTTTCCGGGCTCAAACCTCAAAGGCCTGTATTGATGGGCCTAGACAAAGGCCCTTTTCTACTTAACAGTTTATTGCAAGAGAAAAAGGCTTTATGCACGAATCAGCTCAAAGAATATTTGCTAAAACCCTCATTTTAATTCTGTTGTCGAACAATAAGAAATCGAGAGGTAAGGACTTGTTCTGTGAGCGCGGAGAAAAAAAAAAGTGGAGATCATAGGAGAAAGCTGCGCGCAAAGGTAGGTTTTGTTTCCTGTTGGTGAATGGCAAGCGCTAAATTTGTAGATTTCGTGAAAAAAATGGTGGCAGATAAGTGCTCTGGATATTTATTAGATTTTAGAATTAATTTTCTAGTGATTTCACATGGAAGTGAGTGATTTCTACTGTATTTTTAGGGATTGGGATCAATTAAACTCTCGTGAAAGGATAAATCAGAGTGAAATCCCCAAAAGCATATGTCCCTATTTAATAATTTTAATCCGTCTAGGTTCTCCTTTTGTTTATTCTTATATGTACTTAGATATTGCACCATCTCTGTTTGATGAAATGGCAAAACTGAGAAGAACCCCATATTCTTCTTTATGCCGTGTGGTCAATGTGTACAGAGTAGTTTACACGTAGAGATTTTTGTTTATCCCAACAACTCATCAATGTGTTGCCAATATTGAACTTTTTTTTATATTGTCACTAAACCACGTCTTTTATTGTGACTATTTATTCATCTTTGAAGGGTTTCGCTCCACCATTAACTTTTGTGTGCAGGTTTCTTTTTGGGCTACTCTCATGCTTGATTTAATGCCCTAGTAAAACAACCTTGGAATTCACCTTACCAACCATCGAAACAACTCCACATTCTTAGATAATCAAAGGGCCGCCTATAACTAACCACCTATTTAATAATGAACTTGCCAACCAATGACAAAGTTGAAAAAGATGGAGCATTCATGAACATGGATGTAGCATCGGGAACATACCAGTTTAAAGTTCAGTACTCCAGAACTACAACCTACAAGTACATCAGCTCTCCAATCTTCATGGTAAATGGTCATCAGTGCAAAATCCTTTACTTCCCTACATACTGTGAAGAGGCCATAGGGCTAACTTTGAAAATGTGTCCCAAATCTGAGAAAGTAACTGCTTCTTTGACGTTCGGTCTGTTGGATAAGTGTGGCCGGCCTTCTTCTAAGGCATGCACAATTTATAAAATGTACAATTTTTATCCAGCCGTTTGGGGTAGTTGTGGTGTCCTACATTTCATAAATCAGTCCGAGCTGGAGTTGCACTTTGTAAGAGATGGTTGTTTCACACTTGTCTGCAGTGTGACTATCCTTAGTGAGTCCTACAAGGAAGTTCCGAAGCGGTTTGTTAACGGCATCATGCCGTTTAGCATAGATGAACATTTTGTTCAGCTGTTGGATAGTAAGGAGACTGCTGATGTGAGATTTGTGGTGGAGGGGGGAATCTTCACTGCTCATAGATCGATACTTGCTGCCCGTTCGCCGGTATTCAATGCAGAGCTCTTTGGGCCAATGGTCGAGAGCAAAACCGAGACCATAACTATTAAAGATATAAAGCCAGCAGTTTTCAAGGCCATGCTTCATTTTATCTACACTGACTCACTCCCTGATATGTCCGATGACAATGTTCCACTGGTTATAATGACTCAGCATTTATTAGTAGCTGCTGACAGATATGCTTTGGATGGGTTGAAGATGTTGTGTGAAGTTAGTTTAATAAGGGCTATCTCTTTGGATACAGCTGTAAGTACTTTAACAGTGGCTGAGGAGCTGGGCCTAGAAGATCTGAAGAATAAGTGCCTCTTTTTTGTTAGTGACCCAAAAAACCTTGTCCTGTTGTCGGTAACTGACGATTATGTGCAGTTGATGAGCCGTTATCCCTCCCTGTTGCAGAGGACAAGTCATCTGGTTAGAGAATTTGTGACTCGCAAATGTTTTTTCCCAGTACCCATATAGCCACTTTTGAGAGAGAAAAGGTAATTTTGTTGTTCAATTACATGTTTAAATTTCTGATTTGTAGTGTTCATATGTCATCCGGCTGTTATTTATATAAAATTTATGTTTTCGTTTGTCAAATAACTGGTTTGTTGTACATCACAAAATATTTACTTATATTTTGTGAATAGCTGGTGTACAAGAAAACAGAAGAGCATTCTAATTAAAATTTAGTGTTAATCACATTGAAAATGATTTTTCATGTTATGATAGTTGAACAACCAATGAATCACATCTTTTTCACAAGGAAAACATTAATTTATTTGAGATACATCATGCAATACCTACTCATAAAACTTTTGAAATTGTAGTTGTCACGCATTACATTTTAGTTTTGAATGTTCTCCTTATGTACTATGCTTTTCCAGAAGCTTAATATTTGATTTATTACAACAGTTGGAGAGATTAAACCATTTTAAGTAAGGTGTGTTATTTTAAAAGGTAATCTTGTATTAGTAATGCTTAGTCTACACAAAGGGCGACAGTAATCCCCTATTCTATGTTTGAAGTGATATAACTTGGATTTTATTTTGTTTATAGGGATCTAGGGATACTCATTGTGGGAATGTTGCTGTCAAAACTGTATCCACATTAGAGTTGTTTAGCGTTTTGCTTTCATTACCTTTGATGTGCTCTTCTAGTTAGACCACCTTATTCCTACCTTTTTTGTATGATCCTTAAAAAAGTTCAGAACTGTATTCCTCGATCAAGTCAAATTTTGAGGATTCCAACTCATAAACTATAAATTGATGTTAAGGTTTAAATATATATATATATTGTATGCTGGCACTGTGTGTCAATGGAATTATAATCTAATATTTAGTTTTATTTTATGTTGAAATTCTTTTCCTGTGTTACTTTTTTCATATTGAAGAAACTTGCTTCTCTTCAATAATCCACCACCTGCCCCCACTCTCACATACACCAAATATCCTAGGAACATATTGTTTTTCTCTTATTGTGTTTCTGTGTGTTTGTTTTGAAACAATTCATGATTATCGAGATCCAAGGATATATAATGTACATTTGCTCACACTGATGTACCATAATAGTAAGATAAGGAATCAAGATTTCAGACTTTGGGTATTTCTTTTGGTGATATAAATACCAATGAGAGCTGAGACCGAACAAAGCCAGGTTAAGTTTACCTGAGATGTACCTGAAAAAAAGGTTGACTGCAGTCACCATACCGGTTTTCTCATCGCATGCAACGCCATGTCATATGAAATCCCATGAATGGAGTTCACAGGTGTAGAAACCTTGCTTGAGTTGAATCAAGGCATGTCGTTGTTGAAGGCACTGGGCTTGTGTTGGTAAAGATTTTAACCGAGCAGTTTTTGTTTCATGCAGCGTTGGTTTGATTCAATAGTCTATACAGTGTATGGAATGAAAATTGCAAAATTAAGAACTTAAAAATAACTAAGTGCAAAGTTAATTGAACGGGCGCACGAGGACAAAATAGTTTGCCAGTTTGAAAAAAAAAATACGATTCACATGGTCCAATGTCAAAATAATTTGCCAGTCTTATTTCTTACGTACACTATAATATTAGAGCGAGGCTATGGTGCTATGCATAGCACAGATGGCTAGTGTACTACAGCTCAATATGATATTTTTTAAAATTCTAACGGTCGATCCGAACCGTTCAATGTGCTAACCATATGAATATGTACTTGCAAACTAAATTTTATATTTTTTCGAATTTTTTCATTATTTTTTTAGATAGGTAGAATTTTGATGGTCCAGAATTTTCAGAAAACACTGATTTTTCTACCTATCTAAAAAAATAGTAAAAAAATTCAAAAAAATATAAAATTTAGTTTACAAGTACATATTCATATGGATATCACATTGAACGGTTCGGATCGACCGTTAGGATTTTAAAAAGTACCATATTGAGCCGTAGTACACTAGCCATTGGTGCTATGCATAGCACCATAGCCTCGCTCATAATATTATATCTTTGTTCTGCAATCGAACTTTGCTATTTATTAGTATTTAATGTGGGGTCATGCGCTGGTCCCCAAAATAAACAAATAAATAAATAAAAGGTTTTTTAAAGTAATATTCTTTTGCCCCATATGATTTTTGTCTTGCAAATTATTTGATGAGAAAGAAATTGACATATTTTATATGAGGAGTAGCTTGCGAGCCTTCTCCATCACTAAACTAAATAAATTGATCAAAATTATCTCCTCACCTAATTATCTATTATTTGTTATCATTAGTATAAAAAACAGAAGACGATTGAATGCAGTACTTATTTTTATAATATATATCTAGGCCTATACTTACATAATGGTCAAGTCTAAGCTGTCTTAATTAAACACTTTTAACGCTAAATTCATTTTCGTGGAAATAATTATTTTTTATGTTTGTTTGGTGCGGTGGTAAATCACCTTCAGTTTGCTTTAGTTGAAAAGGAAATAAAGTTAAATAAACTAATGATTCGGTTTTTTAAACATTAGTCACATAAAATGTCACCAGCAAACAAATTTAAGAAATAGCGGGGCCCTAACTTTTAACTTTGAATGAGCAAAAAATAACTTATTGCTATTTAATCAGTCGGATGATGTAATAGATTTGTCAAAGATGTTAAGAACTTAAGATTATCAATGAAATAAGTATGATGTTGTTAGAAAATAAATTAAAAAATGCCTATGAAATATTACATATTAGGGAGAATTTCTAGTGTGCCCATGTAAACTTTCAAAATATATATATTTTCCCATAAAAACAATATAATATCCAATCCCCCCCAAAACTTGATATTGTTTCATATATCCCCTTTCATTTATTTAAACCTTTATTTAATTATTTTGAAAAATAAATTGACAAGTATACCCTTCTCTTCTTCTCTCCTTCTCTCCTCCAGCACAAAATTAATTAAATTGATCAATGGGGTGGAATGGAGACGGAAAGCTTTCAGAGGATGCTTTCCAGTGAGCTAGGTCATCCTCTGTTGGATTCCCCGACTAATGTGGAAGAGAGAAAAGCTTTGTTAGTTGGATTGTATAGGAAAACTTCCATTGAGATCATCCTTTCTCGTCCCAAGTTAAGCTAGATTGTATAGGAAAGAAAAGCTTCGTTAATTGGAGCCACAAATTAAGCCAACCTGACAGTTACGAGAGAACAATTGAATTGATAGATTATATCACTGACAACAAGGCCCCACTTCGCCCGTTTTTTCAATTTCTACAAACAACTCACTTCAGAATTCTTGATCAGAATATCCTTAGTTATTAATTTATATTATAATATTTAAAATATTTTGGAATCCAACAATATTAGTCGGGTGAATCTAACAGAGGATGACCTCAATGGAAAGCGTCTCCATTCCAAGTTTCCAACCCATTGAATCAATTTAATTTGTGTGGGAGGAGAGAAGTAGAGAAGAAGAGAAGGGTATACTTGTCATTTAAAATTTTAAAATAATTAAATAAATTGTTAAATAAATGGAAAGAGATAGATAAAACAATATTAAGTTTTGATGGGAGATATTGGATATTATGTTTTTTTAATGGAAAATTAGCTATTTTGAAAGTTTACATGGACACACTAGAAATTCCCCCAAAATAATAATGTAGCCAGGAGAAAATAAAGTACAAACTTTGGGTGGTCTATTGGAAACTGTAAAACATTAAATTTCCAGGGGAAAGTCAAGAGGAAGAGAAAAAAAATTATAAACTGGATTATTTCTGTTTTCTTATTAGAAATAAGAGTAGAAGTACTCTTAAGTTTATTGAGTTTTTGTAAGCTTAACTTTAAAATTTATTAGATTGATTTCAAATGACGAAATCAAATTATTAAATTTGATCTACTTCACAAGTGATGTATTTACATATCAAATTTATATTTTTTTAAATAATTTAGTATAAAATCAAGCAGTAAAAAACATAACGAATGTGTAACACAATGCTTAATATATCATATGACCAGTAAAATATCCTCCACATAATAAAATACACTTGAAATCATAAATGTAGCATTGTCTATATAATAATGCATAATTTTCTATTTCAGTATAAAGTAATTGTCATGTAATTGGCTAGCGGTCAAATGAAATCTAAATTTTCAATTGCAATTATTTGAGTAACGGAGGAAAATTGATGGCAGCAAGGCAGTATTTACTTTATAACATGATAAATGGATTAGTTAAATGGGCTACTCACTTGAGGTTCTAGTATATATGGTCACATCAAAGGCTAAAGTATTAAGTATCACTGTCTATTTACTAATTATTGTAAGTACACCCAGTTCTAGACAAAATTATATATGCTAATTATACAATTGTCAGTATACCAAGTTTGCAATGCATACAACATTTCTTACTATTTACTAATTCTCTATATCAATGTCTCAAATGAAAATTGTACAAGCAAATATAATTTTGGGAGAATTCGGAACACATGAATTAACGAAAGAAATTGTCAGAGGATAACATGGTCATCGTAAACTGGGTATTTGCTAATTCTCCATATTAATATCCCAAATGAAAATTAAATAAGAAAATATAATTTAGGAGAATTAGGAACACAAATGATATAAATAATTGTAACATCTTGAAAATTGAGATATTATTATTGATTAGTATTTTGCCCGTGCGTTGCTGGACATATTATAAATAAGAGAACAAAAAAATATTAGTCTAAAAAACATATTAAATGACATATATGTTATTTTATCTTTTGACATATTTTCATAAAAAAATCTCATACAAAATAACATATTAAATGACAAATAATATTCCTTAAATGATATAAAAAAATGGAAAGAAATGAAGACATGATCAATCAATTATCAATCAAATAAAAAAATTCTTAAATGGCATTTAAAAAATGGAAAGAAACAAAACTAATAGAAAGATGATACAATTTCTATGTAGTGAGTACGTGTCTAAATAAATTTAGACTCCAGCACATAAAAAAAATATAAGAAAGATGCATAGAATCAGAATATTTGATCGGAAAGCTGATATTCAATCCAAAAATTCATCTTTTAATCAAAGTCATTGGCGGATCAGGACATCTATGTGCTTAATAGAAAAATGAAGATGTTTTTACAAGGTTTTTTCGTAATAAAGAAAATTGTAGGTCATTTGGTAAAAGATTTTATTTGTAATAATAAAAACTATAGTGCCTCTTAAAAAAAATGTTTAATGTTGATAATGACCGTACTCAAATACTGATTTGCATATTACAATGTCCAATATGGAAGTTTATATAGGGTTTAAACTTATAAAAATTGATAAATGATAATATGTAAGTTTATATTGAACAAAATGCATAACAAAAATGGCTATGTTAAGTAAAGAAGGCACTGGAACAAATTTCCTTTGATGTCTATCTGATTTGTTTCCCACTTCAATTTTCACCCATGATTTTTCTCTCTTTGTTGTTTATTCTTCATCCATTCCTCTCCTATATCCTCTTGTTTTGGAAATATATATTCTGAACAAATATAATTGTTAATAATAAAAGGAATGAAATATTGAAAATTTTATTTTTGTTTGATATTCTAAATTATATATTTGGCCAACTTTATTTTTATTTTTGTTTATCCTCTAAATCATTAATTTGCCCATATATATTTCCATTTTAAAACTTTGAAAAAAAAAAAAAAAAACAGCGTGGCACATGGCCGGCATAACCCTAACCCCTTTTAATCTCTGTTTCTCTCTGTATGTCTTTCATTATCTCTTGGAGAATGCAAAACCAAGCAGAAAACAGAGAGAGAAATAAAGTTGACATTGCAATAATTTAAACTACCATTGCAATCTGATTTCAAATTCCGAATATATCTCCATATCAGGTAACCAAACTTCTCTATTAATATGTGTTTTCAATTTGTATGGTTGAATTTGAGTTTTGATATTGAGTATTGAATTATGATGACACATTTAATTAGATAGCAGTTCTGAGATTGGATTTGATTTGTGATGTGATGAGATTGTGTATTGTGTATTGTGGAAATATGAGATTCGCCTATAGCAGGGTTTCAACTGTGTGAATTAATCTGTGTGACTTGTTTACGGTAACCTAAACCCAGGAGCTATCGCTAGTTAAATATGCAAGCATAATTTGATATGCATTTGTGTCGATTAATTCGGTATGTTCGAATGGTTGTTTAATTAAGTCAATTATAGAGAATTGCGTCATTAAATAACTGATAACTGAGCTTTATATATGACTCCATTATATTATTATTATCATCATTTTTTTTACAACTTAGATTAACGAGCGAAGGAAAGGTGCAAAGATTAATCTGTGTTACTTGTTATAATAACGCTCTAGAGGTTCAAAATCCGGGCTAGCTGTGACTACAATCAAATTAAAATGTTTTTTTTTTAGTTTTCTAATCTTATGTTTCAAAAATGGAAGTAGGAATACTATTTTTGGGATTAATTTTGTTCAGTGGAGGGCAGACAAGAATTTATTTTATTCTTAAAATTCTAAAATAAATTTCTTATTCTGTCTCCTAGCTACCACCTGAAATAGTACACACAAAAGAAAAATAACTTTTTTTATGTGTAGCATATGCTAACTAACATTTAGCATTGTTTTCAGATTCTATCATATAATAATAAAAGTAGTTGAGTAGAACTAAAGTGTTCTTAAGTTTACAAAGCTTCTTTGTGAACTTAACTAAAAAAATTATCGGATTGACTTCAAACGATGCATCCAAACCGTTGAAACTGATCTATTCATAAGTGATGCATTTATATGTCAAAATTTAAAATTTTTGAACTAATTTAGTATGAAGTCAAGCGGTCACAAAAAGATGATTTATAAGTTAATTTTAATGAGTTCATTTTTCAACATTTTTTGACTGCTTGACTTTATACTAAATTAGTTCGAAAAATTATAAATTTGACATGTAAATGCATCACTCGTGAAGGAGAACGGTTTCAACGGTTTGAATGTGTCGTTTAAAGTCAATCTGGTAGGTTTTTGAGTTAAGCTCACAAAGAGGCTTGGTGAGCTTAAGAACACCTCAATTTTACTCAAAGTAGTTCCCTTCTATTGGCGATATGTGCTAACTAACATTTAGCATTGTTTTTAGATTCTGCTAAAATAATAATTAAACTATAAATAACAGGTATCAAATGCTCTTCTAAATCTAGTTAATTTTAAGTCGGATTTCTCATATTAAAGTTGAGACCCTCTCATCATTCTAATTAATTTTGGCATTTAAGGTAGGTTTTGTTTTCTATTGGCGAATTACAAGAGCTAATTTGTAGGTTTCATGAACCAAAAATGGGAGCAGGTAAGTGCTTTGGACATTAGATATTTGTTGAATTAGTTTTCTAGTTATTTCATATGGTAGTGAGTTATTTCTATTCTGTTTTTAGTGACTGGGATCAATTAAGCTCTCGTGAAAAGATTACGTAGATATGGCACCACCTTCTATTTGATGAAATGCCAAAATGAGAAGAACCCCGTATTCTTCTTTTATGTTGTCTGGTCTATGTGTATGGAGTGATTTACATGGAGATGCTCTTTAATTTCCTCTTTATTTCAATACCTAATATCAATGCGTTGCCAATTTTGAACTTCTTGTATTTTGTCCCTACACCACATCCCTAATTTGTACTAAATTATTCATATTTGATATTTTTCTACTCAATCTTTGGCTTTTTTCGGATTATTTTTCCCTTTATCTGAAGGTTTTCATACCACCATTATCTATTGTGTGCAGGTTTTTATTTGGGCTAATCTCATGCTTGATCAATTGCACAAGTGATAAAAAAAACTTGGAATTCGAGTTACCAACAATTGAAACAACTCCATATATATTCTTACATAATCCACGAACCAACTAACCGACAACTTAATGATGAATTTGCCAAACAATGACAACTCCAACAAATATGCAGCATTCATGAATATGGAGGTAGCATCCGGAACATACCAGTTTAAAGTTCAGTACTCCAGAACTACAATGTACAAGTACATCTGGTCTCCCATTTTTGAAGTGAATGATCATGAGTTCAAAATCATTTACTTCCCTCCACGCTCTGATGGGGACATAGAGCTATGCATGGAAATGCGTACCAAATCTGATGAAGTGACTGTTTTTACTACGTTCGGCCTGTTGGATAAGGGTGGCCAGCCTTCTTCTAAGGCATGCAAAAGAGTTAAAATTATCCCCTTTGACACAGACTCTTGGTGTCATTGTGTTATCCCACATTTCACGGAACGGTCGGAGCTGGAGGCACACTTTGTAAGAGATGGTTGTTTCACACTGGTCTGCAGTATAACAATCCTCGACAAATTCTACAAGGAAGTGCCAAAGCGGTTTGTTAACGGCATCATGCCCTTTAGCATAGATGAACATTTTGTTCAGTTGTTGAATAGGAAGGAGACTGCTGATGTGAGATTTGAGGTGGAGGGGGAAATCTTCGCTGCTCATAGATCGATACTTGCTGCCCGTTCGCCGGTATTCAATGCAGGGCTCTTCGGGCCATTGGCCCACAGCAAAACCGAGACGATAACAATTAAAGATATAAAGCCAGCAGTTTTCAAGGCCATGCTCCATTTCATATACACTGACTCACTCCCTGATATGTCCGATGATAATATCCCACTTGTTACAATGACTCAGAATTTATTAGTAGCTGCTGACAAATATGAATTGGATGGGTTGAAAATGTTGTGTGAAGATAGTTTAATGAGGGATATCTCAATGGATACGTCTGTAAGTACCTTAGCAGTGGCGGAGGAGCTGGACCTAGAAGGTCTGAAGGATAAGTGCATCTCTTTTGTTAGTGACCCAAACAACCTTGTTCGGTTGTCGGTAACTGCTGAGTATGTGCAGTTGATGGTCCGTTATCCCTCCCTGTTGGAAGAGATTGGTCATACAGCACAGGCTTATTGGTGATTTGCCAACCTTTTCCCACACATCAAGTATCCAATTAGCTACTTTTCTGAGAGAAGGTAATTTTTCTGTTCAGTTGCATTTTTAAATTTCTGATTTGTAGCATTTGTACTTCATCCTATTGTATTTATTTAAATTTTTATGTTTTTTGTTTAATAACTGGTTTGGTATATAACACCATATTTTATTGTATTTCTCTGAATAGCTGGTGCACAAGAAAAGAGACGACATTTTAATTAAAATTTAGTGTTAATCACATTAAAAATAAATTTTCATGTTATGAATGTTAAACAACCAGAGAATCAACATCATTTACACAAGCTAAAGATTAATTAATATGAGATACATCATGCAAACGTACTCAATAGAACTTTTGAAATAATTTGGTACAACACATTTTACTTTTGAATGTTCTCCATATATTATCTTTAAAGCTTATTATTTAATTTATCACAATAGTTGGAGAGATATACCATTTTGAGTTAAGATGTATTATCTTTAAAGCTTATTATTTAATTTCTTAAAGAATAGTCTGATGCAAGGGACAACAGTAATACCCTATTCTCTGTTTGAAGTGAGTTTTTGTTTGTTTATAGGGAATCCGGTGATGCTCATTGTCTCTTGGAATGTTGTTGTCAAAGCGGGATCTACGTTAAGAGTTGATTCCCTACTCTCCATAATATACCTAGCTTTCCTCAAGTTCATAATTAATCCAATTATTACAAAATTTTGATTCCCTGCTTCTACTTATCATTTGTGCATTGTGTTGTGTAGTCATGAACTAGTGACCATGTTGTGTACCTCCTGATTTTTCTTAATATTAATTTGCTACTTTGATCTGTTACATGAATGAATGCAGAGCATTACGTTGTTCTTATTTTAGAGAGAGAATTACATTTAGGGAAGATAAATACTGTACTATAAAAGATTTGTCAGATGGAAGTAAAATACAAGAATGGGGCCAACCATGGGTACCAGGATGGCAACCGATGACATGTCAACAGGAGGAACTGAAAGGCATGAGGGAAGTAGGACTATGGATGTTTGTTGAGATCTAAATAAATTCTTTTGAAGTTCATGTTTCTTTTTATAACTGGTTGGTACATAGCACGGAGTTTTTAATTTTTGTTCTCTGAATATATGTCATACAAGAAGGGGATAGATGTGTTGGAACTTAAATTATAAAAAGAAAAATTTACATCAATACATGTTCTTAAAATCTCCATTTCTTATATTTGTACACTTGAGGACTAAGTAAAAATAATTAATCATATTTAATTAATTCATCTCCAGTGAAAGAAACGCCATTTTATTTTATATAAATTTGAATCCTTTCTCCGGAGAAGAAAAGAAATAGGAAAAAAACAATAATATATAGTTTACAGATTATATTGTACTAAAAATTCGACTTGATCAAGGAACACAGGTAATATCTGATTAAGCTAATGTACCAGTTTTAAATTTTAATCATACAAAAATTGTTGGAATAATTAAACAAAAATAAATAAAACATTCTAAAATTCAGGGCATGCAGTACCAGTTCTCCAACGTACCAGTTCTGATCAAGAAAAACAATTCTGAACTTCGAGTAACATCTGATCCAGATCATGAACCATTTTTTATCATACAAAAAAAGATAGGAATAAGGAGGTCAAAAAAGAAAAGGACACCAAAGGAAATGAAAGCAAGGTGCTAAACAACTCTAACATAAATCCACCTCCGACATAAACATTCCAAAAGACAATGAGCACCCTTAGATTCCCTATAAACAAAATAAAATTCAAATTAAATCACTTCAAACAGAGAATAATCGTTTATTATTAAATAATAAGCTTTACATGTAACACATCTTCACTCAAAATGGTTTAATCTCTCCAGCACTTGCAATATAATTAAATAATAAGCTTCTAGAAAAGCAGAGTATACATGGAGAACATTCAAAACTAAAATATATTGTACCATAACAATTCAAAAGTTTCTTGAGTATGTTGCATGATGTATTGTTCAACTTTCATAACATGAAATTTTAGAATGCTCTTATGGTTTCTTGCACACCAGCTATTCAGAGAAATATAAACAAAAATTTTGTGTGATACACCAAACTAGTTATTTAACAAACAAAAACATAAATTTTACAGAATTAACAGCAGGATGACATATGAATACTACAAATCAGAAACTTAAAAATGTAACTGAACAGAAAAATTACCTTTTCTATCTCAGAAGTGGCTATATGAGTACTGTAAAAAGACTTAAAAAGGATTGCGAGTCACAAATTTTGTAAACCCATTACTAATCTCCTCCAATAGGGAGGGATAACGGACCATCAACTGCACATAATCATGCTTTACTGACAACAGGACAAGGTGTTTCGGCTCACAAACAAAACAGAGGCACTTATTCTTCAGATGTTCTAGGCCCAGCTCCTCTGCCAGAGATAAGGTACTTACAGCCGTATCCATAGTAATATCCCTCATTAACCTATCTTCACACAACATCTTCAACCCAACCAACGCATATTTGTAAGCAGCTACTAATAAATGCCGAGTCATTGTAACAAGTGGGACATTGTCATCAGACATATCAGGGAGTGAATCAGTGTAGATGAAATGGAGCATGGCCTTGAAAACGGCTGGCCTTATATCTTTAATAGTAATGATCTCGGTTTTGCTCTCAGCCATTGGCCCGAAGAGCTTTGCATTGAATACTGGTGAACGGACAGCGAGTATTGATCTATGAGCAGTGAAGATTTCACCCTCAACCTCAAATCTCACATCAGAAGTCTCCTTCGTATCCAACAACTGAGCAAATTGTTCGTCTATGCTAAACGGCATGATGCCATTAACAAAACGTTTTGGCACTTCCTTGTAGGAATCGTCAAGGATTGTCATGCTAAAAACAACTGTAAAACAACCATCTCTTACAAAATGTGCCTCCAGCTCAGACTGTTCTATGAAATGTGTGATACCATAATAATCCCTATAGTATGGATCACAAAAGGTCACAATGTCAATAGTTTTGTAAGCCTTAAGACAAGGCCGGCCATATTTATCCAACAGGGCGACCGCTAAAGAACCAGTCATTTTCTCAGATTTGGTACACATTTGCAAGGATAGCCCTATGTCCCCTCCAGAGCCTGGAGGGAAGTAAAGGATTTTGAACCCATGACCATTCACTCTGAAGATGGGAGAGGTGATCAAATTATCTTCAGGGAAGTTTTGAGCTTTGGAGTACTGAACTTTAAACTGGAATGTTCCCGATGCTACCTCCATGTTTATGAATGCTGCATCTTTATTGGAGTCGTTATTCTTTGGCAAATTCATTATAAAGTAGTCCGTTAGTTATTGGTGGCTCTCTTGGTAAAGCGAATTCCAAGGTTTTTTTCACGTCGGCTTTTGATCAAAGGTGAGATAGCCCAAATAGAAACCTGCACACAATAGATAATTGTGGTATAAAAACCTTCAGATAAAGGGAACAATAATCCCAAAAAAGCCAAAGATTGAGGGGGAAAATACCAATGATGAATAATTTAGTCAAAATTAGGGTTGTGGTTTAGGAACAAAATACAAAAAGTTCAAAATTGGCAATGCATTGATACGAGTTTGTTCGGATAAAGAGGAAATTAAACATCATCTCCATGTGTAAACCACTATGTACACATTGATCAGACAGCAAAAAGAAGAATAATTTGATCAAACAGAAGGTGGTGCCATATCTATATAATCCTTTCCCGAAAGTTTAATTGATCTCAATTACTAAAAATAAATAAAAATCACTCACTTCCATGTGAAATTACTAGAAAATTAATTCTACAATTATTTAATGACCAAAGAACTTAACTGCCCTATTTTTTTTTTTCATGAAATTAATCTACAAATTTTAGTGCTTGCCATTCGCCAACAGAAAACAAAACATACCTTAGCAGCTCACCTTAGTGTTGTAGCAAATATGCTTTGCGCTGATTCATGCATAAATCTTTGAAACTAGAAAGTAAAACTGAACGTAGAAAAAGAATTACCAGTAGAATGCTTATTAGTAGAATGATCAACTTTGATATAAGAGAGACGACTTAAAATTAACTAACTAGATTTAGAAGAGCATTTTGATGCCTGTTATTTATAGTAGCTAATTATGTTATTTATAGTATTTAATTATTATTTTTAGTTGAGAAAGCGTTGAATAGTAAGAGATATCATCGTTGGTTTGGTGTAATTTTGAAAAAAAAAAAAAAAAAGGTCTGAAACTTTTTTTGTTATATGATATAACATAAAAACAATGCAAAATGTTATTTAGCACAGGCTATACATAAAAAAGTTATTTTATTATGTGTGTACTATTTTTAGTAGGAGAGCAGGGACTGAACTAGAATTTGAATATAGGGAGGGCTAAACATTATTTTTGTTTAATAAAAATATAAAATTTATATAACACAATATAACACAAGATAATAAGATCTTTCACTATTTAATTTCATATATAAAAAGATACAATAGATAACTAATACCAACAAAGTATGAACTAGAATCTCTTTGACATAATTTTATTTGTGTACAAATTACAGACAAAAAAAAAATCATCTTAATGGTGTAAGAAATAAATTGTATTTGGTGGACTGATATAGTATGTTAAGAGACTGAACATTGAACGGCCAATTAATAAAATAATTACAAATAATTATTCTTTCAGGTTAATTCTATATAAATTAAAAAAAAGTTAAAGAGTATATGTGGGTCACTTTCTTTTTCTATGTTTTCTTCTAAACTTTGGAACGAATCTCCTACCCTCTGTAGGCAGGAAATTTATACCTCTAAAGTCACTGACATGTGGGTCAGGGGTGGATTTTGAGACAAAATATTCAATATTTAAATGTCAAAATCTATCCGAATTCATGTTTAAGTGACTTTAGAGCAGGAATTTTCTGCTCATACTGGACAGGTGATCTGATCAGGGGCGGAACTAGAAAATAGAGATTGGGGGGGCTGAAGAATCAAATATAGTGTAATTTCATTTTATAGAAGGGGCTAAAAGATATTAATGCATATAAAAATTACAAAAGCGCAATAACTTTTTCTTTTTTTATTGCTGATGATTCGGAAACCGAAGCGCCTATATGGAAATGTAAAGGTAAGATCCGCCTACATCTTGGTAAGCAATTTTTGAAATCTGATTTGGCACCCCTGGCATGAACAAGAAAGTGTTTTATTAGAATTCTGAGAATAAGAACTTTTTCTTGTCTGCCCCTCAACTAAACAAAGTTAATTCCAAAAAAAGCATTCCTACTTATTATTGAAACATAAACTTAGAAAGCCAAAAATAATATATTCTATAAATTTGATTATTTCTTTTAATTGTGTTCCTAATTCTCCTATAATTATATGGCGTATTTAATTAATTTTCATTTGAGACATTAATATGGAGAATTACCCAGTTTACAATGCCCATATTAGCTTTTGATTACTACTTTCATTTGTGTTCCTAATTCTCCATAATTATATTTGCTAATTATTTAATTTTCATTTGAGACAGTGCTACGGAGAATTACTAAATAAAGGGTCCATCTAAGTAAATTGGAAGTTGTTGACACTTGTTTTAGTAACATAGGATTCGGCAAACCACATGAATCATCGGTTAATTATTTATGAGGAGGGTTCCACTGCACCCTCTTTTGGTGCACCTAAATGCACCCAAAACTCATATGGTGTATTTTCAAAGTTCAAATAGTCGATTCGAACCTTCCAACGTGTTCTTCATATTAAAATGTGCTTGGAGACCAAATTTTACATTTTTTGGAATTTTTTTACTATTTTTCAGAATTTTTTATTAAACTAAACAATAATTTGAAATTCAGCAAAGTAATGATTTTCAAAAATTCTGAAAAAATAGTAAAAAATTTCCAAAAAATGTAAAATTTGGTCTCCAAGCACATTTTAATATGAAGAACACGTTGGAAGGTTCGAATCGACTATTTGAACTTTGAAAATGCACCATATGAGTTTTGGGTGCATTTAGGTGCACCAAAAAAGGGTGCAGTGAAACCCTCCTCATTATTTATTTATTTACAAATAAATATTTTGGTATTTCTAATAAGAGTAGGGTTAAAATATTGTTTCCGTGCTCTATTCATACTCCACATCTTACAAAGTTTAAATAGACAATTCGAACTGCTCAACATGATTTCCATATACTAGGCGCTCAATCAGAAGCTGCAGAGAGCATCTTGCAAATGCTGCCTACTCAGCATTACATTGATCACATTTGCATTGCAGTGAAAATTTAATGCCAATAATAGATGGCAGTAAGTGAAATTAATAGTTAGAGAGTGATTGTCGTAAACAATTGGAAGTTAAGGAAAGAAAGGTAATTGCACAAAAACTAACAAGAAGTTAATAATTTTTTGACAACAGTAAAAAAATAACTCATTTTTTTTTAAATATAGCAATTAAATATGCATATCAGACACATGGAAAATGATAAAACAACATAAATTTTGTCGTTCATCAAATGATTTATATTTTATAATGGTCCATACTTAAAATTGTCAATTTACAATGAATGATATTCAAATTGCACAAAATTTAATACACAACTAACTTGTAAGAAAAATGAAAATAAAAAAGAAATTGTTTGATTTGAGAAAATAATATTAAGGTTATCAATTTAGTCCATTGTTACTGAAAATAGGAGTATGTCAGTACCACCGAATGCCATTTAAGTCATTCAAACAATATCCATAATGAATTCAGTTCAAAATAATTAGCTAAGGAAATATATGTATCCTGTGTATCCATGCAACAGCCTCATGGAACCGGTATCAACCCCAGAAATTTATAAGCTTCTACTTTCTTAACCCAAGCACCTCAAAAAGAAATGCAGCAGTAATCATACAGATCTACCACAGTTGCCAACAGTACTACATCACCAAAATCAGAAAGTTAAAAATTTAACTGAACAGAAAAATTACTTCTCACACAAGAGTAGCCAATTGGATATGTGTGGGAAAAGGTTTGCAAATCACCAGTAAGCCTGTGCCGTATTACTAATCTCCTGCAATAGGGAGGGATAACGGACCATCAACTGCACATAATCATCAGTTACCGACAACCGAACAAGGTTTTTTGGGTCACCAACAAAAGTGATGCATTTATTCTTAAGATCATATAGGTCCAGCTCCTCCGCCAATGTTAAGGTACTTAGAGCGGTATCTATAGTGATATCCCTCATTAACCTATCTTCACACAACATCTTCAACCCATCCAATGCATATCTGTCAGCAGCTACCAATAAATGTTGAGTCATTGTAACAAGTGGAATATTTTCATCAGACATATCAGCAAGCGAGTCAGAGTAGATGAAATGGAGCATGGCCTTGAAAACTGCTGGCTTTATATCTTTGATAGTTATGGTCTCGGTTTTACTCTCAGCCATCGGTCCAAAGAGCTCTGCATTGAATACCGGTGACCGGGCAGCGAGCACCAATCTATGAGCTGTGAAAATTTCCCCCTCCACCTCAAATCTCACATCAGCAGTCTCCTTCCTATCCAACAGTTGAACAAAATGTTCCTCTATGCTAAACGGCATGATGCCGTTAACAAACCGCTTTGGCACTTCCTTGTAGAACTCATTGAGGATCGTTATACTGCAGACAAGTGTGAAACAACCATCTCTTACAAAGTGCGCCTCCAGGTCGGACCGTTTCATGAAATCTGGGATATTACATTCATTCCAACCTTCTGGATCAAAGGTGATCATTTTTTCACTTATGCATGCCTTGGAAGAAGGCCGGCCATACTTATCCAACAGGCCGAACGTGTAAGAGAAAGTCAGATTCCCACATTTGCAGTGCCTTGCCAACGTTAGCCCTATAGTCTCTTCAGAGCCTGGAGGGTAGTAAAGAATTTTGAACTCATGACCATTCACTTTGAAGATGGGAGAGGTGATGAAATTATCATCAGGGAAGTTTAGAGTTTTGGAGTACTGAACTTTAAACTGGTATGTTCCCGATGCTACCTCCATGTTCATGAATGCTGCATCCTTGTCAGAGTTGTTGTCTGGCAAGTTCATTACTAAATAGTTGGTTAGTTAAAGGCAGTTCTTGGTTTATCAAAGAATGAGGAGTTGTTTCAATGGTTGATAAGGCGAATTCCAAGGTTGTTTTCACTGGGACATTTCATCAAGCAGGAGAGTAGCCCAAATAGAAACCTGCACACAAAAGATAATGGTGGTATCAAAGCCTTCAGATAAAGTGAAAAATACTCCCAAAAAATCCAAAGATGGAGGGGAAAATATCAAAGATGAATAATTTAGTCAAAATAGGCATGTGGTTTAGGGTCAAAATACAAAAAAGTTCAAAATTGACAACGCATTGATACGAGTTGTTCAGATAGAGAGGTAAAAATCATCCTGTACACATTAACCACACAGCATAAAGAAGAACACGGTGTTCTTCTCAGTTTGGCATTTCATCAAACAGAAGGTGGTGCCATTTCTAGGTACATATAAGAATAAACAAAGGAGAACCTAAACGGATTAAAATTATCAAATAGGGAAATACACTTTTAAGAATTTCACTCTGATTGATCATTTCACGAGAGTTTAACTGGGATCAATCACACACTTCCATGTGAAATAAAGAGAAAATTAATTCTACAATTTTAATATATCCAAAACACTTAATTGCGCGCCATTTTTTTCTCATTAAATTTATCACTTGCTATTAGCCAGTAGGAAACGAAACCTACCTTCGCGGCGCATCTTCTCCTAAGATCTCTCTTTTTTCTCCGCGCTCACAGAACGATTCCTCATTTAGTCATTTCACTATTTATTATTGTTCAAGAACAGAAACTAGAATGCCTTTTTCTCTTGCAATTAAAAAGGCCTTTGTCTTGGCCCATCGTTACAGGCCTTTGAGGATTGAGCCCATAAGACCTTCTATAATTTTCATTTGACTATACTTGTATCACTGAGCTCTATGGCTCCAAATGTACATAGCATATCCTTGGATCTTATCAAGCATTAATTGCTTCCAAACCAACACATACAAATAACAAGAGCAAAACACCATGGTCTGAGGAATTTGCGTGTAATTAGGACTGGCGACAGGTGGTGGATAATTTCAAACAGGGGTGGAACTAGAAAATAGAGATTGGGAGGCTGAAGAATCAAATATAGTGTAATTTCATTTTATAAAGGGAGCTAAAAAATATTAATACATAGAAAAATTACAAAATTTAATGGACTAAACTATAAATTTTCAAACTATAGAGGGTGCTTAGCACCCTTTCCCCACTACTATGTTCCGCCCCTGATTTCAAAGGATATATGATATAATATAACATGGTGTTTTTTAAATGCCTTGTGCTACCTTTCCTCGGAAAATTATTTTATACAAGAGAAGCTGAATCAACAATAAGAAAATTAGAATAGAAGACGAATTTATAAAATTTCATAATTCTCAAATAAAATTAAAAAAAATTGAGAATTGTTTGCTGTAAACTTTTCATGATGTTTGAAATGAAATAGGAGGTAATATTTCAACAAATCAAGAGCAAGATATTGTTACTTTCACTAGGCCCATTATTACAGAATAGAGAAATGAGCCCAACAAACCATCCATATTAATTTGAATCAAAATATGTTTATAGAACTCATATATATAGCAGCAGGCAACTATCCATCATATATATTTGGATCTCATCAATAGTACAATATTTAACTTCCTTATATATATGGGTCCGGCTAATTTGCTGCTGGCAGCATTTCGGCCAGCTGCTGCCGGCAGCAAATTTGCCATACTGATATTCAAACAACCGATCCGAACCGTTCAACGTGTTCTAAATATTGAAATGTGCTTGGAGACCAAATTTTACATTTTTGGAATTTTTTTACTATTTATTAAGCCACTTTGAAAATTTCAGATCCGGGTGAACAGTAAAAACAGTGCAACAAAATTCTGGACCATATGATCTGGAATTTTCAAAGTGAACAGTAATGCTCTGGATCGATTCATTCATGTAATCATGTAACACAACATAACGCACAAAAGATAAGAAGAAGCATGGAATCAAATTGATACTTTAACTTACCCTTCTGGTATTTATATCACATATTTGTGTGTGTATGAGAGTGGGAGCTGGTGGTGGATTATTTGGGAAAAAAGTCCTTAAATTATTGAAGAGAAGGATGCTTCTTCAACATAAAAAAAGTGGCATAAGAAAAGAATTTCAACATAAGATAAAATAAAATTTTAGGATGAAATTCCAATAAAACGCAGCGCCAGCATTCACTATATGTAAAGCCTAACATCAAGAAACACAGTTCTGAACTTCAAGTAACACCTGATCCAGATCATGTACCAGATTTATCATACAAAAAAGAGTGGTATTAATGTGGGCTAACTAGAAGAGCACACCAAAGGAAACAAAAGCAAAGTGCTAAACAATACTAACATAGATCCAGCTTTGACAGCAACATTCCCAAAGGCAATGAGCACCCCTAGATTCCCTATAAACATAATAAAATCCAAATTATATTACTGCATGTCGCCTCTTGCATTAGACTATGCTTTGATAGTTAAATAATAAGCTAGCTTCAAAGATATCACATCTTCACTCAAAATGGTTTAATATCTCCAACTCTGGTAAAAAAAATAAATAATTTGTTCTCCGCTTTGGCAGAACAAGTCCTTATCTCTCGATTTATTATTGTTGGAGAACAAAATTAAATTGAGAGTTCTGCGAAAATATGCTTTGGGCTCGTTCGTGCATGAAGGCTAGAAAGCAAACACAAAGGACCGAAAGGAGAGCAAAAGTAACTATTAAAATGTACAAGTGCAAACTGTAACTACTTTTTTTTTTTGCTTTAATATGTTAGTGGGGGTGGTGGGATATGCCGACATTTTTATTAATATCCAAAGTTTAATACAAATTATTATTTATGCTCAGAATCCGAACTTATTTTGAAAAATACCCAAGCTGGTTAGAAAATGGCCGGCTTAGGGGTAGGAGTAAGCCGGCCATTATCTGGCCGGCTTACTCGTTTTTTTTTTTTAGAGACACTATGAAGAGCAAAATAATAAAATCTAGCACTGAAAATTTGAAATTTTTTTGTTTAAATTATTTGATAGATTACTCCTTTTGATATATAATTAGCATATTTATACTAAAATACGCTACATTACTTGAAATTATGTTGAATTACACTATATTAAGTTAAATTACACTAAATTACATTACATTACGCTAAAATACGGTAAATTACGCTAAATTACATATGAATAGGGACGATATCTTCACTGAAAAGGCGAAATACGACGGCGAAACTTCAAACGGTCATAAAACGGCGCTCGAGTGTCCGATTTCAGCAAATGACCAATTTTCAGAAAGCTTGCGAAAATGCGCATGCGTCCGTGCCCGTGATACCGGCTTCCAAAATTCAGAATTGCCAACAAACAAAGGGAAGAGCCTCAAAACTTGAGTTGAAGTTTTTGATTAAGATTTTCATTTCTATTATTCAATCCAAGTAGCTCAGTAAATTAGTTACATAATTAACTTGTAGAATACCAATTTTTACTATTTTTGGAATTTTTTTACTATTTTTTATGATTCATGAAAAATGGCACAGAATCGGTCTACTTTAGCGTAATTTTGCATAGTTTAGCGTAATTAACGAAGTTATTGTAATTTAGCGTAATTTAACATAATTTAGTGTAATTCAACATAATTTATTGTAATATAGTGTAATTCAACATAATTTCAAGTAATGTAGCGTATTTTAGTATAAATATGCTAATTATAAATCAAAAGAAGTAATATAACAAAAAATTTAAATTTTCAGTGTTAGATTTCATTATTTTGCTCTAAAAAAAAAACGAGTAAGCTGGCTATTTTCTAGCCAGCTTGGGTATTTTTCGAAATAGGCTCGGATTCTGTGCATAAATAATAATTTGTATTAAACTTTGGATATTAATAAAAATGTCGGTGGGATATGCACTACGCACTCTTGACTCATGCAGCACTTGGCTTTTAAAAAAAAATCATCTGTTTCACTTAACGACATGTCATTAAGCTCATTAATTGGGAAGCAGGAGTGTTGCCATGCCCACCGGACCAAGTCTGGTCCGATAGGCATCTGGACCGCTCGCTAGCGCTTGGAGATTCGTGCACGAGACCTTAATCTCACTCACAGAACGCTTCTGTTAACAATCCGTCTCTTCTCTTTCGTCGCATCAATAAACATGAGCCGCCTCTGCGCTGTTGCTTCCCTTTCTTCTTTGCCAAACCCTATGTCACGATCCTGGAACCCGTGGGCCAATTTTGACCCGTTTAGAAGTTGCCCAGAAGGAGAGACGGGCCGTGCGATCAGAACGGAAGGGGTCGCGGGCAGGAAATTATTCAAGGGTTTGAAGAGGTCCATTTGGGTCCGATGCATCGGACTCAAAGTGAGTTCGATGGGTTCGATGACCGTCCGATCTGATTTAAGATTCGCTCCCGCAACTTTCACATCTGCTTCAAAATTCGTGCGCACGAATACTTAAAGTGGATCGGACGGTCCTGAAACCCATCGGACCCAAATTTGTGTCCAGTGCAGTACCGTAATAGAGAATCCTTTACAATTACTTGATCTGAACCGTTCTTTTTAACTTGGCACGAATCTCAAAGCCCAATAATACTGCCCCCTCAGTCAGCCCGAATCCCAAACCGGCTAAGAGTTAATCTCAAACCGTAAATAGCTAATTGTAAAAGGAAATCTTTTACGGTACCGTCGAGGATATGGATCCTGAATCCCTGCGGTCGGGACGCACACTTAATGAACTGATCAGAGCCGTTAGGGGAGCACTGACGATGCAAGTTGGGACCCGCTTGTTAGTACACGAGAGGACCGACGCAGATGGAACTGGAGAGGATGACTAAGATGAGAGAAAGAATCCATATTATCCATTTGCGACGTATTAACCTATTTGTCTGATATAGCAGCTGACGTGGCGTTCGTAGAATGAATAGAGCCATTTAATGATTTAAATAGTGATTTTTATAATTTATCTGGTCTTACCTTCGCCTGTATATAGAAATAGAGATTCAAATACCTTCTATTTTTATACTTCCACCATATCTCTATTTTTAAAACGTTAATCACTCAAAATTTAAATCATAAATACCAAAATAAAACCGTTAGATGTTATCTATATTATTTTCTTTATGTGCTCATAAAAAATTATAAAATTTCGGTTTTATTTTTATGTGAATCAATAAGTTGAAAAATCAACGTTTTAAAATTATTCACATTAGTACGTTTTACAAACTCTTGATGACAACCAAAACAAAGTTGAAATGTCATAATTTTTTACACGTGCATAGATAAAATGATGTAGATCATATCCAATGATTTCATTTTGACCTTTAAGTTTTAAATTTTGAGTTATTAAAATTTTTAAAAATGAAGGCATGATGGAGATAAAAAAAATAAAGATATTTGAATCCTCCTCGTAGAAAAAATATGTATGGATTCAAGGCAGACTATTATTGTGTAATTTTGGTGTTTCACCTAAACTAGGCTTTATCGTCATTTTTGTATCCGTGGGCTTGATTATTAGAAATTGGATCGATTTGTTTTTTTTTTTTTTCTGTGCTCAACTAATCCAAAATAGTTTATTTAAATCGGGGCAATTTCGTTGTTAATGGATGGATCCCAATACTACTTCCTAAACAAAAATAATTAAGATAGTTTATTTTAATCGGTGCAAATTCATGAACATTCTTAAAGAATAATTGAAATTTCGTCCTTTTCTTTTAAATTTCATAATATCCTAGTTACCTTTGTAGATTTCAAAATTTTACATTTTTTATAATTTATTGTCATTTCTATTAAAACTTATTTAAATTTAAAATACTTCTTTAATCTTCTTTTTTAAAACATAAAAACTTTGCAATTTATTTAACATAAATGTTCAGTCTTCTATATAGCCGGTTGTGTAAGCAAGTGATTCATTTTTTCATATTTGTGACGCACACAAGTATTTGCTTAAATGCTATGTTACTCGGATACTTCAAACTGGGACCCGTATCCGTATCGGGTGCGTATCGGATACGGATACGGGTACGATACGGATCCGATACGTACTGGATACGCCAGCTGGCGTATCAGACGATGTGGCGTATTTTTAACCGACTGATTCGGTCGCCGATACGCGTTGAAACGCACCGATACGGTGCTTGGTGTCTGGACACGCCCCTGATACAGGTCTGCTCCGTGCACCGCGCATAGACCCAAACCACCCAATACTGCTCTGTGCACCGCACATAGACCCAAGGCTAAAATGTTTTTTTTTGTGCCAAGCAAGAATCGAACCCACGTTGGTTGCTCAACACCATTTGCTTTACCACCCCAACCACTCATCTTTCTTGTTAGAAGAGAGTAGGTTTAATATTTAATATATCCTTATGTTATTGTACCCGTATTTTTATATTAATTTATATAATACTTAATAATATAATTAAAATAATAAAAAATATATATATAATAGGTGTATCGTATCCGAGATTTTTAAAAATTACTGTATCGCCGTATCCGTATCGTATCCGATACGATACCCGTATCCGTATCCATGCAACATAGCTTAAATGTCATTGTGCATGTGTTACAAGTAGAGAAATGATCATTTTTATTCGAAAACCGACCAACTAGAAAACTTGAATATTTTAGAAATTAATAAACTAGATAAATATAAGGTAAAAGAAGAATTTTATAAAGTTAAAATAAGTTTTTGAAATTTAGAAGAGTAAATATAATATTATGTATTTTGGAGGAAAAAATACGTTATTTTGAGGTTTTTAAAATATATATATATATATATATATATAGTGCTTGGCTACTATGCTTATATAAGCATATGCCCACATATGCTTAAATGAGCATTTTTGCGTTTCCAATGTTCAAATGGTCGATCCGACCGTTCATCTTGTTCTCCATATTAATATGTGCTTGGAGACTAAATTTTACATTTTTCTGAATTTTTTTACTATTTATTAAGCCACTTTGAAAATTGCTGATCTGGGTGAACAGTAAAAACAGTGTTTCCAAAATTCTGGACCACAAGATCAGAAACTTTCAAAGTGGCTTAATAAATAGTAAAAAAATTCAGAAAAATGTAAAATTTAGTCTCCAAGCACATATTAATATGGAGAACAAGATGAACGGTCGGATCGACCATTTGAACATTGGAAACGCAAAAATGAGTTATAAGCATATGTGGACATATGCTTATATAAGCATAGTAGCCAGCCTCTATATATATATATATATATATAAATATAATATCTTTGTTTTTTTATTCAAAACTGCAACAAGTGGAAAGCCTATTAATTTCTCCTGAATTTTTTATAGAGCCGTATAGCAACCTATTGATTAAACAAAGTTTGTAAAATTTTCATTAAACCAAAGTTTTTCATCAAAGGTTTACATGAAAGCTTAAACAAATACTTAATTAATACCTACATAATCACTTAAACCCAATCACCCTGCACAACTGATGGCAAATCTTTTGACAGGAATGCATTTCTCTCTAACAATAAACTGATTTAGTTGGCTTAGATCCAGATCATGTACCAGATTTGATCATACAAAAAAGAGTGGTATTAACGTTGGCTAACTAGAAGAGCACACCAAAGAAAATGAAAGCAAAGTGCTAAACAACTCTAACATAGATCAAGCTTTGACACCAACTCCCAAAGACAATGAGCATCCCTAGATTCCCTGTAAACATAATAAAATCCAAATTATATCACTTAAACAGAGAATAGGGGATTACTGTTGCCCCATGCATCAGACTAATCTTTAATAAATTAAATAATATGCTTTAAAGAAAACACATCTTCACTCAAAATGGTTTAATATCTTCAATTCTTGTAAAAATTAAATAATAAGCTTCTATAAAAGCTGAGTATATATGGAGAACATTCAAAACTAAAATGTATTGTACCACCGCTATCAAAAGTTTCATAAGTACGTTTGCAGATGTATCTAAAATAAATTAACCTTTTCAATGATGTTGATTCTTTGGTTGTTTAACTTCCATAACATGAAAATCATTTTCAATGTGATTAACACCAAATTTTAATTAAAATGCTCTTCTCTTTTCTTGTACGCCAGCAATTTAGAGAAATACAAGTAAAAATATGGTGTTACATACCAAACAATAGGATGAAATTCGAATGCTACAATCAGAAATTTAAAAATGTAACTGAACAGAAAAAATAACTTTGTCTCACAAAAGTAGCTATTTGGATACTAGATAAGGTCTCCCAATAGCAAATTTGTTCTAACCAAACGACTAATCTTCTCCAACAGGGAGGGATAACGGACCATCAACTGCACATAATCATGTTTTAGTGATAACAGGACAAGGTTTTTCGGGTCACAAACAAAAGAGAGGCACTTCTTCTTCATATGTTCTAGGCCCAGCTCCTCTGCCAGCGTTAAGGCACTTACAGCCGAATCCATAGAGATATCCCTCATTAAACTAACTTCACACAACATCTTCAACCCATCCAACGCATATCTGTCAGCAGCTACTAATAAATGTTGAGTCATTGTAACAAGTGGGATATTGTCATCGGACATATAAGGGAGCGAGTCAGTGTAGATGAAATGGAGCATGGCCTTAAAAACTGCTGGTTTCATATCTTTAATAGTTATGGTCTCGGTTTTGCTTTCGGCCATAAGCCCGAAGAGCTCTGCATTGAATACCAGTGACCGGGCAGCGAGCACCAATCTATGAGCGGTGAAAATTTCCTCCTCCACCTCAAATATCACATCAGCAGTCTCCTTTCTATCCAACAGCTGAGCAAAATTTTCTTCTATGCTAAATGGCATGAAGCCGTGAATAAACCGCTTCGGCACTTCCTTGTAGAACTCGTTGAGGATCGTTATACTGCAGACAATTGTGAAACAACCATCTCTTACAAAGTGCGCCTCCAACTCGGACTGGTCTATTAAATCTATGTCTGACTGTTCTATTAAATCTATGTCCCCAAAACCATTCCAATAGTCTGGACCAAAGGTTTTCATTTTAGCACTTTTGCATGCCTTAGATGAAGGCCGACCACACTTATCCAACAGGCCGAACGTGTAAGAAACAGTCACTTTCTCAGATTTGCATTTCATTGCCAAAGCTAGCCCTATGTCCTTTTTAGTGAATGCAGGGAAGTAACGGATTTTGCACTTATGACCATTCACTTCGAAGATGGGAGAGGTGATGAATTTAGGACAGGAGATCATGTTTTTAATTTTGGAGTACTGAACTTTAAACTGGTATGTTCCAGATGATACCTCCATGTTCATGAATGTTGCATCTTCGTCGGAGTTGTCGTTGGTTGGCAAATTCATCATTAAAAAGTTGGTTAGTTGTAGGGGGTTCGTGGATTATCTAAGAATGTGGAGTTGTTTCAATGGTTGGTAAGGCAAATTCCAAGGTTATTTTCACTGGAGTGTTTGATCAAGCATGAGAGTAGGCCAAATAGAAACCTGCACACAAAAGATAATGGTGGCATCAAAACTTTCGGATATACGAAAAATAATCCCAAAGAAGCCAAAGACAGAGAGGAAAATATCAAAGATGAATAATTAAGTACAAAGATGTATTTTAGTGACTAAATATAAAACATTCAAAATTGGCAACGCATTGTTATGAGTTGTTCAGATAAAGGGGAAATTAAAGAGCATCACCATGTGTAAACTACTCTGCACACATTGACCAGACAGCATAAAGAAGAATACCAGGTCTTCTCAGTTAGGCATTTCATCAAACAGAACTGGTGTCATATCTAAGTGATCCTTTAGCAAGAGTTTAACTGTTTAATTGATCCCAATCACTTAAAATACAATAGAAATCACTCACTTCCATGTAAAATAACTAGAAAATTAATTCTAAAACTTATTAAATTTGCAAAGCACTTAATTGCGCCAACAGGAAACAGATCTTACCTTAGCAGTGCATCTTTCTCCTCTATTTGTTCTCCGCGCTCCTTATCTCTCGATTTATAATTGTGCGAGAGACGATAACAGAATTAAACAGAGAGTTCTGCGAATATATGTCGTGCATAAAGGTTAGAAACTAGAAAGCCGACTTAGTGGGTGACTGGGGGTGGTGGGGATATGCATCATGCACTGCGCACTTTTGACTCATGCAGCACTTGGCTTTTTAAAAATCATCTATTTCACTTTTCTGACAGGTCATTAAAACTCTAGTTGGCTTTTCCGCTTAAGCAAGAATAAGTGTTGCTTCAACATTGGTGCCCTATGCAGCGATCGATCTGATGCTGACGTATCGAGCGTAGAATAATTAGTGGAATTAGGTAATTCATTTTTGTAATTTCATCGCCTTATAACATATATCCGTCGATCCATACTATGAAAAAAGATAATAAAATTGAGATAATATCTAGTTGCTCTTGTTAACTGCATCCCGACTTTCTCAAATTCAATCAATTCCTAACCAAATTGAGACAGATCACGGCAACCTCCAATAGACTAACGGGAGTCATCACTTAATTGTAACTTGAAAATTGAAGAAGGATAATTCGTTCACATCCTACCTTGTTGTCATTAGTTTTCTTTACAAGCCAACACCTCTTTCTTGCGACTTCAGCGTCATATCTTCTTACTAGGCTTGAGAATAACATAGGTTACGTGGATACAATGAACCCAATTGTTTTCTTGTACATTTAATGATTTTCTCAAATATTTAACATGTTTTCTTGTACAGGTCAATATGTATATCTGAATACCTAATTGTTAATTATTCAAGTAACAAAACTACTCAGAACCATATAACCTAATTTATTGAACAAATACTACTATTGATTAAAATGTAAAAACTATGGTCATGTAAATGCATCATGATTATCTGCTCCAATATGATTCATATCATTTATCTCTGTTTTCAAAGTCCAAACAGTTGATCCGAATCGCTCAACATGATCTTCATAATAAAATATTCTTGGAGACCTAATTTTTTATTTTTTAGAATTTTTACTATTTTTTACATGGGTACATTATCACTTTTTCGAATGGTCCAAAATCTCCTTAAAACAGTGATTTTGTACCTATCTAAAAAATAGTAAAAAAATTCTAAAAAATATAAAATTTATTCTCCAAGCATATTTTATTATGAAGATCATGTTGAGTGGTTCGGATCGACTGTTCGGACTTTAAAATAGAGATAAAAAATGTGGAGCATATTAAAGTACAAAATCATGATGCATTTGAACTCTCCTAAGTCGGGTATTAATTTGATCACATCAATTTAACTTGTCACCTAATCAAGCGACATGAATTTTCTCTGACTATAAACTCTTCACATGCAATAAATGATATCTCTCGACTCAAAATGTGATGATCATAAGATCATTATTTGTTACCCTCTAAAATATTTATAAGAAAAACAAAAGGTATTACTTTTGTGGGCTTTAGAATGTATAGTGTGTTTCCCCTTTTTTTTTTTTTAAATGAATGAACTTTAAACGTCACCGTTTCGATGGTTCAAACAGGACGAAAAAAAAAGAATGGTGTCTTGGAACTTTCTCCATTCATTAGCTATTCTAATTTATTATTTATAACATACCTTCTGATCTCCTCGACCTCTTTTCTAAGAACAAATAAGGATAAAATGAGAGTGTGCTTTTTTTTCCAAAGCAAAGAATCATTAGTCAACCATATCATAGAAGTTAGAAACAAGAAATCAGGTTAAATAAAATACGGATAATATTGATTAAGCATTGTGCACTACGTACCCGTTCGGTTTTCACCCCTGGAAGGGGTGGGTAGGAATCCCGGTGCATTTTATCTTTCAACGTTGAAAGAGAGTACCAAATAAGCTTAACAAGAGCAAGAGAAAGGCCTTGTAACAGATTAAGCACTATAAGCACTCCAATAGTTTTTGCTAGAATGCTCAAAGTCTGAATTGTATATCCTTCGATCTCAATAATTATGAATTGCTTCAAAACAAACAAACACAAACGCAACAAGATAAAGCACCATGTAACAAGGATATTTGTGTGTATGTGAGATAAAGCACTATAAGCACTCCATTAATTTTGACTTGATCAAAGAATACAGTTCTGAACTTCAAGTAACATCTGATCCAGATCATGTACCAGATATGATCATACAAAAAAGAGTGGAATTAAGGTGGGCACTAGAAGAGCACCAAAGGAAATGAAAGCAAAGTGCTAAACAACTCTAACGTAGATCCAGCTTTGACAACAACTTCCCCAAAGACAATGAGCATCCCTAAATTCCCTATAAACATAAAAAAAGAAAAAATATATCACTTAAAAAGAGAATAGGGGATTATTGTCACCCCTTGCATCAGACTATGCTTCAATAAATTAGATAATAAGCTTCAAATTAAGATAACAGATGTTCACTCAAAATTGTTTAATGTCTCCAACTCTTGTAATAAATTAAATAATAAGCTTTTAGAAAAGCAGAGAATATAAGGAGAACATTCAAAAATAAAATGTACTGTACCAGAATTATTTTAAAATTTTTATGAGTACGTTAGCATGTTGTATCTCATATAAATTAATCTTTTCCTTTGTGTAAATGACGTTGATTTTTAGGTTTAACTTTCATAACATGAAAATTCATTCCAATGCAATTAACACTAAATTTTAATTAAAATTGCTGTTCCCTTTTCTTGCATGTCAGTTATTAAGAGAAATACAAGTAAAAATATGACGCTATATACCAAAACAGTTAGTTATTAATAAAAAACATAAAGTTTAAAGAAATAACAATAGGATGACGTACAGATGATACAAATCAGAAATTTAAAAATGTAACTGAACAGAAAAATTACCTTTTACTGGGTTGAACAAGGTTTGTGATTCACAAATTAGCCTCTAAGCCGATCACTTATCTCCTTCAACAGGGAGGGATAACGGACCATCAACTGCACATAAATATCAGTTACTGACAACCAGACAAGGTTTTTTGGGTCACAAACAAAAGAGAGGCAAATCTCCTTAAGTTCCTCTAGGTCCAGCTCCTCCGCCAGCGTTAAGATACTTAAAGCGGTATCCATAGTGATATCCATCATTAAACGACCTTCACACAACATCTTCAATCCTTCCAATGCATATCTGTCAGCAGCTACCAATAAATGCTGAGTCATTGTAACAAGTGGGATATTGTCATCGGACATATCAGGAATCGAGTCAGTGTAGATGAAATGGAGCATGGCCTTGAAAACTGCTGCCTTTATATCTTTAATAGTTATGGTCTCGGCTTTGCTCTCAACCATTGCCCCAAAGAGCTCTGCATTGAATACTGGCGAACGGGCAGCGAGTATTGATCTATGAGCAGTGAAGATTTCACTCTCCACCTCAAATCTCACATCAGCAGTCTCTTTCCTATCCAACAGCTGAACAAAATGTTCGTCTATGCTAAACGGCATGATGCCGTTAACAAACCGCTTTGGCACTTCCTTGTAGAACTCGTTGAGGATCATTATACTGCAGACAAGTGTGAAACAACCATCTCTTACAAAATGCGCCTCCAGCTCGGACCGTTTCATGAAATATAGGATATCAAAGTCATCCAAAGAGTTATCAAAGGTGAACATTTTAACTCTAGTGCATGCCTTAGAAGAAGGCCGGCCACTCTTATCCAACAGGCCGAACGTGAAAGAAACAGTCACTTTCTCAGATTTGCAATAACTTGTCAACGTTAGCCCTATGGTGTCTTCACAGCCTGGAGGGAAGTAAAGGATTTTGAACTTATGGCCATTCACTTTAAAGATGGGAGAGGTGATGAAATTATCTTCAGCGAAGTTTTTAGTTTTGGAGTACTGAACTTTAAACTGGTATGTTCCCGATGCTACCTCCATGTTCATGAATGCTGCATCTTCGTCGGAGTTGTTGTTTAGCAAGTTCATTATTAAATAGTTGGTTAGTTAAAGGTGGTTCTTGGTTTATCAAATAATGAGTTGTCTCAATGGTTGGTAAGGTGGATTCCAAGGTTGTTTTCACTGCGGCATTTCAAAGCCTACACACACAAGATAATGGTGGTATCAAAGCCTTCACTTAAAGTGAAAATACTCTCACAAAATTCAATGGAGGGGAAAATATTAAAGATGAATAATTTAGTAAAATTAGGGAATTAAAGAGCATCTCCATTTGTAAACTACTACATAAAGAAAAGAAAAAAAGAAGAATACGAGTTATTTTCAGTTAAGCATTTCATCAAACAGAAGGTGGTTTCATATTTAAGTGATGCTTTCACGAGAGTTTAACTGATCCCAATCACTAAAAATACAATAGAAATCACTCACTTCCATGTGAAATCATTAGAAATTAATTCTCAAATTTATTAATTACCCAGAGCACTTAACTGCCGCCAATTTTTTCATTAGGAAACAAAACCTACCTTTCCGCGCAACTTTCTCCCAAGAACTCCGTTTTTTTCTCTCTTCGCTCACGGAACAACGTCCTCACCTCTCAATTTCTTATTGTTGAAGAACAGAATTAAAATTAGGGTTTTAGCAAATATGCTTTGCGCTGATTCGTGCATAAAGCATGTAAAGTAGAAAAAGGCCTTTGTCTAGGCCCATCAATACAGGCCTTAGAGGTTTGAGCCCAGAAAACCTTCTATAATTTTTATTTGACTTTATAAACCAACACACAAAAATAACATGAGCAAAACACCATGTTCTGAGGATATTTGCGTGGATATATGATGCTGATATTACATGGTGTTTCTGATATATGCCTTGTGCTATCAGCTAATTCAACATCCGTCGTAAAAGTTATACCTTAAACCCAGCCTAAACCCTTAAAACATAACTAGATTATATTGTGCTTGGTTTCCGAAAGGATAAGATAGATTGTAAGATAAAACTAGCACTGATTTGTCAGTACATGAAAAACTATAGGAGCACACCAAAGAATAAAGAAAGAAATGCTAAATCACTGCAACGTAGATCCAGCTTTGACAGCAACATATCAGAAGCCGATGAGCATTCCTACAAATTACAAGCACAATCAAATCCAAATTAAATCACTACAAGCATAGAATAGTGGTTACTTGGACTAATTGCATTTGTCTAAGCTTCAATAATATTGTGTTAACTTTTATCACAAAAAGCAAGGCACCATCTGAAGAACATTCAACTAAAAAGTATTGTGCGATAAATACCCTTTCAAATAAACGACTCTTTTCCATGTGTAGAAGTTCGATGTGATTCTTTTGTAGCATACCTTTCATAGAAAAACAATCATTTTCAATTGTGAGTAACACTGAATTTGAACTAGGATTACCAACATCTATCCCCTTAATTTCTTGTATGACATACATTCAGAGAACAAATATTATAACTCTGTGCTATTTACGTGTGTACCGACCAATTAACCTCAATTTTTAAGAAAATTACAGCAGGACCTCAATATAAACTCTGAGAAAAATCAAAGCATGATGACATAAAAATAAATCATAAATATAGCACTATTCGCCAAATCAGCTGATCACCACTATTTAAAGCCTAACATCAAGTAACATTTGATCCAGATCATGTACCAGATTTGATCATACCAAAAAGAGTGGTAAGGTTGGCTAACTAGAGCATACCAAAGGAAATGAAAGCAAAGTGCTAAACAACTCTAACGTACTTCCAGCTTTGACAACAACATTTCCAAAGACAATGAGCATCCCTAGATTCCCTGTAAACATAATAAAATCCAAATTATATGACTTAAACAGAGAATAATGGTTTATTAAACTAAATAATAAGCTCTACATATAAACATCACTAAAAATGGTTTAATCTCTCCAACTCTTGTGTTAAATTAAATAATAAGCTTATAGAAATGCAGAGTATATATGGTTAACACTCAAAAGTGAATGTTTTGTACTACAATTATTTCAAAAGTTTTATTGAGTACGTTTGCATGATTTAATGAGGGAAGATAGTTTAATGAGGGATATCTCAATGGATACGTCTGTAAGTACCTTAGCGGTGGCGGAGGAGCTGGACCTAGAAGGTCTTAAGGATAAGTGCATCTCTTTTGTTAGTGACCCAAACAACCTTGTTCGGTTGCCGGTAACTTCTGAGTATGTGCAGTTGATGGTCCGTTATCCCTCCCTGTTGGAAGAGATTGGTCATAAGGCACAGGCTTATTGGTGATTTGCCAACCTTTTCCCACACATCAAGTATCCAAATTAGCTACTTTTCTGAGAGAAGGTAATTTTTCTGTTCAGTTGCATTTTTAAATTTCTGATTTGTAGCATTTGTACGTCATCCTATTGTTATTTATTTAAATTTTTATGTTTTTGTTTAATAACTGGTTTGGTATATAACACCATATTTTATTGTATTTCTCTGAATAGCTGGTGCACAAGAAAAGAGACGACATTTCAATTAAAATTTAGTGTTAATCACATTAAAAATAAATTTTGCATGTTATGAATGTTAAACAACCAGAGAATCAACATCATTTACACAAGCTAAAGATTAATTAATATGAGATACATCATGCAAACGTACTCAATAGAACTTTTGAAATAATTTGGTACAACACATTTTACTTTTGAATGTTCTCCATATATTATCTTTAAAGCTTATTATTTAATTTATCACAATAGTTGGAGAGAATAGACCATTTTGAGTTAAGATGTATTATCTTTAAAGCTTATTATTTAATTTCTTAAAGAATAGTCTGATGCAAGGGACAACAGTAATACCCTATTCTCTGTTTGAAGTGAGTTTTTGTTTGTTTATAGGGAATCCGGTGATGCTCATTGTCTCTATGAATGTTGTTGTCAAAGCGGGATCTACGTTAAGAGTTGATTCCCTACTCTCCATAATATACCTAGCTTTCCTCAAGTTCATAATTAATCCAATTATTACAAAATTTTGATTCCCTGCTTCTACTTATCATTTGTGCATTGTGTTGTGTAGTCATGAACTAGTGACCATGTTGTGTACCTCCTGATTTCTTCTTAATATTAATTTGCTACTTTGATCTGTTACATGAATGAATGCAGAGCATTACGTTGTTCTTATTTTAGAGAGACAATTACATTTAGGGAAGCTAAATACTGTACCATAAAAGATTTGTCTGATGGAAGTAAAATACAAGTATGGGGCCAACCATGGGTACCAGGATGGCAACTGATAACATGTCAACAGGAGGAACTGAAAGGCATGAGGGAAGTAGGACTATGGATGTTTGTTGAGATTCAAACAAATTCTTTAAAGTTCATGTTTCATTTTATAACTGGTTGGTGCATAGCACGGAGTTTTTAATTTTTGTTCTCTGAATATATGTCATACAAGAAGGGGATAGATGTGTTGGAACTTAATTATAGAAAGAAAAATTTACATCAATACATTTTCTTAAAATCTCCATTTCTTATATTTGTACACTTGAGGACTAAGTAAAAATAATCATATTTAATTAATTCATCTCCAGTGAAAGAAACGCCATTTTATTTTATATAAATTCGAATCCTTTCTCCGGAGAAGAAAAGAAATAGGAAAAAAACAATAATATATAGTTTACAGATTATATTGTACTAAAAATTCGACTTGATCAAGGAACACAGGTAATATCTGATTAAGATAATGTACCAGTTTTAATCATACAAAAATTGTTGGAATAAATAAACAAAAATAAATAAAACATTCTAAAATTCAGGGCATGCAGTACCAGTTCTCCAACGTACCAGTTCTGATCAAGAAATACAATTCTGAACTTCGAGTAACATCTGATCCAGATCATGAACCATTTTTTATCATACAAAAAAAGATAGGAATAAGGAGGTCAAAAAAGAAAAGGACACCAAAGGAAATGAAAGCAAGGTGCTAAACAACTCTAACATAGATCCACCTCCGACATAAACATTCCAAAAGACAATGATCACCCTTAGATTCCCTATAAACAAAATAAAATTCAAATTAAATCACTTCAAACAGAGAATAATCGTTTATTATTAAATAATAACCTTTACATGTAACACATCTTCACTCAAAATGGTTTAATCTCTCCAGCACTTGCAATATAATTAAATAATAAACTTCTAGAAAAGCATAGTATATATGGAGAACATTCAAAACTAAAATGTATTGTACCACAACAATTGAAATTAAGTGATGCTTTTCATCAAACATTTGTAAACTACTACATAAAGAAAAGAAAAAAAGAAGAATACGAGTTATTTTCAGTTAAGCATTTCATCAAACAGAAGGTGGTTTCATATTTAAGTGATGCTTTCACGAGAGTTTAACTGATCCCAATCACTAAAAATACAATAGAAATCACTCACTTCCATGTGAAATCATTAGAAATTAATTCTCAAATTTATTAATTACCCAGAGCACTTAACTGCCGCCAATTTTTTCATTAGGAAACAAAACCTACCTTTCCGCGCAACTTTCTCCCAAGAACTCCGTTTTTTTCTCTCTTCGCTCACGGAACAACGTCCTCACCTCTCAATTTCTTATTGTTGAAGAACAGAATTAAAATTAGGGTTTTAGCAAATATGCTTTGCGCTGATTCGTGCATAAAGCATGTAAAGTAGAAAAAGGCCTTTGTCTAGGCCCATCAATACAGGCCTTAGAGGTTTGAGCCCAGAAAACCTTCTATAATTTTTATTTGACTTTATAAAACAACACACAAAAATAACATGAGCAAAACACCATGTTCTGAGGATATTTGCGTGGATATATGATGCTGATATTACATGGTGTTTCTGATATATGCCTTGTGCTATCAGCTAATTCAACATCCGTCGTAAAAGTTATACCTTAAACCCAGCCTAAACCCTTAAAACATAACTAGATTATATTGTGCTTGGTTTCCGAAAGGATAAGATAGATTGTAAGATAAAACTAGCACTGATTTGTCAGTACATGAAAAACTATAGGAGCACACCAAAGAATAAAGAAACACTTTAACTCTAGTGCATGCCTTAGAAGAAGGCCGGCCACTCTTATCCAACAGGCCGAACGTGAAAGAAACAGTCACTTTCTCAGATTTGCAATAACTTGTCAACGTTAGCCCTATGGTGTCTTCACAGCCTGGAGGGAAGTAAAGGATTTTGAACTTATGGCCATTCACTTTAAAGATGGGAGAGGTGATGAAATTATCTTCAGCGAAGTTTTTAGTTTTGGAGTACTGAACTTTAAACTGGTATGTTCCCGATGCTACCTCCATGTTCATGAATGCTGCATCTTCGTCGGAGTTGTTGTTTAGCAAGTTCATTATTAAATAGTTGGTTAGTTAAAGGTGGTTCTTGGTTTATCAAATAATGAGTTGTCTCAATGGTTGGTAAGGTGGATTCCAAGGTTGTTTTCACTGCGGCATTTCAAAACCTACACACAAAAGATAATGGTGGTATCAAAGCCTTCACTTAAAGTGAAAATACTCTCACAAAATTCAATGGAGGGAAAAATATTAAAGATGAAAAATTTAGTAAAATTAGGGAATTAAAGAGCATCTCCATATGTAAACTACTACATAAAGAAAAGAATAAAAAAAGAATACGGGTTATTTTCAGTTAGGCATTTCATCAAACAGAAGGTGGTTTCATATTTAAGTGATGCTTTCACGAGAGTTTAACTGATCCCAATCACTAAAAATACAATAGAAATCACTCACTTCCATGTGAAATCATTAGAAATTAATTCTCAAATTTATTAATTACCCAGAGCACTTAACTGCCGCCAATTTTTTCATTAGGAAACAAAACCTACCTTTGCGGCGCAACTTTCTCCCAAGATCTCTGTTTTTTTCTCTCTTCGCTCACGGAACAAAGTCCTCACCTCTCAATTTCTTATTGTTGAAGAACAGAATTAAAATGAGGGTTTTAGCAAATATGCTTTGCGCTGATTCGTGCATAAAGCGTGTAAAGTAGAAAAAGGGCCTTTGTCTAGGCCCATCAATACAGGCCTTAGAGGTTTGAGCCCAGAAAACCTTCTATAATTTTTATTTGACTTTATAAACCAACACACAAAAATAACATGAGCAAAACACCATGTTTCTGAGGATATTTGCGTGGATATATGATGCTGATATTACATGGTCTTTCTGAAATGCCTTGTGCTATCAGCTAATTCAACATCCGTCGTAAAAGTTATACCTTAAACCCAGCCTAAACCCTTATTGCATAACTACATTATATTGTGCTTAGTTTCCGAAAGGATAAGATAGATTGTAAGATAAAACTAGCACTGATTTGTTAGTACATGCAAAACTATAGGAGCACACCAAAGAATAAAGAAAGAAATGCTAAATCACTACAATGTAGATCCAGCTTTGACAGCAACATTCACTACTACAAAACGTTAACATATATACACGGCATATCATACATGGATGCGATAAAAATCCAAATTAACAGTGTGTACGTAAAGGGAGGAGGCGTTTGCGCGAAAATGAGCTCAACCATACACACTTGATAAAGGGACACAGTCACACAGTTCTGAACACAAGTAATATCTAATTAAGATAATGTAAATAAAACATTATAAAGTCCAGGGCAGTATCAGTTCTACAACTTGCTGAGAATTAATCGTATTAATCATATCATATTAGAATCTGCCAAATATGACATGAGCTTTTGAAAAATGCAACTTCTTAATCCATAAGTAGGATATATTGTGTTATAGTACCTGTTAAGTAATTTGATGGATTTGAGAGGAGATTCGAAGAGGCAGAGAGCCACCGAAAAACCAAATATTTAATAGATAATGTTTTTGTCGTTCCTTCTCTGGACACAGAGAAAGGTTTACATATTAAAAGGTAAACTTACATATATAACCCTGAAAGTAATAGAAATAGCAAAATGGTGAGATAAGAGATACATCTAACAATCTCCACCTTGGATCATAATCTCACCCAAAAGAAAACAAAAACATAAAACAAGAACAAACTACCAACAAACAGAAATCAATTCAGCACAGTAGCTGAACTTCGCAGTTGGAATAGGCTTCGTCAACATGTCGGCCGGGTTATGGGCAGTAGCTATCTTGTTGATCTTTACTACACCCCTTGAAATCACTTGTCGAACAAAATGGAACTTGACATCAATATGCTTGCTCCTTTCATGATACATCTGATCCTTCGCTAAGTGAATTGCACTCTGACTATCACAATAAACAGAAATAGGATCATCACAAGTTGAGATTTCTTTAAGCAAACCTTTAAGCCAAATTGCCTCTTTAACACCTTCTGTAACTGCCATATATTCAGCTTCTGTTGTTGATAATGCAACAGTGGATTGAAGAGTAGCCTTCCAACTGATTGCACATCCTCCCAAAGTGAAAACATAGGCAGTCAAAGACCGCCTCTTATCTAGATCACCCATAAAATCCGAGTCTACATAACCTGTCAGTTTCATGTCACTTTTCCCAAACTCCAACTGAGCATTTGCAGTGCCCTTTAAATAGCGAAGAATCCACTTCACTGCCTCCCAATGCACTCTACCGGGACATGACAAATAGCGACTCACAACACTGACAGCATGAGCGATATCAGGTCTAGTGCAAACCATCAGGTACATGACACTCCCAACAGCACTAGAGTATGGTACTCTCGACATGTAATCTTGCTCCTTCTCTGTTTTCGGACTTTGTTGCCTTGATAATCTGAATTTTGCAGCAAGAGGAGTTGTCACTGGTTTCACATCCTTCATCTTGAAACGATCCAAAACCTTCTCAACAAAACACTTTTGTGTAAGATACAATTTCCCTTTAGGCCTATCTCTCGTGATCTCCATCCCGAGAATTCTCTTTGCAGCCCCTAACTCCTTCATCTCAAACTCTGAGCTCAATTGTTCCTTCACCTTTCTAATCTCCTCCTTGTTTAATGCCGCAACTAACATGTCATCTACATAGAGAAGTAGATACATGTAACTCCCATCAGACAATCTTTTGAAATAGACGCAACTATCATACTGTGATCTACAAAATCCAATATTCTCCATAAAAGAATCAAACCTCCTGTACCATTGCCTAGGTGACTGTTTAAGGCCATACAAAGATTTCTTCAATAGGCACACATGATTCTCCTTACCCGAGATTTGGTAACCTTCGGGTTGCTGCATATAAATATGCTCCTCTAGGTCACCATGTAAGAAAGCTGTCTTTACATCTAATTGCTCCAGCTCATAATTTTTGGCAGCCACTAAGGAAAGCAAAACCCGAATAGATGTGTGCTTTACCACGGGTGAGAAAACCTCATTGAAATCCACGCCTTCAACTTGACTGTAGCCTTTAGCTACTAATCTCGCCTTGTATCGTACACCAGCAATATCATCCTTTTTCTTGAACACCCACTTGCAACCTACAACTTTCTTTTCTTTGGGTTGCTCAACAAGTGTCCATGTCTGATTCTTATGAAGAGATTGAATTTCTTCTTTCATGGCAGTTTTCCATTTCGCTGCATCAGATGAAGCAACTGCTTCCTTGTAATTTGAGGGTTCACCAAACTCCACCTCTTCTGCAACTGCCAAACAGTAAGCAAAATCAGAAAAACCATACCTTGTAGGTGCTTTAGTTACCCTCCTTTCTCGAGCTCTAGCCAAAGAGTAAGCTTGTTGCTCCTCTTCATCCGACATATCGGATTCACTCTCAACCTGAGGAAAATCAGCATGAACTGAATGAGGCTGAACCTCGTAAATAGGCTCAGGTTCCTTTACTTGCAACATTGCTGACTCATCAAAAGTTACATCCCGTGAGATCAGAAACTTTGGAGACTTTGGGTCCGCACACCACAAGCGAAACCCTTTTACTCCCTCACCATAACCAAGAAAAATACACTTCTTTGCTCTAGGATCAAGCTTGTCTTCCTTTACATGCGCATATGCGGGACATCCAAATACCCGTAATATCGAGTAATCAGCCGGCTTACCCGACCACACCTCTTCTGGTGTCTTGCATTCAATGGCACTGTGTGGAGAACGATTCACCAAGTAACAAGCCGTGTTAATGGCTTCTGCCCAAAATTCTTTGCCAAGACCCGCATGAGAAAGCATGCATCTAGCTTTCTCCAGTAATGTCCTGTTCATTCTTTCTGCCACGCCATTTTGTTGTGGGGTAGCAACAACTGTTCGATGCCTCACGATCCCTTCAGCCTTGCAAAACTTATCAAACTCTTTATTGCAAAACTCTAGGCCATTGTCAGTTCTCAACCGCTTAATCTGTTTACCGGTTTGTTTCTCAATCAAGGTCTTCCATTGCTTAAAAATATTAAACACCTCACTCTTTTCTTTCAAGAAAAAGACCCAAACCTTTCGTGAGAAATCATCAATAAAAAGAAGCATATAACGAGAACCATTACCTTTAGAAGGTACACGCGAAGGCCCCCACAAATCAGAATGAATGTAATCCAGAGTCCCTTTGGTACGATGCACAGCTGTGCTAAAACTGAGTCTTTTTTGCTTGCCAAAAACACAATTCTCGCAAAAACTGACTTTTCCAGTACTCTGACCACATAACAGCCCTTTCTTGCTCAATTCGGCCATACCACGCTCGCCCATGTGACCCAACCTCATATGCCACAATTTGGTATTATCTGAATCTGATAGAGAATTTGCAACAGCAGCGGTGCCTATGACTGGTGTACCATTCAGAAAATACAAAGTCCCGATCCTCTCGGCTTTCATCAATGTAAGAGCTCCTTTTGATACTTTGAGAACTCCACCTTCACTTTGAAATTTACAACCAGCCTCCACAAGACACCCAAGTGAGACCAGATTCTTTGTCAAGTCTGGGATATGCCTAACACCCGTCAAAGTACGGGTAATACCATCGTGCATCTTAATCTTCACTGTACCGACACCGGCAACTTTGCACAAATGGTCATTTCCCAAAAGAACTCCTCCATCACATGTCTCATAAGTTGCAAACCATTCTCTTTTTGGGGTCATATGCTGAGAAGCCCCCGTATCCATTACCCAATGTGTCTCAAACTTATCATTTCTGTTTGATACAATCAACAAATCTCCTTCTGACTCAGATTCGGCTACATTAGCCTCTTCAGTGGAAACACCTTTTTGGCTTGCCTGCTGTTTATTTTTCAGCTTGAAACAATCAGCTTTTATGTGTCCCATTTTCTTACAGTAATTGCATGTCAGGTTTCTATGTTTGGACCTTGAACGACTTTTGTTAATGTGATGACTCTTTTCCTTTTGTCTACCTCTCTCAACAATCAACCCAACATCCTGATGACTACTTCCTGTCTTGGTAGAGTCCAAATCGATGTCGGACTTAATTAAGAGATTGTTTTTCACATCATCAAAAGTGAGAGAATCCCTACTGTGGAGAATAGTCTCCTTGAAAACTTTATAAGAATTGGGCAACGAACACAACAAAACCATGGCCTTATCCTCGTCATCGGTTTTTATACCAATCCTTTCCATGTCATTCAACAAAGCAGTGTATTCAGAAATATGAGATTTAAGGGGAGTACCTTCAGTCATTCTCAAAGAATGAAACCTCTGTTTCAAACGCAAACGATTCGTGACTGTCTTTTGCATATAGGTTTTCTCAAGCTTTGCCCAAGCGTCAGCTGCTTTGGTTTCAGTAAGGACTTCCTGAAGTGTGCAATCACTAAGACACAACTGAATCGTTGACAAGGCTTTATCTTCCATTACCTCCCACTTCTTATCATTTTCAGCACCCTCTAAATCTTTGGGTCGACCAGTTAAAGCTGCCTTTACACCCATATTTGTCAAAATAGCTTTCATTCGTATTTGCCAAAGTGCAAAACTGGATGTACCATCGAACTTCTCAATATCAAACTTAGACCAATTTGCACTCATCTTAACGGGATACAGCAACAATTTTCAACCCAATCAGGTCTGCTGACTACTAGAGAAGAAAACGCGAAACCTGGTTTGGCGTTGGCGCGGTCCACCAGAGATAAACGCAGCTGAGATCTCAGCCCTAAAAACCACGAATCTGACAGACGGCGGCGAAATGGCGGCAGCAGCGAAATGGCGGCGGCGGAGCTCTTGACCCTGAAAACCGCAACGTGGTGGCGGCGGAGTGGCAGCAAACCTGGCTCTGATACCAGTCTGTTAAGTAATTTGATGGATTTGAGAGGAGATTCGAAGAGGCAGAGAGCCACCGAAAAACCCAAATATTTAATAGATAATGTTTTTGTCGTTCCTTCTCTGGACACAGAGAAAGGTTTACATATTAAAAGGTAAACTTACATATATAACCCTGAAAGTAATAGAAATAGCAAAATGGTGAGATAAGAGATACATCTAACAGTACCTGATAGTACTGATTAATCTGTACATGCAAACTAGAGGAGCACACCAAAGAATAAAGAAAGAAATTGTAAATCACTGCAATGTAGAATCAGCTTTGACAGTAACATTCCAGAAGCCGATGAGCATTGTTTTTTTTTAATGAAAACAGAGGTCAAGCCCCTATTCTATTGATAATTGTTGTGTTACATAAGTCATGTTACAAAACAAGTATCCGGTGAAAAGTTCAAAAATAGAAATGCAGTAAAATGGAGCTTAAGTATATATAGCACCCTGGTTTTGTAAATAGAACGTAAAATCGATTGTAAGAAAATTGTAGTTTGAAGGTAATGCGGCCTTTTAGTGTACTCTTGCTGAGTTCCTCTTCTAGTCGGCGTTGTTGCTCACCCCGTTGCACCTTAACCCCGCGCTGTAGTGCCACTGCGAGTCGATCTGCTCCATCAGTTCTTGTATTGTGCATTCGGTGTCTCTGAAAGCCCGCACGCATCGTTCACGCCATATAATGAAATTAGCTATTATGAATAATGATCTTTCCTTCTTTGTGTACACCTTACTGATCAGCGGCTGTGTGTTTCTTCTTGGTCTTCGTATGTGGTATTTTTGTGACATCAGTGTCTGAATACGGAGTGCCACCGTGCATTCAAAAAATAAGTGCCTTACCGTTTCACTATTTCCCTTGCACATGTAACATCTGTTAATGAGTATCATGCCTTTTCTTTGGAGATTGTCTATGGTGAGTATGCGGTTGAGAATCATTAGCCACCCGAAGACTTTGAATCTCAGAGGCGCCTTTAAGTTCCAAATCCTCCTTCTGTTATTAGCAATTGTTGGCGCGTTTTTGATTGCGCTGTAAGCGAATTTAACCGAGAATATGCCGTTTGCTGTCCATCTCCACCTTGCCTCATCCGTTGCTGGTAGGAGGTTGATCTGCGCGATGTGTGCTGTGAGTCGGTTGAGTTGTTCAGATGCTGTATCCGATATCGGATGCCTTATCTCCATTGGTGACCTGATCACCTCAGCCACCGTCTGTGTGCCATTCTGTACAAAGGAGTATAAGTCGGGATAGGTTGTTCTCATGATACCTAGGCCCCAGTCGTGATGCCAGAAGCTGATGGTCGTCCCGTCTCCGATTTGCCTTATCACCGAGATGCACCAGAACTGCACATAGTCCGTCGTTAGACGTTGTACTGGAACAGAGGTGAGTTCCTCTGTACGTGTCATACGCCTCCAAACCGACTTGAGCAAGCTTTCGGCCGGAATGGTCCACTTCCAATTCCATTTTAATAACAGGGCCGTGTTGAAGACTCGAAGGTCCATGACCCCTAGCCCGCCCTGATTTTTCGGTGTTCAAACCAATTTTCAACTTACCAAATTCATTTTTCTTTAAGTTGAAACCCCGTGCCATAGAAAGTTCCTTCTAATTTTGTCAATTTGATTAATTACCCACACCGGTAGTTTGAAGCACGACATGTAGTATACCGGTAATGCGGAGAGGACTCCGTTAATCAAAACTAGCCTTCCCGCAATGGAGAGTTGCTTAGCCGCCCACCCTTCAAGTCTGTTGCGGAACTTTTGTATCAAAGGCTGATATGCCTCTCTGTTGAGTCTTCTTGACGAGAGAGGTAGGCCGAGGTAGTTTAGCGGTAACTGTGTCAGTTGACATGCCAGTTGAGAAGCTAATTGTCACTAGTACAAAAAACCCCTTCACCGACCCTCAACCACCGACTGTTTTAATATGTAACAGTCGGTGTAGAGACTACTAGTAAAATCGTAAATAAGAAGAACCTCAACACTGACTGTTCCATTACAAAAAACCGTCAGTGAACCAACACCGACTGTTTTTTAAAAAAACAGTCGGTGTTGCTCATACCCTACACCGACTGTTTTTTAGAAAAAACAGTCGGTGTTGAGCAGTCACCAACACTGACTGTTTTTTTAAAAAACAGTCGGTGTTGAGCAGTCACCAACACTGACTGTTTTTTTAAAAAACAGTCGGTGTTGAGCAGTCACCAACACTGACTGTTTTTTTTAAAAACAGTCGGTGTTGCTCACACCCTACACCAACTGTTTTTTGTAAAAAACAGTCGGTGTTGAGCAGTCACCAACACTGACTGTTTTTTTTAAAAACAGTCGGTGTTGGTGTTGAGCAATAATTAATTTTTTTTTATTTTTTAGAGAGACTATGAAGATCAAAATATTGAAATCTAACTCTGAAAATTTGAAATTTTTGTTTAAATTATTTGTTATATTACTTTTTTTGATGTATAATTAGCATATTATACTAAAATACGCTAAATTACTTGAAATTATGTTGAATTACACTATATTACAATAAATTATGTTCAATTATACTAAATTACGTTAAATTACAATAACTTCGCTAATTATGCTGAAATACGGTAAATTACACTAAGCTACACAAAATTACGCTAAAGTAGACCGATTTTGTGTCATCTTTCACGAATCATAAAAAATAGTAAAAAAATTCGGAAAATAGTAAAAATTGGTATTCTACAAGTTCATTATGTAACTAATTTACTGAGCTACTTGGATTGAATAATAGAAATGAAAATCTTAATCGGAAACTTCAACTCAAGTTTTGAGGCTCTTCCCTTTGTTTTTTGGAGATTCTGAATTTCAGAAAACAGCATAGCAGTCACTGACGCATGCGCATTTTCACAAGCTTTCCAAAAGTGGTCATTTGCTGAAATCGGACACTCGAGCGCCGTTTTATGACCGTTTGAAGTTTCGTCGTCGTTTTTCGCCTTTTCAGTGAAGATATCGTCCCTATTCATTTGTAATTTAGCGTAATTTACCGTATTTTAATGTAATGTAATTTAGCGTAATTTAACATAATATAGTGTTATTCAACATAATTTCAATTAATCTAGCGTATTTTAGTATAAATATGCTAATTATATATCAAAAGAAGTAATATAACTTTGGATTTAAACAAAAAAATTAACATGAAATTTTGAGTTTAATTTTAGAAAATATTTTGTAATGAAAATTATATTAGTAATATTTATACAATAATTAATGTTATAACATGTTTATTGCTTAATTAAATGATTTTAACACATTAAATTATATAGCATTACATGCATGTTGCATATATGACTCACATCTTCTATGCATGAACATGAACATAAACTATTATTTCATGAGTTAATGAAGACGCACAGGAATATGTCGTCCGTGGGTCGATCGAAACCGTTAAAATTAAAGAGCATTGCATTTATTGTCTTGCATCCAAGTTTGATCAAAATTTGTTTTTATTTACCCATCCATCTAGTTGACCGAAAATTGAAGCATCGTATGGCCATAAACATTTCGTGTTGGATCGAAGCTCATACATAATAAAACTTCCGAACTTTTATGTTGGTTACGTTCAACGTTCTCCCTTGATCATTTTAAAAAAGATCTGGAATGATTTCACTGAAGATCGACCGTTGATTTCCCGTGTGAAAATGAACGGTCTGATTCCAAACTTCCTTTTATGTTGATTTTATTGTTAATTTTTTTGTTATTTTTTATTCACTGACTGTTTTTATTCCCAAACCGTCAGTGTTGATATCTTTACTGACTGTTTTTATTTCAGAACCGTAGTGACTGTTTTTATTTTAAAACCGTCAGTGTTGAAATGCATTACTGACTGTTTATTATTACAGAACAGTCGGTGTTGGTTCATTTACTGACTGTTCATCGTTCGGAGCCGTCAGTGTTTTCATTTCTCTGAAAATTTCCATTCCCGGTTTATCTCTTTCGTCGCCCGCCAAATCCTTCCAAAATTTCATATCCCTTCTCCGCTCCCTTCTAAATTTCAAAGCCATTTTCCGCTCACTTCTAAATTTCATTTCCCTTCTAAATTCATTTCCTTCTCCGCTCAGCCAAACCCTTCTCTGCTCACTGCGCCGCTGCCCGACTCGTCTCCGCCAAACCCTTCTCCGCTCACTACGCTGCTGCCCGACTCCTCGTCTTCGCCAAACCCTTCTCCGCTCAGCCTCGTCCCACTTTTCCGACCTGCCTCGCCCCACTTTTCCGACTCCTCGTCTCAGCCAGACTCTTCTCCATCCGCTTATCCGCCTCCGCCTTTTCCGTCCAGGCAACGAAAGGTTCGATTTCCCAAGGGGAGGAAGATAAAGGAGGCATTTACGTCCAAAGGTGATGAACAAGGCAGTTCTATCAAACCTGACAAGGCCGCAGAGCTGCGAGCCAAGCGTCGCAAGCAGGACTGCAGTGTGGTGGTCCCAGAAGAGGAGGTTCAGATTGACATCTCCAAGGCCGAGATCCGTTATGAGGTTAGTTCCTGTTCGATTCTTCATTTATCAGTATCTATTTAGCTCTTGTGATTATCTGGTGAGTTACATGATATGATCTTTGACAGGAAGATTTTAACTTTGTGGAAGATGGAATCGAGATAGAACCATTCAATTTGAATAAGGAGAGGGAGGAGGGGTATTTTGATGAAAACGGAATTTTGTTGAATATGCAACATAGAAGGCAAAATCGGCCGTTCCGGAGCGGAATCGGCCGTTCCGGACCGGGATCGGACGTTACCAATCCGATTTCAGGCCAATTTACGCGGTTATTGGAGATTTCGTTAAATTTCGGCCGTTCCGGCCCCATTCCGGTGCAATTTTGGCCGTTCCAGCTTCATTTCAGCCAAATTTCAGCCGTTTCGGACTGAAATAGACCGATTCTACCGAAACGGCCGAAACGCGAATTAAACCAACTCAAAAAAAAAATTTGGTGCTCGCTGGGATTCGAACTCGCGCACTCCAGCACTGGGACAGAAAGCAACTCCACCACACCACAGCAACTTTGTTGTTTAAAACTATAATTCATTTTTATATATCCTTAGTTTGTACCTCCATAAGTTGAAAAGGCAAGTCACGGACTAATAATTGAAAGGGGGATCAATCATTCAACCACAGTAAAAACAAAGGGAGATTCAATCATTCAACCAGCAACCACAGCAAAAACAAAGGTTCTACCAAAAATTCATTCAATCATTCAATTTTTTTTCTATTTTTTTAGTGTAAAACAAGCTTCTACCAAAAAAGTCCGATTTTCCGATCCAATTTGTCCAATCCCGACCGATTTTTCCGATCCGGATCGGGATCGCTCGGTGCCGATCCCGATCCCGATACCGATTTTTCCTTCTATGATATGCAAGAGGAAATGAAATGAAGGTAATTTTAATTGTTTTCTCTGAGCTTTAACAAATATGAGAATGAAGTTTGGGTTTAAATTTTCATTTCTTCCAGTGAAGCAAAATGAGAATGAAGTTGAAGCAAAATGGCAATGTTTTGGTTTGTTTGGTTTGGCTTGTCGCGGTACAGTGCTGATAATAGGGATGACCTGGTACCAACCATGTTATAATGGTAGATCTTGATCTGTTTGTCATTGTAATATAGGATGCTTGGTTGGACAGTGCCGAGGTAGATACAAAATTTGCTGCAAAATTGAAGGCAAAGGCAAAAGATGAAGAGGAAGTATTTCAAGACCTTACATCAGATGATGTTGGGAAGATTAAAAGAATTATAGCTGATATACTGCAACCAGGTGAAACGGTATGGTCCTTTCAGTATTTTGTTTTCTTAAAAATGGTACAACATCAGAACTATTGCAAGAAATAATGATTTTCTGACTTGTTCAAATTACATTGATAATTTACTGAATGCATGAATTACACCCAACATCTAAATTATTGTCCATATCACTCAAACATTGAATACAAGTTTAGGTCAACTGTGAGTTGACCAAGTTGACCTCAAAAAGAGGAAATATGGCTACGGACTTTTGTTCACCATAGCTGAAACCCAGCATCATATCACTTGGTTTTTGTTCAATATGCTTCATTTAATATGAAAGAAAAAATTTTAGGAACATGGGCAAAAAATTGCCAGTATGCATTTAGAGATGCCTTCTAAAAATAAATATTTTGAAGAATATTGAGAAAGTAATCTTGCTAGTTGTGTAAAAGTTTTATTGTGGTGGATTAGTAATGTGTATTAGAATATCATCTGAACTAAAATTTAGTAATTTCTGTGCATTACAGATTATCCAAGCTTTAAAAAGGCTAAAAGGTACAACTGATAACAAAACAAAGATGTCAGAAGAAACAAAAGAAATATTTGATCAATTGACCGAATCAGCCATGAAACTGATGGAGAATGGAGAATACAGTTAAGCATGGCAATCTTTTGCTTGTAATTATTTAATATGCTTATCTATATCAATGCATTTAATTCAAGTGCCCCATCTTCAGACTTGCTTAAGGAATAAATTGTGTTTTCTTATGACAGATGTTTATCATGAAGAAAAAGAGACTTTTGAACGGGAGGCAGGTCAGTTTTCATATATTCTCAAATTTAGAAATGGGAGTATGGGATGTATGAGTGGGTTCTTTCGCAAACCACAGAAATTATTTTAATTATTTGCAAGTTGCACCATAGATATTGTGGGTTTAAAACTAGCAGCGTCTCCACAAGATATCTTTTTCCTGGATTATTTGCTAATAACTTGCAAAATTGTCCAACCATAGTATCACTTAATTGCCCCTAATTGTTTTATAAACTTAACCAAATCATTTTATAACTAGTTTTATAAACTTAGGTTTACTCAAAATTGTCACGACTTGTTATCTTCTTATGCTGTGATTTTATCATGCTTATTCTAAACTGGATACAGATTTGAACTAATTTTCTTGTTTTCAATACTTTTCATGTTTCACTTTTGGTTAACTGAGCAAAAAGGAAGCTCATCTGCTTCCCAACTCATTTACTATTGGGTGCTATTTTCAGATAATATTTATTTTCAACAAACACTCCTTTTTTAATCATTGCAGAAGGATATGAACGGTTAGCTCGTGCACGAGGAGATGCATCAGGCAGTGGCACAGAAGATATATTTGCATTTCTCATCTCTAAATAAAAAGAAGTTGAGTCTCTAAATAAAACACCATGCATTTTCTTTAACTCATAGGTGCTCATTTGACGAACAAACTGGCACATACAAAGAAGTTGAGTCTGCTACTGCTTTATCAGGCGAGAGCTAAAAACTTTTCTATTATTTCACTGGAGGTCTTAGTGAAATCAGGTGTCAGCTAAACTTTGTTTATCACTTGAACAATGGGATTCGATGTAATGTTCATGATCTGAAAGACTGTAGTTTAGATATCTGATTATGTGCTTGTAACTGGTTTGTAAATTAAAAGTCAAGAAAGTTTTGAGAGTAGATTTCTTGGGATGCCACTGAAGTCCATGTCAGTTGTCACAACTAGATTATTGGATTTTGGTAGTCCCTGTGACCATCCAATTCTTTTGATTTTTTCAGTCTAGTCATTTTCTCCAAAATCTTATGAATTGCTAACTACTGTCGGAACTGAAACATCGTTGTTGAACAGTATAAATTAGTTTGCCAAAATCTTACATGGATTTGATGATGTACTATGTCAAGATAACTTGCCAAAGAATTTCTATAGGCTTATTTATCGTTTCAATTTCTTGCAGGCATTGGAGGATGCCTTTAACAGCATGGAAGGGGTATTATGCCAGAAAGCAGAGGGTGCTATGTATCTCTTCCCTTGAATTAAATTACCTGAGAAAGCAATTGAGGCCGCTAAAAAGGCATCCTCTTCACATCATCAGCACTGAAATTCACAAATGCATTTTTCTTGAACAACTTCTAAACTATTTATAAGAAATGCAATATATGTTGTTATGTTCATATGCATATTTTGTTAATGTGTTATATATGTAAATTTTGTTATAGTGTGTTTTTTTGTGAATGAAATATGAGTTATGTTGTTTATTATTGTGTTGCTCAAATTATTTGCATGATATCTTAATTAATGTTAATGAATGCCGAATAGTAATATATTGCTAGCAAAATATGGAGGCTAGCCCCGATACAAATAGAACTATGCCAAAATTTTGTACAAACATCGACTGTTTTTAAAGAAAACAGCCGGTGTAGGCAGCCAACACTGACTATTTTTCCAGAAAACAGCCGGTGTAGGCAGCCAACACCGACTGTTTTTTAAAGAAAATAGCTGGTGTTGGTGCCTACACTGACGGTTATTTACCCGTTAGTAAAGATATACCTATACCGGCGGCGCCATCACTGACGCCTTAACAACAGTCGGTGTAGGGATTTTTTAACAGTCGGTGTAGGGGTTTTTTGTACTAGTGTGTGCCGCCTGGTCCGGTTGAACGTTTACTGTTGCTAGGGCCGATTTTTGGAAGTTGATGGTTGTTGTGTATTTTGGGTATAGGAATAATTGGTCTATTTCGTACACTTCTGCTTTAAATTTAAAAAACCCTAAATACGCAAAATTAGATTGAATTGCAAGCGCACAATCTATCCTTGTAGTAATTATGGGTATCGATCCAAAGATAACGGGAAATATTACTTTCTACTAAATTAACTAACTCTAAAATAGTACAAATAAAGTAAAAGGGGGGTTTGTTGTAAAATTGGTTTTTGGGTTCAATACCCGATTGAGAGTTGAAATCAAAACAAGACAATTTTAAACAAACAAATAAGAAGGAGTTGTGATTCAAATGGATAAGAGTCTAGGGGCTATCGGCATACAATCCTTTGGTCAAATCTACATTTACTTGGTATTCTAAACTCATGTTTGCAATTATGGGGTTTCTAAACGTAAATATCAAAAAGGGTCACTTTCGTGAATTAATGACGTGTCTAGATAATTCGGACTTCACGATTAAGTCCTTCACCCTAGCTATCTAGACCATAAGCATAGATTAGCCTAGTTTATCCCTAAATACCAATACTTCACGGTTAAGTCCTTCATACGATATTTGGTTCAATTCTAGATGTCCCAATCGAATATAAGGCTTCACGATTAAGTCATTTACCTCAATTCAACCTTTGTTCTTGTGGTTCCGGACTAAGAAATAGATTTGGTCATTTCTAATCTTAATCCTAAGGTAATTCATGTATACAATTTGGTACCATTAATTATAACTCCTAGCATCTTTAGTTGATTAGACTCAAGCGGGAAATTAACAAGCAATCAAATCATACAAGCACATGAATTGTAAAATCAACAAGAATAAACAAACATGCAAACAATCATCATAAAGAAATTAATCCAAGTAAATATTGATTCAACGCAAATTCATGTTTTTAGCCTAAGCCCCTAGAGATGAAATCTAGCCTCTCATGGGTGAGTTAACATCCAAGAAAGTTACAAGAGAAATCATAATGAAAACAAAGTAAAACAAGTAAGAGAATAGACTACACCAATCTCTTCGCTCGCTGCCTTTGATCTTCATTTTTGCTTGCTCGAGAATCCTTCAAACCTTGCTCTTAATCGCCTTTGATCACGAGGAGAAGATAGAAAATATGTAGAGAGATGTGGAAACTAAATCTAGAATGAAGAATAGTTTCTCCTGCTGCCTCCCTGCCCATATATAGCTATTTTCGTGCCTTGGGAAGCAATCCAACAAAATCTGGAAGTGAATTGGGCGAAGATGGCAATAAAATCTGTCCAAATCTAGGCTGGGCAGCCATTGGCGCGGCTGTACAAAATTCTACATTCCGAATTTGGATTTGTTTCCTTCACAAAAGTTGTAGATTTTTTCGTTCTGGTTCAGTCAAGCTTTGATTCACCCAAATCGGAGTCCGTATGACCAAGATATGGCCAAAATACGAAATGTGTGTCGACAGCTGTAATTTTGTGCGGCCTTCATGCAGCCCGCACAGGCACCCGCAGAACTCTCGGTTAAATCAGTGCGACCCGCACAACTCGCAGTTTTGCTCCTTTTGCTCGATTTCTGCAATTTAAACAAAGGAAAGGCAGTAACTTGATTCTTCGGTGCATTCTATACTAAACTAAACATAAAATACAAGGATTTGGTGCAGTTTAAGAGGTAAAACCTCGACCGAAAGTATATATAATTTAGGCTTATCAATGGTCAGTCCCGAAATTTGTCTGAAGAATGCAAAACAATTTGACCATTTGTATCGATCTGGGTTCCGGTTTGAGGAATATCAATGCATCGTCAGCGTATAGTAAGCATGGCTTCATGTCGATATGCGGTAAAATCCATGCTCCCGTGTGAACTAGCCTTGATAACCATCTTGTGAGGAAATCCATTGCCATGATGAACAATACCGGCGATAACGAGTCTCCTTGACGGACCCCTCTTTTCAATTCGATTCGCTTCCCAATCAACCCATTAATAATCACCTGTGATGATCCCTTTAAGACCGCGTGTTGTATCCATGCTATCCAATTAGGCGGGAATCCCAAGTGATGAAGTATCGCGAGTAGGAATTCCCAACTAATCGTATCAAAAGCTTTGTGAATGTCGGCTTTGAAAATTGCTAATGGTGTGTTGCGTTGTTCCGCTTGATTGAGAGTTTGTTGAGCGTATAAGAATCCTTCCGTTATTTGCCTACCTCTCACAAATCCTGTTTGCGCCGGGTCAACCAAGTACCGAATCTCTTCCTTAATTTTGTTAGATAGAATCTCGGAGAAGATTCGTTGAATCGCATGTATGAGGCTGATCGGCCTATAATCCTGTGGTTTTGTTGGGTTATCTTTTTTTGGGATCAGCACTATAAATGAAGAGTTGAGAGGATGCAGAGATTGTTGCTGTTGCGTCACTGTTTTGAATACGCTATGTAAATCCGGTGTCAAAGTGTCACAAAAATTTTTGTAAAATTCTGCCGTAAAGCCATCCGGTCCGGGGCTCTTGTTATTTGGCCAGTCGGATATGGCCTTTTGTATTTCTTCCACTTCTATGTCCTTCCCCGTGTGTTGTAAATCCCTTCTGTGTTGATACAAGGTATCCCAATGTATGTTCGGCATCGTGTCGGATGTGGTTCCCATGAGTTGAGCAAAGAAGTGGAAGAAAATGTCTGCCTTCTGTTTTTGCCCCGTGTGTAGTGCCCCCTGATGCTTTATAGCATGAATGGTATTTTCTTTGTGAGCCGCCGAAGCCACCATGTGAAAGAACCTTGTTCCATGGTCTCCTTCAAGCTTGATATGTCTATATTTCATCTATTATTTCGTCTTATTTCCAGACCAGATCTTGTGATTTTGACCACTAAATTGCATAGTTTATATTGAAAATCAATAGAATATGGTACTGCTGCTGTTTTGTGGTTGAATTGCAGGAAATAGGCGAAAAACAGGCAAAAAGGCAGAGTTCTGACTTCCCCCACGCGACCCGCGTCCCACATGACGCGGGTCGCATCGCAGCCCAGACGCGACCTCAGACGCGACCCTCGCAGCTCGCATCCTTGCCACCTGACGCGGGTCGCATGGAAACTCATGCGGGTCGCGTCGAGTTAACTGAGCCAGGCCCAATTGAGGCCCATGAAGGAAATTATTTAAACAGAAGGCCTGGCAACAGAGAGGGGATCGGATTATTCCACGATTTCCACCAGAGACAGTGGAGATCCGAGTTTGAAGTGAAGGCCTGAGCGCCTAAGGCGATCTGAAGAGGAGAGAGACGATCTGGAGCTGAAGAAGAGGCGATCTGGAGAAGAAGACTCAACCTGAAGCTTTAATCCTCTTCTCTACCTCTTCTCTCACTATGATTTGCATTCTTTCTCTCTCTCTTGTTTTGATTTATTTGATGTCTGAGTAGATACTGTAGTTTCGAGAGTTTGGATTTGTAGTCTGATACTTTGTTTGATGATGCACATGGATTGATTCTTATTGTTATTTCGTGTTTCTTTGATTCTTGTATTATCTGAGATTGCTTGATCTGAATTGTTTGATTCTTGATTGCTTACTGTTGAATGCCTTAGGCATTTCTTCTTGTACCAAAGGCTTGATGCTTCTTGCAAATTAGGTTAAGTACTTGAGGTAGGTCTGAGAACCGAAAGGTGAGGTCAATGAGTAGCCGAAAGGTGAAAGTTTCCACTTGCTCTTGCTCAGCTTGTGGATACCTTTAGTAAACAGAATTGAGAACTTAGGTTTAGATCAAACAGCTTGATTAAACCTGAGAAGGTGAAATTGCAATTCCAAACCAGGTCTGCTAAGCCAACACATGAAAGTTGAGGTTCAGTGACACTAGGTACGGTCAATCTAGCCTTACACGACTTAAACAACAAGTTTCTGACATGTGCAGACTCAGCCCAAGGGACCATGCGGGTCGCGTGACTTAGCACGCGGGTCGCATCACACGGGTCGCAAGCCACAGCTTGCGGGTCGCGTGCTAGGTTCAGGGCGCTTAAGGCCAAGCGGGTCGCATCACACGGGTCGCATGCGAGAGCATGCGGGTCGCATGGCAGGTCTGAGCAGCAAAGTTGAAGATGAAATCTGAAACCCTTGAAACACCCTTTTATACCACAGTACAAAATACAAACATTTACTTGATTCTTTACTTGTTCATACATTGATAATTGAAATTGTTCATACATTCATTTGTTTCATTCATTTTACTTGTTCATACATACGAAAACTTAGGATTAAACAAAACCCCAATTCTCGCACTTCTAGTACCTAACTAGGTAGAGTTTAGGTTCAGAAAATAGACCGTCCCTGAGGATCGACACCCGTTCTAACTACACGACAGGGTTGTGCACTTGCAACCTTCGTCTAAGAGTTGAATAGGGTTTAAACTCTGCAGCTTAGGCTGTAGTGAAACTCTGTACCTCTCATTTGGGAGCGAACAAAGCTCCTATTTGACTTTGGCCCATTGCCTCCATCTATCCTCTTGTATGACAGATAGTTGTTCATACCTTGTTTTGGTTAACTTGAGTATTACCTTTTCTAGCGCCGTTATATGTCTCGTCTCCACCACACGGTCTATCCATCCGAAATATTCCCTGCATATCCCTATTTGTTTGTTAGCGTTCCCCCTATTTTCCTTTGCCTACATCTGTACTTTGTACTGAAGCTTGCTCAGTTTGTCATGCAGTTCGGTTGGGTTGCCAGCCACCGACCGTTGTTGCCAACTGGTGACAACTAATTGGCACAGTTGAGTTGACCGTAGCCAATTATTTTCAAATCTGAAAAAATTGGTTCGGGTTTGTGCTGTTGAGGCCGTGTACAAGATCGGGCAGTGATCCGAATTCGAGTTCGGAAGTGCCTGCTGTTTTGATGTTGGATATGCTGTATTCCATTCAGTGGAAATTAGAAAGCGATCCAATCTTGCCATGGCCACCCGATGTTGACCATTCGTTATAGACCAAGTGTATTTGCGACCTTGTAGCGGTAAGTCTATCAATCTAAGGGCCGAAATGAATTGTGAAAATCTGTGAAATTGCGACCCGTTGGTATCTGACCTGTTTCTGTCGCTTTGTCGGATAGTGAAGTTAAAATCTCCGCAGATAAGCCAAGGTGTGTTGTCAGTTGGTTTTGACGCTCGAAGTTCATCAAGGAATCTCTGCCGAAGGGCACTTATTGCTGGGCCATATACCCCTGTGAGATAGAAAATCTGTTGGTCATCCTTGTTCTTTAACTTGAGCATGATTGTGTATTCTTTGATGACGGAATCCAATTCCTCGAACCGCCTCGGCGCCCATGCTATTATAATGCCTTCCCTGGTGCCGTTGGCATTGAGCACCCTTGATTGCTTTAAGTGGTTGCCGCATATTTCTCTGGATATGTGTCGTTCCATTTGAGAAATTTTGGTCTCTTGTAAGCACACTAGATTGGGTTTTTCCTGCAGCATTGTCTGTCTCACCTCCAATCTTTTACGTCTGTCGTTTAAACCTCTCACATTCAATGATAGGATCTTGATTTTGGATTGATAATTCATGAGAAGATTGAACACGACGGATAAACATAATAACTCAGCACTAACTTGTTTTTGGGCAAACAGTACAACATCGGCCACTGGCCTACATTCTCCCAATTACAATAATTCCCCAAATCAACTTCCTCCTCTATCAGTAATCTCTTAATCGAACAGAGCCCTAGCATTATCAGATCTAACTTAAAACTAGCAAACTTAACAGTAGCACAATCCACTGTCTGGAACCCAAATCCTAACCAACTTTATAATACCATAATGCAAAAGAAATACAACAATAACTTGCGATGACCTCCAGGAAACCTAAGAGCTTGGTGTAGCCATGCCCACCTCTTCGGCCCCAGTCATCTCCCTCTGCCTCTCAAGTTCTTTGTCTACCTCCATCTCCCTGATTATCATTGCCTGGAGGTCCTCTTCCAACTCTATTCCAGCCGATGCCACCACGAGTTCGGCCTGTATCATTGATAATGGGTCCAAATTTGTTGCATAGTTGGGTTGAACCTTCTCTGCGACCTTCAACTTGAGCGGTTTTTTCTTCTTCGGTTGAGCCTCTTCATATCCCAGTACTTTCTTTGCCCGATCCAGCATGGGGATCTAAGGGCCATTCATTTTTTTCTTGATTCTCGGGCTGCGGCGCGCTTCAGTTAGTGGTAGGAAGTTTTTTGGTTTAGGCCCGCGTGGCTGAAGTCCTGGTGGCGCTGCTTTGTGTTCGGGCATGTGGGCTATTGGTCCGCCGGGCTGGCCTGCCAGCTATTGAGGCATCTCAGTTAGCGTTCCGGGCCTTGTAAGCCCAGGCCTACTTGTTGAAGCCCCACCCACTATATTATCTAGAGAGAGTCCGAGAGTAATTACTGAGGGGCCGATAGGTTGCCAAAGAGTATTCGGTTCTGAAGGCCCATTAGGATCCGTTGGGCCTAAAGCTTGGAAAATAACGGTCATAACAGAACAGCTGTTCCCATCCCTTCAGAGTTTAAATGCTGCGCTGCCCGAGGAATGTGCTGTCGCACTGTAGACACCATACTCCTATTCATCGTGCTGTACGGACCGCCGACTGACAGAGTTGACCCCAGGGAACTGATGTGAAGGTGGCGTGTGAGAAAAATTGGTTCAGGCTACATCAAGATACGTGCTGCCGTAACTGATCCCATTGAGATTGCTAGGTTGCCCATCTCCCATGTGATCTTTGGTGTTGCATGCTGCATCTTCTTCTCCACCAACAGACTTTCCCCCTGCTTGATCACAGGGTCTGGTTGCGCCATGACTCGTACCAGTTTTTGTATTTTCTTTCTCATGTCCTCATCGTAGTCATGATAGGATAGTATCATCAGCGGTCTTCCCATCTGCACCTTGCGTTTGTTCTCCTCACCTCAGCAGGTAGTGCTGCTGTCTCATATTCCTTGCCCTTACCGTAGTTAAGAGGTTGCACTGGTATCACCTTCGGTTTTGGTACCCAAATTTCCTTTCTCCTGTGTCTGCCGAGGTTCGTCTGGCCTGTGCATGTGCCACCCGTGTGTGCCTATGAATGTGCGTTAGAGTCCTCGCTGCTCTCCCCCGAGTAGCTGTGAATATTTGGGGAGGGGGGACGCCTGTGTTGCTGTTGTTGCGGTGTTCTCCGCAGCGGTTGTTGCCTCTGTCGAGGCTGCGTCAGTGGCGGCGGTGGTCGGAAGTTGGGCGCCTCCTCGGCCCCCCAAACCAAAAGTTGGACTTTGATTCTCTTGCTAAGATCACCCATCCTTATCTTCAGCCACTTTGTGCGTCTTGGGTGTCGGGTGGTCAGGTGGACGGTGATATGTTCGAGTTGCTGAGCATTGAGACCGTATGGCATAATGTTCATGATTGTCCCCAATGTGGCCATCAGCCGGATGATCTGCTCATTGTTCCACATGTGTAATGGAACATCCAGGAGCCGAACCCAAGCCTCGTACCTTGGTGGGAGGTATTGAAAACCGTCCGTCGGTTCCCAGGCAAACAAAGTGAATTGCACTCCGAGAGCCGGGATTGCATATGGTCGTTCTTGCACCGTAGCATCCCTGAGTTCTTCGTTGTGAAATACCAGAAGGTACTTGTTTCTCTTGACCTTTGCGATGCGGTATGAGGAAATGAGCCAACCGTGTACGTGTGCGAGTGTTGTCTTACCCGCTTCAAGAAAGGTCGGGGAGTATACATCGATTTGTAACCCGATCTAAGCGGACCTGTTGAGGAACTGGTTCTGTGGCCTCAGATCTGTGTGGGGGGGAGGAATACTTCTTCTTTAGCAGGTCTCTCATCCCAGAAAGGTTGCAGGTCGTCTTCGTTGATCTCGGCGTTCATCTCTTTCCTCTGGCTGACAACTTGAGCAAATGTGGTGTTGGGGTGAACAAAAGTGCGGGATGGAATGTAAGGCTTAGGTTGTGGGGTGGGTTGCAGTTTTATAGTGCATCTGTTGGAGTAATGACCCAGCTTGAGGCATTTATGGCAGCGTACCGACTCCCTGCGCTGGGCTACTCTGTGTTCTCCAGAGAGGCACCTAAAACATTTATTCAAATTGAATTTGGTGTAGCGTGTGTTAGGCCTCTGATCGCCTTTCCTGTTGTTGTGAAAGATATTCCTCTGCGCCGCGTCGCCTCTTGGGTTAAATCTTCCTATGTGTCGTCTCTTCACTGTCTGCCATCCTTCTTCTCTGTCTTTTTTACTGAGGGGATCGTCGCGGTTGAGTTGTTGTTGGTCGGCTTGGAATCGCCTTCCATTCGCCTTCGGTTCGCCCTTCTGCCTCGGTAGTCGCATCCTTCTCCAATCAATTTTCTCCACCGATGAGCATTGTTACAAATTGCAAGCACAGTCAGATCCAAATTAAATCACTACAAGCATAGAATAGGCAGAGGCGAATTTAGTAAGAGAGAATTGGGATCAATTGACCCCGTTTATTTTCAATTTTTTAATTATACGTGATTTTTTATATAGTTTAGAGTGAAATGCTACGAGTAAAATTGACCCCATACTCACATAAAAGTTTTATAAGATTGACCCTCAATGCGTATTGATCCTCATAGTTTGAAAGTCTGACTCTCCCTAAAATAGGTGTTACTTTCGCTAATTGCATAGGAGTAAGCTTCAATAAAATAGTTTTACAAGCGAAATTCAAAAAGCGACTCAAAAGTTAGGGTTTTGACAGCTGCCGCCACCCTCCTCCTCTCTCTCCACCTAACTTCACCATTTTCATACTTTGTAGTTCTCATTCCCGACACAACATCTCCCTTCTCTCTCGGTTCTATCTTCTCGAACGGAGAGGAGAATGAGGGAGGGGGGAGGAACCGGAGCCGAGCGGAGCTGATCAGACCGAGAGTGCTGTATCGTAGTTCGGAGTGTAGAGTTTCCATCTCGATTGGAGTGCGACGGTGAGTAGATCCGACCGTAGTCGGAGTGCGGCGGCGGTTGAAGAAGCGAATCCAGTCGTAGAGCGAGATGGCGATTAATTATGGTGTTCAACATCTCAATTAGAGCACGACGTTGAGTATCCGGTTGCCGTGGGAGCGCAGCGGCAGTCAAAGAAACGGATCCAGTCGTGGAGCGAGATGGTGATTATAATACTAGATTAGTTTATATATTTTATGAGAATAACAGAGTAGATTTAAGAATTACAGTCATTTGACCCATTGTAAATACGTTTTTTATCAGTGAAATTGTTAGTTGGCATTTAAAGTCACTAACCTTCAAAAATAAAATAGTTTTACTTTTTTTCTCAAAAAATTAAAAATATCATTAGTATAACTTTTACTAAGGATCTGCACTCAAGGAGAACATTCAAACTAAAAGTATATAGCTCGACCCTTATTAATTTTCATTTTCAATTGTCTTTTCTTACTGTCTTTTACTGAAGCTCAACTGTTTTGAGCTGTTTTACCATTTCTATGCAAGTTACAAACCTTGTAACTAGGATTATCAAAATCGATGTTGATAATACATCTTCTAAACGTTTCATTTTTTATTTTCGATTAATCTTCTAAACTTTCTTATCAACATCGATTTTTTACGTACTGTAGTACACTTTCTGAATATATGTCGTAGAAGAAGTGGGATTGATCGATCGATGTTGATAATCCTAGTTCAAGTATTTAGAAGATGTATTATCAACATCGATCTATCCCATTTCTTGTACGACATATATTCAGAGAACAAAAATTATAACTCGTGCTATATACTAACCGACGACCAATTATTAAAAAATAACATGAATTTTAAAGAAAATGGCAGCAGGACCTCAATATAAACTCTGAAAAAATCAAAGCATGATGACGTAAAAATAAATCATAAATCAATAATACAAAAGAACAGAAATTACCTTATGATCTAACAAAAGTAAGCCAATTGGTTATATATTTCATTTTCCTGAATAATAAAAAGAAGTCGGAGATTAATATGTTTGTTAGAGCTCTAATAATAAATAATTTCACATTTCATTAGAAATGCTCTAACAAAAGTAACCCATGCAAATTTGTCTATTAAATGTATTAATGTAATAATTTTTCAAATTATAAACACTTTATAAAATTATCAATTTAACATATATATACAACCTGATATAAAAATCAACAAAGAGTAGAAATAACATTAATATTAATATGTTTGATATTACAAAAAAATTACAATCATGTCCAAGTCCTCACACTATACAAGTCAATAAAATTCTAACAAGTTCTCAAACCATATGTAGAACCCCACATAACAAAAGGCTCAGCTAATAATTTCTCTGAGTCACAGTAAGTCCAGTGATTTGAGAAAATAGAGGAATGAGCCCAATAAACCATCCATATTAGTTTGATAAAAAAAAATGCTCATACATATCTCTAACTAAATTTTTTTGAAGGCAAATACGCATCATATATCTTTGGATCTCTTCAGACATCCATACCTCCACTACCCTTATGCCTTTCAGTTCCATCAAAAGAACAGTGTAATGCTCTGAATTCATTAAATGGAACAAGAAAATCGGAAAGCATCAAAGGTGTGATGGTTTTATTGAAAAATCTTTAACAATGTGTCTTGCAACTTTCTCCATTCATTGCTTAATTAAGAATAAATAAGGATAAAATGAGAGTGTTTTTTTTTTCCCACAGAAAGCAATCATTAGTCAAGCATATCATACAATTTAGAATCAAGAAATCAGGCTAAATAAAACACAGATGATATTGATTAAGCATTGTGCGCTCCGTATCCCATTCCGTTTTCACCCCTAGGAGTGGATGGGAATCCCGGTGTTTTTTAACTTTCCACATCAAAAGAGAGTACATCAACTAAGATAACAAGAGCAAGTGTGCCTTGTAATGGTTAAGCTCTCCATTATTCACATGCTATATTGCACAATGTCTGAAACCTTGATTCCTTAAATTGCCATTATGGTATTGATATCAATTAAAGGAACCTAGTGTGGGCAAATGTACGTTATATATCCTTCAATCTTGATAATCATGAATTGGTTCAAAACAAATGCACACAAAAACAACAAGGGAAAAACACCATGTTCCGAGGATATTTGTGTGTATGTGAGAGTGGGGGCTGGTGATGAATTATTTGGGAAAAAAGGTCCATAAATTATTGAAGAGAAGGATGCTACTTCAACATAAAAATAGCATAAAAAAGAATTTCAACATAAGATAAAATAAAATATTAGGATATAATTCCATTAAAACGCAGCGCCAGCATACCATATATTTAAAGCCTAACATCAAGGAATGCAGTTCTGAACTTCAAGTAACACGTGATCCAGATCATGTATCAGATTTGATCATACAAGTAAGAGTGGTATTAATGTGGGCTAACTAGAAGAGCACACCAAAAGGAAATGAAAGCGAAGTACTAAACAACTCTAACGTAGATCCAGCTTTGACACCAACATTCCCGAAGACAACGAGCACCCCTAGATTCCCTATAAACATAATAAAATCCAAATTATATCACTTAAACAGAGAATAGGGGATTACTGTCAGCCCTTGCATCAGACTATGCTTTAAAAGAATTAAATTATAAGCTTTAAAGATAAACACATCTTCACTCAAAATGGTTTAATATCTCCAACTCTTTGTAAAAAATTAAAAAATAAGCTTCTACAAAAGCAGATATAGAGAACATTCAAAACTAAAATGTATTGTACCACAACTATCAAAAGTTTCATGAGTTCGTTTGCATGACATATCCAAAATAAATTAATCTTTTCATTGTGTAAATGATGTTGGTTCTTTGGTTGTTTAACTTTCATAACATGGAAAAATCATAGAAGGAAAAATCGGAATTGGAATCAGAATCGGTCACTTGCCAGTAGAATCAGAATCGGTAAGAATCGGATGAATTGGATCAGAAACTCTGACTTCTTTGCCACAAACTTGTTTTGTACTTAAAAAATAATTTTGTCAACAATTTATGTTTAAATAAATAATTAAACTCAAATAATCTACTAATACAAATATAATAAAAGCATTAGAGAGTTCAACATTAGTCCAATCAGAAAAAGAAAAAAAAAAAAGATAAGGCTATGGTCAACCGTGGGCTCAATTGTGATTAAAAAAACACAATTTAGAATATAAGTATAACCAGAGTTTACTATTTTTTACTTTAGACCAAAGATCAATACGTGATTGAATGGAGCTCAACCCACGCCATTTCTGTGGTTGTGGGTCCCGCGTGGTATTAGTGGTATTAAATTAAATGAGATTGAATTATATCGGTAAATATTTTATAAGGGCCCCTCTGCAGTGGCAGTGCTATTGCATTAAATGGGATGAGCCCGGTTCGTTCCAACCTTCCTCCTTTCTTTTCTACTCCGTTCGTTTGACTAAAATCAAATTACCCCAAATCAATCCGTCGTTAGAATCGCTCCAAACATCAAGAATCGATCGCAAACGTCAAGGATCGGTCCCAAACATCAAGAATCGGCGAAGAATCACTTGACTCGACCAGTTTTAACCGGATTTTTGCTAAAAAATCACAAACCGAGAAACTCGGTCCAAAATCGGACTGCTGGCGGCCGATTCAGGTCTGACTCGGTCGATTCTGATCCAACTTGGCCGATAAAAAATCATTTTCAATGTGATTAACACTAAATTTTAATTAAAATTATCATCTGCTTTCTTGTACGCCAGCTATTCAAGAGAATTACAAGCAAAAAATTATGGTGCTATTTACCAAATCAGTTAGTTATTAAACAAAAACATATAGTTTAAAGAAATAACAATAGGATGACATAAAAATGCTAGAAATCAGAAATTTAAAAATGTAACTAAATAGAAAAATTACCTTTTTCAGGGTTGAACAAGGTTTGCGATTCACAAATTAGCCTCTAACCCAATCACTAATCTCCTTCAACAGGAAGGGATAATGGACCATCAACTGCACATAATCATCTGTTACCGACAACTGGATAAGGTTTTCAGGGTAACAAACAAAACAGAGGCAATTATCCTTCAGATTTTTTAGTTCCAGCTTCTCCGCCAACAGTAAGGTACTTAGAACAGTATCAATAGAGATATCCTTCATTAACCTTTCTTTACACAAAATTTTCAACCCATCCAATGCATATTTGTCAGCAGCTACCAATAAATGCTGAGTCATTGTAACCAGGGGAATATTTTCATCAGACATATCAGGGAGCGAGTCAGAGTACATGAAATGGAGCATGGCCTTGAAAACTGTTGCATTTATATCTTTAATAGTTATGGTCTTAGTTGTGCTCTCAGCCATAGGCCCGAAGAGCTCTGCATTGAATACCGGCGACCGGGCAGCGAGTACCAATCTATGAGCAGTGAAGATTTCCCCCTCCACCTCAAATCTCACATCAGCAGTCTCCTTCCTATCCAACAGCTCAGCAAAATGTTCATCTATACTAAACGGCATGATGCCGTTAACAAACCGCTTCGGCACTTCCTTGTAGAACTCGTTGAGGATTGTTATACTGCAGACAAGTGTGAAACAACCATCTCTTAAGAACTCTGCCTCTAGTTTGGACCGTTTCATGAAATGTGGGAAATCAATTTCATCCCAAATGTCTGGATCAAAGACGATCAATTTACTTCCGCACGCCATAGAAGTAGGCCGGCCAGACTTATCCAACAGGCCGAATGTGAAAGAAACAGTCACCTCCTCATATTTGCAACACGTTGACAACATTAGCCCTATGGTCTCTTCAGAGCCCGGAGGGCAGTAAGTAATGATTTGGAACTTATGACCATTCACTTTGAAGATGGGAGAGGTGATGGAATTATCAAGAGATTCAAAACCATTCCCTTTGAAGATGTTTGTAGTTTTGGAGTACGGAACTTTAAACTGGTATGTTCCCGATGCTACCTCCATGTTCATGACTGCTGCATCTTTGTTGGAGTCTTCACTGTTTGCCAAATTCATCATTAAGTAGTCGGTTATTTATTGGTGGTTCTCGGATTATCTAAGAATGTGGAGTTGTTTCAATGGTTGGTAAGGCGAATTCCAAGATTATTTTCACTGGGGCATTTGATCAAGCATGAGAGTAGCACAAATAGAAACCTGCACACAAAAGATAATCATGGTATGAAACCCTTCAGATATAATCCCAAAAAAAGCCAAAGATAGAGGGGAAAATATCAAAGATGAAAATATTAAAGTCAAAGATAAGGGACGTGGTTTAGTGGCAAAACACAAAAAGTTCAAAATTGACAACAAATTGAAATGAGTTATTTGGATAAAAAGGTAGAGCATATCCATATGTAAATTACTCTGTACACATTGACCAGACAGCATAAAGAAAAATACGGGGTTCTTCTCAGTTTGGCATTTCATCAAACAGAAGTGGTGCCATATCTAAGTACATATAAGAATAAACAAAAAGAGAGCCTATAATACGTATTAAAATGAGAAATACGCTTTTGAGGATTTCACACTGATTGATCATTTCACGCATTGCCATTTGAAATCACTAGAAAATTTATTCTACAATTTATTAAATGTCCAAAGCACACTTAATTGCCCCCAATTTTTTTCATGAAATCTACAAATTTAGCGCTCGCCATACGCCAACAGGAAAAAAAAAAATACCTACCTTAGCAGCGCATCTTTCTCTTATGATCTCCACTTCAAGTCCTTATCTCTCCATTTCATTTCTGTTCTCGCCTTCTTGGAATGAAATGAGGGTTTTAGCAAAGCCTAAAAACTAGAATGCCTCTCTCTTGCAATTATTCCCGCGTAGAAAGGGAAGTCCTCAACAAAACTTATAACACGAGCAAGAGAAAAAGAATTTGTCTTGGCCCATCATTACAGGCCTTAAGTGGGTTGGGCCCAGAAAATCTTCTATAAATTTGACTTGATCTAGGAATCCAGTTTTTAGTATTTGATGGCAATTAAAATTGACAATTTATAATTATTAATTGATGCAATGGTTATAATATTTGATGACTTGACTTATTTTAAAAGTTTTAGAACTGAACTATTTTAAGAATCAGTTTTTAGTCTACTGACAAAACAATGTCTTCCGTGTAGGAGACAGCAAATTGGGAATACGAATGAACTCCTTTATAGATATTAAAATTTAAAAGACTAAACTTGCATCTTGTTGTCAAAAAATAAACTACTTGAACAAATTATATTAGTATCAATATAAATTTGGTTTAAAAACTCTACGTTTACGTACGGTAAACGGGGTGCAAAGGCGATAAACAGGGTGCAAACGGATCGGATATCAGATATCCGTAGATATATATACATAAATATTTTCATAATATATATTAAACTATGAGGAGGGTTCCACTGCACCATTATTTGGTGCACCTAACGTGCACCCAAAACTCATATGGTGCATTTTCAAAGTTTAAATAGTCGATTCGAACCTTCCAACGTGTTCTTCATATTAAAATGTGCTTGGAGACCAAATTTTACATTTTTTGGAAATTTTTTACTATTTTTTCAGAATTTTTTAAAATCATCACTTTGCTGAAGTTTTTACTATTCATCAAATTATTGTTTAGTTTAATAAAAAATTCAGAAAAAATAGTAAAAATTTCCAAAAAATGTAAAATTTGGTCTCCAAGCACATTTTAATATGAAGAACACGTTGGAAGATTCGAATCGACTATTTAAACTTTGAAAATGCACCATATGAGTTTTGGGTGCACGTTAGGTGCACCAAATAATGGTGCAGTGGAACCCTCCTCTTAAACTATATAGTATCAATCTACTATTCGGATACGGATAATTATTATTCAAAATCATATCCGTATCTGTATCTGCACGGATATTCAGATATCGGATATCCGTATCTAATTTTCGGATACGGATCCGGATACGGTCGGATTTTATCCGATCCGTTTGCACCCCTAGAAAAACCATGAGTATAACATCTATTTTACTGTTTAAAGATCAAAGCAAACATACTTTGACAATTGACATGCTAGAAAGGCATTAAGATGTGTTGGTTGGGAGACTGATTTCTTCTTGTGTCACGGTTGGTAGCTATAAATGCCCTTTCGTTCTTTTCTTTTCTCCTTCATTTTATGTGATTGTGTAGAGAACATGGGAAATTAATTTCACGCGTTCACGAAATGGATAAGGGGCCATCAATCGGTGAGGAGAGCAGCTTGGGTCCAATGCCCATCGGACTCAAATTTGGGTCCGATGGATTTCGGGACCGTCCGATCTGCTTTAAGATTCGTGCATATGAATTTTAAAGCATACGCGAAAGTTGCGGACGCAAATTTTAAAGCAGATCGGACGGTCATCGAACCCATCGAGCTCACTCTGAGTCCGATGGGCATCGGACGCAAATTGATCTCATCGGAGAAGAGGTTTGAAGCATTATTTTTGTTTAATATTTTTTTTTGAAGCATTTTTATTCAATTAAAAAGAGAGGAAGTTTTAGTTCACTTATGATGTCTTGAAATATCTCCAATTTTTTTTAATAGAATGAATTTATTATAAAAAAGATATTAGCAATTAAATACACAATGCAAATGAAGATCAGATCGCACATAAAGAGAATCATTTCAATGCAAATGAATTAATGTATTATTGTATTATTGCCTTTCTAAGATAAGCTGGTTTATTTACAGGAATATTATTTGAAAAATGTAATAACTAATAAATGATAATAGATATTTAAAAAGTCAAAATTGCAAATTTGTTCAATATTTTCAGATATGTTGTGTTAAAACTTATTTGAGAACTATGATAACCAACAAATCATAATCAAAATTAAGAGGCTAAAATATTCAAAATTATTATATTTTTTTTAATATGTTGTCTATTAAATTTTATCCAATATAAAGTTAATTAACCATCCACGAAGTTATCTGAGAAATTAATTGTTCAGTCTCAATACTTGATCAATAATCAAATAATTATCAAATTTCATCAAATTTCAGGTATATCTAAACTATAAAAAACACAGTTATATTTTGAATTTAAATATTAATGGAAGAATGTTACCAAGTTTTTAATATATATATATATATATATATATATATATATATAGAGTATGGCTAATGTGCTTCCTCTAGAACTTCGGCCTCGTGCTTCCGGGGGCATATCTTAGTGTTTGATGTTCAAACAACAAATTCAAACCGTTAGATGTTCAATCTATATTAAAATCTACTTGGAGACCAAATTTTACATTTTTTGGAATTTTTTTACTATTTATTAAGCCACTTTGAAAATTCCAGATCCGGGTGAACAGTAAAAACAGTCTGGACCATATGATCTGGAATTTTCAAAGTGGCTTAATAAATAGTAAAAAAATTCCAAAAAATGTAAAATTTGGTCTCCAAGTAGATTTTAATATAGATTGAACATCTAACGGTTTGAATTTGTTGTTTGAACATCAAACACTAAGATATGCCTCCGGAAGCACGAGGCCGAAGTTCTAGAGGAAGCACATTAGCCATACTCTATATATATATATATATATTAATGGAAGAATCTACAAAGTTAACGCAAACTAGTTATATGATTTACTGATAGACTTATCTTGCCAAATCAGTTAATTATTTGTGGTAAAGTACTTAAATATATGCGGTAAAACCGTAAAAGTGTGTGCTGAACATATTTAATTTCTTATCTCCTTTAGAAATTATCATAACATAGAATTTGTTCAGTTAAAATGAAAATTATAATAATAAATGAATCTTTCAATTAATATTATGTTGACAACGGCATTCCTTTAAATTAATTTATACAAATAAAACTTTGAAGCATCACAAATCCCAAACAAAATTAACAATATTGTAGGGTTATTGCTTTATTAGGAACAGAAAGAGCTATTAAAATAAGAAATGTTCACTCCCTTCAAATTTAATATATTCTATAAATTAGGGTTTGAACCCAACAAAATTCAAAAAAAAAAAAAATCCCCAAATTCATATCATAAATTTCATCATTTCTGCTCAAATTTGAAGAAAAAAAGAAAAATTATCAAACAGAAAAAGGCACAAAGTATTTTTTTTTCAAAAATAATCAAAGCCTTTTTTTATGAATCAATGTTTTCGAAGAGAGAATTCAGTTGTTTTTTCTATTTAAAAGCACATTAAATGTCTTGCCAAATTAGTGAAGAGGAAACATTTTGATGAGGGATCCCATGTCGGTGCCAATTGCTTAAATTGTGTCAATTATTTTGCTTTAATTGATGCGTAACATATCACATGTTGAACATAGCCTGACCGGGACATCCCAACTATGATGAGTAACTCAAAATTTGATAACAAAAATAATAATAAAGTTCGAAACAGGTATAAATAAGCTAGTATGAAGTTCAGTTCATCAAGAGACCCGTAATTTTTAACTTTAAAAACTGTTTGATTTAGGGCCTGTTTGGCGCACTTATGGGAACGGGAATGAGTCTGAGAAAATGAAATTTTTAAACTGACGTTTACTGTGTGCATGGGACAGATTTCGCGAAGTTGAACTGAATTTTTTTTTCCCACGCGCACAGTATAATCGATTTTAATGCACTAACTTCGATAACTTAAAGGTGGCGATGTTTTTTTTTCGATTCTATGAAACCAGCATTTTCATGTCACACCATTTTACTTAAGTTTTGAATTTGGTCGTTCTCCAAAAGAAAAATAAAAATAAAAATACATTTCTACTGCTTATAATTTTTTTTTATGTACTTCCAGTTTAAGCGTGTATATACATTTAGATGAAAAATATTTATAAGCGTGTACTTGCATTCTCAACCATTTTACATAAAAAAATTCTTGTCATTTTCTTGAATAAAAACATTTCACTATATTTCTCAAGTTCAAAATTTTAGCAACTGTTGTTTTGCTACAGCAGTTTTGCTAATTTCATAAAAAAAAAATATTTGTAAATTAATGTCTGAGACTCTAAGATCATATAGGAAAATTCTGTGTTGCTAGACATGCCCACATTTAGGAAAAATGATTAAATGATGATATATTTCAAAAATCCAAAAATGAATGAAACAAATAAATCACCACCATCTCTTTGAAGAAAATTAAAATAAAAATTCCAGCACCATTACTTCCCTTTTCTTTTCAAATCTAAAAAGACAACAAATTAAGTAAAGATTTATCAACCAAACTTTTCTATGTATCCTACTACCATAAAACTGAAAAGCAAATCTGAGATACCATACTCCCAAAAAGGGGGGTAAAAGGGGGAAATTTACATATACTTCTCAAAAACTTTAAAATTACGTATGTTTTCCTCTTAAAGTTCATAATATCATATTTGCCCTTCTAAATTTTAAAAACTCATAGATTTACCCATTTTATTGCCTTTTCTATTAAAACATATTTCAAATTTGTAAAGTACCCATTTTACCCTTTATTGAAAAATAGAAAAATATGTAACATGTTTAAAAAAAATGTCATTCTTCTAATTGGTTGGTTTTCGAGGGCAAAATGGTACATTATCTATTTCTAAAGCATACACAATCGTATACCTAAATGTTATAGTGTATGCATCAAAAAGTAGAGAAATAAACCATTTGCCTCAAAAACCGACAAATTAGAAGACTGACATTTTTCAAAAAGAGCTACATAGTTTTATTTTTTAATAAAGAATAAAATATTTATTTTATAAATTTAATATGAGTTGTAAAAGAAAATACAATAAAATGAGTAAATTTGTAAGTTTTTGAAATTTAGAAGGATAAATATGATATTATGAACTTTAGAGGAAGGAATACATAATTTCAATATTTTTGAGGAGTATACATGAAATTGCCCCAAAAAAAACTATGCGCTGCCTCTCAATACGCGGTTGCTTTGCCTTTCTCTTACAAGAAAGCATTGTTTGATTCTGTACACATTCAATCTTACTTTTCTTGTTCTTTTAATTGCACATGGTCTCCTTGCAAAGTTGCAATCAATTTGCTTTTCAAAAATTTGCTATTTTGATAACATTCTCCTTACAAGCTTACATCAATGTGTCATTGGCTCATTGCCTAAAAGAGTGATTGAATTCCTGAAATTAATTTGGAAAATCAATACTTCATATATTCCATTTTTCTATGATATTAAAAAAAAATTAAATACATGAAATAGCGGTGTTATGGTTTTATTTTTAAATAGTACAGATGCTACATTTTTGGAAAAAGAATGTCAATGTTCAGCCAGGAAATAAAGATGCTGATATTAACAGCGTCCCATCCTAAAGCTGCCAGCAAGGGGTGTTCATCAATTCGGTTTTCAAAAATATAATTGAATATAAACTTATCAATCGAATTAAAATTGAATCAAACAAACAGAACTAAATTTCAGTTTATTCGGTTAAACCAAAAATAAGAATAAAAAATTAAACATGTTTTGTTAATTTTTTGAATTTTTTATAGGCTAACAATAATTATTTATTTTGATACACATAATTGAATTAGAGTTTAGTGATAATGTTCATATTCAATAAGAAAGAAAGCGTTCATAATTATTTTTTTATAGGCTCAAAAGAATTATATTCTACTTTTCGATCCGTTCGGTCTAACCGGTTATAAATATTTATAAATTGAACCGAACTAAACAATTAAACTGGTTTTAAAAATGAACCGACCCGATTCATTTAATCGGAAAAAACGAACTTTTTTAATCCGAACTCTGTCGATTCAGTTTAAAACTAATTAAACACCGACCCGATGAACATCCCTACTATCAGTACTGTCAAGTAGTTTATTTTTATTGTTGAAAATTAAAATGTCAACGTCTTTATTTTTAACTTGAACATTGGCAGTGCCATAAAATCGAAAATAGATAGAAAAATTTGATAATAATTTATTCAAATGAGCGACAATTACAACTCTCTTGGCAGAACTCTCGCTCAATTCTCAACGAGGTTTAGTTAAATCTTGTTCTAAATTGAGTAAAAAAAAATTATGTCTCGTTCTAATTCTTTTTCATAAATATACTTCTATTTTTATACTTTTCTCATTAAAATAATAAAAAAATATATTAAATATGTCTCATTTTGAATTATGTCTCATTTTTGAAATATGTCTCATTTCATAAATACGCACTAACATCCCTAACTATGAAATTATGTCTCATTTTGAAATTTTGTTCTACTCAATGAATAATTTTTTTGACTCCGCTGCTATTCAATGAAATTGCTTAGGGTCATTATTCTCTTCATCAAACTAATACCTAACAATTGTTTCCTATGATAAACGACGAACAAAACCCACAAAACCAAAATTCCCACAGAATTTAATCCAACCAAAAACTATACATCCGAACGCGTCATTCCAATTTCCACTGGGAATTTTGATGGGTTTGGATCAAATCGGATTATAAATCCATCTAAGCGTTCGGCTGTCAATTTTTTTTCCAAAATATTCCCATAGGGTACGTTTGGATCGTGCAAGGATTAGTGCAAGAAAAGTGACTTTTGAGTTAGTGGTTGAGAATAGTGCTAACTCGAGTGGTTCGAGAATAGCGCTAACTTTGGACTATTCGGGTTAGTAAAAACATCGTTCGGGTTATTATATTACATTTAAACTAATATTTTTTAATACTAATATAAAATTTTATTTAATACTAATTTAATCTAATTTGATATTATATTTATTTAATACTAATTTAATATTTAAACTAATATTATATTATATTTAACATTTAAACTAATATTATATTATTTTTAATATGTAACCTAATATTATATTATATTATATTTTATCTAATATTTTATTTAATACTAATCCAATATTTAAAATAATAGTATATTACATTTAATATTTAAATTAATATTATAATACATTTAATATTTAAACTAATATTATATTATATTTAATCAAATATTTTATTTAATACTAATATAATATTTGAAGTAATAACAAATATTATATTATATTATTATAATATTTTATTTAATGCTAATCTAATTTAATGTGATATTATATTTATTTAATACTAATCTAACATTTAAACTAATATTATATTACATTCAACACTTAACATTTAGACTAATATTATATTACAATAAATTTTGAAAATAATATTATATTATATATAATCGAACCTTTTATTTAATATTAATCTAATTTGATATTAAATTTATTTAATACTAATCTAATCTAATATTATAATTAATACTAATTTAATATTTAAACTAATATTATATTACATTTACCATTTAAACTAATATTATATTACATTTAATATTTAAACTAATATTATATTATATTTAATCTAATATTTTATTTAATACAAATCTAATATGATTTATATTTATTGAATACTGATCTAATATTTAAACTAATATTATATTGCATTTAATATTTAAATGACTACAATATGATATTTAATCTATCATTTTATTTAATATTAATATTAGTTAGCGCTATTCTCGAGTAGTCCAAAGTTAGCGCTATCGAGTGGTTTGGGAATAGCGCCTACTGTTCATGATCCTTCACCACTTTACGGTTTGATGTTGGTTTGGTGTTGACAAACAATCATGAACAGTAGGCCTATCGAGGGTGAACCAAAAAGAATAGCAAGAAGAAATAAATGTCTCAAGTTCGATGTTCTCTCCATGGCTTAAGAAAACAGATAACACTGAACCCTGAAACATTGTACACACACATTCTCTCTTGTGCAACTTTCTGCGCCCTACAGTCACTAAAATACAAAATTTTAAAGTTGTAATTTCACTCATTCGACAGAATACTTAATTTGAACTTGTAATTATTCGGAATTTTTTTTTGAACACTTTACATATTAAATACAAACAAAAAATATAAACACTTCCGAATACGTATAAAAAGTGAAGGATGTAAGGTGTACGAGTAAATTCATTATGAATTTTAGCTTCATATTCGATCTGGATTCTATGTTATAAAATCTTAAGATTTTTTTTTGTTTTATCCGGACTTTAGTTTATAATGAACACATCAAATTAATTTGTTTGATGCTCAACAAAAATCACCCTTAAATCATGAAATTGAGATCTTAGTTTTGAAAAATAAACGGACATGGACTGGAAAATCAAATTATTTCAACAAAAACTAAAATTGTATTTCAGGAAAAATTATATTGTACTTAATCATTCCATTTATTACTTGCGTAAATGTTGGATTTCATTACATTCGTATGTAAAGCAATAAGAATTTTTTATATAGTTTTTTTCTGATAGTTTAGAAATGCAAATATATATATCACCATTTTCAATGCTTGTCATATTTTTAAGTCATGAATATGTATGTTTTAATATCAAACTCATGATTTTGTTTCTCCTTTTAATATTGGTTCATTGGAAATTATTGAGCTCAAACTTACTAATTGTCCAATCTCATAAAACTTAGTAAAAAAATATAAAATTTAATCTGCAAGTATATATTTATACGAAGATTATGTTGAACAATTCTGATTGATTATTCAAATTTTGAAAAGGACAATATTGATTCATAATATTAACCAATTCACGCTAAACATAGTATCATAATCCCACTCAAAAATAAGGCCATGTTCGGCAGGCGCATTCCCACTGGGAATGAATGGAATTTGAGGTGATTCCCAATTAAATTCCCGAAGGCTGTTCGGATGGTCAAAATTTTTGTAATATTTCCCAAAAAAGTTCCTACAATGAATCCCAACTAAGTGCAAATTTCTGAAAATCAAAACCCGAAGTCCAAGTTAATTTTCGATTTCCCATTCTCTCTCTCTCCTCTCTTATCTCACGTGGTGGGCCATTCTCTGTTTTTATTTTATCACATATTTTAAATGTTTATTTGTTTATAAATATTTATATTGTTATAAATGTTTATCAATATTTATATTTTATAAAATAATTATTATAAGTAATGTGATGTTATGTTATTATTTAATTTATAAAATAATAATAATAAAGAAAATTGTATTAATTATTTAATCTACTTATTTAATTGCATTATTTAATCTAGTTAATTAGTAATGTTATGTTATAAAATAATAATTAGTAAGTAATGTGATGTGATGTTATTATTTAATTTATTTATTTAATTGTATTATTGATATTTTATTAATAAAGAAAATTGTGTAATATCATAACATTTTAGAAAGAAAAATAGAATTTCACACAATTAATCCCACTGTTCAACCGAACACTCATTTCAATACATTTTCATAATTAATCTTATGTGTACCCGCACCCATGGGTTCCTGCTTTTTCAAAAGTGAATTCCCATCCCGTCAAATCTCATCCCGTGTAATCCCGTGACATCTGAACAGGCCATGAGAGATCTCATTTCCAGAGACAATAACTAAAAATATTATTTTTCTATAGGAATCCCATAAAAGAACTATACAATTCCCAACACAATAACTAAATTATATGTGAAAGAGTCTCTTTAGATTTTATAACATCTAATATTTAATAGTCCAAACGGTCACATTAATATGCATAGATAATTAGGCAACTGACAAAGGTATTAATTTCTTTCGTACTTCTCCTGTGAACTCAGAGTGTAGCTTGATGTAGAGGTAGGCTTGTAGGTTTTTATTCCCTTATTGGAAATATACTAATATTGGCTAAAGAAAAAAAAAATATACTTGTATTGAAAATTCAAGTGATAAGTAATTAGGGGTGAAAATGGAGCGAATAAGGAGCGGATAGTGGTAAAATCATATTTATATTCTTTTTAATTTTTCGGATACAGATACGGATCAGATATCAGCCGGATACAGATACGGATATAGATCGGATGAGATATTTAAAATAATATTAAAAAATATCAAAGTTTATAATATTAATCTAATTTTAATAGTGAATAACAATATTTTTTTCATAATATATATTAAAATATATGATATATATCTACTATTTAGATACGGATAATTGAAACAAAACCATATCAGTATCCATATCCACACGGATATTCGGATATCGGATATCCACATCTAATTTTTCGAATACGGATCGGATATTATATATCCATACCGTTTTCACCCCTAGATAAGTTGGTTTTAAAATTTTATTCTAGTCAATTCAACTAGTTTAGAAATAAAATTCGAGATAAAATATTGTTTTATAATAATATTCAATACCATCGCAGAGATTGATAATAATAGTGTTGTAAAATTGTTTTATGAGATTATTATATAACATCCAAGCAATTGAAATAGAAAAAAAAACAATTTTTTTCTTCATTTTGATTAAATAGGTCCTAACAATCAAGGTCTAGATATCTACTCAAACTAAGATAAAGTGTAGTTTACCAAAACTATATTATTTGCTTAAACCATTAAATTACTTGCATAAACAATTTTCTTTCAAATATATATGAACTATTAATTGTGCAGCTTTGTTAGGTAATTCCGGCTTTTAGATAAACAATAGTTTACTTTTTCAATGGTTATTCATGCGTCAATTTGTGAGTTATTATTCAATCCTCTTTTTTTTTTTAATTATGTTGCACTTTTTTGCATAGTGATTCATTTAAAACTCTTGGAGTAGAATTAGAGTATTCTTAAGAATTGATGAGCTTAAGTTCAAAACATCGAACTGATTTCAAATGATGAATCGAAAATTTTGAATTCGAATTATTTCACGAGTGATTTGTTTACATGTCAAATTTATAAATTTTTGAATTAATTAAGCGTACTGTCAAACGGTTGAAAAAAGGAAGGTTTATAAGTTAATTTTAATACGTTCATTTTTTAATTGTTTCTATACCTCTTGAATTTATGCTAAATTAATTTAAAATTTTATAAATTTGAACACATCACTCGTGAAATAAATTGATTTCAACGGTTTGAAATGACCGCTTGAAGTTAATCTAATAGATTTTGAAGTGAAGCTCACTAAAATACTCGTGAGCTTAAGAATGCCTTAGTTCTACTCGTACTCTTAAAAATAAAAGCATAGTACTTGCCTTTGTCTAGTTGGAAAATTAAAAAAAAATTATTGTAGAAATAATTAATAATGCAATCATTTTTTTTTCCGTTTGACAAGTGAATAAGAATAAAATAAAGTAATAACTAATTCGATTTATTTTTTTTGTTAATGTTTGATAGTGAAGTAAAATAAGATGAAGAACATAAAAAAGTATGAATTAGTGTAAGAACAAGTCTTTATAAAACAAGTGAAATAGTCCAAGTTATTTGGATCTTTAGAGAGTCAATTTTTATAGTAACACACCTTGCAGGAAAAATTGATTAAGTAAACTAGAGTTTTAATGTATTTCCATCTGAAATTACTCTTGTTTAATGAGATTAATTACAACGCAGAAAGTGTAATGCAGTAACCCGCTGTACGATCTGCTACACAGACCAAACCAGAGAAATTTGGAACTTCTTTCAAATTCAATTTTGAATGATTAAAAAGCCCATAGTTTCAATTTTTCACAATAAATGAACAATGAAGTTCAAAGCTGGCACGCAGATCTCTTTCCCCCCACCTCCTCTCTCTCGCCTCTTTCCTCCTGTCTCTCTCTCTCTCTATATATAACACGTTCTTAGCTCTTTTCTCAATCAAAATCTGTTCTCTCTTTCATCCATGGCATCTCCATCCCTTCCTCTGCTTATCCTTCTCTCAGTCTTGATCCTCTCCCCTTTTACTCTCTCCAGTGCCAAGTCAGCATCTTCTTCGTTTATCCCTTCTGATGGTTTCCTCTCCACGCTCCGCTCCACTGTAGAAGAGATCCAATCGGTACAAACCACACTGCATTTTCAAAGAAAAAAATCATAATGTAGGATTGATTAATTTACCATTTTAAATGTATCATGCACAGATAGTCTCTATTGTGTCGGGCTTCTCGGATGCACTTGGTGGCGGGCTCCGCATGTCATCGGCTGTATCAGACTGTCTTGACCTCCTCGACCTTTCATCAGACGAGCTCTCGTGGTCCCTAAATTCCTCTCAGGCAACCACTACCAGTACCAGTAACTCTGCTGGTACTGGTAACCGCCGGTCGGACCTCAAGTCATGGCTGAGCGCCGCATTGAGCAACCAAGACACTTGCAAAGAAGGACTGGATGACACCGATTCGATGCTTGGTTCGCTCATTTCTACCGGGCTCGAGACTATCACTTCGCTCGTGGCTGAGAGCCTCTCTGACGTGGCTGATGCCTCAGGATCAAACGGTAGAAAGGGGGGTAGGAAACTTGTTGAGGGGTTCCCGACATGGATCAAGTCGAAAGAGAGGAAGTTGTTACAGGCTGCACCGCAAGGCATTGTTGCCGATGCTGTCGTCGCACAAGACGGGACCGGAAATTACAAAACGGTAATGAACACTAAAAAAATTATCTAAAAATTTAAATTGACAAAAAGAACAAATAGTGCCAAGTAATTAGAATCTAATTCCATAATGTACTAGTTATAATTACTAATTTTCTCTAATGTTGCTGATTATTTATTATTAACTTTTTTAGTACAAGCCAAGAGGGCAATAGGCACTTTTACTGTTAATACAGTGCCTCCAATTGCTATTTTGATAGTATTATTATTGATACTATTAATACTACATGCCATTAACATAACTACTACTTGTAACTAATTATTGTGATGATTTGGATGGATAACATGACAGATAAAGGAAGCGTTGAATGCGGCCCCCGAAATGACCGAGAAACGGTATGTGATACACATAAAGAAAGGAGTGTACAAGGAGAATGTGGAGGTGAAGAAGAAGAATTGGAATGTGATGTTCATCGGGGAAGGGATCGGCGTCACTGTCATTTCCGGTGACCGGAATTTCATTGACGGATGGACCACCTTCCGGAGCGCCACACTCGGTTAGTGTTTCTCTTTTATTTTTGTTTTTTTTAAAAGAATTATTATCAACTTTAATTCATTAGTTTATATGTCCCTTGCATTTCTGGTTAGAATAAATTGGGTGGTTATTTTGGTAGTAGCTGAATTAATTAATTAATTTATCGGTTGTTACTGAACGGTTTTGTAAATTTTTCGTTGAGGCATTAAGATTAGATTAATGTGGCAGCTAGGACCATTATATTTCATAACTATAATTAAGGACTGAAAACCAGTATTAGCATGAATTTTTTTAAGCAAATCTATATTTTCAGATCCCAATTTGTGATTGGTTTAGTAGTTGTTTAAATTCCTAGCCAAAAGTGCAATACCTCTGTACTTCTCTATATTGTTAGGGTACAAATTTTAACAGAGTAGTTTTGGCTTCGTACAGCCCAGGAATCATATGAGGTGGTTTTTTGATTCTATATTTTGTGCGCACATGAAGTCAAAACTGCTCTGTTAAAATCTTTACTCTATTATTATGCAACTACTAAATTAATTAATTAAGGAATTATTTTCCAACATGAAGCGTTGTGTTGACTTAATTATCTTAAATATATCTTCCCGTTAAATATTTAATAATAATAAACCTCCTTAATTTTCTACTTAGAGTAATTTATCTTATGGTCAAAATAATGTCAATGAGTCAATGACCGGATAAGAACGGTTGAATTAAGAAGAGCAATAAATGATTTTCAACAGAAGTCTCGTTCAAACTTTTTAATCTAGCTAGGCAGACAACATGTGGCGCATAATCTCTGTGCTATGGTTGTATTTAATGCTAAACTTACCCCGTGGCCTGTATTAATTAATTGAAAACCTAGTGCATTGCGTCGGTGGCGTAGAATTCGATCGCTTCCAATTTTGGTAAGCAATATCGGGGACCAGAGTATAATTCTTTTTTTAAGATGGGAGCAATGAAGTATTTTCTTCGTGTTGACACTTCTTTTGATACTTAGTTTACTGCAAAGTTTCATGTGAAAGCTACACTGCTACAGCCTACAGGGCCATCTCCTGTCTTAGTCGGTGACTGTTAACAATTATATTATATTATTATGAGATGGAACCTTTGTGAAGTTTGAGTTTTGTTTATTTTTATTTTACGTTCATATTTTTTTATTTTAAAGTGTAAATAGTCTGATCACATGAAAATAGTTTTGAGTTTAAATTATATATATACAAATTTTTACTATTTTTTAGTTAGATAAAAAAAATCAATATTTTTAAAAGATTATGGACAATTAAAAAATAATGATTTTCTACATATCTAAAAAATAATAAATAATTAAAAAAAAGTGGTCTAAGAATATTTTTGTATGAATATCATGTTGAACAGTTTAGATGGACTGTTTAAATTTTTAAATTAGAAATATACACGTGAAGTAAGAAACAACTCTTATTTCATAAAACACCATAGCCCGTCTCATTGTATTATTGTTATCATTATATTCATTACTATATTATTATAATATTATAATAATGTATTTATTTTTTATTTCAGTTTGGCTTTTACGAATATATCATAGAGATGTTCAATATCAAAATCCAAACTCCTTTTAGAGGAATAATATCTAGAATAATTTATGTACTCAGAATGACTAATATCAATTTTATAGCAAGAGAGAAGTGAACTCGTCACTTAGTAATTAGTGTTCTCAAAGAGATTTTCCGAAGTATATATAAAAATAAATCAAGATGCAATTATTGCCCTATTTTATGTTATTTTTTTTAAAAGAAATATATATTTCTTATAGAATTGAAAATATTGCTAAAAAATTGTCGACGGAATGGAAGAAATTAGGGGGAATTATACCAACTATGTAGTTCATTTGATAATTAAAGCTCATTAGTTCGAGTTATAGTGATTGAGATTAGGCAGTTGTAAACTTGTTTGATTGATCACGCAATTTTTTTCCCGATCAGCTGTGACTCCTTCGAATTATTTCGTGCATTAATTGTAGAAAGAGGTTTGGCGCAAAAAAATTTCATAAAATGAAAAATTTCGTAAGAAATTTCTACGATTTCTTCTATCTGACCGAATTACGGTTGTCTTTTTTCTACTTATTTTAAAAATATTTATTTCTTTTCTAAAATAAAAAAACTTTAATTTCTGATTGCCTGAGAAATAAAACATCAGCATTTTATTAAGAAGTAAGAAAATGTGTTAGTGCATTAATTGAAGAGACAAAAGTTCCGGAAGGAGCCAGCGTAAAACTGAGCCATGTCAGATTTTGACTGTGACGCGTGGGGACCACATATCGTACCAGTACTTATTAGTTATTACTGACTAGTCTTCTCCTTTCCTTTCTCCTTGATTCCTTTGGATTCCTTGCTGTATCTTTTTGCACTGCACTCCTGTCCAATCCAAAAATATACGGAGAATATCTACAAAATGTTAACCTGTACTTGTTCCTTTGTTATATACCCATTTTTTATAAGTATAATTTAAAAAAAAATATAAATATGAAGCATCAAATCAGAATTATTTTAGTTCAAACGCTAGCAAAATTAGCGTTTCAAAACGAGACGAAAAGATGACATTTTGTATTTGATGTCACAATTTTTTTTTAATGAGATAAAAAATCGGTTTTTTATACAAAATCTTAAGTTGTTTCCTTTTTTTTTTTTTTGACATAAAACCGTGAACATGTTCGTTTCAGTTCAGTATACCTCTAAAATGCTTCCATAACTTTGCTCCATGAATTCACCTTAAAAAAAAGTAGTACCAAAATTTATATCATAAATTTTAAGATTCTTACCATGTTTAATGGAGCCCTTTCACACGTGATCAAACTTTTACTGTTTTAAGATTCTATCCACTTTCACACGTAATGGAGCCCTTACCATGTTTTAAGATTGAGTGAGGCTATGGTGCTATGCATAGCACGGATGGCTAGTGTACTACGGCTCAATATGGTATTTTTTAAAATCCTAACGGTCGATCCGAACCGTTCAATGTGATAACCATATGAATATGTACTTGCAAACTAAATTTTATATTTTTTCGAACTTTTTACTATTTTTTTAGATAGGTACAATTTTGATGGTCCAGAATTTTCAGAAAACACTGATTTTTTTACCTATCTAAAAAAATAGTAAAAAAATTCAAAAAAATATAAAATTTAGTTTGCAAGTACATATTCATATGAATATCACATTGAACGGTTCGGATTGACCGTTATGATTTTAAAAAGTACCATATTGAGCCGTAGTACACTAGCCATCCGTGCTATGCATAGCACCGTAGCCTCACTCTTTAAGATTCTATCCACTTTTACTGTTTGCGGATCACACGTGATCAAACTTTTTAGACCCTTCTTTTGTCAGGACAATGGTGAAAAATAAACTTTGGACTCTTTATATGTTTTTTTTCTTGTCAAAATATGCACTAAAATAATTTTTTCTTCTTTTTACATTTACATGGAGGCCATGTAAACCAGAAATTAAGAACATGGAACGCCGACAAAGATAAAACCAATCTTTGGTTGTCTCCTAATTAATGCCACCAAAATTGGATGAAGTTATATTCCTGCATTAACTCTTGTAAAGAAAATGAAAAGAATCCTGCAATTAATTCTCATTTAGCAAAAAGATAATTTTTAAAGAAACAATTACTAAGAGAAATTGCATAGTTACTCCAGGGAATTCTCAAAAAGAGGAAAACATTATAGTACAACAAATGACTTCATTATCTAGATGAAACTATTCTTATGATTACATCCTAGAATCTAGATAATTATTAAAGCGCCATTTTCATTTATTTGTTCAATCAATTATTACAACAAAAAGGGAAAAAAAAGTACTGCTTTTATGAACTATTCACTGACCCAATTTTACTAAATTTCTACATGCAGCCGTTGTCGGCAAGGGCTTCATATGCCGGGACCTGACTGTAGAAAACACAGCCGGCCCATCAAAGCACCAAGCGGTTGCTCTGAGGTCTGACTCCGATCTCTCAGTATTCTACCGGTGCAGTTTTGAGGGATACCAAGACACTCTCTATGCACATGCTCTCCGCCAATTTTACCGTGACTGCAAAATCAGTGGTACCGTCGATTTCGTCTTTGGCAATGCGGCTGCAGTCTTCCAAAACTGTCAGTTTCTCGCACGAAAACCCCTTCCTGATCAGAAAAACTCGGTCACTGCTCAGGGGCGGAAGGACCCGAACCAAAATACTGGTTTTTGCTTCCAGTTTTGTAACATATCGGCCGATGCAGATCTAGCTGCTGCAACGCTTGCTTCATCACCTAACAAGACCTACACGTACCTCGGTCGACCGTGGAAGGAATATTCACGAACAATTGTTATGCAATCTTACATCAGCAGTGTGGTCAGGCCTGAAGGTTGGCTTGAATGGAATGGCAATTTCGGACTTGATACATTATTCTACGGTGAGTATATGAACTTTGGACCTGGCTCGGGTCTTGCCAGTCGGGTCAAGTGGTCTGGGTACCATGCTATGAACAGCACCGATCAAGTCGCAAATTTTACTGTTGCACAATTTATCGACGGTAACTTGTGGTTGCCAAGTACCGGAGTGAAATATACCTCTGGTTTGACAATGTAGTTGAGAGACATATATAGAGAAGATATTAGGCCCAGGGGCTTTAATTATTTGGTACATAAATGTAAACCTCAAATTAGATTTCGTTCTGAGCCTAGTGCTTATGTATGGTCTGTAACTTTTTTATTAGTTATCTGTATTCTTTTTAGTTTGTGCTAATTATATACGTTTAAACTGTCATAAATATTACATATTTACCAGATGGGTACTTGGGAAGAGATCAACTAATCTAAATTTTCTATATATCATATTATCTTGAACCTCAACAAGTGACACATCATACTAAAAAGAAACACAAACAAAGATAACGAGAATGAAGCTAACATCTCAGTGTGCTAATTCTCTCTGTTTCCTTCATATTATATCAAGTATCAACTGTTCCATAGTTTGTGCAGTTGCAGATGGGCCGAAAGGAGGCCCAATAGATTTGGATAGCTAGATAAGTTAACTGGTCCGGTCCAGGGCTTTACATGGAAAGCTTCAATTTCATTAATGCGAGAAATTGTGAAAACATTTTATTAAAACTTGAGAGCAATATTGACTAAGGTTTTCACGTGCCAAAATTAATCTTGTGAAAACATTATTTTTAAGATTCACACTCTGAGCAGGTCTCATTTTCTCATTTTTCAGTTAAAAAAAATGGAATTTACTGTTGCAAATATAATGGAATTGTCAACCAATTCATTCTTGGTGTTGCAAGTTACAACTTCAATAAATTAATCCGTTAAGGAGCTATAAATTCATTGACTGATGGCCTGATGCATTGAAACTAAACGCAAGGAATAAGGATTTAGTGCAACTGTGCAAATCGTTATGAGCAGAATTATAAATTTAATATTCAGTTGACCGGTAAAAATTATGAAACTTATAATGTCCTTTTAATAAAACAAAACAACAAAATTTTCATCATTGACGTTAATTAATTAGCTATTCTCAGCCATCAGTCAATGAATTATTTGTGCTGGTCAACTCTTTTAGGAACAGAAATAGCAAACCGTTATAATTTTTGAACGGAGAAGCTGGCACGCTTCTCTCCTCCCCCCACCTCACCAGGTTCCCCGCTCTTCTCTCCTCCCTTTCTCCCTATATATCTCTACCGTTGATTTACCGCTCTTACACAAACCATTATCACTGTAATTTCTCCAGCCATGGCCTTTCTATCCAATTTTCCTTTTTTATGTATCCTTTTTATCCTTACCTTTGGTATAACACCCTCCTTTGCCCACTTCCCATCCACCGGGCTACCAGGGCTACCATCTGCCGGAGCAGGAATTGGCGGGGGGTCCGGAATTGGTGGAGCAGGAATTGGCGGGGGGCTACCATCTGCCGGATCAGGAATTGGCGGGGGGCTACCATCTGCCGGAGCAGGAATTGGTGGAGCAGGAATAGGCGGGGGGCTACCATCTGCCGGTTCAGGAATTGGCGGGGGGCTGCATGCCTTCATCCCATCAGGCAGCTTCCAAGCCACCCTCCAAACCACCATGCAACAAATCCAAAAGGTACATTACATACAACATTACAAGTGGGCCAATTTAAATAAAAATAATCATACTTGAATGAGGCTATGCTAATATGCATAGTACGGAATCGACTTGTACTATGGATATCTATATCTTTATTTTTAATTTAAATTTTAAACAGTTAATTTGAACCGTTAACCATAATCTTCATATTAAAATGTACTCGTAGATCAAATTTTATATCTTTTATAACTTTTTTTACTAACTTTTATATATAGGTAGAAAATCGTTGCTTTTGAATGGTTCAGAATTTTCAAATCAAGTGACTTTCTACCTATCTAAAAAATAGTACAAAAATTCTAAAAATATAAAATTTGATCTGCAAGTACATTTCCATATGAACAGTTCAGTCCGACTGTATGAACTTTAAAAACAAAAATATAAGTCTATACTCCATAGCGCGGGTTGTGTAATATGTACATAGTCTCACTCATTATAATGAATGTAAATGGTGTTAATTAAGTACATGCATTTAATACATATATTTGTATCATCTACAGTTGATGCCCATAGTGTCGGGGTTCTCAGGTGGAATAGGTGGCAATCTCCGCGTACAGTCAGCAATCAAAGACTGTCTAGAACTCCTCGACATGTCATCTGACCAGCTCCAGTGGTCCTCCTCTTCCTGTAATAACTCCACATCAAATCAAGTGGCGGCCGAAAACCGCCAGTTCGACCTCCAATCATGGTTGAGCGCTGCTCTGACCAATCAAGGCACGTGCAAAGAAAGCCTGGCTGCTTCAGGCTCGATACTCGGGTCAATGATGGCTTCCGGGCTTGATACTGTCACTAAGCTCGTGACCCAGTGCCTCGGGCAAGTGAGTGTTGCTGCCGGGACCACTACTGGGGTCAGTGCCTATGGTAGGAAGCTTGTCGAGGGGTTTCCGGAATGGACGGAGAAAAAAGATAGGAAGTTGTTACAAGGTGCATCAAAGGGCATTGCTGCCGATGCCGTGGTTGCGCAAGACGGGAGCGGCAAGTTCAACACGGTAATGTTGAATTATAATCAATAAAAAATTGAAATCTTAATTTCAAAAATAGAATATGATTGTTACTAACAGAACTATTTTAAGAACTTATTTTTTCTGTAATACAGTATCAAAGAAAAATATGCTAAATTATGAGGTGTAAATAATGGTTAATTTTTACTGTGATTCATGACGGCTAAATGGATCCTGAAAAATAACAGATCATGGCAGCAATCAATGCGGCTCCGGAGATGAGCGAGAAGAGGTACGTGATACATGTGAAGAAAGGGGTGTACAAGGAGTATGTAGAGGTGCCGAAGAAGAAGTGGAACCTGATGCTGGTCGGAGACGGGATGGGCGTAACCGTCATTACCGGCAACCGAAATGTATTCGACGGGTGGACCACCTTCAGAAGCGCCACAGTCGGTTAGTGTTTCTTTTTAATTTTAATTTAATGCGAATTATACAGCTTCAGTAACCAACTGTTGTAAATTATACATGCAGCGGTTAACGGCAAGGGTTTCATAGCTCGGGACTTGACAGTAGAAAACACAGCTGGGGCTGCAAAACACCAAGCAGTGGCCCTCAGGTCTGACTCCGACCTCTCAGTTTTTTACCGGTGCAGCTTCGAGGGATACCAAGATACTCTCTATGCACATGCTCTCCGGCAATTTTACCGTGAATGTAAAATTACTGGCACGGTCGATTTCATCTTTGGTGACTCAGCTGCTGTCTTCCAAAAGTGTCAGATTCTCGCAAGACAAGCCCTTCCTAATCAGAGTAACATCTACACCGCTCACGGAAGGAAAGAACCCGATCAAAATACCGGTTTTACGTTCCAATTTTGCAACATATCTGCTGATGCTGATCTCGCGAAATCTCCTAACCCGACCCCCACATTCCTTGGTCGACCATGGAAGGAATATTCGCGAACTATTATTATGCAATCGACCATCGGCAGTGTGGTTAGCCCGCAAGGATGGCTTGAATGGGATGGTGATTTCGGACTTAAAACACTATACTATGCTGAATTCAACAATACCGGACCTGGTGCAGCTCTCGCCAATAGGGTCAAGTGGCCTGGTTTCCATGTTCTGACTAGACCTCGTCAGGCAACGAACTTTACCGTTGGGCATTTTATCAACGGTAACGTTTGGTTGCCTCGTACCGGCGTGGCGTTTACTTCTGGTTTCCGTGCATAGATGAGAATAGACAGTTTGATCTGGTACCTGGACTGAAACAAACCCTGGAATTGGGAAGATTTTGGTCTAAGTGTACAACACACATGTTTAATTCATCGAATCAACGGCGGCTGTTTTGTTTTTTGTTTTTTTTGTTTTTTTGCAAGGAAGAAGGTTCACAAGTCTCAAGTCCCAACTTGGGACTATGGAGACAGGAACGTGTGACCTTTAATATGTAAAATCTGGTATCTCACCAAGTGAGTCACTAGCTTATTTGTAATGTTAATTGTATAAATTAATTTTGTAATAACGAGAAAGTATTCAACTTTGGAAGAATTTATCTTTTTTTTTTATTGAAGTAAAATTGAAAGAATTTTTCAGTACTTTGACATATCGCCTGTAATGGAAGCCATGTATGAGATTGTATTTGTAATTTAATAAAAATCTTAGCCCTGAAAATTTGATGTATAATGTAAGCCATGGATGAGATTGTATTTTGGTCTATCTATTAGAGCATGTTCGGATGTCACGAAATTATCCGGGATGGATTTTATGAGTTAAAAAATCCACTAATTAATTTACAAAAACTCATATTTATGGATACACACGGAGATGATCATAGGAATGTGCTAAAATGAATGTTCGGTTATATCTTGTGATTAGGTATGAGAAATTATGATTTGAGAATGATATTCATAGAATATTTTACTGTGTTATTATTTGTTATTAACACTTATTTTTAATTAATAATCATGATCTTTTTTATTATTAATATAATAAATTAACTTATAATAACATTCAAAAAATATAAAAAAAGTAAAGTTACAACTTACAAGGGAAGATAAGAAAAAAAAACTAACTTACAATACTCAACATTTTTAAATTAAAAATTGAGTTACGAACGGCACAGATTGATCAAACTCAAAAAATTAAGTTGTCTCAGAGGATACAGATTCCTCAGTAGGAAGGAGACAGATAGATTTTGTGGTTGGTTATACGAGGTATCTTTTCAATTAAAGTAAAGATTGTGGGACTTAAGAAAAGAAAATCCTATCCGGTAATCTCCGCTCTCGGAGCCTCAGACACTAGTAGCCTCCTAGTTTTTTTTCTTTTATGGTTGGTGTAAGTCTATGCTTATATATATATTTTTTTATCCAAGCGGGTAGAATTGTATTTTATCCTCTGAATCTTTGTACATTTTTCGTATAGTTTGGAACATAGTTATATATCAATTGTTGAAAAAAGAAGTGAAAGACAGTTAAAAATATTTTTGCTCTTGTTATTTTTGGAATCAATTCATGCTTGATAAGATCCAAGGATATGTTGGTACATTTGCCTGTATAGAGCTCCTATGGTCAAATGAAAATTATAGAATGTTTTCTGGGCTGAAACTTGTAAGGCCTGTAACAGATGGGCCAAGACAAAGGCCTTTTTAATTGCAAGAGTAGAAGGCATTCTTCTTTACAGGTTTTATGCACGAATCAGCGCAAAGTATATTTGCTAAAACCCTCATTTTTATTGTTCAACAATAAGAAATCGAGAGTTTAAGGACTTGTTCTGTGACTGTGAGCGAGGAGTAGGGGTGTAAACGGTCGGATACGGATCGGATAGTGGTCAAATCGTATTCTTATTCGTTATAATTTTTCGGATACGGGTACGAATACGGATAGTCTCGGATATGAGTATGAATCGGATACTAAACGGATACGGATACGAATCGGATATTGGACGGATATAAATATAATTCAGATAATTAAAAATAAATTATCGATACATATAATGAAAAATAAATAATATTTAAAAGAGGAGGGTTCAAATGTCTTCGTTTTTTGTGCCTCCACTATGCCTCCATTTTTTAAAACTTTAATAACTCAAATTTAAAACTTAAAAGTCAAAATAAAACCGTTAGGTGTGATCTATGTTCTTTTCTCTATGTGCTCATAAAAAATTATCACATTTCAATTTTGATTTTATGTGAATCAATAAGTTGAAAAATCAACGTCTAGAAATTATCTATATTAGTATGTTTTTTACAAGCTCTTGATGACAACCAAAATAAAATTGAAATGTCATAATTTTTTATACGTGCATAGATAAAATGATGTAGATCATATCCAACGGTTTTATTTTGACTTTTAAATTTTAAATTTTGAGTTATTAAAGTTTTTACAAATGAAGCATGGTGAAGGCACAAAAAATGAAGGCATTTGAACCCTCCTCTATTTAAAATATATTTTTTTCATTGATAAATTAGAGTTTCGTTAATGTACTGCTTTAAAAAAAAATTGACGCAAAAAAGTCATCATACTTTGCTTACAGGAATCATATACGAATTATTTTTTCATATATATTTTTTTCATTGATAAATTAGAGTTTCGTTAATGTACTGCTTTAAAAAAAAATTGACGCAAAAAAATCATCATACTTTGCTTACAGGAATCATATACGAATTATTTTTTCATTGCATCCAAATTTGTTGATGTATTGCGATTTGCAAAGTTACGGACTAAGTTAGGAAATAAGAGTAGGGAACTCCAGCTTAATAGCATTGCATATGACCTACTATTCGTAAAGTGTAGTCTTATTTCCTAATAGATGTGTTGTGCTCATCAAGAGAATTTAGCGAGCACAATTCTAAAAATCTATCGGATTGGCTTTAAACGACGAATTTAAACAGTTGAAACCCATCTATTTTACGAGTGTTGTGTGTACGCGTGAAATTTTAATTTTTTTGAATTCATTTAGTACAAAGTCAAGCGGTAAAAAAATAATAAAAAATGAATGCATAAAATAACTTATAAAAAGTCATTTTTTTACCACTCAACTTTGTACTAAATGAATTTGAAACTTTTAAAATTTTGCATGTACACATCACTCGTGAAATAGATGAGTTTCAACAGTTTAGATTCGTCGTTTGAAGCCAATCCAATATATTTTTAAAGTTGTGCCCACCAAAGAGTCCAGCTACTATTATCACTAGTGTCATTCCAAACTAAATAACACCACATCTTAAACCATTGGATCTACTTTAATATTCGTGTACAAGATAGGGCTGGAATGACACTAGTGTCTTGCACGAATATTAAAGTAGATCCAATGGTTTAAGATGTGGTGTTATTTAATTTGAAATGACACTAGTGTTATAGTAGCCGGACTCTTAATTAGCACAACACACCTAACTTTGCTCCACTATCTATACTAAAAATATTGAAATTTGACCAAAAAATTTACCTTTTGTCAAACATCAAATATTTTCGAATTTAATGAAAATTGATACTAACATGTGTCCAAGGGAAAAATAACATATGTCTACGGTGCTAAGAGAGAACCGTCGGATAAATATTGGAAAAAAAAATTATTGTAGGTAAACAGTAACCCGATCCTTCCACGATTAAATATAAAATAAATATCATGAGCATAAAAACAGATTGAGGCTTCATGTGACAATAACGTTAAAACACTTCATAAATAAATAAATTTATTAAGCGAAATGTGGAGGGACCAACGTATTAAAAAAAAAATATATATATGAGCTTAATTTACAATGCGCCATTATTGCTGGAAGGTTTTGAACTATCTATTAAAGAGTGTTAGCCGTTCGATCAGCATCTAATGGTTGGTACCTGTCGTAGCATGGATATTATTTTCGTTGTCAGCAATTAATTCTTAGATATTTTGTATATGTAAGCCCCTACAATTTTATTTTATATCTCACATATATCTTACCAAGGTATAATTTAAATTCTTTTTTTAATTATATAATTAAGCTCTATAGCAATTTTTTTTAATCAAATATGTTTCTAAATTTTTTTTTATTTTAGAAGAAAAATAAGTGTAACATTGAATATATTTTCCGATTATGTATGTACTTTTTAATAACTTTTTTTGTTTTGAACCTCACACATAAGGAAATGTTGTGCACACCCAACTAATATTTATTGGCAAATTTAAAAATGGCTGAGTGCACATGACGTGCACTATTATAATCATCAAGTTTTGACTAGAAGTAGCAAGAAATTGCTTAATGCATTTGCCATGCACTGCCTCTAATATGAGTACATAGTAGAAATTGCCATGCATTGCCTCTAAAGAAAAGAAAACCCTATCCGGTTATCTCTGCTCGGAAACTAGATCTAATTTTTTTTTCAGTATTTATAATTCACCTAATATGAGTACATAGTAGAAACTGATAAGACTGTGACGTGATTTTTAAATTAACTCATAAGATTTGAAGAATAAATAACGATTTGAAATTATAAATCATTCGACCGAACTACACATTCCACAAACGTATGTCCATGACTTCCTGACTACACATTCCACAACGTCTATGCTTGATTTTTATTTATTCTTATCCCAAGTGGCCAGAGTTGCATTTTTGTACATTTTTGTTGAGAAAGTTAAGGACAGTTAAATTTTGTTAAGACACTAAAAAAAAGGAGGGGATTTATAATTAATTAACAGTTGTCAATATTATCAAAGTAAAACACATTGTTACTGCAAATCAGAGAGAAGACACATTGCTTTGTAGTAGATTGGCTATTCTTTATTTAACAGTTGTCAATATTATCAAAGTAAAACACATTGCAGTAGAACCATATATAAAACACATTGCTTTGCAGTAGAACCATATATAATTAACAATGTATTTGTAAAATCCGGCAAGTAAAATGTAACATACATATACTTTATACACATTACATATACAATAAAAAAAAAATTTCCAACTGTTCTATTTAGCCTACTCGTTTATTTCAAAGAGCAATATAGTTTTCTGTACGTCTGGTGATATTAAATATTATGGTATTTTAATGAGTAAATTGGCTATTCTTGAAATTTAGATGGGCACACGGCACACCAGAAATTTTCATAAAAAGAATCCCTAGTTTCTATAAAACAGAAAAACCTACAGTACTCTATTTCTAACAAAGACAACCAACTCCATTACTGCCGGTACAACTTTTTGAATGAATTTTAGGAAAACATTTATAGTGTCAAAATTTAGACTCCAAAAATCAGCCGAAAAATGTGAACCATACATTGAAGTAAAGTGTCAACAATAAGTAAACTCTAATCACAGTAAGAAGAATACAATAGAATATGCACTATGTTATGTTATGTCATTTCTATCCCAATATAACTTTAACTGTCCAGTAACAAAGCAAGTCACAAAAACAACGGGAGTCATAATATGGTTCTACTGCAAAGCAAAAAAATATTAAAGCAACACAAAGCCCACAACTATGCAATTACATAAGTAGAAAAGACAATCAGAGAGAACATTAAGATGTTAACACCTAGCTTGACATTGATGGATTACTCATCTGGACATGTTTTTCTTGAACCATCCAAAGACAATACTTGATGAAGCTCAGATGAAACGGGGTTATTAGACAAGACAGCACAAGGATAGTGTAGGATGTGTTGTCTTAAAGCTCAACTAGACTCTCCACCAGTGTATTCACCAATTGGTATGTTCCCATATTTATCCACTTTAACTCAAACCTCAATTTCATCTAGATTCTTGCACTGTAATAATGCACTCTTGATCAAGTTGCTTCCTTGGTCAAATTTATACTTTAAGTTTAAGGGAAGAAAAGAGAATAGAGAGATTTTTAATAAAAATGCAACAGATTTACTACAGTTTATCAAACACCCTGCATGGTCAGGAAGCAATCCAAATCACTACTAACCATTAGCAGAGAATATGACCCTGATGACAAAATGACGGTCAAAAGAAAGATGACTTGGCAACATGTCTTTGTTTGTAGATTGCCCTGAACCAAAACTTCACCTGTAACCTTCTTTGATTATGTCAGAATCTTATTTTGCCAAGTGGTCCGGATTTTCCAAGCTGATCTGAACCAGCCATCAGAATCTAGCAAGCCATTTATGGAACAATGGCCAAGACATGTTCAGATTTCTTGGATACTAATATCGTATTGTAGTATCTAAAGCATTGTTTAACCTAGTGTCAATATTTATCAGGTATCATTAATAAGGTATTACAACAAGTTTGTTGTTGGACAAACCAAGTGAATATACCAAAACAAAAAGTTCTGAATACAAGTTCATAACAGCTCTGATGCTTAGCTGGATTTATTGAATAGTTAGGTATTATACATTCTTAAAATATATTCATGTTGAAAATATTTTGGTCTGCAAGATTCCAATAATGTTGACACACAAGTTCTCATCATAATTGAGAACTTTATTTGAAATGTTCCACAAGAAGCGACCACAGAAATGATAAGTGACTTTGATGTTCACTTTCGACAATAATGAATTAGACAATGTTGACATATTGCACATTCATTATAAACAGACATCATTTCTCTCTGAAGAGAGAAAAATTCAGAAAAAAACTAAGCACCATATCATTAGTGTTTCCACATAAAGCTTCTTCAAATTAGGGGCTAAGATGTCACTGACCTCATCAGAATGACAAACCTTACAAAAATTGCGAAGGAACAAAGTTGTCAGGTTGAAGAAAGTAGGGCATGTACGCAATTTTATTGCAAACAGAGCCTGTATATAAAAGAAATAGGTTTAGATATTACAGCATAAAATTAAAGGTAAAAATAAGGGATTTTCTCATGTAGTTTTATCAATCAAGCATGATGTACTTAATCCCAGATACGATACCTATCATGTTTCATACAGGGATCGTATTAGCACGAATTAGGTATTAGTGAAAACAATACCTAGTCAACAAAAACCCTTGGCCTATATATATCACAGAATCCTTGGGATTTTATCAATAATATAAATCATTTACCATAATTGTGCTCCCAGATAGCTCAAGATTTTGGACAACATGTAGAAGATTACATAATTAGTTACAAACTTATACAGTTGTTACATTTCGGTTGTAATAGTTGAGCAAACAGCAGATTGAAAGAAAAAAAAAAGGATAAATTTAATTACTGTTTCTTTGCTTGAAATCCCCAACATCTGTGAAGTACCCTATGCTTCACAGTTGTCAACTTACCGACTAAGTGCTGTGTCATTTTTTTGTTGGACCTCATACTAGGTATAATAACCCCAAAAGAATAATGCAAAGTCAGACATACCAATTATCTTACGAGAATAATAATGCAAAGCAAGCGGTTACGCCTAATGTTGTCGAGTTATCCAACTAGAATGAAAGAAAATGGTTCAAGAACAACTTATCTGGCAAAAATTGTTTGAATTACAAATTTCATCTCTTTGTCTTGCAGTCCAAATCTCCCTCCTGTGCTTGTCAGTTGTCATGTTCCCAAGCTAGCACCATTTGTAGTTGAAACTGAAATTAAGTAAAACATCATTACTAACAAACAAGGAAAGTTTCTATTGAAGTTACCAAGTACATGCACAGAAGCGAATATCTTACTTGTTGGAAAGAAATTAAAAAAAAAAGGAACCTACCATGCAAAACCTATCTGATTGCAATTGGATCTCCATTGGCATCAAATTTCTGCTCAATAGCCCACTTGTGGGCATGACTCGAAGAAAATCACTATGTAGACTCACGGGTGAGGGCATGTCTGTGCTGGTATTCAAACATCATTGGTTGCCAAAACAAATTTTTTGACTTGCCTTGCAAACAATCAAACAAACAGAAACTACTAAAGGCCTCGTTGTACGATTCAAGGTTTTTAAATGGAGGTCAACCGTACAAGTCTGCAAATTATGTACTATACTTTTAGGTTCAATTTGTTATTTCAACATGTATGGGTGGTCAACATATTTAATTATTTAAATTGTTTGGGCAATTCTGAAATTTTTATAATTTGTGCTACAAATGTAAAAGAACATCATGCAATATTAATTAAGTTTCAAAAAATAAAAATTGGGGTCAATTGAACCACATACCACAAATTGGGGGCAATTCTGATTAGACCTGCTTGAGGCGGCCATATAACCACATACCACAAATTGGGGGCAATTCTGATTAGACCTGCTTGAGGCAGCCATATGTAGGCGCCCAGCCCAAGTCCTTATAAGTTATATGCTCACTACTTTTGACCTAGTTACCTAACTGTCAACAGCTTCAAAGGAAATAACAAGAGGGAAGAATACAACAAAGTACAAGGCAATTTCAATAAAAGGACTTACGTAACCTACACTATACTCTGTTCTGGCAGGGCAGCAGTTGATCTGCACGGGGTTTAATTGCGGCTTAATGTACTGACCTTACTTAGATCTTTTTAGATTTTTGCATTGTATCAGTTTATTTGCAGATTTAATTAGACACTGCATGTCATGGCTCGACAGGCAAACAAAGAAACAAAATAAGGTCTATAATTCTGTGCAATTGCATCCAAACAGGGCCAGTTCTAATTTGATTTGTACTAATTTTGTAGTGAACTGATAAAAAAACTGATAGTTATGCCAACAACTAGAAAAACAAAAGGGAGGACAAATTTCACCACTGTTTTTTCTAGTCCAAATCTTCACTGCTTCCCAACCATCGTTTTCTCGAGCAAGTGTGGCCCCTGTTTTAGTCCAAACAGATATTCGGTAACTCATCATTACTTAACAAATAATAGGAATGTTCTAGTACATGGAATTCACCTTGTTCATGCACAGAAGACTCTTGTGCTTCAATGGGAAGGTTATCTTAAGAAAAGAAATGAATGCATAAAGAAAAACTTATCTTGAAATTTTTTTTCAGAATTTTTAGCACAACTTCTGCCTTGGCAGCCTCACTTGACAAAGTCAATCCGTACAAGAGCTGTATGAGCGAAGGAAGGGAAGGACACATTCTGTAAGAACATAATTTAAAAAGAGAACTTGGCAACATTCAAAACTGAAAGTAATGTAACAGCAAGTACATTAACCTACTTGTTTACAATACAAGAATATAAAGGATCAAAACAGAATTGCAGCAGTGGTTAGTATGCAAACGAATCAAGGATTCAGTCTGCTCACATTTTTCTTTGCATGAAATCCCCAATATCTGTTAAGTTCCCTATGCTTCACAGTTGTCAACTTACTGACTAAGTGCAGTGTCATTTTTTCGTTGGAACTCATACTAAGTATAATAACAACAAAAGAATAATGCACAGCAAGCTGTAACGCCTAATGTTGCCCAGTTATCCAACTAGAATGAAAGAAAATGGTTCGAGAACAACTTATCTGGCAAAAATTGTCCGAATTACAAATTTCATCTCTTTCTCTTGCAGTCCAAATCTCCCTCCTGTGCTTGTCAGTTGTCAAGTAACCAAGCCAATATAGCATCATTTGTAGTAGAAACTGAAAGAAGTAAAACATCATTACTAACAAACAAGAAAAGTTACTATTGAAGTTACTAAAGTTTAATGAGCAAAAGTTGTTCTTTATTGACTAATGACTTTGGCTTATATAGCCTTACAACGCAATCTTATAATTAATACCCTAGATTTACCCTAGATTCTCCCTAGATTATCTCATAATGACACGGGCCTAATCCTAATTAGGCCCATAAACACCCAACAATATATAAACATACAATAAATCTCAACACTCCCCCTCAAGATGGGCGAAAGATATCCACTAAGCCCATCTTGTCACATCCTCTCGCTAAGTCCAACGAATTTAGTCCTTTCGTCAGACAATCTGCTGCTTGGTCTTTAGTTGCAACATGGCCTAACTCCAGGAGTCCACTGTTCAACTTCTCCTTGATGAAGAACCTATCGATCTCGATATGCTTGGTTCTATCATGCTGCACTGGGTTATTGGCGATACTGATGGCTGACTTGTTATCGCACCACAACTTCATTTGGGCTCCTTGGTCCATCTTGAGCTCCACCAGCAAGGCTCTCAACCACAACATCTCTGCCACGCCTAATGCCATGGCCCTGTACTCTGCCTCGGCTGTGGATTTCGCAACCACTGTTTGCTTCTTGCTCTTCCAGGAGACCAAATTGCCCCCTACAAACATACAATATCCAGACGTGGACTTCCTGTCATCGGCACAACTAGCCCAGTCTGAATCACAACAGCCCTCAATGTTCAAGTGCCCATTCTTTCTGAAGATCAACCCCTTCCCTGGTGCACTCTTCAGGTACCTCAGAATCTGGTACACAGCATCCATGTGACCCTCTCTAGGGTCATGCATATAGCGACTCACCACACTCACAGCAAAGGATATGTCGGGACGAGTGTGGCTCAAATAGATCAAGCGACCAACCAACCTCTGGTACCTCTCTCTATCAACTGGCTCTCCTGCCTCAGCACTCACCCTAAACCCTAAACCCTAAACCCTAAACCCTAAACCCTAAACCCTAAACCCTAAACCCTAAACCCTAAACCCTAAACCACATACTACATTGTGGGCAATTCTGTTTGGACCAGCTAGAGGCTGCCATAAGTAGGCGCCTAGCCCAAGTCCTTAGTTATTTGATCACTACTTTTGACCTTGTTACCTAACTGTCAACAGCTTCGAAGGAAATAACAAGAGGGAAGAATACAACACAGTACAAGGCAATTTCAATAAAAGGACTTACATAACCTCCACTAAACTCTGTTCTGGCAGGGCAGCAGTTGATCTGCACGGGGTTTCATTGGGGCTTAATGTACTGACCTTACGTAGATCTTTTTCGATTGCTTTGTATCAATTTATTTGCAGATTTAATTAGACACCGCATGTCATGGCTCGACAGGCAAACATAGAAACAAAAAAAGTAGGTCTAATTCAGTGCAATTGCATCCATACACCCTGCCAGTTCTAATTTCATTTGTACTAAGCTTATGATTCAAATAAAAAAACTGATAGTTATGCCAACAACTAGAAAAACAAAAAGGGAGGACAAATTTCACCACTGTTTTTTCTAGTCCAAATCTTCACTGCTTCCAAACAGATATTCGGTAACACTTTATTACTAAACAAATAATAGAAGTGTACATGGAATTCACCTTTTTCATGCACAGAAGACTCTTGTGCTTCAATGGGAAGGTTATCTTAATAGAAGAAATGAATGCCAAAAGAAAAATTTATCTTGAAATTTTTTTCAGAATCACATTAGGCCCAACTCTCCTCGCCTAGCACAACTTCTCCCTTGGCAGCCTCACTTGACAAAGTCAATCCGTACAAGAGCTGTATGAGCGAAGGAAGGCAAGGACACATTCTGTAAGAACATAATTTAAAAAGAGAACTAGGCAACATTCAAAACTGGAAGTATGGAGTATTTGGTACATTAACCTACATGTTTACAATACAAGAATATAAAGGATCAAAACATAATTGCAGCAGTTACAAAACTTATACAATTGTTACATTTCGGTTGTAATAGTTGAGCAAACAGCAGCTTGAAAGAAAGAAAAAAAAGATAAATTTAATTATTGTATCTTTGCTTGAAATCCCCAACATCTGTGAAGTTCCCCCATGCTTCACACAGTTGTCAACTTACAGACTAAGTGCTGTGTCATTTTTTCGTTGGAACTCATACTAAGTATAATAACAGCAAAAGAATAATGGTCAGACATACCAATTATCTTACTAGAATAGTATTGCACAGCAAGCTGTTATGCCTAATGTTGCCGAGTTCTCCAACTAGAATGAAAGAAATGGTTCCAGAACAACTTATCTGGCAAAAATTGTCTGAATTACAAATTTCATCTCTGTCTTGCAGTCCAAATCTCCCTCCCGTGCTTGTCAGTTGTCAAGTTCCCAAGCCAATATAGCACCATTTGTAGTTGAAACTGAAATTAAGTAAAACATCATTACTAACAAACAAGGAAAGTTTCAATAGAAGTTACCAAGTACATGCACAGAATCGAATATCTTACTTGTACGAAAGAAAATAAAAAACAAAACAAACTTACCAAGCCAATATAGCACCATTTGTAGTTGAAACTGAAATTAAGTAAAACATCATTACTAACAAACAAGGAAAGTTTCAATTGAAGATACCAAGTACATGCACAGAAGCGAATATCTTACTCGCACGAAAGAAATTAAAAAACAAAGGAACTTACCAAGCAAAAATTGCAATTGGATCTCCAATGGCATCAAATTCCTGCTCAATAGCCCACTTGAGGGCATGACTCGAAAAAAATCACTATGTGGACTCACGGGCGAGGGCATGTCTGTGCTTGTATTCAAACATCATTGGTGGCCAAAAGAAAGTTTTTGTGATCTTATCTTGCAAACAAACAAACAAACAAAAACTAGTGAAGGCCTCGTTGTACGATTCAAGGTAAAATTAAATGGTGGTCAACCGTACAAGTCAGCAAATTATGAACTATATTTTTAGGTTCAATTTGTTATTTCAACATGTATGGGGGGTCAACATATTTAATTGTTTAATTGTTTGGGCAATTCTGAAATTTTTATAATTTCTGCTTCAAATGTAAAAGAACATCATGCAATATTAATTGAGTTTCAAAAAAAAAAAATTGGGGTCAATTGAACCACATACCACAAATTGGGGGCAATTCTGAATTGACCTGCTTGAGGCATATTTAATTATTTAAATGCTTTGGGCAATTCTGAAATTTTTATAATTTGTGCTACAAATGTAAAAGAACATCATGCAATTTTAATTAAGTTTCAAAAAAAAAAATTGGGATCAATTGATCCACATACCACAAATTGGGGGCAATTCTGAATTGACCTGCTTGAAGCGGCCATATGTAGGCGCCCAAGCCCAAGTCCTTATAAGTTATTTGCTCACTACTTTTGACCTCGTTACCTAACTGTCAACAGCTTCAAAGGAAATAACAAGAGGGAAGAATACAACAAAGTACAAGGCAATTTCAATAAAAGGACTTACGTAACCTACACTATACTCTGTTCTGGCAGGGCAGCAGTTGATCTGCACGGGATTTAAATGGGGCTTAATGTACTGACCTTACGTAGATCTTTTTCGATTTTTGCTATGTATCAGTTTATTTGCAGATTTAATTAGACACCGCAGGTCATGGCTCGACAGGCAAACATAGAAACAAAATAAGTAGGTCTATATCAATTCAGTGCAATTGCATCCATACACCCTGCCAGTTCTAATTTGATTTGTACTAATTTTGTAGTTACATAAGTCTTTGATTCAAATAAAAATCTGATAGTTATGCCAACAACTAGAAAAACAAAAGGGAGGACAAATTTCACCACTGTTTTTTCTAGTCCAAATCATCACTGCTTCCCAATGTTCTCGAGCAAGTGTGGCCCCTGTTTTAGTCCAAACAGATATTCGGTAACTCTTCATTACTAAACAAATAATAGAAGTGTACATGGAATTCTCCTTGTTCATGCACAGAAGGCACTTGTGCTTCAATGGGAAGGTTATCTTAAGAAAAGAAATGAATGCATTAAGAAAAACTTATCTTGAAATTTTTTTCAGAATCACATTAGGCCCAAACTCTCCTCGCCTAGCACAACTTCTCCCGTGGTAGCCTCACTTGACAAAGTCAATCCGTACAAGAGCTGTATGAGCGAAGGAAGGCAAGGACACAATCTGTAAGAACATAATTTAAAAAGAGAACTAGGCAACATTAAAAACTGAAAGTAATGTAACGGCAAGGTTCAAAACAGAATCAAGCATCAAAACGAATTGCAGCAGTGGTTAGTATGCAAACAAATCAAGGATTCAAGCTGCTCACATTTTTCGCTCAGTTACAAACTTATACAGTCGTTACATTTCGGCTGTAATAGTTGAGCAAACAGCAGTTTGAAAGAAAAAAAAAGGACAAATTTAATTACTGTTTCTTTGCTTGAAATACCCAACATCTGTGAAGTTCTATGCTTCATAGAGTTGTCAACTTACCGACTAAGTGCTGTGTCATTTTTTCGTTGGAACTCATACTAAGTATAATAACAGCAAAAGAATAATGTGTCAGACGTACCAATTATCTTACTAGAATAATAATGCACAGCAAGCAGTTACGCCTAATGTTCCCCAGTTATCCAACTAGAATGAAAGAAAATGGTTCAAGAATAACTTATCTGGCAAGAATTGTCTGAATTACAGATTTCATCTCTTTCTCTTGCAGTCCAAATCTCCCTCCCGTGCTAGTCAGTTGTCAAGTTCCCAAGTCAATATAGCACCATTTGTAGTTGAAACTGAAATTAAGTAAAATATCATTACTAACAAACAAGGCAAGTTTCTATTGAAGTTACCAAGTACATGCACAGAAGCGATTATCTTACTTGTACGAAAAAAATTAAAAAAACAAAGGAACTTACCATGCAAAACCTATCCGATTGCAATCGGATCTCCAATGGCATCAAATTCCAGCCCAAGAGCCCACTTGTAGGAATGACTCGAAGAAAATCATTATGTGGAGATGGAGTTCACCTTGTACATCCACAGAACATACTTGTGCTTCAATGGGAAGGTTATCTGAAGAAAGGACTAACATGACCTACACTATACTCGGTTCTGGCAGGGCAGCAGTTGAGCTGCACGGGGTTTGATTGGGGCTTACTGTAGTTAGATTTTTGCTTTGTATCAGTTTATTTGCAGATTTAATTGAACACCGCATGTCATGGCTCGCCAGGCAAACATAGAAACAAAAAAATTAGGTCTATATCATTCTGTGCAATTGCATCCATACACCCTGCCAGTTCTAATTTGATTTGTACTAATTTTGTAGTTACCTAAGCTTGTGATTCAAATAAAACCTGATAGTTATGCCAACAACTAGAAAAACAAAAGGGAGGACAAATTTCACCACTGTTTTTTGTAGTCCAAATCTTCACTGCTTCCAACCATCGTGTTGTTGAGCAAGTGTTGCCCCTGTTATAGTCCAAACAGATATTAGGTAACTCATCATTACTAAACAAATAATAGAAGTCTACATGGAATTCACCTTGTTCATGCACAGAAGACGCTTGTGCTTTAATGGTAAGATTATCTTAAGAAAAGAAATGAATGCATAAAGAAAAACTTATCTTCAAATTTTTTCAGAATCACATCAGACCCAACTCTCCTCGCCGAGCACAACTTCTCCCTTGGCAGCCTCACTTGACAAAGTCATTCCGTACAAGAGCTGTATGACCGAAGCAAGGCAAGGAAAGTAATGTAACAGCAAGTATGGAGTCTTTGGCACATTAACCTACTTGTTTACACAATACATGAATATAAAGGATCAAAACAGAATTGCAGCAGTGGTTAGAATGCAAACGAATCAAGGATTCAATCTGCTCACATTTTTCGCTCAGTTACAAACTTATACAGTTGTTACATTTCAGTTGTAATAGTTGAAGAAACAGCAGCTTGAAAGGAAAGAAAAAAAGGGTAAATGTAATTACTGTTTCTTTGCTTGAAATCCCCAACATCTGTGAAGTACCCTATGCTGCACAGTTGTCAACTTACCGACAAAGTTCTGCGTCATTTTTCCGTTGGAACTCATACTAGGTATAATAACCGCAAAATAATTATGCAAAGTCAGACATACCAATTATCATACTAGAATAATGGTCAGACATACCAATTATCATACTAGAATAATAATGCACAGCAAGCTGTTACGAATGTTCTTGAGTTATCTAACTAGAATGAAAGAAAATGGTTCAAGAACAAATTATCTGGCAAAAATTGTCTGAATTACAAAATTCATCTCTCTCTTGCAGTCCAAATCTCCCTCCCGTGCTTGTCAGTTGTCATGTTCCCAAGCCAATATAGCACCAATTGTAGTTGAAACTGAAATTAAGTAAAACATCATTAATAACAAACAAGGGAAGTTTCCATTGAAGTTACCAACTAGATGCACAGAAGCGATTATCTTACTTGTACGACAGAAATTAAAAAAACACAAACGAACTTACCATGCAAAGCCTATCCAATTGCAATTGGATCTCCAATGGCATCAAATTCCTGCTCAAAGAAAATCACTATCTGGACTCACGTGCGAGGGCATGTCTGTGCTGGTATTCAAACATCATTGGTTGCCAAAAGAAATTTTTTGACTTACCTTGCAAACAAACAAACAAAAAGAGACTAGTTAAGGCCTCATTGTACAATTCAAGGTAAAATTAAATGGAGGTCAACCGTACAAGTCTGCAAATTATGTACTATACTTTTAGGTTCAATTTGTTATTTCAACATGTATGGGTGGTCAACATATTTAATTATTAAAATTGTTCGGGCAATTCTGAAATTTTTATAATTTGTGCTACAAATGTAAAAGAACATCATGCAATATTAATTAAGTTTCAAAAAATAAAAATTGGGGTCAATTGAACCACATACCACAAATTCTGTTTGAGGGGAATTCTGTTTGGACCAGCTAGAGGCAGCCATATGTAGGCGCCCAGACCAAGTCCTAATAAGTTATTTGCTCACTACTTGTGACCTTGTTAACTAACTGTCAACAGCTTAAAACGAAATAACAAGAGGGAAGAATACAACAATGTACAAGGCAATTTCAATAAAAGGACTTACATAACCTACACTATACTCTGTTCTGGCAGGGCAGCAGTTGAGCTGCACGGGGTTTGATTGGGGCTTAATGTACTGACCTTAGTTAGATTTTTGCTTTGTATCAGTTTATTTGCAGATTTAATTGAACACCGCATGTCATGGCTCGCCAGGCAAACATAGAAACAAAAAAATTAGGTCTATATCATTCGGTGCAATTGCATCCATACACCCAGCCAGTTCTAATTTGATTTGTACTAATTTTGTAGTTACCTAAGCTTGTGATTCAAATAAAAATCTGATAGTTATCCCAACAACTAGAAAAACAAAAGGGAGGACAAATTTCACCACTGTTATTTGTAGTCCAAATCTTCACTGCTTCCCAACCATCGTGTTTTTTTAGCAAGTGTTGCCCCTGTTTTAGTCCAAACAGATATTAGGTAACACATCATTACTAAACAAATAATAGAAGTCTACATGGAATTCACCTTGTTCATGCAGACGCTTGTGCTTTAATTGTAAGATTATCTTAAGAAAAGAAATGAATGCATAAAGAAAAACTTATCTTCAAATTTTTTCAGAATCACATTCGGCCCAACTCTCCTCGCCTAGCACAACTCCTCCCTTGGCAGCCTCACTTGACAAAGTCAATCCGTACAAGAGCTGTATGACCGAAGCAAGGCAAGGAAACATTCTGTAAGAACATAATTTAAATAGAGAACTTGGCAACATTCAAAAATGAAAGTAATGTAACAGCAAGTATGGAGTATTTGGCACATTAACCTACTAGTTTACACAATACATGACTATAAAGGATCAAAACAGAATTGCAGCAGTGGTCAGTATGCAAAGTAATCAAGGATTCAATCTGCTCACATATCTCGCTCAGTTACAAACTTATACAGTTGTTACATTTCGGTTGTAATAGTTGAGCAAACAGCAGCTTGAAAGGAAAAAAAAAAGAACGATAAATGTAGTTCAATAGCCCACTTGTGGGCATGACTCGAAGAAAATCACTATGTGGACTCACGGGCGAGGGCATGTCTGCGCTGTATTCAAACATCATTGGTTGCCAAAAGAATTTTTTTGACTTACCTTGCAAACAAACAAACAAAAAGAGACTAGTTAAGGCCTCGTTGTACAATTCAAGGTAAAATTAAATGGAGGTCAACCGTACAAGTCTGCAAATCATGTACTATACTGTTAGGTTGAATTTGTTATTTCAACATGTATGGGGGGTCAACATATTTAATTATTAAAATTGTTTGGGCAATTCTGAAATTATTATAATTTGTGCTACAAATGTAAAAGAACATCATGCAATATTAATTAAGTTTCAAAAAATAAAAATTGGGGTCAATTGAACCACATACCACAAATTCTGTTTGGGGGCAATTCTGTTTCGACCTGCTTGAGGCAGCCATATGTAGGCGCCCAGACCAAGTCCTTATAAGTTATTTGCTCACTACTTTTGACCTTGTTAACTAACTGTCAACAGCTTAAAAGGAAATAACAAGAGGGGAAGAATACAACAATGTACAAGGCAATTTCAATAAAAGGACCTACACTATACTCTGTTCTGGCAGGGCAGCAGTTGAGCTGCACGGGGTTTGATTGGGGCTTCATGTACTGACCTTCGTTAGATTTTTGCTTTGTATCAGTTTATTTGCAGATTTAATTGAACATCGCAAGTCATGGCCTGCCAGGCAAACATAGAAACAAAAAAATTAGGTCTATATCATTCTGTGCAATTGCATCTATACACCCTGCCAGTTCTAATTTGATTTGTACTAATTTTGTAGTTACCTAAGCTTGTGGTTCAAATAAAAAACTGATAGTTATGCCAACAACTAGAAAAACAAAAAGGGAGGACAAATTTCACCACTGTTTTTTGTAGTCCAAATCTTCACTGCTTCCCAACCATCGTGTTGTCGAGCAAGTGTTGCCCCTGTTTTAGTCCAAACAGATATTAGGTAACTCATCATTACTAAACAAATAACAGAAGTCTACATGGAATTCACCTTGTTCATGCACAGAAGATGCTTGTGCTTTAATCGTAAGATTATCTTAAGAAAAGAAATGAATGCATAAAGAAAAACTTATCTTCAAATTTTTTCTGAATCACATTAGGCCCAACTCTCCTCGCCTAGCACAACTTCTCCCTTGGCAGCCTCACTTGACAAAGTCAATCCGTACAAGAGCTGTATGACCGAAGCAAGGCAAGGAAACATTCTGTAAGAACATAATTTAAATAGAAAACTTGGCAACATTCAAAAATGAAAGTAATATAGTATTTGGCACATTAACCTACTAGTTTACACAATACATGACTATAAAGGATCAAAACAGAATTGCAGCAGTGGTCAGTATGCAAACAAATCAAGGATTCAATCTGCTCACATTTTTCGCTCAGTTACAAACTTATACAGTTGTTACATTTCGGTTGTAATAGTTGAGCAAACAGCAGCTTGAAAGGAAAAAAAAAAAAAGGATAAATGTAGTTACTGTTTCTTTGCTTGAAATCCCCAACAGCTGTGAAGTACCCTATGCTTCACAGTTGTCAACTTACCGACTAAGTGCTGTGTCATTTTTTTGTTGGACCTCATACTAGGTATAATAACCCCAAAAGAATAATGCAAAGTCAGACATACCAATTATCTTACGAGAATAATAATGCAAAGCAAGCGGTTACGCCTAATGTTGTCGAGTTATCCAACTAGAATGAAAGAAAATGGTTCAAGAACAACTTATCTGGCAAAAATTGTCTGAATTATAAATTTCATCTCTCTTGCAGTCCAAATCTAACTCCCGTGCTTGTCAGTTGTCAAGTTCCCAAGCCATTATAGCACCAGTTGTAGTTGAAACTGAAATTAAGTAAAACATCATTAATAACAAACAAGGAAAGTTTCTATTGAAGTTACCAACTACATGCACAGAAGCGATTATCTTACTTGTACGACAGAAATTAAAAAAACACAAAGGAACTTACCATGCAAAGCCTATCCGATTGCAATTGGATCTCCAATGGCATCAAATTCCTGCTCAATAGCCCACTTGTGGGCATGACTCGAAGAAAATCACTATGTGGACTCACGGGCGAGGGCATGTCTGTGCTGGTATTCAAACATCAGTGGTTGCCTAAAGAAATTTTTTGACTTACCTTGAAAACAAACAAAGAAAAAGAAACTAGTTAAGGCCTCGTTGTACAATTCAAGGTAAAATTAAATGGAGGTCAACCGTACAAGTCTGCAAATTATGTACTATACTTTCAGGTTCAATTTGTTATTTCAACATGTATGGGGGGTCAACATATTTAATTATTTAAATTGTTTGGGCAATTCTGAAATTTTTAGAATTTGTGCTACAAATGTAAAAGAAAATCTTGCAATATTAATTAAGTTTCAAAAAATAAAAATTGGGGTCAATGAGCTACAAACCACAAATTCTGTTTGGGGGCAATTCTGTTTGGACCTGCTTGAGGCAGCCATATGTAGTCCTTATAAGTTATTTGCTCACTACTTTTGACCTTGTTAACTAACTGTCAACAGCTTAAAAGGAAACAACAAGAGGGAAGAATACAACAATGTACCAGGCCATTACAATAAAAGGACTTACATAACCTACACTATACTCTGTTCTGGCAGGGCAGCAGTTGAGTTGCACGGGGTTTGATTGGGGCTTAATGTACTGACCTTAGTTAGATTTGTGCTTTGTATCAGTTTATTTGCAGTTTAAATTGAACACCGCATGTCATGGCTCGCCAGGCAAACATAGAAACAAAAAAATTAGGTCTATATCATTCTGTGCAATTGCATCCATACACCCTGCCAGTTCTAATTTGATTTGTACTAATTTTGTAGTTACCTAAGCTTGTGATTCAAATAAAAAACTGATAGTTATGCCAACAACTAGAAAAACAAAAGGGATGACAAATTTCACCACTGTTTTTTGTAGTCCAACCCTTCACTGCTTCCCAACCATCGTGTTGTCGAGCAAGTGTTGCCCCTGTTTTAGTCCAAACAGATATTAGGTAACTCATCATTACTAAACAAATAATAGAAGTCTACATGGAAATCACCTTGTTCATGCACAGAAGACGCTTGTGCTTTAATGGTAAGATTATCTTAAGAAAAGAAATGAATGCATAAAAGAAAAACTTATCTTGAAATTTTTTTCAGAATCACATTAGGCCCAACTCTCCTTGCCTAGCACAACTTCTCCCTTGGCAGCCTCACTTGACAAAGTCAATCCGTGCAAGAGCTGTATGACCGAAGCAAGGCAAGGAAACATTCTGTAAGAACATAATTTAAATAGAAAACTTGGCACCATTCAAAAATGAAAGTAATGTAACAGCAAGTATGGAGTATTTGGCACATTAACCTACTAGTTTACACAATACATGACTATAAAGGATCAAAACAGAATTGCAGCAGTGGTCAGTATGCAAACGAATCAAGGATTCAATCTGCTCACATTTTTCGCCCAGTTACAAACTTATACAGTTGTTACATTTCGGTTCTAATAGTTGAGCAAACAGCAGCTTGAAAGGAAAAAAAAAGAGGGATAAATGTAGTTACTGTTTCATGGCTTGAAATCCCCAACATCTGCGAAGTACCCTATGCTTCAGAGTTGTCAACTTACCGACTAAGTGCTGTGTCATTTTTCCGTTGGAACTCATACTAGGTATAATAACCGCAAAAGAACAATGCAAAGTCAGACATACCAATTATCATACTAGAATAATAATGCACAGCAAGCTGTTACGCTTAATGTTCTCGAGTTATCTAACTAGAATGAAAGAAAATGGTTCAAGAACAAATTATCTGGCAAAAATTGTCGGAATTACAAATTTCATCTCTCTCTTGCAGTCCAAATCTCCCTCCCGTGCTTGTCATTTGTGAAGCTCCCAAGCCAATATAGCACCAGTTGTAGTTGAAACTGAAATTAAGTAAAACATCATTAATAACAAACAAGGGAAGTTTCTATTGAAGTTACCAACTACATGCACAGAAGCGATTATCTTACTTGTACGACAGAAATTAAAAAAACACAAAGGAACTTACCATGCAGAGCCTATCCGATTGCAATTGGATCTCCAATGGAATGAAATTCCTGCTCAATAGCCCACTTGTGGGCATGACTCGAAGAAAATCACTATGTGGACTCACGGGCGAGGGCATGTCTGTGCTTGTATTCAAACATCATTGGTTGCCAAAAGAAATTTTTTGACTTACCTTGCAAATAAACAAACAAAAAGAAACTAGTTAAGGCCACGTTGTACAATTCAAGGTAAAATTAAATGGAGGTCAACCGTACAAGTCTGCAAATTATGTACTATAATTTTAGGTTCAATTTGTTATTTCAACATGTATGGGGGGTCAACATATTTAATTATTTAAATTGTTTGGGCAATTCTGAAATTTTTAGAATTTGTGCTACAAATGTAAAAGAACATCATGCAATATTAATTAAGTTTCAAAAAATAAAAATTGGGGTCAATGAGCCACAAACCACAAATTCTGTTTGGGGGCAATTCTGTTTGGACCTGCTTGAGGCAGCCATATGTAGTCCTTATAAGTTATTTGCTCACTACTTTTGACCTTGTTAACTAACTGTCAACAGCTTAAAAGGAAACAATAAGAGGGAAGAATACAACAATGTACCAGGCAATTTCAATAAAAGGACTTACATAACCTACACTATACTCTGTTCTGGCAGGGCAGCAGTTGAGTTGCACGGGGTTTGATTGGGGCTTAATGTACTGACCTTAGTTAGATTTTTGCTTTGTATCAGTTTATTTGCAGATTTAATTGAACACCGCATGTCATGGCTCGCCAGGCAAACATAGAAACAAAAAAATTAGGTCTATATCATTCTGTGCAATTGCATCCATACACCCTGCCAGTTCTAATTTGATTTGTACTAATTTTGTAGTTACCTAAGCTTGTGATTCAAATAAAAAACTGATAGTTATGCCAACAACTAGAAAAACAAAAGGGAGGACAAATTTCACCACTGTTTTTTGTAGTCCAACCCTTCACTGCTTCCCAACCATCGTGTTGTCGAGCAAGTGTTGCCCCTGTTTTAGTCCAAACAGATATTAGGTAACTCATCATTACTAAACAAATAATAGAAGTCTACATGGAATTCACCTTGTTCATGCACAGAAGACGCTTGTGCTTTAATGGTAAGATTATCTTAAGAAAAGAAATGAATGCATAAAAGAAAAACTTATCTTGAAATTTTTTTCAGAATCACATTAGGCCCAACTCTCCTTGCCTAGCACAACTTCTCCCTTGGCAGCCTCACTTGACAAAGTCAATCCGTGCAAGAGCTGTATGACCGAAGCAAGGCAAGGAAACATTCTGTAAGAACATAATTTAAATAGAAAACTTGGCACCATTCAAAAATGAAAGTAATGTAACAGCAAGTATGGAGTATTTGGCACATTAACCTACTAGTTTACACAATACATGACTATAAAGGATCAAAACAGAATTGCAGCAGTGGTCAGTATGCAAACGAATCAAGGATTCAATCTGCTCACATTTTTCGCCCAGTTACAAACTTATACAGTTGTTACATTTCGGTTCTAATAGTTGAGCAAACAGCAGCTTGAAAGGAAAAAAAAGAGGGATAAATGTAGTTACTGTTTCTTGGCTTGAAATCCCCAACATCTGTGAAGTACCCTATGCTTCATAGTTGTCAACTTACCGACTAAGTGCTGTTTTGGAACTCATACTAGGTATAATAACCGCAAAAGAATAATGCAAAGTCAGACATACCAATTGTCTTACTAGAATAATAAGGCAGAGCAAGCTGTTACGCTTAATGTTCTCGAGTTATCTAACTAGAATGAAAGAAAATGGTTCAAGAACAACTTATCTGGCAAAAATTGTCTGAATTACAAATTTCATCTCTTTCTCTTGCAGTCCAAATCTCCCTCCCGTGCTTGTCAGTTGTCAAGTTCCCAAGCCAATATAGCACCAGTTGTAGTTGAAACTGAAATTAAGTAAAACATCATTAATAACAAACAAGGAAAGTTTCCATTGAAGTTACCAACTACATGCACAGAAGCAATTATCTTACTTGTACGACAGTAATTAAAAAAAACAAAGGAACTTACCATGCAAAGCCTATCCGATTGCAATTGGATCTCCAATGGAATCAAATTCCTGCTCAATAGCCCACTTGTGGACATGAATCGAAGAAAATAACTCTGTGGATTCATGGGCGAGGCATGTCTGTGCTGGTATTCAAACATCATTGGTTGCCAAAAGAAATTTTTGACTTAGCCTGCAAACAAACAAACAAACAGAAACTAGTTAAGGCCTCATTGTACGATTCAAGGAAAAATTAAATTGAGGTCAACCGTACAAGTCTGCAAATCACTGCTTCCCAACCATCGTGTTCTCCAGCAAGTGTGGCCCCTGTTTTAGTCCAAACTGATATTAGGTAACTCATCATTACTAAACAAATAATAGAAGTCTACATGGAATTCACCTTGTTCATGCACAGAAGACACTTGTGCTTTAATGGTAAGATTATCTTAAGAAAAGAAATGAATGCATAAAGAAAAACTTATCTTCAAGTTTTTTTCAGAATCACATTAGGCCAACTGTTTTAGTCCAAACTGATATTAGGTAACTCATCATTACTAAACAAATAATAGAAGTCTACATGGAATTCAACCGTACAAGTCTGCAAATCACTGCTTCCCAACCATCGTGTTCTCCAGCAAGTGTGGCCCCTGTTTTAGTCCAAACAGATATTAGGTAACTCATCATTACTAAACAAATAATAGAAGTCTACATGGAATTCACCTTGTTCATGCACAGAAGACGCTTGTGCTTTAATGGTAAGATTGGTAAGATTATCTTAAGAAAAGAAATGAATGCATAAAGAAAAACTTATCTTCAAATTTTTTTCAGAATCACATTAGGCCCAACTCTCTTCGCCTAGCACAACTTCTCCCTTGGCAGCCTCACTTGACAAAGTCAATCCGTACAAGAGCTGTATGAGCGAAGGAAAGCAAGTACCAAGTATACATTCTGTAAGAACATAATTTAAATAGTGAACTTTGCAACATTTTAAATTGAAAGTAATGAAAGATCAAGTATGGAGCATTTGGTACTTTAACAATGCAGTTTCTATTGAAGTTACCAAGTACATGCGCAGAAGTAATTATGCTTCCATTGCGTAAGTTATTTTAATAAAAAAGGAAAAAACACTTAAAGAAAGTAAATCTGGTTACAAACTTTTCTGTTAAAAGAAAAAATGAAATAGAAAAAAGAAGAAAACGACCTGATCGGTCACACAGAACACATAAAATAACTTTATATAAGCTTGCTACAATTAATTGTCTTTTTTCCATGAAAACTACAGAAAAAAAATTGAAATATATAGAACTACCATAAAAACCAATTGCACATGATACCAGATTACTGTTGTACATACATTTCCTCATGCATGCACAACAAACACTAATTTCATTCACATAGAACAAAACCAAAAAAAAAAAAAATCTTGGCAGATTACATCTGTACAACAGGAAATAGTGAAGGCAGTCATTGAAAGCTTGGACAGCAATAAACAGAGATCTGAACAGAAAAAAAATCCAAGTCTTTCAGTTTTTTAGTCAGTGTGCAACTTAAAATGTACACACATTTCCTCATTCATGCATGAAATACACTAATTTCATTCACAAAAAAAAAAATCAAAAAAAAAAATCTTACCAGATTATCTCTGTAAAGCAGTAAACACTAATGCTCCTGAAAATCATTTAAGACTTTCTTCATGGGTACATTTCAACCCTTTCAATTTTCAATGTTAGTTCAAATGAGTTGGAAAGACTGTTTGGGGCAAGGTTATGTTTCAGTAGCCTGCCACCAAGGTCCATCCACTCTTGGGATGAATTTAGGGATACTTTTGAAGCAAAACTACTTGAACACTACCCAATTTAAGGACACCAGGCAGTTGTCCAATGTCTCCTTAAATGTAGGATAGGCCTAGTCTTTTTGTTTAGACAAGTTTAATAAAGCAAGACTAGAGGTTTTGAGTTTTTTATAAGGCTTATGGCTTTAAAACCTTTATTGATGGGTTATTACATGGACGTCTGTTGGAGGAGAACGATTTGAGTCCTAGACACAGTTTGCATGATTTGCTTACTATTGACAACCAATATGCACAAAAGAACTGAAAAAATCTGCCAGAGATCTGACCAGAAAAAAAAAAAACAATTCTCACAGTTTTTAAGTTACAATTTCAAAATCGTAGTGGAAAAACGAAATAAATCATTACTAACAAACAATGCAAGTTTCTACTAACAGAAGCGATTATACTACAATTGTGCACGTTATCTTAATAAAAAGGAATGAACCCTTAAAGAAGAACTTAGCACGAAAAATTACCAAAAACACATTCAGATCCGGAGACTCCTTGCCAATCGTTAGGTTCTCAAGCCCAATTCACACTAATTTTAAAGAAAGTTGTACCTCTCTGCACTTACAACTTGCAATCTCTCTCTCTCTCTCTCTCTTGCTCGCGCTCTGATCTCTCTCTTGCTCGCCCTCATTCTCTTGCTCGCGCACTGATCTCTCTCTTGCTCGCCCTCATTCTCTCGCTCTGAGAAACAGTATTTTGACCAATGGGACGAACGAGAAACAACATTTATAGGGATGGAAGCGGGGCGAAGGTCGGCGAAAAAATTAGCCGTTGGACACAAGATCGGAATAAAAAGATTTTGCAAATGTTGGAAGATTCGATTGTATAAGTTGGGGATTTTGTTTTTCTGAAAAAAGCAAATATTTGGGTGGAGCCACCGAGAGCGACAGAGTGAAGAAAGGTTCTAGGGGTTTTCCTGAAAGAAGCAAAAATCTTATGCGGGACTGTAGATATTTTCTTTGGTTTTTGGATACTCTCCGGTGCAATAAATTCACTGGAGAGACGGAGTTGGTCATTTAAAATGAGTTGATCAAGTCGGATGGGTGGTACCTAGGTTAATAGTAAATGTCCACACTCCACAATGAATGGGTCCGTAAAAAAACAAAAGGACCATTTGACCATTCACATGCCCTTAATATTTTTTTTTGTTTACTTGTACGCTTCTCCAGCTGTGTCCTCAGAATTTTTATTGATTGATGATTTAGACCCATTGCATATATTGATGTCAGTTAGCAGTATTGTCGATATATATTTTTTTATTGAGGGTTCAAATGTCATAATTTTTGTCTCAAAGTCTGGATTTTAAATTCCACGTCAAGATTTGTTTAGGTAAGAGTTCTGATCTGTGAAAAAAGAAATTCATTGTCTAACAAAATAATTCAAAAAATATTGATCATCTTTCTTAAAAGTATGGCTTTTAATATGGATGGAATTGTTTTAGTTTTAGAATACTAATAAACATATCAGACATGTCATAAATGCATTTTAATTTATCTTATTCTCTTAATTTGATCCAATTTACATCAACTTGAACGGATAGAAAAAAAAAATAGAAAAAATCAAACTAATACATACTGGCATGATATGTGCCCTTGTTTGTATCTATTAACTGTTATAAATGCTTTGATGTCCATACTATTGATCAATATTTTTCTCGACTCTATCATTATAATGTTTACATGTGTGTTGCTAAATTCAACCATCTCATTCGATTTATTATAAAACATTATTTAGTTCAAAAAAGTAAAATTAAAGACTTAACGTTGTACGATCCCCTCGACAATTATAACATTTCAGATTTATCTATATAATTATTTTTCTTATTTTTTCTGTTGATTTAATATTTGTCGATAGAAAATAAAAAACCAACCAACTCTAATTAATACATAGTTGAGTTTCAATTGATTACGGTTGAAAATGTTATCGTCTAAAATACTCATAAAACTTTTCACACCCAGAGAAATTTAATCATGCGCATAATAAAGGACCAAATTTAAAACTGAAGGGACTGGAAAGCTAGAAGTTGGAGGGTTTCATAATCAATAAGTACATAAAACAAATAATAGAAACTTAAGTCTCTGCTCTCAAAAATCTTTTCATAACCAGAAAAATGGTTTTAAAACTCAAGTCTCTTCTCTTGTTATTTGATAATTATTTATTCGGACTATCTTGACTATCTACAAAAAATAAAACTTAAATTTAAAATACAACAACGTAGAATGATCTATGTAATGTAAATATCATATTTAGAAAAAATAAAAATTGGATGAGATTGTGATTTATGTTTTACCGTAAAACATATATTAAATGATTTGAAATTTCAATAATTTGAATTTATGATTCACGATGTATGGAATGAATTTCGAATTAGTAAATTTAATTGTTAGAGTATTTATATTTCCAAAAACATATTTAAAAAAAATATTCATTTATAATTTGTAACTTTATTTAAATTGGCAAAAAAAAAAAGCATAATCAAGATCCCTCCCCTTAACCGAATTCGCATCATCTGAGATATCTCAAACTTTGAGTGTTTTTTGGAAAATCTCAACCGTTCAAATACACTCTGCACGAATCTTAAATCACAAATGATACTGGCCCCTGGCCCCCTGCGCTATCCCCTTAACCTGCAGTAAGGTGCAGTCCGAACTTGATAATGAGAAAGAGAATAAAGTTGTTAACAGCAAGGTGCCAAGGTCCCACATTTTTAGTATTTAAAATGTGTTGTTCTTGAATTTGATCTGCTACTATTGGTCACCCGCTACACGGCGTATGTTCCCGATATTGCCACAATAAATCAACATTTGTGAGCCTTGAACTTGAAGGGACAACAGAGAACAGACGAATGTAGATGGTCCAGCTTTACTTATTACATAACAAAACGAACTGTACATCACTGGCAGCAAAGTAACTACAGAGCCAAAAAGGAAGTATGATATTTTAGAAGCTGTTGATGTGAATTTTAGAGACATACAAATAAATGGAAGCAGGCAAATTGTCTCTATATTTACATTAACTTAATTTGTTGCTAGCAGTCATTTAATACCTTTTCATTAAAAGTTGGCCACAGACCAAATTTCAAAGAGGTCTCAAGTTCAAATCTGGGAACGCTTCCCCTGAATCAGTTTCATTATTAAGTGTCTTTCAAATCAATTTCAAATTGAGGAGGCAAGACCAAATTCTAAAAAAAAATACTACATTGGACGTTATGGACCATAGCGTCCAGCTTTTTTTTTTTTTATATTAGCAATAACAGGGATTAGTGGGTTGGATTATTTGGACGTTATAAACCATCATGATCTTCTTAGATTTCGAAATTTTCTGAAATCATTCACCTTTCTTGAGTTATTTATTTATTTTTGTATTAATAAAAAAAACGGCGAATCCCCATGAGACCATGGGTGCATATCTGATGTTTGGATGAAATTAGGAATAGAGAAAGAAAAGAGCTAACTTTACTCCAATATTTTGTTAGTTTAGTAGAATAGTGAGAAAATTCACAAAAGACAAATAAATAATAGTCCATATTTGATAATTCAAACACACTCAAACAAAGAATAGTAGTTCGGAATAGTGCTGATCCGGATTAGTGATTATTCTTCACCATCCAAACGCACACTGAGTTATCTCCATTTCTGCGTGATCGACGTGCACAGCACCTATTCGGATAAGCGCAGGGGACCAATATTATTTTTGATTTGAGATTAGTGCAGAACGTATTTGAACGGTTGAGATTTCCAAAAAACACTCAAAAGTCAGATATCTTAAAGGATGCGAATTCAACTTCTCCAAAAGTATTTTTGAAACATTGCATAAATCGTTACCCGTATCCCGTACCCGATATCCGTACCCGTACCCGTAAGTATTATGTGAGAATTAAAACATTGCATAAATCGTTTGATCAATACGATGACTCAAAGTATTTTGAAAATGTAAAAAATGCCTCAACAGTCAACACATGGGCTACAAAATTGGATGCCTCATCCTCTCTAGCAATTACATATTCATCACCGTTGTGCATAGCAGTTGGTAAAAGCACAGGTCCTACATAATTTTGCGATTCTCTGTATCAGTTGTGGCAAAACAAAAATCTAAGGCAATTACAAGAAATTAGAATGATGCAGTAATTTTTTTTCTAGATGGCATCTTTCTGTAATTAAATTATGAATTGTACAGAAAACAGAAAAATTAGGATCTATTAATTATTATAAGGGGACATGTAGATTTCAAAGGACATGTATACAGATTTGATTTCTGGATGTGAAAAATGAATACAAATTTTATAAGCATGGTCAGACCATCTAATATTTATTTGCAAATTAATTTCAAAAAGCGACTAACTTTTTAAAATTGCTGAGTGTACATGACGTACACTATTCATGATCAATTTTAGGTTTTTGATTTTGCTAAATGCATTTGTTATGCACTGCCTCTGTAGGAAGGCGATAGCTATGTTATGTGGTCCTTTATATAAGGTATCATTTCAATTAAAGTAAATATTGTGGGACTTACGGACAGAAAATCCTATCCGGTAATCTCCGGACACTAGCATCCCATTTTTTTTTTTCCAATTTTGATAATTCATCTTAAGAGAATATACATCTCTGATATTGTGAGAGTTTCTAATATGATGTGGCAGTTTCTAATTCAGTTTCAGAGATGCGAAAGAATTTTTTATTTAGAAACTATGCAAGAAAGTTTCTTATTAAGAAACTGTTTATAAACTCCATGCTGACTAAATAATTGACTCAAATTATTTCTCATTTTTAATTTATTGCTGACGTAGCTTAATAAAAACTCTAAAATTAATTTCAGAGATGTGAGAGTTAGAAACTTTAGAGACCTTAATTTCTAAAAAGTGGTTAAGAGTTATTTAGAAATTCATTTTAGTTGCTGGGATGTAGATACTCTAAGATTGTAAACAGAAACTGATCACAAGATTGACGTTATTTTTATATTAACATTAGATTGAAAGAATAATTTCCAAATTCAAATATTATAAACTATTCGATCGAATATGGTCTGTCCCTGACTTCTTAATTACACATTCTATAAGGAAATTCAAGTTGATAAGGCCATGTTCTAAGGGCCCTTACGGATCTTTCGCGGGCCATGAATAGATCAGGATTCAGACCCTTATCAGGGGCCAACCCAAGATTAATATGAAAAGCCCGGTATCCATCAAACAACTAGGCCCAATAAGGCCTCATAAGGCCTCACCCAATACGAGTCCAGTCCGGATTTAGCTTACGGTCACCGCCTTCAAGTCCGTACATGGCGGGTGCAATTTAATGACCGCCTTATTATGCAAACGTCACCGCCCTTATGCAGGGATAACCGTCTTTATGCGAGCTTAACCGCTCCTATGCGATCTCTCCTAACCGCTCTGACAATGTGCAATGATGGTTAGGGGACGATCTATTTAAGGCAGAACGCCCCATTAAACAGGAGCGGACTTTTGCTTAAACAAACGAGATATCATACAGACTAGAGTCCGAATATCTCCTAACCATTCCCACTTCGGGAATCAGCCTCATTAACCTTGGCATGTCTTCCCGAGACAGAGCGAGCCCACCCAATCACCTTTCTCACATACGGCCTACTCTCTCCGAGATATGATGTATCACAAGTAATTTGAAATAAATTTTAATGGTTGGTGTAAGTCTATGCTTATATCTTTTTTTTCTTTATCCCAGGTGGCTAGAGTTGTATTTTATCCTCTGAATCTTTGTACATTTTGTTTGTATAGTATGGAATATAGTTATATATCAATTGTGACAATTAAAAATGTTTAAGACAATTAAGAAAAGGTGGAGATTCATTAACAATGTATTACTTTGAGAACCTTGACAACCGTATAAAATAACTTAATTTTAAAGTTCAGCGAATAAAATAAAATATTTTAACACATTATATATACGAAAAATGAAGAATTTTGATGAAATTTTTCTATTTGTCAAACATAAAATAATTTACGAATTGAATGAAAATTGTTAGACAATTCATTTATTAGAAAAACAATTAATTTCACAAAGGACATGCTGTTGCATGCAAAATGATATGGATTTAATTTAATTCCAATGTTTCGTATGTATCAGATGATATAATAGAAACAACATTTTTTTAGTACTACTATTTATTAGTTGGCACTAATACTGCATTAAAGTACAAGTACATTATATGGTTACCTAGTTCATAATCCAATAAGCACATTTATAACACTTGTATACTCTTTACGGTTACCTACGTAGGAATGAGAGCATTGCTTTCAATCGTTACTAGAGGCTCAAAGAAATTATTGTAATTATGTGTTTTTAAAAAATATATTATTTACAAGAAAATAAAATCCAATTACTTTCCCTAAAGTTGGTGGAACCAGAAATAATATGCTATATGAAATATATATATAGGGGCTGATATAGTGAAATTGGTGCTTTAAAGAATCTAAACTACACAACTCTAGCACGTGGATTTCTAGGGAACTATATCAAGATTCGGTTTATCAATGTTGAAATTATCAAGATTCGGTTTTCCATGAGGGCAAACTGACGGACCCGGCGGCATCCATTCGGGCTGCCACAAATCTACTTCACAATACTCGCACGGCTCATTGGTTGCACACACTGACTGATAACCAGGGCCCCCCACAGGAACTCACACCCCCTCCACCGCCAACTGAGTACCGATGCTGGACGGACGGTTCACTAGCACCTGTGGCACCCGGGGGCGCTGCTTATCTTATTATGCACGGGGACAGCCTCCTACACTACGGCCTCCAGCCCTTCTCTGCTGCATCACCCTTTCACATTGAAGCCTTCGCTCTTCTCCGAGTGGTACAGGTGGCGGTTTCACTCAGGCTCAATAGTTGTACCTTCTATACGGACTCCCGACAACTGGCACTGTCCATCCAGAATCGCACCTCCCTACACCACGCGGACTGGCGTGCTTATAACGAAATCGTTCAACTCGCTACTATCCTCGCACACAATCGGCACTACCGCTGCATCTTCATACATAGAGAAGAGAACACTCAGGCCCATCAACTAGCTACTTTGGCGCGCCAATCATGCTTCCAATATGTTGGCTACACGTACCCTCTCTTCCCGGCATAGCAGCTACTGGCACACTCGACTGAGCCACACCTTAGTTATCTCCCTTTTCGCACTTAGTTTTGCTCCTTGGTCGTTTTTGGTTTTTTCAATTCCGAACAATAAGGCTCTACTTAGTCCTTTAATGTGATGCTGGTACCTGCGCTATCGCAGCGAGCAGAATACAATGTAAACACGTTTACCTCAATGAATGACTAATGCCTACGGGTTTTCAACCAAAAAAAAAAAAAAAATTATCAAAGTTTGAGTGAAATTTAAAAATTGGTGAGTGCACATGTCGTGCACTGTTAATCATCAAGTTGTTTGTTGTTGGGTGTTGCTCAATGCATTTGTAATGCACCGCCTCATTAGGAAGGCGATAGATGTGTTTTGTGGTTCTTTATATCGGGGACCATTTCGATTTAAGTAGAGATTGTGGGACTTGAGAAATGAATACATATCTGGTAATCTCCGCTCGGAAGTCGGAACCTAGCTAGCATCTCCGTTAGGACTAAATTAATATGAGTAGAAAGTCGTAGAAACTGATAAGATCAATTGACGTGATTTTTAGATTAACATGTAAAATAAGATTTGAAGAAAAATTAACGATTTGAAATTATAATTAAATTCATAGACCGAATAGTGGTCTGTCCATGACTTCCTAATTACTCATTCCACACGCAATCCAACCAACTTTTATCAATTGTTGAAAAAATTAAAGACAGTTAAAATATTTAAGGCAATTAAAAAAGAGTAGGGTTAAAATGTTCTCATTAGTTTTGTGCTCCATCATGCTCCAACATCGTTATCTCTATTTTCAAAGTTTAAACAGTCGATCTGAACCGCTCAATATGATCTTCATATTAAAATGTGTTTGGATACAAAATTTTATATTTTTTGAAATTTTTTTGCTATTTTTTAAGATAGGTACAAAATCGTTGTTTTTAGAAGATTCTGGACCATTCAAAAATAGTGATTTTGTACCTCTCTAAACAATTAGTAAAAAAATTTCAAAAATTATAAAATTTGTTATCCAAGCACATTTTAGTATGAAGATCATGTTGAACAGTTCGGATCGATTATTTAGATTTTGAAAGTAGAAATAATGATGTTGGGGCATGATGGGGCACAAAACTAATGAGACATTTTAACCCTAATGGGGATTCATTAACAATGCATTATTTTGATAACCATCCCAACCATATAAAATAACTTGTAATATTTAAATCCGGTAAGTAAAATATAATATATACTAAAAATAATGAAATTTGACAAAATTTTAACTTTTGTCAAACATTGAATAATTTTCGAATTTCATGAAAATTGATACACGTACAACTCATTTATTAGACAACACGTTTACTTTTCTAAAAATCTTAGTCTAATATTTTGATGTATAATGACGTACTTTTTATACCTCGTATATTGAAATTTATGGCTGATATATAACAAGTATATATGTGTTCTCATTATTCCTCTCCATTTTTAATGTTCCAATTATGGCGAACATCTTTTAACAATAAGTAACAATGATAATAATATGAGCAGTTGAGCACCAAAACGGATTGAGGCATGACAATAATGTTATAACTAGGGCTAGCAAAAAAACTCGTAGCTCTTGATTCGAAACTTTTTTGCAATTAACTCGCTCGATAAAGTTTGTTCTCAAACGAATCAAACTAGTTCGGTTCGAAATTGGTTCGAGCTCGAACTCAAACTGGGTCTGGCTCGGTTCGAAATTGGTCTGGTTCTGTCTGAAACCTCCAACTCTTCCAATTCTCCTCTAAGTCACCTTAATTCGAACTATTAACAAACGAAATCGAACTAGTTCGAATCGCACCGAATTGAACTCGAACTCTTATTTTCTATTTGAAACCCTGCTTCAATTTCGAACTAGCTTGGTTCGAAATTGGTTCGAACCAAACTCGAACTGGGTTAAGTTCGATTCGTTTGCAACCCTTATAACGCTTAATAAATAAATAAATAAGTAATAAATTGACCTATATGACCACTAGACGAAATGTTGAGGTAACAACGTATTAGAAAAATTATTTAAGCTTTAAAACGTGTCATTATTAATTGCTGGATATTTGTTTCATTGTCAGCAACTTAGCATTCAGCAATACAATGATTATTACTTCTTAGATTTTTTATATAAGCCCCTACAAAAACTTTTATCCGACATATTTCTTACCAAGGTATATATAATTTGAATTCTTTAAATATATAAGCTCTATATAAATTTTTTATTCAATCAAATATGTTTATAAAAATTATATTTTAGAAGCAAAATAAGTGTATTGAATATATTTCATGATTATGTATGTAGTTGTAAACTTTTTCGATTGAACCTCACACATGAGGAAATGCTGTGCAGACCCAACTAATATTTATTCACAAATTAAAAAAAAAAATGAGTGAAATTTGAAAATAGCTAAGTGCACATGACGTGCACTATTTTATAACCATAAGAATTTTGGTGAAAAGTAGTCAAATTACTTGATGCATTTGCCAGGCACTGCCTCACTAGGCAATGGCTAAGCATTGTGGTTCTTTATATATGGGAACTTTCTATTTAAGTAGAGATTGTGGGACTTAAGAAAAGGAAACCCTATCCGGAAAAACTAAGCATCTCATTTATTTTTGTGCGTTGGTTTGCCTATATAGAGCTCGTACAGTCGAATGAAAATTATACAAGATTTTCTGGGCTGAAACTTCTAAGGCCGTAACGGATAGGCCAAGACAAAGGCCTTTTTAATTGCAAGAGAAAAAAACATTCTACTTTCTAGGCTTTATGAAGGGATCAGCGCAAAGCATATTTGCTAAAACCTTCATTTTAATTCCGTTCTCCAACTAAGAGAAATCGAGAGGTAAGGACTTGTTCTGTAAGCGAAGAGAGAAAAAAGAGGAGATCATGGGTGAAAGATGCGCCGCAAAGGTAGGTTTTGTTTCTGTTGGTGAATGGCAAGCGCTAAAATTGTAGATTTCATGAAAAAAATTGGTGGCAGTTAAGTGCTCTGGACAATTAATAAATTGTAGAATTAGTTTTCGAGTGATTTCACATGGAAGTGAGTGATATCTATTGTATTTTTAGTGATCGGGATCAGTTATACTCTCGTGAAAGGATCACTTTTATATGGCACCACCTTCTGTTTGATGAAATGCCTAACTGAGAAGAACCCCGTATTCTTCTTTACGCTGTGTGGCCAATGTGTACAAAGTAGTTTACACATGGAGATGCTCTTAATTTTCTCTTTATCCCAACAACTCATGTCAACACGTTGCCAATTTTGAACTTTTTGTATTTGACACTAAATCACGTCCCTAATTTTGTCTAAAGTATTCATCTATATTTCCCCCACCATCTTTGGCATTTTTTGGGATTATATCTGAAGGGTTTCGTGCCACTATTATCTTTTGTGTGCAGGTTTCTATTTGGGCTACTCTCATGCTTGATCAAATGCCACAGTGAAAACAACATTCGAACAGTGAAAACAACATTCGAATTTGCTTTCGTGACCATTGAGACAACTCCACATTCTTAGATAATCCAGAACTGCCTATAGCTAACTAACTATTTAATAATGAACTTGCTAACCAATTACCACGTAGAATAAGACATTCATGAACTTGGAGGTAGCATCTGAAACATACCAGTTTGAAGTTCAGTACTCCAAAACTACGAACTATTGAGTACATCAGCTCTCCCATCTTCATAGTGAATGGTCACAAGTGCAAATCCATTACTACCCTAATTCCATTAAAAAGGGCATAGGGCTAAAGTTTGCAATACATCCCAAATCTGAGGAAGTGACTGTTTCTATCACATTCGGCCTGTTGGATAAGTGTGGTCGGCCTTCATCTAAGGCATGCAAAAGTGTTAAAATGACCACCTTTGATCCAAACTATTGGGATTGTTGTGGTTTCTTACATTTCATGAAACAGTCCGAGCTGGAGGCACACTTTGTAAGAGATGGTTGTTTCACAATTGTTTGCAGAATAACGATCCTCAACGAGTTCTACAAGGAAGTGCCGAAGCGGTTTGTTGATGCCGTATAGCATAAAAGAAATTTTTGCTCAACTGTTGGATAGGAAGGAGACTGCTGATGTGAGATTTGAGGTGGAGGGGGGAATTTTCACTGCTCATAGATTGGTGCTCGCTGCCCGGTCACCGGTATTCAATGCAGAGCTCTTCAGACCGATGGCTGAGAGCAGAACCGAGACCATACTATTAAAGATATAAAGGCAGCGGTTTTCAAGGCCACGCTCCATTTCATCTACTCTGATTCACTCCTTGATATGTCTGATGAAAATATCCCACTTTTTACCTCAGCATTTGTTGATAGCTGCTGACAAACATGCATTGGATGGGTTGAAGATGCCGTGTGCAGATAGTTTAGTGAGGGACATCTCTATGGATACTGCTCTAAGTACCTTAACGGTTGCAGAGCTGGACCTAGAGCAACTTAAGGATAAGTGCATGTCTTTTGTTAGTGACCCGAAAAACCTTCTCCGGTTGTCTATAGCAGATGATTATGTGCAGTTGATGGTCTGTTATCCGTCCCTGTTGGAGGCGATTAGTCATACGGCACAGGATTATTGGTGATTTGTGAACCTTTTCCCACACATGAAGTATCCAATCTACTACTTATGTGAAAAAATATAGGTAATTTATATGTTCGGATACATTTTTAAATTTCTGATTTGTAGCATAAGTACGTCATCCTATTGTTATTAGTTCAATAACTGGTTTGGTATATGGCACCATATTTTTACTTGTATTTCTCTTAATAGCTGTTGTAGAAGAAAAGAGAAGACATTTTAATTAAAATTTAGTGTTAATCACGTTGAAAATGATATTTCATTTTATGAAAGTTAAACAACCAAAGAATCAACATCATTTACACAAGCAAAATATTAATTTTTAGAGATACAGTCATGCAAATGTACTCCATAAAACTTTTGAAATAATTGTGTTACAATACATTTACTTTTAAATGTTCACCATATATACTCTGCATTTCTATAAGCTTATTAATTAATTTAATACAGGTGTTGGAGAGATTAAACCATTTTGAGTGAAGATGTTTATACGTGAAGCTTATTATTTAGTTTAATAAACCATTATTCTCTGTTTAAGTGATATAATTTGGATTTTTATTATGTTTACAAGGAATCTAGGGATGCTCATTGTCTTTGGGAATTGTTTTTACAGACTTTTTTTCTCAAATAAGCCACCACCTGCCCCCACTCTCTCTCACACAAATATCCTCGGTACATGGTGCTTTTCTCTTGTTGCTTTTCTGTGTGTTTTGTTTTGAACCTATTTATGATTATTGAGATCAAAGGATATATCATGTACCTTTAAGTGATATCAATACCACAATGGTAAGTTAAGGAATCAAAGTTTCAGACTTTGAGCAATCTAGCAAAGAATAATGGAGTGCTTATAGTGCTTAATCTATTACAAGGCCCTTCTCTTGCTCTTGTTAAGCTTAGTTGGTACTCTCTTTGAACGTTGAAAGTTAAAAAGCACCGAGATTCCCACGCACTCCTTCCAGGGGTCAAAACCGAATGGGATATGTAGTGCACAATGCTTAATCAATATCATCCGTATTTTATTTAGCCTGAGGAAGAGGAGATCAGGTAGGATGTTATAAATTAGGGAAGCCTCTATTTTTAATCAATGAATGCAGAGAGTGCCAAGATACCATGTTGGAGATTTTTTCAATGGAAAACCATTTTGCCCGTTTCATTGATAACCTGAAACTAGCTAGTAACTAACATCATGTCCACTTAGCTTGTAACTAACAGATACCCTAGGAAAAACAAAACCCAAATGGACTTGTGATCTCAGCACACACAAACACAAGCTTCCTTGATGGATCAATCTAAAGTACACTCAACACTACCAGAAACTGGTATAGGAGCAACTTTTAGACTGAGCCACCTCAGCTCCCATTTTGCATCACAGGACTATCCATATAAACTCAATATACCACTACTGATTTATTAACAGCTAAACTCAAGTAAGATAGACAGGCGACATCTCAAGAATTTATGTCACCACAGAACACAGAATTTTTTTTCAAAACTTAGCCAACTTAAATGCATCACCCATTTGGGAGCTTATGAATGGAAAGCCATCTGACCCTGATATATGATTGTTAGAGAACTGCATTCGTGTCAAAAGATTTGCCGTTAGTTGTGCATTGGGTTTATGTTGTTATGTTTTCCTCTGTTTGACGCACATGCATGGAAAGTATTAAGTTTTTTTTCTTTTTTTCTTTTTGTGGTCCAGCCTTAATTTGAGGCATTAAAATGATAACGTTTGTTGCCATTTTGCTTCTTGAATGGCAAAGTCTAAACCTTGTATGATGTAGATTCTCCATAATATTAAGTTCTCCAGTTAATAAATCCATTTATTACAACCATCTTATTCCTTGCTTCTTCTTATCTTTTGTGCTTTATGTTGTGTACGTAGTAACATTCAAGAAGTTTATAAAGGAGTTTGTTCAAGTATTTTTTTTTTTTTGACAAAAAGATGCAGATTTAGTCTTTTAAATTTTAATATTTATAAAGGAGTTCATTCCGATTCCAAACCAGCGGTCTTCTACACGGAGAGCATTGTTTTGCCAGCAGACTAAAGTTGGTTCTTAAAGTAGTTGAGTTCTAAAACTTGTAAAATAAGTCAAGTCATCAAATATTATAACCATTGCATCAATTAATAATAATAAAATTGTCAATTTTAATTGTATGACTGAAAAAATAGAAATTGGTAATTGTAGTTAAATTTCAGTGTTACTCACATTGAAAATGATTGTTTTCTTACGCAAGGAAAATATCCATTGATTTGAAATACATCTTTCAAAGGTACTCTTGAGCAGTGGCGAAAAACAAAATTAAGATTGAGAGGGTTAAAATATAAAATGTATAATTTATAATAGATAAGATTAAACAATCACCACAAAGTAGACTTCTAACCACTAAGCTACAATCACCATTTAGAAAGACTGAATAAACAGTTTTAAAAATTATAAAAATATAAAGAACAAATTAATTGTTAATTTATACTTATGGAATGACTTAACCAACTCTGAGCTCCCTCATAAAATCAGTCCTGCTTGAGACTTTGGAAGTATATTTATCGTACTATACCTTTTAGTTTGAATGTTCTCCATTTGATGCCTTACTTTTTGGGAAGCTTATTATTCCATTTATTACAACACTTGGAACCAAACCATTTTGAGAGTGAAGATCAGTGATAAAAGTTAATACAACATTATGTTCAGAACAGGATTCCTTGATCAAGTCAAATTTATGGAAGATTTTCTGGGCCCAACCCATTTAAGGCCTGTAATGATGGGCCGAGACAAGCCTTTTTCTCTTGCAAGTGTTATAAGTTGAGGTGAGGACTTCCCTTTCTACGCGGGAAGTTAATTGCAGAGAGAAATGCATTTAGTTTCTAGGCTTTGCTAAAACCCTTATTTCAATACTGTTCTCGGACAATTAAGAAATGGAGATCATAGGAGAAAGATGCGCTGCTAAGGTAGGTTGTTGTTGTTTTTTTTTTTTTTTTTCTGTTGGCCTATGGCGAGCGCTAAATTTGTAGATTTCATGACAATAATTGGGGGTAATGAAGTGCCAAATGAAGTGAGTGAAAGGATCAGTGAAATCCCCAAAAGCGTATTTCCTATTTTAGTACATATTATAGGTTCTCCTTTTGTTTATTCATTCTTATATGTACTTAGATATGGCACCGCTTCTGTTTGATGAAATGCCAAACTGAGAAGAACCCCGTATTTCTCTTTATGCCGTCTGGTCAATGTGTACAGAGTAATTTACATATGGATGTGCTTTTTAATTTTCCTTTTTATCCAAACAACTCATATCAATTTGTTGTCAATTTTGAAATTTTTGTATTTTGTCACTAAACTACGTCTCTTATTTTGACTTTAATATTTCCCCTCCATCTTTGGCTTTTTTTGGGATTATATCTGAAGGGTTTCATACCACCATTATCTTTTGTGTGTAGGTTTCTACTCTCATGCTTGATCAAATGGCCAGAAAATAATCTTGGAATTCGCCTAACCAACCATTGAAACAACTCCACATTCTTAGATAATCAAAGAACTAACCGACTACTTAATAATGAATTTTCCAAACAACGACGGCTCCAACGAAGATGATGCGGCAGTCATGAACATGGAGGTAGTTTCGGGGACATACCAGTTTAAAGTTCAGTACTCCAAAACTAAACACATCTGCAAAGTGAATGATGACCATTATTGCATCACCTCTCCCATCTTCAAAGTGAATGGTCATGATTGCAAAATCCTTTACTATCCTCCAGGCTCTGAAGACACCATTGAGCTAACGTTGGCAATGCATTGCAAATCTGAGAAAGTGACTGCTTCTTTCACATTGGGCCTGTTGGATAAGTATGGCCGGCCTTCTTCCAAGGCATGCAAAAGTAAAAAAAATGTCTCCTTTGCCTTTGATCCAGACTTTTGGGATGAACATAGTATCCCAGATTTCATGGAACGGTCCGAGCTGGAAGGGCACTGTGTAAGAGATGGTTGTTTCACACTTGTCTGCAGTATAACAATCCTCGACGAATTCTACAAGGAAGTGCCGAAGCGGTTTGTTAATGGCATCATGCCGTTTAGCATAGATGAACATTTTGTTCAGCTGTTGGATATGAAGGAGACTGCTGATGTGAAATTTGAGGTGGAGGGGGAGATCTTCATTGCTCATAGATCAATACTCGCTGCCCGTTCACTGGTATTCAATGCAGAGCTCTTCGGGTCGATGGTTGAGAGCAATACTGAGACCATAACTATTAAAGAAATAAAGGCAACAGTTTTCAAGGCCATGCTCCATTTCATCTACACTGACTCACTCCCTGATATGTCCGATGAAAATATCCCACTTGTTACAATGACTCAGCATTTATTGGTAGCTGCTGATAGATATGCATTGCATGGGTTGAAGATGTTGTGTGAAGATAGGTTAATGAGGGATATCACTATGGATACCGCTCTAAGTACCTTAACGTTCGCGGAGGAGATGAACCTACCTGGTCTTAAGGATCAGTGCCTCTGGTTTGTTTGTGACAGGGAAAACCTTGTCAATTTGTCGGTAACAGATGATTATGTGCAGTTGATGGTCCGTTATCCTTCCCTGTTGAAGGAGATTCGTGTTCGGGTTAGAGGCTAATTTGTGAATCACAAACCCTGTTCAACCCTGAAAAAGGTAATTTTCTGTTCAGTTAGATTTTTAATTTTCTGATTTGTAGCATTCGTACATCATCCTATTGTTATTTCTTTAAACTTTATGTTTTTGTTTATTAACTAACTGGTTTGGTATATAGCACCATATTTTTACTTGTAATTCTCTGAATAGCTGGCATACAAGAAAAGAGATGATAATTTTAATTAAAATTTAGTGTTAATCACATTGAAAATGATTTTTCATCTTATGAAAGTTAAACAACCAAAGAATCAACATCATTTACACAAGGAAAAGATTACTTATTTTAGATACGTCCCCATGAAACTTTTGAATAGTTGCTGTACAATTCATTTTAGCTTTGAATGTTCTCTCCATATATACTCTGTTTTCTAGAAGCTAATTATTTAGTTTTTAACAAGAGTTGGAGAGATTAAACCATTTTGAGTGAAGTTGTGTTATCTTCGATGGTTATTATTTAATTTATTAAAAGCATAGTCTGATGCAAGGGGCGGCAGTAATCCCCTATTCTCTGTTTAAGTGATATAATTTGGATTTTTTTTATGTTTATAGGGAATCTAGGGATGCTCATTGTCTTTGGGGATGTTGATGTCAAACCAGGATCTATGTTAAAGTTGTTTAACACTTTCCTTTCATTTCCTTTTGGTGTGCTCTTCTAGTTAACCCACCTTAATACCACTCTTTTTTATTTGATCAAATCTGGTACATGATCTGTATCAGATGTTACCTGAAGTTCACAACTGTATTCCTTGATCAAGTCAAATTTTGAGAACATTCTAACTCATAAACTAAAAGTTGATGTTAGGCTTTAAATATACTGTATCTGGCACTGCGTGTTATTGGAATTATATCCTAATATTTTGTTGAAATTCTTTCGTATGCTACTTTTTTTTTTTTTTTTTTATATATTGAAGTAGTTTCCTTCTGTTCAATAATCCACCACCTGCCCCCACTCACATAAACACAAATATCCTCAGAGCATGGTGCTTTTCTCTTGTTGTTTTTGTGTGTATTTGGTTTGAACCAATTCATAATTAAACCTTGCTTTTCTCTTGTTGTACATTTACCCACACCGGGTTCCTTCAAGATATATCAATACCACAATGATTGTGTAAGTTAAGGAATCAAGGTTTCAGACTTTGAAAGAATTTATCTATTATTTTTATTGAAGTGAAATTGAAAGAAGTTTTTAGTACTTTGATATATATCGCCTGTAAGACATAGATGAGATTGTATTAGGACTTGTTTAATTTCATAAAATTCTTAGCCCTGAAATTTCGATGTATAATGTAAGCCATGAATAAAATTGTATTTTGGTTATCAATTAAAGAGTATTAGCCGAATGTCAGCAATATAAGTGCTAATTCTTAAATTTTTCATGTAAGCCCCTACAACTAATAAATTTTAGAAACATCTCACATGCACGAGCTTTACAATCCTCTTAATTAGTGCTGTAGTAATGAAATATATTTCTAAAATTTCTTATTTTTATAAGTCAAATAAGTGTAATATTGAATATATTTCACGATTACATATGTACTATTTAGTAACCTTTTCGCTTCGAACCGCACACAAAGGAAATGCTGTTGCATACAAAATGATATATATATATATATGGATTTAGTTTGATTGTTTCATATTTATTAGTTGATATAAGAAAAGCAACATTTTCAAGTACTACTAATAGGAAGTATTAGTTGGCACTAATACAGCACCTTTAAAGTACAAGTACATTATATGGATACCTAGTTCATAATCCAATAAGCACTGGTAGTGAAGGAAATTAGTACCAATTTCGTTACAGGATGTTATGGGTACGCCACGTCACACGTGTCTGTCACGTGATATGACTTGCGGGTTGCATGACATGTCTCCATTCAATAAAAAATAACTCATCACGACATATCACACAAACTGAACTGGTTATGTCATGTCATTTCACGTGACATAATACTTGACCAATCTTTCCAGCATTGTTTCTTTATTTATTTTTTTTACAATATTTTCTTATTTTAAACATTTTTTTATTTTTTCTATGAACAAACTTAAAATATGAAAATTTGGACATGTTGTTGGTGCTTTAAAGGATATTTGTTTGGGCATGTTGACCAATCTTTCCAAAATATTTTTTTACAATATTTTCTTATATTAAACACTTTTCTTATTTTTTTTCTATGAACAAACGTGAAACCAGAAAAATGATAGGTTATATGGAATATTTGGGCATGTTGTTGGTGCTTCAAAGGATTTGAAATACACATTTCTAACATGTGGATTTTGTGAGGTATATCCTAAGTGTGATGTGCAAAATTATCTAGTCGAATTATACGAATTTTATAAGCACGATCAGGCCATCTAATAATAATTTATTCGAAAATTTGAAAAATAACTTATAACTTAAATTTAAAAATGGCTGAGTGCACATGACGTGCACTGTTATAATTATCAAGTTTTGACTAACAGTAGTCAGAAATTGCTTAATACATTTGCCATGCAATACCTCACTAGGAAGGCAATGGCTAAGCTTTGTGGTTCTTTATATAGGGGACTTTTCTATTTATATAGAGATTGTGGGACTTAAGAAAAGAGAACCCTATCCGGTAATCTCCGCTCGGATAGCATCTCATTTTTTTTAAAAATTTTAAATATTAATAATTTAATTTCTCAAAAAAAAAATATTGATATTCATCTAATATGAGTACAAAGTATAAACTGATAAGATTGACGTGATTTTTAAATTAACTCGTAGGATTTGAAGAACAACTAACGATTGAAATTAAAAATCATTCGACCGAATAGTGGTATATATGTCCATGACTTCCTAACTACACATTCCACAATGCAATGCAAGCAATTTGAAATAAATTTTAATGGTTGATGTATAAGTCTATGCTTTAATTTTTTTTTTTTTTATCCCAAGTGTGGCTAGAGTTGCATTTTTGTAAATTTTGGTGTAGTTTGGAATACAGTTATTTATCAAATGTTGAGAAAATTAAAGACAGTTAAAATTTGTTAAGACAATAAAAGGTGGGTATTTATTAATTACCGACAACCGTATAAAAACATGTAATTTTAAATTCGGCAAATAAAATGTAATATATACTTTATACACATTATATATACGATAAATAATAAAATTGATGAAATTACTTTTTATCAAACATCAAATGATTTTTGAATTGAATGACAATTAAAACACAACTCATTTATTAGAAAAACAACATGTTTATATTTTTTTTTCTTTTTTCCAACTGTTTTATTTAGCCTACTCGTTTATATCATCTATTGATGAACCGAAATTTTTATTTTTACAATTAAAAAAAATGATAAATGAAAAAACCACGAAATCTGAGAAATTTCATTCTTGATACGGATGCGACGTGAAATTGCGGTCAGAAATTGGATAGCCGCAAGCCTCCCCAAACCCTTTTTTTTTTCACCGGGTTTGACCATTCAAATGGTTTCATTGATTCTAATTGGTCCAAAAAAATGTGGGCCCCATCAAATTTGACCAACGTTGGTGTGAGTTAGAGAAAAAATTAAGGAAACTTTGGACGCAACGTGAAGTTGTGGCCACTCAATTTCTGGCCGTAATTTCACATTGCGTCCATGGTGATTTTCGAATTCTATAAAATTCGTATTTTTTCTGTTTATTTTTTTTTTATATGATAAATTTAAAAATTTCGGATAGATCAATTAATAATGCTCTGCAACAGTTCTTATATTTAGCCTACTAGTCTACCTCATATAGAGATCTCATCTCTGACTTTTAATTCTAGTTGCTTGTATAGATTTGGAGAGAGAAATGTGGCTTCAGACACAATAATATCATTATCAGGGAGGTTAAATCAAATAATTTTCAGCACATTTGTTATTAATTTTTATATGGTCCTGGGTATAGAAGAGTAAAATTTCAATAACGGGAACATGAGATTAACATAGGTTATTGGATATTATGATGTTTTCTTGAGTAAATTGGCTATTTTAGAAATTTAGATGGGTACACTAGAAATTTTCATAAAAAGGATCTCTAGTGTTTTATAAATATCACTACAAAAAATGTGTCACTATCTGCGAAGATAAAAGTGTTTTTTGCCGAAGGTATCTTAGCTTTATAGTGAATTATATAACTTTAACTGTCCAGTAACAAAGCAAGTCACAAAAACAAGGGAGTCATAATATGGTTCTACTGCAAAGCAAAAAATATTAAAGCAACACAAAAGTAGAAAATAAAATCAGAGAGAACATTGAGATGTTATCACCTAGATTGAGATGTATTCACCAATTGGTATGTTCCCGTATTTATCCACCTTAACTCAACCTCAATTTCATATAGATTCTTGCACTGTAATAATGCTCTCTTGATCGAGTTGCTTCCTTGGTCACAATTATACTGAAAGTTCAAGGGAAGAAAAAAGAACTACACATCTCTAACATGTCGAATTCTAAAGAACTATATCAAGATTCGGTTTATCAATGTGAAAAATCAACTTGTTGCGTTCGAATTTTATAAGCATGGTCAAACCCATCTAATATTTATTCGCAAACTTACAAAATGATTGAAATTTAAAAGTTGCTGAGTGCACATGACGTGCACTATTAATGATCAAGTTTGTTGTTGGGTGTTGCTCAATGCATTTGTAATGCACTGCCTCACTAGGAAGGCGATAGATATGTTTTGTGGTTCTTTATATCGGGGACTATTTCGATTTAAGTAGAGATTGTGGGACTTGAGAAATGAATACATATCTGGTAATCTCCGCTCGGAAGTCGGAACCTAGCTAGCATCTCAGTTTTTTTCTCCAGTATTGATAATTCATCTAAGTAATACTAATATGAGTATAAAGTCGTAGAAATTGATAAGATTAATTGACGTGATTTAGATTAACCCATAAGATTTGAAGAATAATTAACGATCGACAGTTAAAATATTTAAGGCAATTAAAAAAATGGGGATTCATTAACAATGCATTAATTTTGATAACCTTCACAACCATATAAAATAACTTGTAATTTAAAATCCGGTAAGTAAAATATAATATATACTTTATACCAGTATTGTAAAAAAAAAAAAATTAGCCCAATTAATTGGCTGATTAGTCATTGGCGGTGATCAAATTGTTACAAATTATCCGCTTCTGTTTATACTGTCAATTAGTTGGTCACTTTTATTATTAATAATTTCTGTATTTATTTGTTATATGTGCTATAATTTGTCTTGTCTTATTTGAGTTTTTCTAAATGATTTCATAAAATTTTATTAATTAACAATGAACTATCTATCGTACGAGCAACCTAGTAAAAAAAGGTACCCGCTTTACTCTCCTTCTAGTCGATTTAGCGTAATTACAACTAAGTAAAAATAAATTTATTTGATAAGTTTGATGAGTTAAATTAATCATTTTTAATAATTACAAGTATATGCACATAATTTTCATGAAAAAGAAAAATTATCCGCAAAATTTCAATTAATCGGCCACCTACCGTTTAATCGCTTAATAGTACTGCGTCCAGCCAACAAGCACATACTGTTATTTACAACATTTCTTTATACACATTATCCATACTCAAAATAATAAAAATTTACCAAATTTTACCCATTGTCAAACATCAAATAATTGTCGAATTTAATGAAAATGGATACAACTCATTATTAGAAAAACAACACGTTAAATTTTATAAAAATCTTAGTGCTATATAATGACGTACTTTTTATACCTCGTGTATATGGAAATCGATGGATCATTTATTGTTCGCTGCTCCCTCGCCAAGCAAGCCTGGTTCTGGTTGGGCACATGCCAAAGCCTCAGTCCTTCTTGGAATAAGCTTTCTGACATTCTTCACTTTGCAAATCAACTACCAACTCAATCTAAAATTGGTTTTTTATTAGTAGTTAGCGCTGTTTGTTGGACTTTGTGGAAACACCGCAACGATCTCTGCTTTACTACTAATACCACTAAATTCCCAAGGAAAATCATATTTCTCATTCTATCTTTGATTAACTATTGGACAGGTCATGTGAAGCCAAGGATTAAGGCTGAGACTGCTCTGTGGCTCCCGGTAGATACGGATGCGATCCCCCTCAACATCTGGCACCAGACTGATGAAGATCCGATGCTGGAGGCTGCTGGTCAGATCGTGCTTTATGACAGGGAACTCAATCTGGCCGATGCATGAACACTAGCTTTTTCTATTTTTCTTTTGGCAAACTTTAGTACTTCTTTTATTAGCCCCTGTGTGTGGCTTAGCTTCAGCCCTGTTGTGGCTTTCTTTATCTTGCTGGCTTTCGTTGTTGTTGGTGCCTTATATGGCATTCGGATATATAGTGCTCGGGATATCTTTTGATGTGAGATATACTTGATTAACATTTTCTGTAATTTAAATTTTCAGTAATGGAATGGGCTTAGGCCTTTTTAATCAATAAAAAATAACAAGTATATATGTGTTCTCATTATTCCTCTCCATTTTTAATATGAGCATAACTAAAGAGTTTGGTCAGCATAACTCTAAATCTATTGGATATATTAACTTCAAATGAGACAAATTCAAACCGTTGAAACTGATCTACTTCACAAGTGATACATGTACATACAAAATTTTGAAATTTTCGAATTCATTTAGTACAAAGTCAAGCTGTCAAAAATAGATGAAAAATGAATGCATTATAATAACTTGTAAAACTTTTTTTTTTTTTGCATGTACAAAGTCATATCTTTGACCGCTTGACTTTGTACTGAATATATTCGAAAATTTCAAAATTTTGCATGTACACGCATCACTCGTAAAATAGATTAGTTTCGACGGTTTGAATCTGTCTAGTTTGAAGTCAATATGATAGATTTTGAAATTATACTCACCAAACACTTTGGTGAGCACAACACACCCTAACTTTTGCTCATAATTAAGCTCTATAGCAAATTTTTAATTCAATCAAATATGTTTCTAAAAATTTTATTATAGAAGCAAACTAAATGTAATATTGAATATCTTTCACGATTATGTATGTACTTTTTAATAACTTTTTCGTTTTGAACCTCATGTGTGAGGAAATGCTGTTTCAGACCCAACCCAAAAAATATATATTCGCACATTTAAAAATGCTGAGTGCACATGACGTACACTATTAATTATGAGTGTATTGCTGAATGCATTTGCCATGCACTGCCTCACTAGGAAGGCAATAGGTATGTTATGTGGTTCTTTATATAAGGGACAGTTCCGATTTAATTAGAAATTGTGGGATTTAAGAAAAGAAAACCCTATCCGGTAAATCTCCGCTCGGAAAGTAGTATCTCATTTTTTTTTCCAATGCTGAAAGAAACTCATAAGATTTGAAGAATAATTAACGAATTGAATTATAAATCATTCGATAGTGGTTTATGTCCATGACTTCCTAACTACAAGAATAATTAATTCCACAACGTAATGCAAGCAATTTGCAATAAATTTTAATGGTTGATGTACAAGTGAAATCTTTGCTTTTATTTTTTTTTATCTCAAGTGGCTAGAGTTGCATTTTTGTACATTTTTGTTGAGAAAATTAAAGACAGTTAATTTATTTTAAGACACAAAAAAGGTGGGGATTTATTAGTTAACAATGTATTTTTCTTTGATAATCTTGACAACTGTATAAAAAATCTTGCAATTTTAAAATCCGGCAAGTAAAATGTAACATATATATACTTTATACACTTATATATACGATAAATAATAAAAATTGATGAAATTACCTTTTATCAAACATCAAATGATTTTCGAATTTAATGAAACTTAATACATCTCATTTATTAGAAAAACAACATGTTTATATTTTTTTTTCTATTTAATTTCAAACAGTTTTATTTGGCTACTCGTTGTTTCATATATAGATCAATCAATAAAGCTCTGCAATAGTTCTTATATATATATATATATCCAACTAGTCAACTTTATATATATAGATCTCATCTCTAATCAAATGACTTTTTAGTTATAGTTGAGAGAATGTGGCTTCAGACCCATGATTATCATTATCAGGGAGGTTAATTCAAATAATTTACAGCACATTTATTTTTATTTTTATTTTTATATTGTCCTGGGTAGAATAGTAAAATTGCTGAATCAATAACGGGAACATGCATGACATTAACACAGGTTATTGAAATTAATCTCATCAAATTAATTAACAATAACAATAACAATTTGATGGAAAATTTTGATATCCCCTCCAGTATTACAAATAGCTGTCTGTAGCTGCGTTATGTTTTTTTTTTTTTCAAAATCAAAATTACCAAACTAGAGAAAATAAAAAAATAAAGTAAAAGAAAATTAAAATGAAGTAGATACTGAATTATTTCAATACATTTGTGTTTAATAGCAGCACAAAAAGTAAATAAAGATATTAAATAATAGGAATACAGGCCCATAAAGGCCCAACATAAAAGGGCCTCATGAGGCTACATATACTGATACCAAAGCAATATGAAAAGACACGGAGAATAAACTTTTTTTTTTTTTTAAAACTTCACAATGGGAATAATGTATTTGTTCATGAAAAGAATTAGTTGTATTTGTATACTACATATGTTCAACTTTTGATAACTACACCATGACCAACTCTCTATAAAATAAGCCAAGATTCAACATTGACCCCAGAAATCTGATCAAAATTAACAAAATTACATCTGTATTTTTCATTTTCCAAAATGAAAAAAAATTATTGCCCTTAATAGTTCATCCCCCTCACATGTATAAGCCAGTCTTAACTGGTGTTCCTGTCGGCCTGATCCACGGTTCTCCGTGCAAGAAATTGGTAACAGTATATTTCGTTGCCTCAGCTTTGTCTTTGACGAGCTTATACCCGGGCCACTTCACTCTGCCCGCAGTGGCAGCCCCGGGACCGTTGTTGTTGAATTCCCGATAAGTCAGGGTCTTCAATGCAAAGTCACCGTTCCATGGCAAGAAACCGTCTGGATGGATGAAGTCGTCGATCTCAGACTCCATGATCATTGTGTGTGAATACTCCTTCCATGGCCTACCGAGATAGCTTTTGATCTTCGCCTTGTCCGGGATGAGTGCTTTGTCAGCCACTATCTTGCATTTCTGCAAAATTATATATTGATCTTGTGATTTTTATTTCTTCAAAAAAAGGTAAATCAGAGACATATATGTGCATGGTTTCTCTTATTGAGTCCTATATGGTTTCTGTGTTTTTCTTTTGAGTGAGGCTACAGTAATTAAAGGAAACCATACAAGAACTATGTAAATATCAGAGTGTCACATTGATTATGTTAAATTGCTTGGATGCCAAATTTTACATTTTTAAATTTTTTTTTACTATTTTTTAATTAGGTACAAAATCACTTGATCTGAAAATTCTAGACCATTCGAAACTTGTGCTTTTGTACCTATTTAAAAAAATAGTATACCAATTCTAAAAAATATAAAATTTGGTGTGTAAGTACATTTCATATGGAGATCATGATGAATGGTTTGGATCGAATATTTAGACTTTGAAAGTGAAGATATGGATCCATAATGCGGATCAAAGTGCGTTATGCATAGTACAGTAGCCTCACTCTTTTTTTTTTTTTACCTGGAGAACAAAGCCGGTGGTCTCATGGGGGTTGATGCGGCCCTGAGCAGTGACAATGTTTTGTTGGTTGTCAAGGGGACGACGAACGGTGAAGATGCAGTTTTGGAAGACTGCAGTGGCGTCACCAAAGAGGAAATCGATGGTGCCAGAAATGACGCAGCTTCGGTAGAACTGTGAAAGGGAGTGTGCATAGAGAGTGTCTTGATAGCCCTCCATGCGGCAGTTGAGGAAGATCGAACGGTCAGACTGTACCCTAAGCGCTACAGCTTGGTGCTTGATGGCACCCGCTGTGTTGCGGAATCCCATGGCTATTGCCATGAAGCCATCGCCCATGACAGCTGCATGCCACAAATAAATTTGGTGATTAAATATTAAAGCTGTATACATAGCAATTAAGGACATAAATTTTCTGGCTTTATATGAGATGCATTTTTATTTTAAATTACTGCAATTGAACGAGTAATTTTGCATTGATCATACTATCAAGCATATAATTTAGGGTTAATAATGACTTTAACTATATGTGTGGTTCCCGTTAAAAGCATTTAGTCAATTCTTGTATTATTTCCTTTTAACTATGGTACCTGAGCAACTTAAATTAATATAAGGTAAATAATATATTGTCTTTCAATAAGTATTGTCATAATTCCATGGGAAAAAAAGTTATTTGCTTAAATCACACCTCAAAAAGAAGTTCATTATACATCCATAATTGATAAGCACTGCAAGAACAAAACAGAATTTTGCAATTTGGTACTGTTTTTTTTTTTTTTCTGTTATCTTGAGTTCTTAGGGTTTCTGTATGAACTTCATGTCCCAAACAACTGCAATCTATATGTTTGACATCTTATTTTCCTGCTTATAAAACAACATAATATAATATAAAAATATAATATTTATATATATCAATTCAATTGTTGGTCCACCCTAAAAAAAAAATATAAAAATATAATATCTTCTGGCTTCTTACCAACAGTTGCGGTTTTGTAGGTGGTGAGACCATCAACGAAGTTCTTGTTACCAGTGATGATGCTCTTTTGGGATCCATCTCCGATCATTGTGATGTTCGCCATTTTTTTTGGGATCAATACTTGCTCATCATATTCTCCTTCTTTCACGTAAACCACATACCTTTTTGTTAAAACATTACAAAATGAAGCGATCATGGTTAGCACGCAGTTCATCTTCTTATGGAAGAATTGAACTCATAATTTACAAAATGAAATTACATAATAAATTAAATGAATTAAGAATTCTTCAAAACAATAACGCAGTTCATCTTGTCATGTAAGATTAAGCGGTAATTACCATCCAGCTTTACAAATCCAGGAGTCATTTCTTTTAATTAAGAAGATCCACTTCTAAATTGCTTCTTGCAATCGATTTCCATTTAAACATCTAAATGCCGACCGATCATTTTGTATTCATCATAGCAGTTGCAACATTTTAAAATAATTGTTCTTATCTAAACAAAATATCAAATCTTTATCCAAAAAGGAACCAATTACCTATCGATCCTTAGTTCGTTTAATTTTGTAAAGAAATTAAATGACATGATACTTGTGACCACAAGAGCATTTGAAATAGAAACAAACACATTGAATCTTTTGTTTGGATTCATACCTTCCTTCGTAGTCCTTCGGAATGGCCTTGAGTGCCGCATTGATGGAGGTGAAGGCGCCGCTCCCATCCTTGGCAACAACCACATTAGGCTTCAGGTTTCCCTTTACCTTGCCGACAAGAATTCTCCGATCCTCATCAGAGACCCAAGATGGGATTCCTTCCTCATCGAGTTCCGGGTGAGCTGATTCTTCAGAAAGAAGCCTACGGTTAATTCCGGGGATCTTGATGTTGAGTGCAGAGAGAAAATCTGATAGCTTCGCGAGGATTGCTAAAGCATTGCTCGATAGTTCCTTGCCGTCCTTCATTGCCTTCTCCATTTTGGTCTTGAGATCTCCATCTGGGAAGCCGTCGATGCATGTTTCCTGGTAGCTGACGACTGCACTCAGCCACACTCTAAATTGGTGTGACCTATATATACAAATTCAACCCTTATAATGTATCATAACATTTAGTTATTTCTCTTTTTATCTAAGTTAAATGGTGCGTATAAAAGAAATTAATCAAATGGTGCGTGCAAACCTCGTAGGAAGATCGTCAAGTTTGTGCATGTCAATCCCCTCCAGTGTGCTTGCCAGGTGATCCTTGACATTCTCATAGTGTTCATTGCAATCCTCAATTGCTTGCTTAACACGAGAATCATTCGACTTGAGTAAACTTGATACGCTAAAAGCGTTACCAAGTTCTTCACGGATCACTGACACAGCCGCTCGGATCATGTCCTTCGGTGAAGAGGTGGTGTTGGTCGCCTTGGTGATGCTCTTTACGCACATATCCTTGTAATCAGTTGGGGAACATATAACTTCTACCGATTTAGAAATCGCATGCATTTGTGTAGTTGATGGTGCATTGTTTGAGGAGGGTTTCCCTGAAGAGCCTGATCCTTTGCTTGCCTCATGTGTAGGTTGACGTGATAAAACTGCGACTCCTGCTATTACCACAATTAATACCACAAAAACCGAGCTACCGGCCAACACCATGCGCTTACGCTGCTTCTGCTTTAACTCGGCCCTTCGCCGTTCCGTGAGCGGCCCAAAGTCCGAAAAAGTTGACATGATTTCTCAAATTATTACTATTATGTTAATCTTTTTGTTCTTTTTTGTTGCTTTTCCTTCTCTGCCTTTGGGCAAGAGGTTAAAGGCAGAGAGGATAGAAGGGGGAAGGAAAGCAAGCAATGGTCGTATTTGTATTTGCTGGTTTTGCTCTTAAAGGAGGGAGGGGAGAGAATCTAGGCCTTTGGCTTTATTTAAATTACAGTTGGTTACTCATGTAATGTTAAATGAATGATTCCTATTGCTTGTGCTAAAATAGGATTGACACAGTTAAGCCTGTATGTGTCAGTTGATAAAAACTTTGACATTTCAAATTCTAGGGAAATAAATTAACCATTATGGGAAAAGATGTCTTTCGATAAAAGATAATCTATATTAATAGGGAAAATTTATATTTTGAACCGGAACTAAAGTTCCAAATTTGCCAGAATACTTGAAGTTGGTGTCAGACAGGTAGAAAAGGGGAAATTTTTAACAGCCTGAGGAGATAATTTGTTTGTTATTTACTTCAATTTACACGGTTGACGAGATTGTTTTATCACAAAATCTTTGACCACTATAACTAAAAATGATTGTAATTTCAAACTGAGAAGCTAATTTATCAAATCATTTTAAACTACACAGAGTGTACTTAATATTGTCAGTATTTTTTGTTGTCCAGTACAACTGACAATTTGAGTATGCAGGGGGCGGATCTAGAATTTTCATCGAGGGGACAAAAAAATATCGAATCGGGTTTAAATACTTAATCGGGTTTAAATCCATTAACTAATTGGGTACTCGATAAAAAACAATGTTTTAACTTGTAATTTCTGATACTCTGATTTATAATTCTAATTACCAATGAAAATTCAATAGATTTATTTCAATTTTAACCCTAAATTTAACTCGAATTACAAATTAAACGTTCAGAGGGGGACAAAAAAAATTTCAGAGGAGCAAAGTCGGTCGGAACCGATAAATCTCCGCCAAAACTCAAAATCCAGAGGGAGAGCAATTGCCCCCCGGAACACTCTAGGTCCGCCCATGTAAGTATGTGTATAGGAAGAAATTTAAAAAGTACATAAAAATGCCCAAAACTTTGTTCACCAAAGAAAGAAACCATTGTAAAATAATAATTGTATATATATTATGTTTCAGTAGAATCACAATTATAAATTATGTTGTACAACCTATTTATAGGCATATATAATATAGCGACTCATTAGATCTAACTAACCCAAATTTTTAATTTACAGAAATTATATAAAAATGATATATATATAAGTTATTGAATGGATTTTATCTATATTTCGATTTTACAGAAGAAACTGAATTTTTTTCAGGTTCCTTTAAATAATTCTGAAGGAACCGAAATAAACATTTGATTCTTTGAAATTCATGCAAATCCACCTAGCACATAGCCACAGAAAATCAAATGTTGAAATTCAGAGGAAGCGAGTCCGTATCCTATGTGTAGAGAAGAAAATACGTGACACGCTGTGACATGACGTGACAAACACGTCGTTATTTGATCACATAACATTATTAATTTTTTTTCCATGTATGTGACGTTACGTGATTAAAATAGTGACAGACGGTCACATCACGCAAATGGTCACGTCACGTGTAATCACGTCGTGACTACACGTGATGTGACCACACGTGATATGATATGACGTGACGTGACGTAATTAATCACGTGAAACTTTTTTTTATTGACAGACGGTCACGTCACGTGTAATCACGTCGTGACTACACGTGACGTGACCACACGTGACGTGATATGACGTGACGTAATTAATCACGTGAAACTTTTTTTTATATTTTAATTTAAATTGTTAAAATTCAGTAAAAAATATAAAAATATGAAAATTATAAAAATTGTAAAATAAGTAAATAATGTTATAATTTTTTTTTGAGGAACTCAAATTACAAATATTTATTGGATTAAACTAGAGAAAATAAAAACTAGTACTACATGAGTACCGGTATCACTGAACCTACACCATAAAAGAAACATGGATACTCTATGCGTACAACAAGAAAAACTAAAAATTAACTAGAAAAAGATGGATACTCTATGTTTCATACCGTGATGTGAAGTGACTACGTAACGTGACGTGACGTGACTTGACGTAACGTGATGTGACTGGTTCGCGTGACGTGATGTGACGTGTAATTTTCGCTCGAATGGGGTCATGTCACGCTAATGATCACGTCACGCGACATGCGAGTCACATCACGTAATCGACTCACATGACGTGACGTGACATGACATTTCGTGACGTGACTGATCACGGTATGACAAATTTACTTCTCTACTCTGTGATATCTGATATATTGCGTGACTGACATGTCTGGTGCCTAGGGGTGTCAATGGTACTTTTTAGCTGTTTACCCGATCCGTATCGTATTCAATAAGGCGGGTATGGGTAAGGTTTTTTTTTGTTAGCTTATTGGGTATGAATATGGGTAAGAATTTTTTTTTCGTTAACTAAATCGGTAATGGGTAATGACTATTTCATACCAGTTACCCTAGAAGGTAATACAATTTAAAATTATATATATTCAATTCAATTTCCAGTACACTTAGATTTACTCGTCCATTTCAGTGCCATAAACTGCGTCTTTCTATTTCAGCTCACCAAGTTTGTATTTTTGATATATTTTTCCTTCCCTCTTCATTTTCTTGCCTTTTTACTCAATCGTTAGAATGGAATGTAAATTATGTAAGAATTTGACTCACATAGTCACATTTTCACTTTAATTTTCATGGAGGTTGTGACCCAATTTTATTTTCAAATTTCAAATTTTACAATAAAAAATTATAATGAGTGAAAAATCAATTTAAATGGTAATCTTATGTAATAAGTAAAATATAATTTGTAAAACATATTGTACCTGTTCGGCAAGAGCCTCCTTAAGCCTCCTTAAGGCTAAAGGAGCTTCCATTAGCTTCCTTAGCCGCTTAATTCTGCCGAACACCGGTTCCTTAGCGCGGATTAAGACAATCTCCTTTAGCCTCTTTTTGCCCGGATCTTAATCCCCTGCCTCTTCCTTAAGGCACCTCCCCCTTCCTTTAGCTTCCTTTAGCTATCTTAATCCTCTGTCCCTTCCTTTAGCTTACCGAACAACCTCTCCTTAGCACGGATTAATATTTAATCTCCCATGTGTTGCCGAACAGCCCCATTGAGTTTTTGATGTTTTATTTGTAAGAATATAATAAAACTAATTATTATATTATTATTATCCGTTATTCACCCGCTACCGTTTTGTTACCCGATAATATTAACGGGTAAGGATAAGGTAGAGTAAGCTTAGTTCTTAATGGGTAATGATAGAATATGAGTAAGATCAATTTTAATGAGTATGGGTATGAAAATGTTTCCACCCTATCTTACTCGTACCCATTGACATCCTACCGGTGCCTATTTGGGAATAGTGCGGGCCAGTAATATTTGAGTTTTGAGATTCGTGCAGGACATATTTGAGTGGTTGAGATTTTCCAAAAAGTCTCGCATAAAATGAGATATCTCAGAGGATGCGAATTCAGAGGGAGCTCACCCTATTACATACATCCGACTTATGTGGCCTGCGTGCAGTGATACGGTTCTTAAAGAAATCAATTTTTTTTTTCAGTTTCTTTATCTTAAAAGAACCGAAAAAGAAATTGATTCTATAGGATCAAAATATGATTGCAATTTATCTAATCTTCTCCATCTTCTATTGTCAGATATATTATATCCAGTGTCACCATGCATGTGAACTTAGTACAGTGGCATAAACTCTTTTCTCCATTCAGAGAGACATGTTTAATTTTGAAAATATCATCTAAAATATGCTGGAATATACCAACACTCTTTAATAATAAAAAAGTGAAAGAACTCTAAAATTTAGGACTAAACCTTTTCCTATATATTTAATTCTATCTTTTTTTTCCTAAATTAAAAGAATTACGCCTGGGACACAAATCACTTTAATACATAAGAATACATAAGTAAATGCAAATAAAACCTGATTTTCAAAATATATCACCTTGACTCCTCAATTAGGATTCAAAATAAACAGCATCAAATAAGCCCTAAATGACATGGGATAACAGTAGAGAAGGCGTGTTAAGAAGACTTAATTTTCAACCACTTTTATGAAATATATAGATTAGTTAGTTTTGAAGTTATATCTCTTGTGTAAAAATATTTAAAAAAATAAGGAGTACATAATAATTACTAGTTTAAATTTCCAAGAACATATTTGTCACACAAATTTAGATGACAATTTTGTAGCTCATTCAATTTTGACAAGTAATTTGACTTGAAATTAATTACGAGTATGTAAAATTAATGTAAAGAAATTTGTTCAAAAACAAGTAGAAATATCATAATATATTTTTTGCATGTAGAAAAAGTAACGTAATTGACGATTTTATTTGATAAATAAATTTTAGATTTGAAGTTTTTAATCTTTACAAAATTATGGAATAATTGAGGGATAAAACTAAAAGTATTTAAACTCACCTCATAGAATATATTTATTAATTTATACACCATGTATGGAAGTCATTAGGGGTCCAAAATTAAGTAATTTATTTAATTTAAAAGAATTAAAATATTATTGACTTTACACTTTGTTTGTTCAAATAAATAGCTACAATTAAAAATAGAGAAATTAATACTTTAATTAAAACCATATAGGCTCAAATTTATCTTGATATTTGGCGATTCATGTACTTATATCTCTGAATCAAATCGACTAAATCAATTATGAATTAAGGCATATCACACATTTCCCCAACATTATACACTTTCTCAATAAAAAAATATTATGAGAATTGAATCTCATATATCTCAACCTCGAAATTCCTCCTAAAAAAATCAAAGTTAAGTCGACAATTAATTATGTCATGTTCAACACTTGTGTACATCTTTGTTGACACATAGTATAAATAAACACAAACAATTCACAAATTTCAAGGTGCCATTCAATACAAAAATTGGTTGTGCCCAATGTATGGAATGGGCTTGATATGGATCATGACCCAAAATCTAATCCTTGCCTAAAACCCAAAATCATTTCCGATTTTATCCGAGGATTTTTTTTTTTTTTTTTGAGATAATTTTTGTTTTTTCTAGTCATGGAATATACGTCGTTAATTATTATAATGCTTTTATGTATGCTTATATGTATATGAGATATGCATGTCTGTGTACTTAATATAAGCCATAAACAAAATGTTGGAAATACAATGAAATAGTTCGAAAATACAAAAACATAGTTATAGATACTGAAGACACACACACACACACACACACACACACACAAAGATGATTGCTAAAAGTAGAAACTACACTATCAGCCATGAATTATTAGCAACAAAATATAACCGAAAATACCAACTAGAAATTACTAAAGTGTTTATACGGTCCAAAAGATATATTTATTGACTCCAATTTGGAAGCTTGTATTCTAAATTGAATGCTCTGGTTTATATTGGAAAAGAAAATCCAATTTCAGTATAAGCGATTCCAAAAATGAGGTAACCGATTTATTTTTAATTTGGTCAATTAAATCATGCACTTCTATCTAATTTAAGGGGTGAATCTATTCAAAATCATTTCAAATTTACTTGCTTCTTTCAATTAATGAACATAATTTAAATATTTTTATTCTTCTTCTTTGAAGCTACATTGTCATTTGTAATTAAATAGTATTTGAAATGAGCCTAAGAAAAAATCAACAATAAATTGAAGTCAAACAAAAATAATTGCCACAAAAGAGGATACAAATGGAGAGAAAAATTTGAACGATGAGGCAAAAATCATCAATACCACCAACTGTTGTCGAAATGATAAATATCTAATTTAATTTTAGATTAATCATTTTTTATATATAATGTTATAACCCGTAAAATTAAGTGTAATTAATTAATTTAATTAATAGGATTTTGACCTAATTAAAATTTTTAAGACGAATTAAAACAGTCAAATAAAGAACAAATAAATAATTAGCTAAGTAGATAAATAAAACGTATGCAATTAAATTAAATAGTACGAACCAAATTTAAAATATTTGCAAAATTGATTAACGAAAATAAATTAAGAATATGCACAAAATATTAGACTTGACGGATTGAACGAGTTTCGATATTAATCGGTTGTGTAAAATAATAATAAATTGTAAATGGGGTTGAACGGAATCAGAAATTTAAGTTGAAATATGTTGAAAAATTGACTCGTTACACACTCGATCACTCAGATCGGATTTGAAATAGCTAAAAAGGTGAATTGTTGGATTTTGAATTAGAGTTTCGGGTCCGGCCCATTTTTCCCTATACAACCCCCTCTCTTCTCTCTCTCTGGCGACAGAAACCCCACCCCTCTCTTTCAATTTCTCTGTCGCTCTCTTCCGCTCACTCTCGCTCTCTCTTTGCTCTCTCTTTTACCCTTGCCTTCGGGCCCTCCTCTCTGTGCTTGTGCCTTGTGTGATTTTCGACCGGAGGTGGTGATCGGGTTGTCTTTTTCCCTTTCCCGCGCCTTCTCTGTGCTCTTTGGGCGCGGCTGTGCTCTTGCTATCTTGGGTGCCCGAGTGTTGTTGTTGCGTGTTGCGGGTGCTCTTTGACGCTAGCTAGACGATCAGTGCCTATTTTCGATGGCCGGAGGTGAGGCGGAGCCTTGGAACCGGTCGAGTACACGGACCGTGCGGTTTGCTCTCTTACCGGGTAACCCTTAAATTCCGGATTTTTGGTTTTGCCTTGAGGCTTGAAGTTGTGTGCTGTGTGAAGGCCTTCGTGCCTTGCTTCCTTGACCTGTGGTTTTTGTATAGAGGCTGTAGCCTTGTGCTTTTGCTTGCTTGTGGCTGTTGCTTTGACTTGCGGCCTGTGAGCCTGTTGTTGATCTGTGGTCTCTGTGCCTTCTTGTCTGACCTGTGGCTTTATGCCTTTTTGTTGATGGTGGTTGTGCCTTGACCTGCGGCCTTTGTGCCTGTTCTGTGACTTGTGGCCTTCGTGCCTTGTGTGGTTTTGGCTTGTTTCTGTTGCATGCGGGTTTACTGGTACTGACCCCCCCCTGTTGCTGTTGGCTTTGATTTTTGCTTGGATGCTTGCCTTGCCTTTTTGGGCTTGCTGTCTCTGTTGCTGGGGTGACTTGTGTATATTTTAAGCCCTTGAGTAAACTTATAAAATTCAGGGGCTATGTTGTAATTGTTGTTGAGAAATGGAATTGGGCTTGGCAGATTTTTAAAAATAAAAAGGGATAAATGTTGCCTTGGATTGACGGAATAAAATGACGGCTTTTAAAAATTTAGGTTTTAATAATGTAACCGAATAAAACCGGATGCTTATGTAAACTTAAATTTAATTTGGGAAATGATTATATCGTCCAGGGTCTTGATGCCTCAGTGAGAGTTCATAACATAATTTGAACAGATATTATACAACCCGATTGGACACCTGTATGATTCCGAAACACACCCAATTAAAATAATTTAGATACAACACATTTTAGATTAATTAGAATTTTAATTAATTAATAAATTAAGTAGTTAGAATTTTAAATTAAGTAATTAGATTTTTTTTGAAATTTAGTAATTAGAATTTTTATAAATTAAGTAAATAGGATTTTTAATTAAAGAAAATAATTTTCGAATAAAACATGTTAATTAATAAATGACAATTAATTAACAACATATTAATATTTTCGAATCATTACGAATTCCAAAAGTTAGTTAATAGGATAATTAGATAATCACGTATAATTTTGTAGTTATAAATTTATCAACTTGTACAATTTATTAAAATATAACAAATGATTTAAGTACGTTAGATTAATTTGATTAGATTTGAACTCTAGTTAATTAATTAATTAAATACGAACACTTAGTGAAAATAATCAAACGGGGTAATAAGGGTTACGAATACTTAGTTTAGACTTTAATTAAGTTACGTCTAAATTACAGGTCAGCCGACCTACGTAGATTTCGACCTGTGGACCAATCCCACTGACGCTTGTACAGGAGCAGGCGAGGATTACGTGGATCCCGGAGGCTATTAGCGCGTTCTACCCCTACAGCCATCAGGTGTGGGATATCTGTTTTATTCTTTCGTGGCGTACTCTTACCAGTCGACCACTTGACCTGACATCCGCACCTTTATTTATGTAGTTGCATTAGAGCATGTTTAATTCTTTCTGAATTGTAATTTAGGATTTGCATAAAACCCTTCTAAATTGAAAATTTAATGCTTTCTTAGGAGTAGTGTAATTTAATTAATAATATATTAGGATATTAGTTGTCCCCTGCTCGTAGAGGACAACATAGTATTGTAGTTAAGCATGTGCATTGGTGAGCGTGAGATAGAAGACCGAATGACTGCTTTCCGTTCTCGTAGGCATGGGATGCGAGGCGGCTTGTGGGTCATTGGGCTGAGGGATCACTTGACCCCTCAGAGGTCTTATTAGGATTATTATTATTATATGCATTTGAGTTCTTATTAATATTATTCTCGATCATTTTACCATTTTGTGCGGGCTGCGTGTCCAGAGGCACGTAGACGATTCGGGAGTTATCCCCCCTACATTAGGAGCTACTTGCCATATACGGATTTTTGTTTTAAAAGAAAAAGAGACTGCGTGTCTCAAATGTGTGATATGAGACTGCGTGTCTCGAGACTGCGTGTCTCAGGTGTGTGATACGGGGCTGCGGTCCCATGTTTTTGATACGAGGCTGCGTGTCTCATGTGTGTCCCATTAGTCTGGCCGGACGGTGGAGTTCCGTCGTCTGCTCATGAGGAGACAGATTGACTTATTCTTACGCCTTGCTTGTAGTTTTCTCCTATTTTATATGTTTGGATGAAAAATCGTCTAGAGTAAGGAAAATACACAAAATTAGATATAACCGTCGGCTAGCGTGCACTTGCCTACGGGTTGAAGTCTTTGGGGCAAAGCTCGATGTCATTAGGCATCGGGTATCTTTGCACCCTCTGATCGCAGTCCTTGTGTTATGTCGCATTTGAGATATAAATTCAATTTGGCTGAATTTTGGCACGGCACAGGGTGACAATATTATTCGTATTATTACTATATCAATTTGTACACACGGTACCTATTGTACTGGACTTCGATTGAGTATAATATTCATTCTCATATTTTATTTTGGGAAATTTAATCATGTTGGCATATTAGGATAATCATATCATGTCATCTACTATGTATGTATTTTCTTTTGTAGTTACTATGATAGGTTTTAATTTCTGCAGCATGTGCATTAAAAGTGAATAATTACCGACCTTACGTAGATTTCAAATTAAATTGTGCTTTGACTTAAGAGGATCCCTGAAGGGATAATACTGGGTCACATGCTAGGCGATCATTCGCTCATCCCCTCCTTTTTATGGATGTGGGCAGGTACCGAGCCTGACGGTCCGCAGCATGAGATGTCAGGAGCTGTCCCTGATGGCCACGCCGCCTGATTAGTTTAGGGTCTTTTGTTTAGGCTTTTGCGGGTCCAATGTTTTTGTTATACACATTGGACTCGATAGATTATGTACTCTTTTGACTAGATTATGTATATTTGATCCCGGTGGGGATTTGTATGGATGATCTGATGTATATATTATGTTATGTTTATTTTATATTTATGACTTTGGCTTGATTGTATTATATTTGCTTCCGCTGTGTCTGTTCATTTTATTATTTAGTCCTGCGTGTCTTTTCGATCAGTAGACACGGGACGAGGATTAGTCGCACCCTAATTCGGAATTCCTGGTTTGGGGTGTGACATATAAAATCTCAGTAACTCTAACATTCATCTCATTTAAATGTTTTTTTTTGTAAGAATTAAACTCACATCTGTCCCTGAATAAGGGATTTCTATTACTAATAAAGCAAAATGTTTGACAGTTAGCACCTACAAGTGCCAAGAAAAAATAACTTATCATTTGTCATACATACCGAGAGAAATGAATGACAAGACCAAGCTAGCACTTGATACTTGCAAATGCCAAAAAAATAAAAAAAATAACTTGCCATCTGTCATACATGTCGACAAAAAAAATTAATCTCAAATTAGTAACTTAAATAAAGTGAAAATGCTTGACACTTGCGAGTGTCATGCAAAAAAAAAAAAATGCCATCTGTCATATATGCCAAAAGAAATAAATAGTAAGGCAAAGCATATGCTTGACACTTGTGAATATCATAAAAAGATAACATGATCACATCTATCATGCATGCCGAGGGATAAAAAAAAAATAATCTTAAATTAATCACATAAATAAAAGATGTTTGACCCTTAAGAGTAGTCAGAAAAAAAAACACTGACTTACCATCTATCATACATGCGACAAAAATAAATGACAAGATCATTCATGTATATACTTAATACTTGTGAATGCCAAAAAAGATAAAATTATCATAGAAAAAAATGTTCTATAAATAATTACTCAAGTAAAGCTAAAATGCTTGACAACTATTCTCTCTCGGCATGTATGACTGATGATAAATAAGAATTTTCTCTGCAAGTTGTAGTTGTCAAGCATTTTAGCTTTACTTGAGTAATTATTTATAGAATATTTTTTTATGACAGATGAAATATGAAAAGCAAGTGTTCGTACTCTATACAATAAGGTCAATTTAAAAATTCATGAAACTGCTCTAAAACATCAATTTATAGAGAGCAGCTTGGGTCCGATGCCCATCACAATCAAATTTGGGTCAGATGGGTTTCTGGACCGTCCAATTTGCTTTAAGATTCATGCGCACAAATTTTAAAGCAAATGCAAAAATTGCGTGCGCGAATCTTAAAGCAGATCAAACGGTCATTGAACTCACTTTGAGTCCGATAGACATCGGACCCAAATTGATCTCCAATTTATAACGAATGATCCGAATTAGAACTCAAATTCAAAATTACATTGGAGGATCTGAATTCTATAGACATCCTCCTATAAGGAATCTGAAGACCCGGAGCAACATTAAATTTACAAACGACAGCTTGTAAGTATTCAACAATTACCTTACGTACCCATGCACGGCTCATTGCATAAATAAACCACAGACCACGATTCAAAAAGCACATTCTGCACCCGAAAGACTAATAGGGTAGATGCATCGGGGGCACTGCAGATAAGGAAAACCATCAAGATAGTGGGGCCCGTTCACCGAAAAGGAAAATACACGGCACAAAGAAACAATATGAAAACCGGGTGTACATACAAAAACTCATCGACATTACTTGTAGACGGAGTTCAGATCTAGTACAGTACCATACCGTGTAGAATGAGGTCAGCATCGTCTATTTTAACCTTCCACGAATCTCAAAGTGAACCCCAATTCAAATAGCACTAATTTCGGCTCGGCTGAAGCTGTTCTACACGGTATGGTACCGCAGGGAATAATCAGCCCTTTAGATGGAGATCGGACGGTGCAGAACAAGCAGAAATTAACATTTTCCGACTGATTAAAAAAGAAAGAGAAAGAGAAAAATAAAAGCTTTTGATCCAACCGACCGCGTTGTGTCCTGGCCTTCTATAAGAGGGGATCGGCTGGTTTGCCTCTCTCTCAGTTTCCCCTTTCTCCAAGAAAAGCGAAGCAAACTCAAAATGGCGTCTGACGAGTCTCAGCTGAGACAACAGCTCGACGATTTACAGAAAAAACTGGGGAAGAAGCAACAATTTGAGGCGGCAGTTGCGTCGATTTCTTCGATCGTTAGAGAACAATACGCCTCTGCTGCTCCTTCTCTCCGCAATTCGGTAATACTCCTATTCTCCTCCTCCTCTCTTTCTCAGTTCTGTAGAAATCGTGCTTGGTGTTTGTACTCTTTGTTGCTGATTGCAATTACGTTTTGTTATTGCCTTCTGTTATATGCTGGACTTAAGAATTGGAATTCGGTTTCTCATCTCATCTCTAATCCAAATGGCGTATTTGTCTGCGTTTCAGTTAGGGTTCTGTTTCTGTTTCCAATTCCAATAGAAGCTGGAATCTGACGAGTTTCTTGTAATTACTTGAAGTTTGATTAATTGAGTTAAAATAAGTACCTACGTTATGTGAATCAAGTAATTAGAATTTGCAGATGCAGGGTTACTAAATTATAAAGTAATAAAGCAATTAAGATTTCAAAATAATAAATCATAAAGGAGGTCCTCATTGAACTACTTCAATTGCTACTTTCTGGAACAGTTTAAGCATAACAATGAATGAAGTGAAAGAAAACAGGTCTCTTGTTGAAATCAGACGCACTTGACTAAGCTCCTTTAGTTCTGAGTTCTCTTGTTAAAGCAGGTCTCAATATCTTTTGAGAGACACATAATTGGTATAGATAAAGAGACACGACTCATTTGACAAGAAATGCTGCTTGTTTAATCATTTTTTTTCTTTAAATAGATATTTCAAGCTATCACCAGGGTGTCGACAGTTCTTCAGTCCCGATATGTTGCACCGTATTTCTGGATAACCGGATTGAATCTTTTTGAAGAAACAGAACAAATTGTAACCGGAAAGACAGAGAAGGAGAATATAAAGAAGTACATTGCTAAGGCACGAGAATATCTTCAAGAGAATGATAGTGAGGCTCCAGCACCACCCAGTAGGCAACCAGGTACAATTTTGAATCTGATAATTAAAATGCATACTAAATTTTTTCTTCGGTTTGTAATGATATTAGAACTTGTAATGCCCCGGAAAATTTCAATTGATCCAAATATTTTCTTCTGTATCCGTCAGCTAAAAGCTCAGTGACCGGTTATTAGCGACTCGCTTTCCTATAACTCGTTCAAAAATACAAATTATAAAAAATGTTCAATGAATTTTATGCAAATGCCAAGAAGCAAAAGTAAAACTCAATTAATGTTAAGTGAATTTCCAGTTAATAACATGTATCCTCATCCATCCCATACCAGCTGCAGATTCAGGTTATTAAACTAGAAATCAACTAGTCAAATGAACAAATTACCCAATCTCCAGGGGTGCTACTGCAAAATAATCCAAACTATTACAGTCAAACAGGAACTCAACACAGCTGAACACAAAATAACAGTAGTAAATAAAGCATCAACTTGCAGGGGCAAGACAATTCAAATTTACAGAAGACTCGGTTATATGCAAAGTAGTCCTTGGAAAAACATCTAGGATTATTACAGTACCGTAGCTGTATGACATTATCGACATTATCTTTGAATGTATGTGTGTTTGCTTTTGTGGGTTGTATGATTGAGTTAATTTATGTGTTGGTATCAACTTACCTAGTGAATCAGTTGCTGAGGACATTGACATCTGGTACCGGTTATGTGGGTACTGTACTAGTAGCAACATATTGGTACTGAACCAATCAGTTTTTGTACTGCCAAATTAGGTTATATGCTATAAACCAGCTCTTGTACCAGTAGTATACCAGGAACTTATTATCCTATAGGAGTGAGGATTTATTTTTGTCTCGTCTCTTACAAATTTACAATTCCCTTAGATAATCGGTATCTCTTTGAGGGGCATCTCACGGTGCAGCAGGAGCCGCCACCGCCAGCATGGCTTGTTGCTCAGCGTACTGCCATGACACTAGAAGCTTCTATGGGAGAATCCTCTAATAGTGAGGAATCCGAGGAGTTTAGAGAACAACTCATGAGCCAGTTGATTGCGGCCATGAACCAAGTGCAAGAGTCCGGAGATTTTGAAAGCATTATTGATGCATCATTTATGGTATGAATACAATAATTCAATTAGATTTTTACTTAAAAGGGTATATGAGTTAGGTTATGATACTATGCATAGGGCAATTTGGTCTGTATATTTTTGTTTCCAAAGTCGAAATAGTCGATATGAATCGTTCTACGTGATTTCCATATGAAAATGCACTTGCATACTAAATTTTACAGAATTTTTTACTTTTTTAAGATAGGTAGAAAATCAATATATTTGAATGGTCTAGAATTTTTAGATCAAGTGATTTTCTGCCTGGCTAAAAAAACAAAAAATTCTAAAAAATGTAAAATCTGATCTAAAGTATATTTTTTTTATGGAGATAATGTTGAACGGTTCAGATCGATGGTTTGGACTTTAAAATGGAGATATTGATCCGTAGTACGGCCATTGTACGCTATGCATAGTACCATAGCCTCACTGACTCACTCTAAATATATTATACAAAGTTTACGGGACCTGAACAGAGAAGCGACCTGGACCTGATCCATAAAATGGTCTATATGTTTTTTCTTTCAAAAAGGAAGAAAATATTGGGCTAAATGGGGGAGAGCTTAGGTCCTTTTAAACAAGATTTGGGTCTAAGAAACAACATCTAATATATTTCAGGATGGTTCTACTGTGCCGAAAAGACCTCCCGCGTCAAAAGAAGTGGTGGCAAATCTGCCGGTGGTTGATTTAAACGAGAAGATACTTGAAAAGTTGGGAAGTGAATCAGAGTGTGCTGTCTGTAGAGAAAACCTGGTTGTGGGTGATAAGATGCAAGAGCTTCCTTGCAAACATCTTTTTCACCCCCCTTGCCTCAAGCCTTGGCTGGTTAGTCTTAATTTTTCTAATCTTTACCTTGTTATTGTTATTAGAAGTAAATTACATCAATATTGCTTAGTTTTGGTAAATATGATTATTTACCATAGGTAGCGTAGCGTATTAGTTATTTTCAATTAATTTGAAGTTGTTGTTTACTGGCAGGATGAGCACAACTCATGCCCTGTTTGTCGGCATGAGCTGAGAACAGATGACCATAAATATGAGAGCAGGAAAGAGAGAGAAAAGGAGGAAGAGGAAGAGAGGAGAGGCGCTGCAAATGCTGTTAGGGGTGGAGAATTTATGTATATCTGAGCAGAATGTATTGTAAAAAACATATTTTAAATTTATAATAACATTGATGTTTTCAAATGCCTTGTGTTTGTTCTGATGTACAATTTATATAGTTCCCTTGCTAAATTTTCCAAAATTTTAGGATTACCGTGTGTGATGGATTGCTTGCAAGAGATATGCATGAATGCATTGGGCATTACATCATACATATCGTAACCGTTTATTAGGCTTTCCAACCTTAACAGACTTAATTATAAGACGTAAACAACAGTAACCGCTTATTAGGCTTTCCAACCTTAACAGATTTAATTATAAGGCGTAATGCTTATTAGGCTTTCCAACCTTAACTGACTTAATTATAAGGCGTAAACAACAGTAATCGCTTATTAGGCTTTCCAACCTTAACAGACTTAATTATAAGGCGTAAACAACAGTAACCGCTTATTAGGCATTCCAAGACTTAATTATCAGACGTAAACAACAGTGAAAATAATAAAAAGAAAGAAATCTGCTCAATAAGCGAATGACAAATAAACTTGCAATGCAACGCAATTAGACTACGAATGCACACTCTAATTCGTCATATTGCCTTGATCAAACAGCAACCAAAACCAATCTATCTATTAACCAATCAAAATGATATGGTAGAAACCAGATAGAAGTGAAAAAATAAGTAATGCTGTAGCATTACAAACAAAAAGTAAAGGACACTAACGTAGCCTGATTTTCATGGATCCGTTTTGAGTTAATGCATCTCGGCTGTCTAATCAGGAACCGGCCCAATTGGTTCGAGGTGAGACGCACGGAGCATCTATAATATTCGTGCCAACACAGATCAGATGGTCCGGATTTATTCTGCATTAACTCAACATCATTCAAAATTATCAAGTGCTGCAGCTAATGACGCCTCACTTGTTCCCACATCTATAGCAAAACTCAAATCCACACCAACAACCAAGAAAATTATATGTTACAGAGAAAATCTCAACTAAAAATTTAAAAATTCTTCAAAAAGAACGAACCATGGATTGGTTGCTTTGAGACGCGGCATCTTTTCCCCCCTCACGAGTCGTGAGACTGAATCGTATTTGACCAGTTAGGTCAATTTGTTCGGGTTAATGGGTTAAAAATCGTACTTGACCAAATTAAAAGAAAAAAAAACAATTGTAGCATTTAAGGGTGTGTTTGAGGATTTCATATCACCTAAGATAACATAATATTTATGTTTAGACCGGACCGTCCAATCTGCACAACGATTAGAAGGGCCCCAGACATTCCACCTCCGGCCGGATTGGTTCGGATTATGATGAGACGGTCCAGAACTAAACAAAAATATTTGTTACCTCGAAGGATATGAGCTCGTGTTTGAGTTACAAAAATGACCATGTACCCGGTCAAAATTGAATAAAACATAAACCATCTTTGCTTAGACATTGTTCTACTGAATCTCTATTTATAAACAAACCTTATCAAATACAATTAGTACAAAATTCATCTTACTGGCTAGGGTGCAACCATGCGATGTAAATTTTTTTAGCAAGAGAAATTCTGGATGTACCTGCCTACATCGAAAAAAGAAAAAGAAGGAAAGATAACGAAAGAAAAATCTGAAATGTACCTGGCTGGTAAAGGCATGGTACCGATCTCAAATATTAGGATGTACAGTGCTGTCACTAGTGATATGTAAACAACAATCAGGTTCAAGTGATTCCTTTCATGAAATATATTAAATTTCTTAAATTCTTTAAATAAGAGATTTACTTGCCTTAAAAAATAAATCAAGGTAGATTTAGTCAGTGATTGCGAAATTGAGGATCAATTGACACTTGAGTAATCCTTAATTTTACTACAAAGAATAAACTCACAATTAGTTTCAGATTCATTATGAACTGAGAAGAGGACCTGTACCGTACCGTGCAGTAAAAGAGAAATCGACAAAAATTTCACAACAATTTCATGTTTTAGTAGAGACTGATTCTGATGACGATGCTGAACAGGACTGATATTGGACTGGTATCGGAAATTTCACAACAATTTCATGTTAGAGTCCGTTGATTGCATTGCATGCTGCATAACAGATTGTGAGTAATGGCAAATTGTGCTGTGCTCAGTCAGCTTTTTGATAAGATGTCATTTGATGATTGTTGAGGGACCTAGATTTAAGTTTGGTTGGTTGTCATCGCTAGTAATTACAAATGCTGATTGGTAAGGCATGGTTTTCTGTTAATGATCAGCAGGTCAAGAGTCAAGACATGACCAAATGAGATGAAAGCTAACACAACCAGAATATTATTATTCACCCATCACCAGATGATATAACATAACAACAACCAGATTGATTTGAAGACAAGATATGCGTAAATTTTGCTAAATTCACATCCCATCCCTCAGGTACCAAGAGCTCTTCTGCAATGTGATCAGTGCTAGCAGGCACTTCTTCACTGCAGATGGATCGCCTGTAATGATCAGCTAATGACGTAGTACTTGGGAACTTTACTACACATGCTAGCAGCTTCCCAGCAATGATCTTTACAACCACAGGAACATGTTTTGCTAATTACCTGGCAGATCAACTAATTTAGGAAGCTATCTTGGATAATTTGTAGCGACTCCAAAGATAGAGAGCTAATTGTCTTCAGGCCCTCCTTTCTTCTAACGTGGAGGGATAGCACTGTTTTGCCTACAGAAGACCGGCCTTAGTGACACCTGGTGTTTTGTACAGCAAAAGCACATCCTCATCCTGATCAGGCCCAATTGGCACATGGCTCAGCAAAGGTATCTCGTGTTTTGGATAAGTTGTTGTCGACTTAATTAACAAAAGCATCACCTGTTTCTCAGATTTTTGTCCAACAAGTGAGCGCCAGTAAATTACACTAACAGATGCAAGCATAACAAAGAAAAAAAAACTAAAAAGTGTCAGAAATATGCTAGTTGCTGGCGTATAATTAAGAGTATACAAAGTTTAAGAAACTTTATCAAAAGGTAAAAATCTTTTCCAATTAGCAAAACCCGTTTCCAAAATGACAGATCAGATATTACACTAAGTTTGCTGCTTGTACAAGTTTCATACTATGACATCATGGGAGCAAAGCTAGATAACATTTCCAAAAAAAAGAAAAAGAACTTGTCAATGTGACTTAAGTGCACTAGTAAAAGATTGCTACAGTCCTCCCAAGTAGCTCAACAGTTAAACATGTGCATTCCTATCAGAAGAAGCAAAATAAGCATCAGCAAGCTCTGGCACATCCCTCTTGTAGGGCCCTACATATTTCTCAAGAAATCTCTTGTCAGAACACTTGCATGCAGCTAAAAGACTACTACTACTACTACTACTACATCCCTTCCTCAGACCCTTGGCAGCCAAGATGCTCAGCACCTGATGCCTCGGGACCAACCTATTTACTAGGCTATACCCAATCAATTGAGGCTGACATGCTATACTCCTTGGTTCCAGCTTAGCCTGTCTAATAAGAAAATCCATGTTTGATTTTATCTTCTCCTCAGAATATCCGAGTATCTGAGGGAATTTTCTGAAAGCAGAGTAAACCTCTTCCTTGGACCAGCCATACGTCCTCTTGTAGAACTCCACCTTGTTTTGAATTTTATCTTTGTCGAAAGAACCAACTGCTTTTAACCCAAGAATAAACATGCTGGATCCCCTTGCAAGCCCCAGCTCCTCAATTAGCTCAAGTGTCTGCCTCAAAGAACCCAGGTTGCAGCTCATGCAGCGGCTTCCTTTCCCAATCAATGACTTTATATCTTGGTTTGACAATTCATACTCGTTAAATAGATTTATTCTTGGAACAATATGCTTATCAACATCATATGCGATTAGCAAGCCGGTGCTATGAATAAGCTTTAACAAAGCCTGGTCACAGTTCCCAACAAAATCTCTCCAGAAGAGGAGGCGGGAGAGAGTGTGTTTGGCCAAAAGGGTTGTTGGGCTGCGTCGAATCAACTGAACCAGCAGTTCTCTAGAGAAACCCTCATTTAACAATTCACGCACCTTTGGTTTCAGGGTTTTCTCCACGTTGGAACCAAGAAGAGGCGGGTAGAACGAAACAACAGCCTTGATCTGGGTATCGGATAGACCCGTCTCTTTTAGGAATCTTACCACAGACTCAGGCCGGTCACAAGATTTGATTGCAGCGAGGTTTGAGTCAGCCGAGTGTCTGATTGCTCGGTCAGGGGAGAAGCCGAAGGAGGAGATTAGATACTTGGCCATGAAAGGGATCTCCTTCTGCTCTGGGGGTGGGGGTTGGGTTGATAATGAGAGGCGGAGATGATACTGATAGTGGTGGAAAGAAGATGGGGAGAACGAAGACAGTCTCTTTACAAGCAAACGAGACATTGTGTAATTTTAAAATGGTAATTGCTTGTTTCGGTTGGAGCTATAATGGAAATGGAAGGAAATTAGGCTGTGCTCCACAAACGCAGGGGTCCGGATCTCTAAAGTAACTCAATTTTTTTATTGGGATCGACTAACAGTCCCTCCATTCTGTCTCCTAAACGTCTCTGATTAACTGATGTGTAAAGTACAATGGGGACCACTTATGATTGAATAAATTTATAACTGGCGCGCGTATGTATGAATACTTATGCGTGCAAGTATTATCATATAATATATTAAGTATTCATACCTAAGACATCAAGTATTAAAAAAAAACTGGACATCAATTTTTTTTATCTCTAATTACACACTCATCTTTTACACGTTTTTAGAAGTGAGTTTTTTTTCTCCGTTTAATCTCGTTAATATTTCTGACGATCTGTGAGGAATTTTGCGAATCTAAAACTACCGTCATCTTCTACGTAATTTTCTCTTTCAAATGAGATCCATGATGAAGTACTTTCAGGTTTTTCGTCGTTCAAGTATTCATAACTCGTCATGTAAGTATTCATACCTAAGATACCAAATATTTCTAAAAAAATTGAACATATAATTTTTTTTTTATTTCTCTTATCACACACCCATCTTTTACACGTTTTTCGAGGTGAATTTTTTTTTCCATTCAATCTCGCCTATATTTATAATGATCTGTGAGAAATTTTGCGAATCTAAAACATCAAGTATTCATACCTAAGATATCAAATATTCATATATAATACATCAAGTATTCATACTTAAGATATCAAGTATTTAAAAAAAAAACTGGACATATCACTTACTCATCTTTTACACGTTTTTAGAGGTAGATTTTTTTTTCTCATTCAATCTAACCAATATTTCTGACGATCTATGAGAAATTTTGAAAATCTAAAACCACGAACGTCTTCTACACAATTTTCTCTTTCAAATGAGATCCATGATGACATACTTTCGAGTTGTCTGTCGCACAAGTATTCATACCTAATCAAGCAAGTATTCGTACCTAATCGAGCAAGTATTCATACCTAATCGAGCAAGTATTCATAATAGTGGTCCCGCCAGTGGGTATTGACAGTTAGACGGAGACCACTAACTGTTGGTTAAAGTCGTTAATTAATGATTAACATAGTTAGTTAGAATGGGGGGCGTTTAGGGGACTGGAGAGCGGGGGACAAAAGAATTACTCTTTTTTATTTTGGATCGGAACCGTCGGAGCTGAATCTGTCGCTTGGGATCGTTTCAGAATTCAAATCTATGTGCGCTCGACTTTGGGATTAATTGTCACAGATTCGAATCGGACGGTCCCGATCCAAAACTCAAGAATTGGGTTACTTCACTGGATCTGAATTCCAAACGCAGCTGAAAGAGGAAGGGGAAGGAAGAGCTCGAGCATGGTTCCCCTTGTTACAGTGAAACCTACACTCCAATTTGGGGTTACAAATTTCAGAACTTCGTACAGCGCCTTTCCCTCGCCACAGTAGCATTCTTCTCCTTTCCTTCATCTGAAGCAGATAAACGACGTGGGCAGATCGCGTTCCTCTCCTCTTCCCCTTCGTTCCCGTTCCTTCCCTTTAATGAAAGAGTTTCTACCCTTTGGAGCACACCCTAAACCCTAGGAAGGTGAAACACAGTGGAATTGGAATAGGACCCGATTGATAATAGCCCAAATGGATCGGTCTTGGTTTCGTCTTGGGCCGTCTTTCAAGTGATGTACCACATTATGTTTCTCACCATTTGCATTGCGCAAATCTACATGAAATCAAATGGCCCAAAGTTTGCTGAGAAGTGTTAAAAGGTGGTAATGTAATATAAACATTACACGCAAAGTAGTGTTAAAAATGAGGAGGGTTCCACTGCACACTCCCTTTCGCGCCGAAATTTTTATTAATAGAAAAATAAATAAATAAATATTGATAATAGAGAAGGAATTCGCGGAAATTCGATATATAAGAAAAAAGTGATTGTCTATCACATCTTGATTAGCGAAATCATATTAACCACTAATTACGTGATGGTCCTGGACGTTATGGAGTATCACGGCCTGATTCCTAGTGAAAAAAAAAACATGGCCGTTGTCTTCTATCACGGACTGCTCCCAGCGACGAAAAAAACTACTTCAAATCTAACAGGAACATAGTACAAGAAATCCAATTAGAACATGACCCATACTAGTACAGAAAAAAAATCCAATTGGATGCTCCAGCTGTCAGTTTATTTCTCTCAATTATCAGTGACATATATCAAAGTTTGCCGACGCTGTAAAAATGAAACCAAAAAATGGAAAAAAGAAATCCTAAGTGCTGGACGTTATGCACTATAACATCTAGTGTTTTTTTTTTATTAATTAGCAATGTCGGGACTTGGATTATCTGAACGTTATGAACGGTAACGTCCGCTGGACGTTATAAATGATAACGGTTTTCCTATATTCCGAAATTTCACAAATTCGTTCCCATTTTAGTTATTTATTTTTTATTTTCTTATTAATAAAAAAATCGGCATTTTGTGCCCCCAACCTGCTCCAGTGCAATCAAAAATTGTGCAATCAAAGCGCTAATGAGCCCAAAAATTCATTGTCCAGTGCTGGACGACGTCCCCTCATCTCCTGTGCTCCCTTTCTCTCTCCCACAGCGAATAGAGCGGTAGAGCCCCTCCCTGATCCTGCATCCTCACCCCCGTGCGGAAGGAAAAAAAAGAAAGGGGAATTTCAAGTATAACCCTCAAAAACTTCAAAATTACGTATTTCTCCCTCTAAAATTCGAAATTACGTATTTCCCCTCTAAACTTCAAATACTCACACATTTACTGATTTTATTGTCTTTTATATTAAAACTCATTCTAAATTTATAAAATACCCATTTTGTCCTTTATTAAAAACATATAAATCCCATCAAACTAAAATTTGAATCTGAACGGCTCATCTGTAATTATCTGGTTTTCAATGAAATGAAAACGGACCTTGGCCTTTTAAAAAAAAAAAAAAAAGATCTGTGCGCGCAAGATCGGCACAAATCTTGATGCGAACACACGTATATTGAAGTAACATGCACAGATCTTAATGCGATGCGGGCGATCGGAATTGCTTTAAGATTTGTGCATGCTAGATCATCATGAATATTGAAGCGATGAGCATAGATCTTAATGCGATGTGCGCGGATCGGACGACAGAGGAACCCTTCAGATTTAATTTGAGTCTGATGGGCTTTTATATGCCTTTAATAAAGGGTAAAATGGGTATTTTAAATTTAAAGTGAGTTTTAATATAAAAGACAATAAATCGGGTAAATTTGTAAGTTCTAGAAATTTAGAGAGAAAATACGTAATTTTAAAGTCTAGAGGAGAAATACGTAATTTCAAAGTTTAGAGGGGTATACGTGAAATTCCTCCAAAAAGAAAAAAAGTTCTCAACCTAACCCTCGTCCCTCGAATCAGGGCTCCTATCTCCCTTGTCGCTGCTCTCTCCTCTCTCGCATCACCACTTTCTCCTCTTTCTCCTCTCTTTCATTGTCGCTCTCTCCTTTCTAGCACACAACTTCACCCTTTCAATCTACCTGAAGTCTTCTTACTCAATACAGGCAGGGGCGAATCTACATACAATTAATGGGGGTCAATTGACCCCCATTCATTTTGATTTTTTTTTTTATTTATACCTTATTTTAATATAGTTTAAAGTAAAATATTATGAATAGTGTAAAATTGACCTTCATTCATAGTAGGAAAATTTTATATGCTTGATTCACATTCACATTTGACCCCCATAGTCTGAAAGTCTGACTCTGCCTCTGAATACAAGTAAGGCGCACTCCCTCTCTCACATTTGTGAATCTCTTCATTTCTCTGTTTGAAAATTCCACTCTTATTCTATTTTATTCAACCAATTATAAAAATTTGTGGTTGCGTTTGACCCTTTATCTGATTGAATATCCGCTGTCAGACCATTCACTTTTTGGGAAGTAAAGACTGTAGGATATCTTTTTTTTTTTTGTATGAAAAACCCGTGGGTATATTTCATTAATTGAAAGAAGGTCTTACGAGATTACATACTTCGGAAAATAGAGAAACAGAAACATCAATTGAAGAAAAACGAAAACACTGACTACTTTAATAAAAGACGAACTCCTAATTTAAAATAAAAGGTCCTAACTTTACCCCTCTCTTCCCAGTCTTGTAAAAACAGAAGCAAATGGGGGGGGGCCTGTAATTTTCCATCTCATTGTCTGACAGCCTGATACTCTTACCAGTAAACTCACACAGAGCACCTCCTTTGTGCCAGAAACCTGATTCTATACCAGAAATCAGTCCCCCACCATGAAAAACGCTTTGTCGATCGTGTTCTGCAATTGGAGCTCCTCCGTGAAACTGGAGCTAGGTTTGCCATTGAAATCTCTTCGCGTGCCTCCTGCCCAATTCGCCAGGCGATGCGCTGGTACCAGTGCTCTCCTATTCGCGTATTGCAGTACCACCCGACCTTGAAGTGAGAGGAATGTTTGTGTGCTCTGAACCACAGCCTCTGCTGCCGTCCAATGTGGAAGATCTGTAGTATTTCCAGAATGAATAGCGTTAATTAGGATCTTGCAATCCGTAATTACAACAAATTCTCCTTGCTGACTCCTTGCTATATGTTGTAGTGCATGGAACATCCCTAGCGCCTCTGCTTCCAGTGGACTCTTTGCCCGATATGGTCATGCCCCTTGCCCCAACTAGGATTCCTTCAGTGTTGAAAGCCACCATTCCCAATACAGCTCTTCCCCCGTGTCCCAAGACCCATCAATGATCAGAACCGTCTTACCCGTAAATATCTGATTCTAGTATGTATATCAGTTAAATCTATAATTGTGTGAACCTTGAAAATTCTGCTGTGCTTGGTGCTGCCTTCAGTACCCTTGCTAAATTTGATGTCTTTGTTGATTCACTAAAAGTATTATTTTCCAAAAGATCTACTTAATAGTTTTGACCTATAATTCATTCTTTACCGACATAGTTACATATATCCTAAAGGGATCATTGAGCCCAAACTGAAAAGAAATTTGACTAATGTTGAACTAGATTGGATCATTTAGCTTGAAACTTGTTCAGTTTTTAAATTGGTTTGAACTTTAGCATAGTTGTTGTAATTTCAAAGTAAACTTGCTAATTAAGACATAGTTGATTTTAATAAGAAATCCTCTAACATGGTTCTCCCGACTTCTGATTGTGCAATTAATTTTTGGTAGAGATTAGTAACCCTAAAGCCTAATTATGATTGTGCTATTGATCATCTTAACACTTTTGCAGTTTCTTCCGACATCTGAAAGTAGTAATGAGATGAGTTCTGCATCGTTGGTTTGTATATGATGATGTTACTGGATTCAGTTTTCGCTGATGATGGTTCGAGATCAAACAACTATGTAACATTTTAAGATAGTTCTCTTTATTTCCATGTTGATGGATGTTTGTATTCATAAATAGTTGCATTTCTTGTATTAACTTCCTATTAAATGTTTGTAAGTATATTATTTCTATACGCATGATGTTTCTATTGAACTTTTGTCAGTGTAAACAACAAATATAATCATGTACTGCACTTGAGTTTGTAACATTACAATTGTATTGACACAAAATATGGTCCGATTATTAAAAAAGCTGATATAAGCCATTCATTGATAATACTCAACTCCAACAACAAAAACTAAAACTATATTAAACCATTCATTAATCTAGTGGTTATAGGCAGTCAAATGCCTCAACTCCTTTATTTAAATCTGCATCTTCAGGCCCATTGTCTAATTGGGTTAATGGGTTATAAACCGTACTTGACCAAATTAAAAGAACAAAAACAATTGTAGCATTTAAGGGTGTGTTTGAGGATTTCATATCACCTACGGTAACACAATATTGTTGTTTAGACACGGACCGTCCAAGTAGAATCTGCACAACTATTAGAAGGGCCCCGGACATTCCACCTCCGACCGGATTGGTTCAGATTCTGATCAGACGGTTCAGATCTAAACAGATATATTATGTTACCTCGGAGGATATGAACTCGTGTTTGAGTTACAAAAATGACCATGTACCCGGTCAAAATTGAATTAAACATAAACTAGCTTTGCTTAGACATTGTTCTACTGAATCTCTATTTATAAACAACCCTTATCAATTACAATTAGTACAACATTTGTCTTACTAGCTACTGCGGTGCAACCATGTAATGCAATTCTTTTTAGCAAGAGAAATTCTGGATGTACCTGCCTACGGGCTATTGTCAAAAAAAGAAAAAGAAGGAACGATAAAGAAAGAAAAATCTGAAATGTACCTGGCTGGTAAAGACATGGTACCAGTCTTTATTAGAATGTACAGTGCTGAGACTAGCAATATGTAAACAATAATCAGATTCAAGTGATTACTTTCATGAAATATATTAAATTTCTTAAATTCTTTATATAAGAGATTTGCCTTAAAAAATAAATCAAGGTCCAGCTTTTCATTTATTAACGGTTTCATTTAATGTGACAGTGAGAAATAGAAGGTGGATTCAGTCAATGATTGACAAAGTGAGGATCAATTGACACTGGAGTAACCTTAATTTTACTACAAAGAATAAACTCACAATTAATTTCAGATTCATTATGAACTAAGAAGAGGACCTGTACCGTACCGTACAGTACTGTATAAGTGAAATCTACAAAAATTTCACAACAATTTCAAGTTTTAGTAGAGACTGATTCTTATGACGATACTGAACAGGACTGATATTTGACTGGTATCGGATTAGTCCTATGATTGCATTGCATGCTGCATAACAGATTGTCAGTATTGGCAAATAGTGCTGTGCTCAGTCAGCTTTTTGATAAGATGTCATTTGATGATTGTTTAGGGAGCTGGATTTAAATTTGGATGATTGTTGAGGGACCTGGATTTAAATTGCAGATGGACAGCTTGTAATCATCAGCTAATGACTGAGTACTTGGGGAACTTTACTACACGTGCTAGCATCTTCCCAGCAATGATCTTTACACCCACAGGAACATGTTTTGCTAATTACTTGGCAGATCAACTAATTTAGGAAGCTATATTTGGATAATTTGTAGTGACTCCAAAGATAGAGAGCTAGTTGTCTTCAGGCCCTTTCTTCTTCCATGGAGGCATAGCACTGTTTTGTCTACAGAAGACCGGCCTTAGTGACACCTGGTGTTTTGTACAGCAAAAGCACATCCTCATCCTGATCAGGCCCAATTGGCACATGTCAGCACAGGTATCTCGTGTTTTGGATAAGTGGTTGTTAGCTTAATTAACAAAAGAGTCACCTGTTTCTCAGATTTTTTGTCCAACAAGTGAGCGCCAGTAAATTACACTAACAGATGTAACAAATAAAAAAAAAGTAACAAAACAGTGTCAGAAATATGCTAGTTGCTGGCGAATAATTATGAGTATACAAAGTTTAATAAACTTTATCAAAAGGTTAAATACTTTTCCAATTAGCAAAACCCAAGAACCAAAGTTATTGAACATTTCCAAAATGACAGATCAGATATTACACTAAGTTTGCTGCTTGTACAAGTTTCATACTACGACATCATGGGAGCAAAGCTAGATAATATTTCCAAAAAAAAAAAAAACTAGTCAATGTGACTTAAGTGCACTAGTAAAAGATTGCTACAGTCCTCCCAAGTAGCTCAACAGTTAAACATGTGCATTCCTATCAGAAGAAGCAAAATAAGCATCAGCAAGCTCTGGCACATCCTTCTTGTAGGGCTCTACATATTTCTCAAGAAATCTCTTGTCAGAACACTTGCATACAGTTAAAAGACTACTACTACTACTATTACTACTACTACATCCCTTCCTCAGACCCTTGGCAACCAAGATGCTCAGCACCTGATGCCTCGGGACCAACCTATTTACTAGGCTATACCCAATCAATTGAGGCTGAGATGCTATACTCCTTGGTTCCAGCTTAGCCTGTCTAATAAGAAAATCCATGTTTGAATTTATCTTCTCCTCAGAATATCCGAGTATCTGAGGGAATTTTCTGAAAGCAGAGTAAACCTCTTCCTTGGACCAGCCATACGTCCTCTTGTAGAACTCCACCTTGTTTTGAATTTTATCTTTGTCGAAAGAACAAACTGCTTTTAACCCATGAATAAACATGCTGGATCCCCTTGGGATCCCCAGCTCCTCAATTAGCTCAAGTGTCTGCCTCAAAGAACCCAGGTTGCAGCTCATGCAGCGGCTTCCATTCCCAATCAATGACTTTATATCTTGGTTTGACAATTCATACTCGTTAAATAGATTTATTCTTGGAACAATATGCTTATCAACATCATATGCGATTAGCAAACCGGTCCTCTGAATAAGCTTTAACAAAGCCTGGTCACAGTTCCCAACAAAATCTCTCCAGAAGAGGAGGCGGGAGAGAGTGTGTTTGGCCATAAGGGTTGTTGGGTTGCGTCGAATCAACTGAACCAGCAGTTCTCTAGAGAAACCCTCATTTATCAATTCACGCACCTTTGGTTTCAGGGTTTTCTCCACGTTGGAACCAAGAAGACGCGGGTAGAACGAAACAACAGCCTTGATCTGGGTATCGGATAGACCCGTCTCTTTTAGGAATCTTACCACAGACTCAGGCCGGTCACAAGATTTGATTGCAGCGAGGTTTGAGTCAGCCGAGTGTCTGATTGCTCGGTCAGGGGAGAAGCCGAAGGAGGAGATTAGATACTTGGCCATGAAAGGGATCTCCTTCTGCTCTGGGGGTGGGGGTTGGGTTGATAATGAGAGGCGGAGATGATACTGATAGTGGTGGAAAGAAGATGGGGAGAACGAAGACAGTCTCTTTACAAGCAAACGAGACATTGTGTAATTTTAAAATGGTAATTGCTTGTTTCGGTTGGAGCTATAATGGAAATGGAAGGAAATTAGGCTGTGCTCCACAAACGCAGGGGTCCGGATCTCTAGAGTAACTCAATTTTTTTATTGGGATCGACTAACAGTCTCCCATTCTGTCTCCTAAACATCTCTGATTAACTGATGTGTAAAGTACAATGGGACCACTAACTACATTAACTATTTGGGGACCACTTATGATTGAAAAAATTTATAACTGGCGCGCACATGTATGGATACTTATGCGTGCAAGTATTATCATATAATATATTAAGTATTCATACCTAAGACATCAAGTATTAAAAAAAAACTGGACATCAATTTTTTTTCTCTCTAATTACACACTCATCTTTTACACGTTTTTAGAAGTGAGTTTTTTTTCTCCGTTTAATCTCGTTAATATTTCTGACGATCTGTGAGGAATTTTGCGAATCTAAAACTACCGTCATCTTCTACGTAATTTTCTCTTTCAAATGAGATCCATGATGAAGTACTTTCAGGTTTTTCGTCGTTCAAGTATTCATAACTCGTCATGTAATTATTCATACCTAAGATACCAAATATTTCTAAAAAAATTGAACATATAATTTTTTTTTTATTTCTCTTATCACACACCCATCTTTTACACGTTTTTAGAGGTGAATTTTTTTTCCATTCAATCTCGCCTATATTTATAATGATCTGTGAGAAATTTTGCGAATCTAAAACATCAAGTATTCATACCTAAGATATCAAATATTCATATATAATACATCAAGTATTCATACTTAAGATATCAAGTATTTAAAAAAAAAACTGGACATATCACTTACTCATCTTTTACACGTTTTTAGAGGTGGATTTTTTTTTCCCATTCAATCTAACCAATATTTCTGACGATCTATGAGAAATTTTGAAAATCTAAAACCACGAACGTCTTCTACACAATTTTCTCTTTCAAATGAGATCCATGATGACATACTTTCGAGTTGTCTGTCGCACAAGTATTCATACCTAATCAAGCAAGTATTCGTACATAATCGAGCAAGTATTCGTACATAATCGAGCAAGTATTCATACCTAATCGAGCAAGTATTCATAATAGTGGTCCCGCCAGTGGGTATTGACAGTTAGACGGAGACCACTAACTGTTGGTTAAAGTCGTTAATTAATGATTAACATAGTTAGTTAGAATGGGGGGACGTTTAGGGGACTGGAGAGCGGGGGACAAAAGAATTACTCTTTTTTATTTTGGATCGGAACCGTCGGAGCTGAATCTGTCGCTTGGGATCGTTTCAGAATTCAAATCTATGTGCGCTCGACTTTGGGATTAATTGTCACAGATTCGAATCGGACGGTCCCGATCCAAAACTCAAGAATTGGGTTACTTCACTGGATCTGAATTCCAAACGCAGCTGAAAGAGGAAGGGGAAGGAAGAGCTCGAGCACGGTTCCCCTTGTTACAGTGAAACCTGTTAGTTTGTAATAATCTAGAAGTCAATAATACGATAATTTAATTATATAAAGCTTTGTTCATGAATTGAATGATTAATAAAATGTCATTTTGTTTCCTTGAGTATTATTGAATTTATGAATCATTTCGAGTTAATGACTGGAATTGTGAAACTTCATAATATAGATGATATATACTCTTAAAAAGGTCACTGACCGAGGTAATTAGCAGGAACACTAATTACCGCTACAAGGTTAGTATGTGGATTAAAAGATGGTCAAGTTTTACAGACCATAGACACAGAGTTGTCATTTTAATCACATAGATACATGTTCCATGAACATGGTATTTGACAGAACCCCGAATGAAACATTATACGGAATTGTGTTCGTGTCATTAATGCTTTCATTCAGTGTTAAATTCTAAAGTATGAGGTATTCATCGTTCCTACATAAGAAATGTATCTGTGACTGTTACCTAACGCTATCCGTAAAAAGTAGCTATAACGGTAGCTCTTCGGTATACATAACTTATGCTGAGGAAGTGATGGTCTACCAAAAGTACTATTGTCCCTCGTATTTATTATACGAGTTATAGTGTCACTGGGCCCCTTGATAGAATAAGATTATCTGCATGCGGTATGATTAACAAGAGTTAATCATATTTGATAATCTGTTCAAGATCAAGAAAAGATTAATTTGCAAGGATGACACAAACCTACCTTGAAATTAATCTGACAGCTATGAGACGAAAGAATTAAACACAAGTAAAATAGTTTACTGGATCGTGATATTGTACAGTACAGCATCATCTGTGTAATTGGATGGTCATGATGCGTTTTGCCAGATGCCTCTCATGATTATAGAAGTTAAAACGGTTTTAATTCTATTTACCAACATAACACAGATCCTATCGGGTCACACCAATAGGAAAGTAATCAGAGAATTAATTTATTTGATTAATTATAAATGTTATAATTAATAAATAAATGTTATAGAGATAACAAGCTTAAACACATTAAATTTATAAGCGTGTTCGACACGTTGTATAAATTTACCGAAACAACAACCGCAAGAAATATAATTGTTCAGAACAATTATATAATTAACTAATGGATAAATATATTAATTATGAATTAATATATATATATATTTGGTTTTCCCTTTCTTTGGCCGAATTTGATTGAAATCAAATTCAATTGATTAAATGGATTAATATATTAATTATGAATTAATATATTTTAAAGCCCATCACTTTATTGGCCGAAATTATTTGATTGAATAAAGTCAAAGGCCAAATTGAAAAGCCCAAAATTAAAGTCGGCTACTATTCATGCCGACCTATAGGGGCATTTTGGTCATTTTTCATATTTTCAAAAACTATAAATAGAGGGGTAGGGGTAGAGAAAAATATAGAATTCCATTTGAACCGAATCAGATCGGATCGAATCGAATCAAGTTTTTCTTTCCCAAATAGTGTTTTCGTGAGAAAAGAAAGAATACGTAATTTGATTACGTATATCTTGCGAGCCGTGAATAGTGTTTGCGGTGAATAGTGTTTTCGGGATTTTTCGTGAATAGTGTATTTACGAAAAACGCGGTTATAGTATTTCTGGCAAAAGAAATAATCGCTCTCTGGTTATTTCCTGGTGGACAACCAATAGAGGCATCAGACGTCTGGTGCTACAAGACGTAACTACAATCCAATTGGAATTTGGATACAAGGTATAAATGTTAAATATTAATCTATTTAATTGTTAAATAGATTTAATCTTTTAGAAATCAATCAAAGGAGTAGATCTATAAACTGATTAAAAACAAGTAAATACGGTTTTACTACTTTGGGTCTATAAAGGATTAATCTGGTATGTAACTCTCGGTTATTATCCGACATATCTGGTATGTAACTCTCGGTTATTATCCGACATACTACTTAATCTATGATCTGAATGAGTAAAGTTTTACTTACGGTTTTTAATCTGAGAAACGGATTGAACAGGTATGTAACTCTCGGTAGATTATCCGACATACCACTTCAATCCTTTTGGCTTGAGTTAGAAGTAAAAATTTTATTTTACGGTCTTTCCGCAGCTTAAGCCTAATGGCTTTGGGTAGCCTCAAATCCCAACAAAACCTACACTCCAATTTGGGGTTACAAATTTCAGAACTTCGTACAACGCCTTTCCCTCGCCACAGTAGCATTCTTCTCCTTTCCTCTCTAATTACCTTCATCTGAAGCAGGTAAACGACGTGGGCAGATCGCGTTCCTCTCCTCTTCCCCTTCATTCCCGTTCCTTCCCTTTAATGAAAGAGTTTCTACCCTTTGGAGCACACCCTAAACCCTAGGAAGGTGAAACACAGTGGAATTGGAATAGGACCCGATTGATAATAGCCCAAATGGATCGGTCTTGGTTTCGTCTTGGGCCGTCTTTCAAGTGATGTACCACATTATGTTTCTCACCATTTGCATTGCGCAAATCTACATGAAATCAAATGGCCCAAAGTTTGCTGAGAAGTGTTAAAAGGTGGTAATGTAATATAAACATTACACGCAAAGAAGTGTTAAAAATGAGGAGGGTTCCACTGCACACTCCCTTTCGCGCTGAAATTTTTATTAATAGAAAAATAAATAAATAAATATTGATAATAGAGAAGGAATTTGCAGAAATTCGATATATAAGAAAAAAGTGATTGTCTATCACATCTTGATTAGCGAAATCATATTAACCACTAATTACGTGATGGTCCTGGACGTTATGGAGTATCACGGTCTGATTCCTAGTGAAAAAAAAAACATGGCCGTTTTCTTCTATCACGGACTGCTCCCAGCGACGAAAAAAACTACTTCAAATCTAACAGAAACATAGTACAAGAAATCCAATTAGAACATGACCCATACTAGTACAGAAAAAAAATCCAATTGGATGCTCCAGCTGTCAGTTTATTTCTCTCAATTATCAGTGATATATATCAAAGTTTGCCGACGCTGTAAAAATGAAACCAAAAAATGGAAAAAAGAAATCCTAAGTGCTGGACGTTATGCACTATAACATCTAGTGTTTTTTTTTTTTATTAATTAGCAATGTCGGGACTTGGATTATCTGAACGTTATGAACGGTAACGTCCGCTGGACGTTATAAATGATAACGGTTTTCCTATATTCCGAAATTTCACAAATTCGTTCCCATTTTAGTTATTTATTTTTTATTTTCTTATTAATAAAAAAATTGGCATTTTGTGCCCCAAACCCGAAATTTTTATTTATAACATTTTAAAAAAATAAATTAATAAAATAACCATCGTTTCTGGTCAATTCTAAATCTAACACGGCCGCAGAACACCGGAGCGAACCCATATGAGGGAGGTCGCAGAATGCCGGAGCGGACCCCCATATGGGGCCGCAGTATGCCGGAGCGGACCCGGGTCCGCAGAATGCCGGAGCGGACCCTGTTCTTTATATCCCGAAAATGACAGGAAAATTTCATTCCACACTCTCACACCTTCTCTCTCCTGAGTTAGCTCTCTGATCTGTAAGTTTTTTCTCTCTTCTTTTAAATTTTTTATTTTTATTTCAGTAGATTAATAATTTAATTAGAATAATTAATTTAGCCATAATTTAATTAGAATAATTAATTTAGCCATAATTTAATTAGAATAATTAATTTAGTTAATTTTTAATTGTAGGTTTCTTCTGTATTGAATTGAAAAAATGGCTCTTATGGTATCCATCTACACTGGTGGGGATGTTTTAACAGGTCCTAATGGGGTTTACTATAGTATTGGACCTGTTACTGTGATCCCGGTATTGCCGGGTACTGATTATTTGGGACTTAAATCAAGTATATGTCAGAATTTGGGGTTGGATCAGGGTCAGTATGACCTTAAAATTGATGCCAAAATTAGCATGCCGACTAGTTCATCACAAACCTGGTTCCAACTATTTCCAATTCAAAATGAGGGAGTCTGGCAGGTATTGTACAACCAAACCATGAGTTTTTCTGGGGGTGCATACAAGATAATTGACCTATATGTGGAGGTTACCAGAGCCCGGCGTTCGAACCCAGCTATGAGGTTAATCCAGGGTCGTAGTCGGGGTAACTCATCCGGCTCTAGTCCATCCCCTGTCCAAATTGACCAACCGTCCAGTAGTCGGGCCCCAGTTCAGAGGGACCAGCCTTCATCTAGTCGGACCGCTCATTGGGGTCAAACTTGTGATCCGGATGAATCCGATGAAGAAGTGGATCCGGAAATACTAGAGGCAGAGGAAAATTGGGGTCCTGTTGATCCTGAGGGTATGAGCGATTATTCTGACCAGGAAGATACCGGGCCTGTGCTCGGCAAACCAAGGACTTTCAAGATGGATCGCGGGTTTTGGATAATGGATCGCGGGTTTCAGCACCCGATTCATGCTTTCAACGACACATCAGGGTTTATGGAAGCCAATTCGGGTTTGTTTGGAAGTAGGGCAGAGTATGAGAATGAATTGTCCGAGGGACAAACATATGACTCAAAAGAGAAAATGAAGAGCGCAATTGCCAGGTTTCACATCCTTTGCAACAAAGAGGTAAAACCTACGCACAGTGACCGCACAAGAATGAGGTTCAAGTGCAAGGACAGTTACTGTGGGTGGTACATACTCGCAAGGGCCACCGGTTATGGAACACAATGGCGTGTCTCCAAGTGCCCAACACAACATTCATGCCACGCGGATGCGACAAGAACAGATCACGCCCAGTTGTCAGCTGCTATGGTTGCCGAGTGTATATCCGCTCACATGAGGAACGATGTCGACTTGAGTATTCAGGATGTCCGAATTGCTGTTGCTGAAAGGTACAACGGTCAGATACCGGCGTACAACAAACTATGGCGTGGCCGTGAGTTGGCAATAGCCCATCAATTTGGCAGTTGGGAGGGGTCATACGCTCTTGTAGTTCCATTGTTGGAGGCAATCAAAAGAAGCAACCCAGGTACTACATTGTTCCTTCAATTTTTACGTCATTTCATTATCAATCAAAAATTGAACTTATTTTTTTAAATTTATTGACAGAAACATTGTTTGAGGTGACCTCATATCCCACTGGTGAACCTGGACCATGGAGGTATTTTCATAGGGCGGTTTGGGTATTTGGACCGTGCATAGCTGCTTTTCAACATATCAGACCGGTCATCACAGTTGATGCATGTTTCCTGTCAGGCCGGTATAAAGGTAACTAATTTGATTGTTTTCACTTTATTTATTTTAGTTGATTTCGGCTCTTACAAAATTTATTTTACCATAGGCAAGCTGTTGATTGCAACCGGGTACGATGCTGAAAATCAGCTCCTCCCGTTGGCTTTTTCACTGGTAGAATCAGAGAGTTATAACGATTGTGCGTGGTTCATGAAATGGTTGCGCCGTAATGTAATCCGCTCCAGATTCATGTGTGTCATCACTGATAGGGGAAAGGGTATCAAGAAGGTGTTCAGACAAGATGATATGGGGTGGAACGAGGAGGATGAGGATCAATGTGTTCACCGTCTTTGTGCTACTCACATAGCCGAGAACATGAAGAAGAACGGTTGCAGTGATAAGGCAATCCGTTTTTTTAGAATATGTGTGGCTAAGAGGAAGATGAGGAGGTACGAGCAAGGAATGCAAGCAATGGGGCAGGCATGTGACATTGCCCTCAATTGGCTGGACGGGGTGGGTAAATATTTGGATCAAGATGAGAACGAGTGCCCCAAACCATGGAAGATATTCCAAGCACTGGACGGTGGTTACCGTTGGGGCATCATGACTACAAACGGGTCCGAGTCGCTTAATAAGGTCTTCAAGTCCTCTCGTAGGCTACCGGTTGCAGCAATAATTGAAGACACATTTTACAAATATATGACATGGTTTGCGCAAAGGAGGGCCAAAGCAGAATGGGAAGTCAGTCAAAGTCAACAATTCTCGTGTCGTGTTCATCAGGTACTTTTATTTGTAGTTCTTTCTTCATAATTTTTAATTTAATGAACTTTGTTAAAAAAATCTGACTTCTTCATTATTTTTTAATTTTTCGTAGCTGATCAACAAACGGTTCGAGAGGTCCGATAAAATGAAGACGCTGGGGGGCTTTGGAAACAACAACGAGTTCGAGGTAACCTCCACACAGGAGAGAGTTCACGCTTTCATACTTGACGATTCTGGTCGGTTTACCAAGGCCAATTACAAATACACGGTGATAATCGGGGATGATCACACGGTAACTTGCACGTGCCAGAAGCCTCAATTGGAGAGAATACCGTGCTCTCATGTTCTGTCCGTGTGTCGTCTCCGAGGCATCGACCCTGGCGTATTTGTAAGTCACTACTATCACATCCATACACTGATCAACACATGGAGCGCACAATGGCATGTCTATGGAAATCAGTCGGAATGGCCTCAACACGATGGCCCGGTCCTTGTTCCAGAGAAAAAAAATATTGCTGTGGGCAGAAGACAGCACGACAGAATTCCGATGTGGATGGACGTTCTACATAATAGGAGAAGAGGACACCAAGCCGGCCGAGATACACAAGAAAGACAAAACAGAGCTGCTCGAGCTGCACGAGATTGAGAGTTAATGTTGCTTTTTTAATTGTACTCGTAGAAATGTTGTTTATTTTCGGTTAATTAGACGTATTTGTAATTTCCGATAACATTAGCATTGTTCTATTGTATGCTTCTTTATATGGCTTTCTATTGTAATGTTTCTTTTGATCAAACAAACGACGAACAACAATTTCAGATTAAACGACATTTCAAACATAAGTAATTACACACAACTTCCAGTACAAACTTTACATTTTTGATAAAAATTTCCAAAACAAAATCATAATCAACTTCAGAATCAGATTAAAAAAAAAAAAAAAAACAGGGGCCGCTCCGGCATAGTGCGGACCCGGGTCCGCTCCGGCATTCTGCGGCCGCCCTCATATGGGTCCGCTCCGGCATTCTGCGGCCGTGTTAGATTTAGAATTGACCAGAAACGATGGTTATTTTATTAATTTATTTTTTTTAAATGTTATAAATAAAAATTTCGGGCCCCAAACTGCTCCAGTACAATCAAAAATTGTGCAATCAAAGCGCTAATGAGCCTAAAAATTCATTGTCCAGTGCTGGACGACGTCCCCTCATCTCCTGTGCTCCCTTTCTCTCTCCCACAGCGAATAGAGCGGTAGAGCCCCTCCCTGATCCTGGATCCTCACCCCCGTGCGGAAGGAAAAAAAAAGGGGAATTTCACGTATAACCCTCAAAAACTTCAAAATTACGTATTTCTCCCTCTAAAATTCGAAATTACGTATTTCCCCTCTAAACTTCAAATACTCACACATTTACTGATTTTATTGTCTTTTATATTAAAACTCATTCTAAATTTATAAAATACCCATTTTGTCCTTTATTAAAAACATATAAATCCCATCAAACTCAAATTTGAATCTGAACGGTTCATCTACCGTCCGAATTGCTTTTAGATATGTGCGCGCAAGATCGGCACAAATCTTGATGCGAACACACGTATATTGAAGTAACATGCACATATCTTAATGCGATGCGCGCGATCGGAATTGCTTTAAGATTTGTGCATGCTAGATCAGCATGAATATTGAAGCGATGAGCACAGATCTTAATGCGATGTGCGCGGATCGGACGACAGAGGAACCCTTCAGATTTAATTTGAGTCTGATGGGCTTTTATATGCTTTTAATAAAGGGTAAAATGGGTATTTTAAAATTTTAGAATGAGTTTTAATATAAAAAACAATAAAATGGGTAAATTTGTGAGTTTTTAAAGTTTAGAGTGGTAAATACGTAATTTCAAAGTTTAGAGGGGTATACGTGAAATTCCTCTAAAAAAAAAAATTCTCAACCTAACCCTCGTCGCTCGAATCAAGGCTCCTATCTCCCTTGTCGCTGCTCTCTCCTCTCTCGCATCACCACTTTCTCCTCTTTCTCCTCTCTTTCATTGTCGCTCTCTCCTTTCTAGCACACAACCTCGAACGCGTATCCTTTGCATTAACTCAAAAGAGAATCTTTTGAGTTAATGAATCTCAACCGTCTGATTTTAAACGGAGTCAATCCGTCTCCTACCTATAACATAGGGGCTTTTCAATATTAGTGCGGATCTATTCCACACGAATTTTGAAACAGATCAGACGGTTGAGATTCATTAACTCAAAAGATTCATTTTTGTGTTAATACAGAGGATACGAATTCCACAACCTCACCCTTTCAATCCACTACTCTCACATTCGACCTGAAGTCTTCTTACTCAATACAGGTAAGGCGCACTCCCCTCTCTCACATTTGTGAATCTCTTCATTTCTCTGTTTGAAAATTCCACTCTTATTCTATTTTATTCAACCAATTATAAAAATTTGTGGTTGCGTTTGACCCTTTATCTGATTGAATATCCGCTGTCAGACCATTCACTTTTTGGGAAGTAAAGACTGTAGGATATCTTTTTTTTTTGTATGAAAAACCCGTGGGTATATTTCATTAATTGAAAGAAGGTCTTACAAGATTACATACTTCGGAAAATAGAGAAACAGAAACATCAATTGAAGAAAAACGAAAATACTGACTACTTTAATAAAAGACAAACTCCTAATTTAAAATAAAAGGTCCTAACTTTACCCGTCTCTTCCCAGTCTTGTAAAAACAGAAGCAAATGGGGGGGGGGGGGGGGGGGGGGGGGGGTGTTGTTCCTTGTAATTTCCCATCTCATCGTCTGACAGCCTGATACCTGATTCTATACCAGAAATCAGTTCCCCACCTTGAAAAACGCTTTGTCGATCGTGTTCTGCAATTGGAGCTCCTTCGTGAAACTGGAGCTAGGTTTTCCATTGAAATCTCTTCGCGTGCCTCTTGCCCAATTCGCCAGGCGATGCGCTGGTACCAGTGCTCTCCTATTCGCGTATTGCAGTACCACCCGACCTTGAAGTGAGAGGAATGTTCTAGTGCTCTGAACCACAGCCTCTGCTGCCATCCAATGTGGAAGATCCGTAGTTTTCCAGAATGAATAGCATTAATTAGGATCTTGCAATACGTAATTACAACAAATTCTCCTTGTTGATTCCTTGCTATATGTTGTAGTGCATGGAACATCCCTAGCGCCTCTGCTTCCAGTGGACTCTTTGCCGATATGGTCATGCCCCTTGCCCCAACTAGGATTCCTTCAGTGTTGAAAGCCACCATTCCCAATACAGCTCTTCCCCCGTGTCCCAAGACCCATCAATGATCAGAACCGTCTTACCCGTAAATATCTGATTCTAGTATATATATCAGTTAAATCTATAATTGTGTGAACCTTGAAAATTCTGCTGTGCTTGGTGCTGCCTTCAGTACCCTTGCTAAATTTGATGTCTTTGTTGATTCACTAAAAGTATTTTTTTCCAAAAGATCTACTTAATAGTTTTGACCTATAATTCATTCTTTACCGACATAGTTACATATATCCTAAAGGGATCATTGAGCCCAAAACTGAAAAGAAATTTGACTTTGAACTAGATTGGATCATTTAGCTTGAAACTTGTTTAGTTTTTCAAATTGGTTTGAACTTTAGCATAGTTGTTGTAATTTCAAAGTAAACTTGCTAATTAAGACATAGTTGATTTTAATAAGAAATCCTCTAACATGGTTCTCCCGACTTCTGATTGTGCAATTAATTTTTGGTAGAGATTAGTAACCCTAAAGCCTAATTATCATTGTGCAATTGATCATCTTAACACTTTTGCAGTTCTTCCGACATCTGAAAGTAGTAATGAGATGAGTTCTGCATCGTTGGTTTGTATATATGATGTTACTGGATTCAGTTTTCGCTGATGATGGTTCGAGATCAAAACAACTATGTAACATTTTAAGATAGTTGTCTCTTTATTTCCATGTTGATGGATGTTTGTATTCATAAATAATTGCATTTCTTGTATTAACTTCCTATTAAATGTTCAGAAGTATATTATTTCTATACGCATGATGTTTCTATTGAACTTTTGTCAGTGTAAACAACAAATATAATCATGTACTGCACTTGAGTTTGTAACATTACAATTGTATTGACACAAAATATGGTCCGATTATTAAAAAAGCTGATATAAGCCATTCATTGATAATACTCAACTCCAACAACAAAAACTAAAACTATATTAAACCATTCATTAATCTAGTGGTTATAGGCAGTCAAATGCCTCAACTCCTTTATTTAAATCTGCATCTTCAGGCCCATTGTCTAATTGGGTTAATGGGTTATAAACCGTACTTGACCAAATTAAAAGAAAAAAAAATTTGTAGCATTTAAGGGTGTGTTTGAGGATTTCATATCACCTACGGTAACACAATATTGTTGTTTAGACACGGACCGTCCAATTAGAATCTGCACAACTATTAGAAGGGCCCCGGACATTCCACCTCCGACCGGATTGGTTCAGATCTAAACAGATATATTATGTTACCTCGGAGGATATGAACTCGTGTTTGAGTTACAAAAATGACCATGTACCCGGTCAAAATTGAATTAAACATAAACCAGCTTTGCTTAGACATTGTTCTACTGAATCTCTATTTATAAACAAACCTTATCAATTACAATTAGTACAAAATTTGTCTTACTGGCTACTACGGTGCAACCATGTAATGCAACTTTTTTTAGCAAGAGAAATTCTGGATGTACCTGCCTACGGGCTATTGTCAAAAAAAGAAAAAGAAAAAGAAAGAACGATAAAGAAAGAAAAATCTGAAATGTACCTGGCTGGTAAAGACATGGTACCAGTCTTTATTAGAATGTACAGTGCTGAGACTAGCAATATGTAAACAATAATCAGATTCAAGTGATTACTTTCATGAAATATATTAAATTTCTTAAATTCTTTACATAAGATATTTGCCTTAAAAAATAAATCAAGGTCCAGCTTTTCATTATTAACGGTTTCATTTAATGTGACAGTGAGACATAGAAGGTGGATTCAGTCAATGATTGAGAAAGTGAGGATCAATTGACACTGGAGTAACCTTAATTTTACTACAATGAATAAACTCACAATTAATTTCAGATTCATTATGAACTAAGAAGAGGACCTGTACCGTACTGTATAAGTGAAATCTACAAAAATTTCACAACAATTTCAAGTTTTAGTAGAGACTGATTCTTATGACGATGCTGAACAGGACTGATATTTGACTGGTATCGGATTAGTCCTATGATTGCATTGCATGCTGCATAACAGATTGTCAGTATTGGCAAATTGTGCTGTGCTCAGTCAGCTTTTTGATAAGATGTCATTTCATGATTGTTTAGGGAGCTGGATTTAAATTTGGCTGATTGTTGAGGGACCTGGATTTAAATTGCAGATGGACAGCTTGTAATCATCAGCTAATGACTGAGTATTTGTTACTTTACTACACATGCTAGCATCATCCCAGCAATGATCTTTACAACCACAGGAACATGTTTTGCTAATTACCTGGCAGATCAACTAATATAGGAAGCTATATTTGGATAATTTGTAGCGACTCCAAAGATAGAGAGCTAGCTGTCTTCAGGCCCTTTCTTCTTCTTATGTGGAGGCATAGCACTGTTTTGTCTACAGAAGACCGGCCTTAGTGACACCTGGTGTTTTGTACAGAAAAAGCACATCCTCATCCTGATCAGGCCCAATTGGCACATGTCAGCACAGGTATCTCGTGTTTTGGATAAGTTGTTGTCAGCTTAATTAACAAAAGAGTCACCTGTTTCTCAGATTTTTGTCCAACAAGTGAGCGCCAGTAAATTACACTAACAGATGCAAGCATAACAGAAAAAAAAGAAGTAACAAAACAGTGTCAGAAATATGCTAGTTGCTGGCGAATAATTATGAGTATACAAAGTTTAATAAACTTTATCAAAAGGTTAAATACTTTTCCAATTAGCAAAACCCAAGAACCAAAGTTATTGAACATTTCCAAAATGACAGATCAGATATTACACTAAGTTTGCTGCTTGTACAAGTTTCATACTACGACATCATGGGAGCAAAGCTAGATAATATTTCCAAAAAAAAAACTAGTCAATGTGACTTAAGTGCACTAGTAAAAGATTGCTACAGTCCTCCCAAGTAGCTCAACAGTTAAACATGTGCATTCCTATCAGAAGAAGCAAAATAAGCATCAGCAAGCTCTGGCACATCCTTCTTGTAGGGCTCTACATATTTCTCAAGAAATCTCTTGTCAGAACACCTGCATGCAGCTAAAAGACTACTACTACTACTACATCCCTTCCTCAGACCCTTGGCAGCCAAGATGCTCAGCACCTGATGCCTCGGGACCAACCTATTTACTAGGCTAAACGCAATCAATTGAGGCTGAGATGCTATACTCCTTGGTTCCAGCTTAGCCTGTCTAATAAGAAAATCCATGTTTGATTTTATCTTCTCCTCAGAATATCTTAGAATACAAGGGAATTTTCTGAAAGCAGAGTAAACCTCTTCCTTTGACAAGCTATACGTCCTCTTGAACAACTCTACATTCCTTTCTAATTTATCTCTGTTGTAAGCACCAACTGATTTAACCGCAGAGAGAAACATTGTAGATCCCCTCGGGATCCCCAGCTCCTCAATTAGCTCAAGTGTCTGCCTCAAAGAATCCAGGTTGCATCCCATGCAGCGGTTTCCATTCACAATCAATGACATTATATCTGGATTTGACAATCCATACTCGTTAAATAGATTAATTCTTGGAACAATATGCTTATCAACATCATATGAGATTAGCAAACTGGTCTTCTGAATAAGCTTTAACAAAGCCTGGTCACAGTTCCCAACAAAATCTCTCCAGAAAAGGAGGCGGGAGAGAGTGTGTTTGGTCAAAAGGGTTACTGGGTTGTGTCGAATCAACGGAACCAGCAGTTCTCTAGAGAAACCCTCATTTAACAATTCACGCACCTTTGGTTTCAGGGTTTTCTCCACGTTGGAACCAAGAAGAGGCGGGTAGAACGAAACAACAGCCTTGATCTGTGTATCCGATAGACCCGTCTCTTTTAGGAATCTTACCACTGACTTAGGCCGGTCAGAGGATTTGATTGCAGTGAGGTGGGAGTCAGTCGAGTATCTGAGTGCTCGGTCAGGGGAGAAGCCGAAGGAGGAGATTAGATACTCCACCATGAAAGGGATCTCCTTCTGCTCTGGGGTTTGGGTTGATAATGAGAGGCGGAGATGATAGTGGTGGAGAGAAGAGGGGGAGAACGAAGACAGTCTCTTTGTAAGCAGACAAGACATTGTGTGATTTTAAAGGGAATGGTAATTGATTGTTTCGGTTTGAGCTCTAATGGAAATGGAAGGAGCAAGAGTGCGGTGGCCAGTAGATGATTTTGATTATAGAGAGGAAGGAAATTAAATTCCCACTGATAAACCCTAGGAGGGAGAAACACGGTGGAATTGGAATTGGCCCTGATTGATAATAGCCCAAATGGATCGGTTTTGGTTTCGTATTGGGCCGTCTTTTTAAAGCTCCAAGAAGTGTAGGTCCCTAACATGAACGCTCCAGATTTCCCTCAATCCACCTCAAATTAAAGCAACACTGCCAACATATCACCATTTGTTGTAATTTCAACAGAACAAATTTTAGCCAACCTCACAATACCAAGTAATCTCACTTACATGCAATTCGGGTTACTTCACACTTGGAAAATTCTATATCTTTTTTGTTAAATATCTCCAACAGATTACCCAAAACCATTGAAACCATGCAAGAAGCTGGATTTGCATGGTCAAACCTAAAAAACCACATAAAAAAATAACAACCAGGGATCTCTTTACGGGTCGGTACTGAAGAGAAGGAACAATGTCCATAATAAAGAGAAATGAATTCCTCCAGACTTGTATTCACTAATGACAATTTATTCTACTTGAAAATACCATGTGGTATGGTGTCGGGCTCATCTCTAACTGTGATTGGTACGCTTGGAGGACTCTATGGTAGTTGTAAGATTGAGCTTATCGGGTCTACCTTACCTGGCGAACCTGATCCGCCTGTTGTTTTGCACTACAATGTGAGATTGTTTGGGGATAAGGTCACAGAAGATCCGGTGATTGTGCAAAACACATGGACACCAACTGGCGAATGGGGCCCCGATGTAAGGTGCCCCTCTGACAAGGAGTCTAACAGGCTAACAGAGAAGAGAAATGTAATTGAAACTAGTACCATAGAACCAGTATTATATTCGGGTTGAGTTTAATGTACCTATATCAATTGGTACTGAAATCATGTATTACAACAGTTGGAACTGCTGATATCGGACTAGACTTCTATGTATATATATCTAGCATGGACTGCATGGTACCAACTATAATAAAAAAAAATGTGAATGGATACAAGTCTTGTTTCTACCAGTGTGGTTTTGGTACCAGTTACTGCAATTAAATAAATATTAGATAATCTTTTACTGAGGTCTAAAACTCCATAAACACATGCCTCTATTTTCTGGTATTTTTAAAATAGTTAATTTTAATTTTTCCTTTTTATAGTGGATGGATTAGAAATGTGCAGAGCTGGTGTTAAGACAGGAAAAGGAATACTTTATGAGAAGGACAAGAACTTTCATAATATTACAAAGAGGTCCTTGAACATGAAAATAAATTATGGGGAGCATAAAATGGTTTTCCTTTTATGCAAGGGTTCCTTGCCATTTCAGTTCTTAGAATTGCTGCTGAAGGAAAGCACATGGTCGTAGATGGCAGGCATATAACCTCATTTCCATACCGATCAGTTTGTTTTCTTTCATAAATGTTTCCTTCAAATTTTTGCTTAATGATGGCAAGTTAAAATAGTATTAGAGTGAGGCTACGGTACTTTTGTAAAACACAGAACTGTGCATGCTATGGATCAATATCTCCGTTTAAAAAGTTCAAGCATTCGATCTGAACTATTCAAAATTATCTCTATATAAAAATGTACATGAAAAATTACATTTTTTAGAATTTTTGTACTATTTTTTAGATAGGTAGAAAATCACCCAATCTAAAGATTTAGAACCATCCAAAAATAGTGAATTTCATCCTATTTAAAAAAATAATAATGAAATTCATAGAAAATGTAAAATTTGTATTCCTACAGAGATCATGTTGAGCGGTTCGAAATTAAAATGCGTTTTAAGTACTTACATGACCATTATAAATTAAAATATTGGAAATCTCAGTAGAGGTTGTCAATGTCATATATATAATTAATGAAAAGATTAATTGAAGCCAAGTACGTGCGTGTGGATGAAATCTCGTTCTAAAAATTGTTTATACAAAAAAGAAAGAATTACTAGTCCACAAACAATCTCTTCTTTTTCAATTGAAATATATCGTCAGTAATTTCAATTAAATATGTTGTCAACAAGTATATAGCTATTTATTGTATGTCATCAATAATTTCAATTAAAATATGTTGCCCGTAATCACTTTGTTGTGACTCATCTATCTCAAATTGCTTTGTACGCATTGATGGAAAATGACTTATTTAATAAATGATAAAATGGGAATAAGAATATTTCTCTTAACATGTTATCTATTTCTCTGAAATGTGTTATATATATATTTTTTTAATAAATGGTAAAATGGATACTCAATGTGTTAAAATTAGAAAATGAAAGTATGATGGACACAAAAGAAATTTAAATTGTACGGGTTTGTGGGTCTGTCTTGTGGTCTAAGAATTTTTTATTTTTTTTTAATCTTACTGGCTACGGTGCAATCATATGATGTAAATTTTTTTAGCAGGAGAAATTCTGGATGTATACCTGCCTACGGGCGCTGTTGTAAATAAAGAAAAAAAAAAAAGGAAAGATAAAGAAAGGAAAACCTGAAATGTAACTGGCTGGTAAAGGCATGGTACCGGCCTCAAATAAATTGGTATGTATATACAGTGTTGTCCTTAGCAATATGTAAGCAATAATCAGGTCCTTTCATGAAATGTTTTAAATTAGAGGGTTCAATCATAGCGAAGAAGAAAAAGAAAAAAGAAAAGAAAAGGAGGATGTTTGATATTTATTCCGCTGTTAAGATCTGTCGATTCAGATCCCTTTTCTCTTCTGCCTCTGAGTTTGTGGATATGCTAATACAGATTGTTAATTACTAATTCCTCTTGTTAAACTGCTTAGTCAGTGCATACATCAACTCGAGTGAGTTGATTCTTGTGTATCACGCCATGACCATTTTCGGATTCAGTCCATCCAATGATGCATCAAGTCAATTCAGACCAAAGATTAGGCATTATGTGCATTTTGGCCAGGATTTTCAGGTAATTATATATTTTTTTATAATTTCGTAATTTCGGTGATTTTGTGTGTTTTAGTTATTGGAGGATTTTGAGAATCAGGCAATTTTGGTGAAAAAGGTGTTTTGGTTGATAATGGTTGTGTCATTATGGATTCAAATCTTAATAGATAATACCATGAGGTTCCGATATATACAACTACATCAGGTTTGTCTCGCACCGATACACAGAGTGTACTTATGGCAAGTGGTTTTCAGATTTTGGATGATTTTATGGTAATTTCTATGATGGCAGTTGTGTTATGGTAACTCTAATTTTGGTGACGTACTTCAGAATTCCATTTTGGTGATTTTGGGGATCAGGTATTTTTGGATTTTGGACGTTTAGGAGTTTAGGTTTGGTTGATGTACTTTGACCATGTTGAACATCACGAGTTTTGTGCTTCGGCATTTGCGGATGATCAACGTCAAAATGATAGTGAATTACGTAGAATTTTGGCTTAGATTTTGTCTTATTATCTCACTTTTATGTTTAGTTAATTAGATAAAAAGGTTATTGTTGCTCTACTTTATGTTTTAGTATAAGAAACATGTTTTGAGGCTATTTTACATCATTTGGACCAAGAATCAGATCAATCGGCTAAGCACAGCTCATCGACTAAGGCTTTGTTACGGCCCGTATTGGCTAATACGGACCAGAGCCCCAATACGGACAGGAGATGGCGCGATACGCATTAAGTGAATCAGAGTGTGGTGTCTATAGAGAAAACCTGGTTGTGGGTGATAAGATGCAAGAGCTTCCTTGCAAACATCTTTTTCACCCCCCTTGCCTCAAGCCTTGGCTGGTTAGTCTTAATTTTTATAAATCATGATTAGTTTTGGTAAATATGATTTAATGCATATTTACCGTATCCTCGAATTAACTAAAAAAATGAGTTAATGCATCTCTGCAGTCTGATCAGTATCCGGACTAATCGGATTTGAGGTGAAACGTACAGGGCATTTTTAATATTCGTGCCAACATGGATTGGACGGTCCATATTCTTTCGGCGTTTAACTCAACATCATTCAAAATCATTCAAAATCATTCAAGTGCTGCAGCTAGTGACACCCCACTTATTCCCACATCTATAGCAAAACTGAAATCCACACCTACAACCAAGAAAATTATATGTTGCAGAGGAAATCTCAACTAAAAATTAAAAAATTCTTCAAAAATAACAAACCATGCATTGGTTGCCTTGAGCCGCTGTATATTTTTTCCCTCGTGAGACTGAATCGTACTTGACCAGTTAGGAAATCATACTTGACCAAATTAAAAGAAAAAACAATTGTAGCAAGGGTGTGTTTGAGGATTTCATTTCACCTAAGGTAACATAATATTTCGATTTAGATCTGGACCATCCAATCAGAATCTGCACAACTGTTAAAAGGCCCCGGACATTCCACTTGGGCGGGATTGGTCCAGATTCTATCAGACAGACCCGATCTAAATAGAAATATTTTGTTACCTCAGAGGATATGGACTCGTGTTTGAGTTACAAAACCTTATCAATTACAATTAGTACAAAATAAGTCTTACTGGCTAGGGTGCAACCATGTGATGTACATTTTTTTAGCAAGAGAAATTATGGATGTACCTGCCTACAGGCTGTTGTCGAAAAAAGAAGGAAATATAACAAAAGAAAAATCTGAAATGTACCTGGCTGGTACAGACATGGTACCGGTCTCAAATATTAGTATGTACAGTGCTGTGACTAGCAATTTGTAAACAATAATCAGGTTCAAGTGATCACTTTCATGAAATATATTAATTTTCTTAAATTCTTTATATAAGATATTTACTTGCCTTAAAAAATAAATCAAGGTCCAACTTTTCATTTATTAACAGTTTCATTCAATGTGTCAGTGAGAAATCGAAGGTGGACTTAGTCAACGACTGCGAAATTGAGGATCAATTGACACTTGAGTAATCCTTAATTTTACTGCAAAGAATAAACTCACAATTAATTTCAGATTCATTATGCACTGAGAAGAGGACCTGTACCATACCATGCAGTACCGTATAAGTGAAATATACAAAAATATCACAACAATTTCAGGTTTTAGTAGAGACCGATTCTGATAACGACACTGAACAGGACTGATATTGGACTGGTATCGGATTAGTCCTTTGATTGCATTGCATGCTGCATAACAGATTCTTCACTGCAGATGGACAGCTTGTAATCATCAGTTAATGACTGAGTATTTGGGAACTTTACTACACATGCTAGCATCGTCCCAGCAATGATCTTTACAACCACAGGAACATGTTTTGCTAATTACCTGGCAGATCAACTAATATAGGAAGTTATATTTGGATAATTTGTAGCGACTCCAAAGATAGAGAGCTAGCTGTCTTCAGGCCCTTTCTTCTTCTAATGTGGAGGCATAGCACCGTTTTGTCTACAGAAGACCGGCCTTAGTGACACCTGGTGTTTTGTACAGCAAAAGCACATCCTCATCCTGATCAGGCCCAATTGGCACATGTCAGCACAGGTATCTCCTGTTTTGGATAAGTTGTTGTCAGCTTAATTAACAAAAGAGTCACCTGTTTCTCAGATTTTTGTCCAACAAGTGAGCGCCAGTAAATTACACTAACAGATGCAAGCATAACAAAAAAAAAAAAGTAACTAAAAAGTGTCAGAAATATGCTAGTTGTTGGCGAATAATTATGAGTATAAAAAGTTTAAATTTTATCAAAAGGTTAAATACTTTTCCAATTAGCAAAACCCAAGAACCAAAGTTATTGAACATTTCCAAAATGACAGATCAGATATTACACTAAGTTTGCTGCTTGTACAAGTTTCATACTACGACATCATGGGAGCAAAGCTAGATAATATTTCCAAAAAAAAAAACTAGTCAATGTCACTTAAGTGCACTAGTAAAAGATTGCTACAGTCCTCCCAAGTAGCTCAACAGTTAAACATGTGCATTCCTATCAGAAGAAGCAAAATAAGCATCAGCAAGCTCTGGCACATCCTTCTTGTAGGGCTCTACATATTTCTCAAGAAATCTCTTGTCAGAACACTTGCATGCAGCTAAAAGACTACTACTACTACTACATCCCTTCCTCAGACCCTTGGCAGCCAAGATGCTCAGCACCTGATGCCTCGGGACCAACCTATTTACTAGGCTAAACCCAATCAATTGAGGCTGAGATGCTATACTCCTTGGTTCCAGCTTAGCCTGTCTAATAAGAAAATCCATGTTTGATTTTATCTTCTCCTCAGAATATCCGAGTATACAGGGGAATTTTCTGAAAGCAGAGTAAACGTCTTCCTTTGACAAGCCATACGTCCTCTTGAATAACTCTACATTCCTTATTAATTTATCTTTGCTGTAAGAACCAACTGCTACAACCGCAGACAGAAACATTCTAGATCCCCTCGGGATCCCCAGCTCCTCAATTAGCTCAAGTGTCTGCCTCAAAGAATCCAGGTTGCAGCAAATGCAGCGGCTTCCATTAATCAATGACATTATATCTCGATTTGACAATTCATACTCGTTAAATAGATTTATTCTTGGAGCAACATGCTTATCAACATTATATGTCATTAGCAAATTGCTCCTCTGAATAATCTTTAACAAAGCCTGATCACAGTTCCCAACAAAATCTCTCCAGAAGAGGAGGCGCGAGAGAGTGTGTTTGGTCAAAAGGGTTGATGGGTTGTGTCGAATCAACTGAACCAGCAGTTCTCTAGAGAAACCCTCATTTAACAATTCACTCACCTTCGGTTTCAGGGTCTTCTGCACATTGGAACCAAGAAGAGGTGGGTAGAACGAAACAATAGCCTTGATCTGTGTATCCGATAGTCCCGTCTCTTTTAGGAATCTTACCACTGACTCAGGCCGGTCACAGGATTTGATTGCAGTGAGGTGGGAGTCAGTCGAGTATCTGAGTGCTCGGTCAGGGGAGAAGCCGAAGGAGGAGATTAGATACTCCACCATGAAAGGGATCTCCTTCTGCTCTGGGGTTTGGGTTGATAATGAGAGGCGGAGATGATAGTGGTGGAGAGAAGAGGGGGAGAACGAAGACAGTCTCTTTACAAGCAGACAAGACATTGTGTGATTTTAAAGGGAATGGTAATTGATTGTTTCGGTTTGAGCTCTAATGGAAATGGGAGGAAGAGTGCGGTGGCCAGTAGATGATTTTGATTTTAGAGAGGAAGGAAATTAGATTCCGACTGATAAACCCTAGGAGGGAGAAATACGGTGGAATTGGAATTGGACCTGATTGATAATAGCCCAAATGATCGATCTTGGTTTCGTATTGGGCCGTCTTTTTAAAGCTCCAAGAAGTGTAGGTCCCTAAAATGAACGCTCCAGATTTCCTTCAATCCACCTCAAATTAAAGCAACACTGCCAACATATCACCATTTGTTGTAATTTCAACAGAAAAAATTGTAGCCAACCTCACAATACCAAGTAATCTCACTTACATGCAATTCGGGTTACTTCACACTTGGAAAATTCTATATCTTTTTTGTTAAATATCTCCAACAGATTACCCAAAACCATTGAAACCATGCAAGAAGCTGGATTTGCATGGTCAAACCTAAAAAACCACATAAAAAAATCACAACCAGGGATCTCTTCACGGGTCAGTACTGAAGAGAAGGAACAATGTCCATAATAAAGATAAATGAATTCCTCCAGACTTGCATTCACTATGACAATTTATTCTACTTGAAAATACCATGTGGTATGGTGTCGGGCTCATCTCTAACCGTCATTGGTACGCTTGGAGGACTCTATGGCAGTTTTAAGATTGAGCTTATCGGGTATACCTTACCTGGCGAACCTGATCCGCCTGTTGTTTTGCACTACAATGTGAGATTGTTTGGGGATAAGGTCACAGAAGATCCGGTGATTGTGCAAACCATATGGACACCAACTGGCGAATGAGGCCCGAGGTGAGGTGCCCCTCTGACAAGGAGTCTAACAGGCTAACAAAGAAGAGAAATGTAATTGAAACTAGTACCATAGAACCAGTATTATATTCGGGTTGAGTTTAATGTACCTATATCAATTGGTACTAAATCATGTATTACAACAGTTGGAACTGCTGATATCGGACCAGACTTCTATGTATATATATCTAGCATGGACTGCATGGTACCAACTATAAAAAAAAAAAATGTGAATTGATACAAGTCTTGTTTCTACCTGTGTGGTTTTGGTACCAGTTACTGCAATTAAATAAATATTAGATAATTTTTTACTGAGGTCTATAACTCCATAAACACATGCCTCTATTTTCTGGTATTTTTAAAATAGTTAATTTTAATTTTTCCTTTTTATAGTGGATGGATTAGAAATGTGCAGAGCTGGTATGAAAGACAGGAAAAGGAATAATGAGAAGGACAAGAACTTTCATAATATTACAAAGAGGTCCTTGAACATGAAAATAAATTATGGGGAGCATAAAATGGTTTTCCTTTTATGCAAGGGTTCCTTGCCATTTCAGTTCTTAGAATTGCTGCTGAAGGAAAGCACATGGTCGTAGATGGCAGGCATATAACCTCATTTCCATACCGATCAGTTTGTTTTCTTTCATAAATGTTTCCTTCAAATTTTTGCTTAATGATGGCAAGTTAAAATAGTATTAGAGTGAGGCTACGGTACTTTTGTAAAACACAGAACTGTGCATGCTATGGATCAATATCTCCGTTTAAAAAGTTCAAGCATTCGATCTGAACTATTCAAAATTATCTCTCTATAAAAATGTACACAAAAAATTACATTTTTTACAATTTTTGTACTAAATTTTTTGATAGGTAGAAAATCACCCAATCTAAAGATTTAGAACCATCCTAAAATAGTGATTTTCATCCTATTTAAAAAAATAATAAAGAAATTTATAAAAAATGTAAAATTTGGTCTTCAAGTACATATTTCTACACAGATCATGTTAAGCAGTTGGAAATTAAAATGCGTTTTAAGTACTACATGACCATTATAAATTAAAATTTTGAAAATCTCAGTAGAGGTTGTCAATGTCATATATATATAATTAATGAAAAGATTAATTGAAGCCAAGTACGTGCGTGTGGATGAAATCTCGTTTTAAAAATTGTTTATACAAAAAAGAAAGAATTACTAGTCCACAAACAATCTCTTCTTTTTCAATTGAAATATATCGTCAGTAATTTCAATTAAATATGTTGTCAACAAGTACATAGTTATTTGTCGTATGTCATCAATAATTTCAATTAAAATATGTTGCCCGTAATCACTTTGTTGTGACTCATCTATCTCAAATTGCTTTGTACGCATTGATGGAAAAATGACTTTGAAATCCAACATTATTGACAACCCTGGACTATAATTTGGTCAAATATTAATATGTTCCTAATGTTCTAGTCTATTATAAATAATGAAACGGGATATATAATCAAAGATCTATGTGTACTATTATTCACGTGATAGAAAATGCTTTTTAGTACATGTATTTTTTGAGTCTCTTGTAAACATGCCGTTCCGCGGCTAAGTTTAGATTTTTATGGCTAGACAGTAAACCTTGTCATTCATGATGCTTTGATATATATACTTTTATGTTTGTGTAATCTTTTGTTGATTTAAATGTTTTTGTATTTTATGTTCTTCTTACTTAGTTTCGATGATCTAATTTAATCCGTCATGGTAAGTGACAGTGTCTTGATGGTAAGTAGGATTACGATGGACGAGTTAAGGACAAGGAGAAATATTAGAGTTGTGTGAAGAAAACTTAGAGGGGAAACCACTAGTTGGAACAACAAAACACAATACGGAAGTTCCGACATTTGCACATCGGTAGATGAAACATCGCAGTGTCTTTATAGTAACCTCCGTAAGAGATCTGGCATTTGCATAATAAACTCGCAGTGTCTTTATATAGTAATCTCCATGGGAGTTTTGGCGTTTGCGTAAGAAACTCGCAGTGTCTTTATAGTAACCCCATTAGAACAATTGAAAATCACTCTCTATAAAGTTAAAGTATCAAAGCGGATTGAGTAGGAACGGTGTGTCAAAACTCTAGGAATTCACATCTCTATCTTTGTTTTACTTACTTTTAATTTTCGCTAAATATACACTGATTACAACTACAACTCTTGATTTTCAGATTTCGTCTAGCCTTTCGAAAGGTTGTGATTTGATTGCTCAAGACTCTAAACCAATATTCCCTGTCGATCGACCTCGATTATACTACTCGATAGGATTGTGCGCTTGCGATCTGACCCGATAGCATACCGAGTTTATAAATTTAAAAGACTATCACTCCCGAAGTGATCAAGTTTTTTGACACCGTTGCCGGGGAATAACAGTTTATTGTGCAAAGCCTTGCAAAACGCTCTTGCTTTGACTATTGAATCCAATCAATTAGAGACTCCTCGACCTTTAATTTTCAGCACTTTTATTTTATTTTCGTTTTTCTGTTTTATTTTTATTTTTCAGGATTTTTCACGCTGGCCGAATTGTCCGTACGAAGATCTCTAAGGATTACACGTAGGATAGGACAATTCACTTCCACTCACAGATAAGGACCAATCATAGTCCTTTTCGTGACACTCGAAGTGAAGGAGACTCAGATTCAATCAACATGGAGAACCCACCGAACGAACCGATTCACAACAATCCACCGATCAACAATGAAGAAGGACATGAAGATGTTGGTGACAACGTAGTTCAGAATGAAGCAAGACCTAAACTTCTACGAGACTACTGCATACCGCGCAAATGATCCTAACTCAAGAATAAACCCACCGACAGTTACGAACCGTAATTTTGAGATCAAACATTCTCTCATAAATATGGTGTCGCAGCAGCAATTTGAAGGATTTCCAAGCGAGGGCCCACATCTTCACTTATCAATTTTTCTTGAATTATGCGAGACGATAAAGATCAACGGAGTTGTCGATGATGCAATCAGGCTAAGGCTATTTCAATTTTCATTAAAAGATAGAGCAAGAGCATGGTTGTTTTCCTTGCCAGCCAATTTCATTCAAATTTGAGACCAATTGTTCAATGTGTTCATTGCAAAATATTTTCCACCTTTCAAAACTACGAAATTCAGAAATGCAATTACTAATTTTGAACAAAAAGATGGTGAATCATTGTGTGAAGCATGACATCGTTACAAGGATATGTTAAGGTGTTGTCCACATCATGATTTAGAAAAATAATTAATCGTGCAAATTTTTTATGATGGTCTAAATCTCACTGCTAGGTTATCTATTGATGCTTCTGCAGAAGGAGCTATCATGAACAAGGAACCTGACAAGGCTTACAACCTAATCGACGAGATTCCACTCAACCAACACTACTGGATCCCAGAACGCAAGAAGCTAACCCAACACCCGACATGCACCAAGTTGACGAATTCACGCACCCTTGGTTTCAGGGTATTCTCCACGTTGGAACCAAGAAGACGCGGGTAGAACGACACAACAGCCTTGATCTGGGAATCCGATAGATCCGTCTCTTTTAGGAATCTTACCACAGACTCAGGCCAGTCACAAGATTTGATTGCAGCGAGGTTTGAGTCAGCTGAGTATCTGATTGCTCGGTCAGGGGAGAAGCCGAAGGAGGAGATTAGATACTTGGCCATGAAAGGGATCTCCTTCTACTCTGGGGGTTGGGTTGATAATGAGAGGCGGAGATGATAGTGGTGGAAAGAAGATGGACCACATTATATTTCTCGCGTATTGCATTGCGCAAATCTACGTGAAATCAAACGGCCCAAAGTTTGCTGACTATTTGGTTAAAAGCTGGTTATGTGGTATAAACATTCCATGCAAAGAAGTTTTAAAAATATATAACAATTAAGTGTCCAAAATAAAAAAATGGACCATCAGAATAATTACTTGTAATCAATAAATATTGTTTCTGAAAGTATGACTCTGACATGTACGGAAAGAAAAAACATTAACCAAAATAAATAAAAAATTGTAATGTACCCTTTCGAATTTGAATTATAGGAAGGAGATGGACACGAGTTGAAATTAAAGCAGCTTTGCATAGACATTGTTCTACTGAATCTCCATATAAACAAACCTCATTTAATTACAATTAGTCCAAATTTCATCTTACTGGTTACGGTGCAATCATGTGATGTAAATTTTTTTAGTAAGAGAAATTCTGGATGTACCTGCCTACGGGCTGTTGTCAGAAAAGAAAAAGAAAGGAAAACCTGAAATGTACCTGGCCGGTAAAGGCATGGTACTGTTCTCAAATATTATGATGTACAGTGTTGTCATTAGCAATATGTAAGCAATAATCAGGTTCAAGTGATTCTTTCATGAAATGTTTTAGATTTGCTAACTTATTTAGATAAGATAATTACTTGTTTAAAAATGAATCTGTTGAGGAACTTTATACCAGTAATTAGGTTCACTTAGGCAATACCACAATCACTGATGTGCAGCAGAAAACTAGATGCGTACCAGTACTAGTACATCCAGAAAATCAGCACCAATTTACAGCAAGAAAATAGATTAAAAGCAACCATAAGCAAACGCACAAATTCTAAAATCAGAGACATTTTTTCATTGATGATTATCAAGGTCTTTGCACTTACAAAACAATACACACATCTTTCATCTTGTACATATTGCAAGAGAGATAAAAACAAATGAGATAAATAAAGAGAGATGACTCAAAAAGCTTGTACCAGCCTTCAATACCAACCCACGTACTCTTCTCTTTTTCTTTCTATCTCTACTCTTTTTTTTTCCAAAGATGAACAGAACTTGAGGGACAAAACACCAAGCTGTTTAGAACACACTAGAACACACTGGACCTCTAATATGTCTTTTTTTTACAAAATAGACCCTAGACTTAACAAAAAATATTGCTACTGCCCTCTCTCTACTAAACTGACCTAACAGAATCAAGGTCCAGTTTATCATTTATTAAACGGTCTCATTTAATGTATCAGTGAGAAATAGACAGTGGTTTTAGTTGACAATTGCCAAATTGAGGATCGATTGAGACATGATCAATCCTTAATCAAAGAGGAAACTCACAAACAATTCAGATTTATTATAAACTGAGAAGACCTATACCGTCTGTACTGTATAAATGAAATCTGCAAAAATTTCACAACGATTTCAGGTGCCGAATTCATTTCTCCAGAATTTCTTTATAATTGTGTTTTCAACAGTTTAATTGAGTGATGTGCTCAACGAAAACAAATTAATGTATCCAGAGTTGTCTTCACAAGTTCTTTAAACACAGGCTGACTATTTACAGAGGTTCTTTTTGTTTCAATATTTATTCTTACTGGTTCATGCTCCAGTACCCCAAAAACTTTTCAAAGGACCATATTAATTTCATTGGATGGTTATAGTTAAATCAGAAAGCTTATAATTAGGGGTACTAATTAAAGTCTTTCATACAGAATATACGTGTAGGATATATGTTTAAAGATTTAACCTACAGAGCCAATGGAGAGAAAAATGAACGTTTAAAATTATATTTGCAATAGTTTATCTTGTGTATGAGAAATTAATTAAAGTTTTTCATACAGAAAATACGGGCTGCTGCTCAGCGGACTGCCATGACTCTAGAAGCTTCTGTGGGAGAATCCTTTAATAGTGAGGAATCCGAGGAGTTTAAGAGAACAACTCATGAGCCAGTTGGTGGCAGCCTTAAACCAAGTGCAAGAGTCCGGAGATATTGAAAGCATTATTGATGCATCATTTCTGGTATGAGTTACAATAGTTCAACTGGATTTTACTAAAGAGTATAAATACCTTATACAAAGTTGTATTTTTTTTTTATATATCTTTTAAACAAGAGTTGGGTCTAAGAAACAGCATCTAATGTTATTTCAGGATGGTTCTACTGTGCCGAAAAAACCTCCTGCCTCGAAAGAAGTGGTGGCAAATCTGCCAGTGGTTGACTTAAACGAGGAGATACTTGAAAAATTGGGAAGTGAATCAGAGTGTGCTGTCTGTAGAGAAAACATGGTTGTGGGTGATAAGATGCAAGAGCTTCCTTGCAAACATCTTTTTCACCTCCCTTGCCTCAATCCTTGGCTGGTTAGTTTTAATTTTTATAAATCTTGATTAGTTTTGGTAAATATGATTTAATGAATATTTACCTTATCCTCGCATTAACTAAAAAATTGAGTTAATGCATCTCGGCAGTTTGATTAGTATCCGGACTAATCTGGTTTGAGGTGAAACGTACGGGGCATTTTTAATATTCGTGCCAACATGGATTGGACGGTCCGTATTCTTTCTGCGTTTAACTCAACATCATTCAAAATCATTCAAGTGCTGCAGCTAGTGACGCCCCACTTATTCCCACATCTATAGCAAAACTGAAATCCACACCTACAACCAAGAAAATTATATGTTGCAGAGGAAATCTCAACTAAAAATTAAAAAATTCTTCAAATATAACAAACCATGCATTGGTTGCCTTGAGCCGCTGTATATTTTTTCCCTCGTGAGACTGAATCGTACTTGACCAGTTAGGAAATCATACTTGACCAAATTAAAAGAAAAAACAATTGTAGCAAGGGTGTGTTCGAGGATTTCATATCACCTAAGGTAACATAATATTTCGATTTAGATCCGGACCATCCAATCAGAATCTGCACGACTGTTAAAAAGGACCCCGGACATTCCACTTGGGCGGGATTGGTCCGGATTCTAATCAGACAGACCCAATCTAAATAGAAATATTTTGTTACCTCAGAGGATATGGACTCGTGTTTGAGTTACAAAACCTTATCAATTACAATTAGTACAAAATAAGTCTTACTGGCTAGGGTTCAACCATGTGCTGTACATTTTTTTAGCAAGATAAATTATGGATGTACCTGCCTACAGGCTGTTGTCGAAAAAAGAAGGAAATATAACAAAAGAAAAATCTGAAATGTACCTGGCTGGTAAAGACATGGTACCGGTCTCAAATATTAGTATGTACAGTGCTGTGACTAGCAATTGTAAACAATAATCAGGTTCAAGTGATTACTTTCATGAAATATATTAATTTTCTTAAATTCTTTATATAAGAGATTTACTTGCCTTAAAAAATAAATCAAGGTCCAACTTTTCATTTATTAACGGTTTCATTCAATGTGTCAGAGAGAAATAGGTGGACTTAGTCAACGATTGCGAAATTGAGGATCAATTGACACTTGAATAATCCTTAATTTTACTGCAAAGAATACTCACAATTAATTTCAGATTCATTATGAACTGAGAAGAGGACCTGTACCGTACCATGCAGTACCGTATAAGTGAAATATACAAAAATATCACAACAATTTCAGGTTTTAGTAGAGACTGATTCTGATGACGACACTGAACAGGACTGATATTGGACTGGTATCGGATTAGTCCTTTGATTGCATTGCATGCTGCATAACAGATTCTTCACTGCAGATGGACAGCTTGTAATCATCAGCTAATGACTGAGTAATTGGGAACTATACTACACATGCTAGCATCGTCCCAGCAATGATCTTTACAACCACAGGAACATGTTTTGCTAATTACCTGGCAGATAAACTAATATAGGAAGCTATATTTGGATAATTTGTAGCGACTCCAAAGATAGAGAGCTAGCTTTCTTCAGACCCTTTCTTCTTCTTATGTGGAGGCATAGCACTGTTTTGTCTACAGAAGACCGGCCTTAGTGACACCTGGTGTTTTGTACAGCAAAAGCACATCCTCATCCTGATCAGGCCCAATTGGCACATGTCAGCACAGGTATCTTGTGTTTTGGATAAGTTGTTGTCAGCTTAATTAACAAAAGAGTCACCTGTTTCTCAGATTTTTGTCCAACAAGTGAGCGCCAGTAAATTACACTAACAGATGCAAGCATAACAAAAAAAAAAGTAACTAAAAAGTGTCAGAAATATGCTAGTTGCTGGCGAATAATTATGAGTATAAAAAGTTCAAATTTTATCAAAAGGTTAAATACTTTTCCAATTAGCAAAACCCAAGAACCAAAGTTATTGAACATTTCCAAAATGACAGATCAGATATTACACTAAGTTTGCTGCTTGTACAAGTTTCATACTACGACATCATGGGAGCAAAGCTAGATAATATTTCCAAAAAAAAAAATAACTAGTCAATGTGACTTAAGTGCACTAGTAAAAGATTGCTACAGTCCTCCCAAGTAGCTCAACAGTTAAACATGTGCATTCCTATCAGAAGAAGCAAAATAAGCATCAGCAAGCTCTGGCACATCCTTCTTGTAGGGCTCAACATATTTCTCAAGAAATCTCTCGTCAGAACACTTGCATGCAGCTAAAAGACTACTACTACATCCCTTCCTCAGACCCTTGGCAGCCAAGATGCTCAGCACCTGATGCCTCGGGACCAACCTATTTACTAGGCTAAACCCAATCAATTGAGGCTGAGATGCTATACTCGTTGGTTCCAGTTTAGCCTGTCTAATAAGAAAATCCATGTTTGATTTTATCTTCTCCTCAGAATATCCTAGTATCCAAGGGAATTTTCTGAAAGCAGAGTAAACCTCTTCCTTTGACAAGCTATACGTCCTCTTGAATAACTCTACATTCCTTTCTAATTTATCTTTGTTGTAAGAACCAACTGCTACAACCGCAGACAGAAACTTTCTAGATCCCCTCGGTATCCCCAGCTCCTCAATTAGCTCAAGTGTCTGCCTCAAAGAACCCAGGTTGCAGCTCATGCAGCGGCTTCCATTCCCAATCAATGACTTTATATCTTGATTTGACAATTCATACTCGTTAAATAGATTTATTCTTGGAACAATATGCTTATCAACATCATATGCGATTAGCAAACTGGTACTCTGAATAAGCTTTAACAAAGCCTGGTCACAGTTCCCAACAAAATCTCTCCAGAAGAGGAGGCGGGAGAGAGTGTGTTTGGTCAAAAGGGTTGTTGGGTTGTGTCGAATCAACTGAACCAGCAGTTCTCTAGAGAAACCCTCATTTAACAATTCACGCACCTTTGGTTTCAGGGTTTTCTCCACATTGGAACCAAGAAGAGGCGGGTAGAACGAAACAACAGCCTTGATCAGTGTATCCGATAGACCCGTCTCTTTTAGGAATCTTACCACTGACTCAGGCCGGTCACAGGATTTGATTGCAGTGAGGTGGGAGTCAGTCGAGTATCTGAGTGCTCGGTCAGGGGAGAAGCCGAAGGAGGAGATTAGATACTCCACCATGAAAGGGATCTCCTTCTGCTCTGGGGTTTGGGTTGATAATGAGAGGCGGAGATGATAGTGGTGGAGAGAAGAGGGGGAGAACGAAGACAGTCTCTTTACAAGCAGACAAGACATTGTGTGATTTTAAAGGGAATGGTAATTGATTGTTTCGGTTTGAACTATAATGGAAATGGAAGGAGCAAGAGTGCGGTGGCCAGTAGATGATTTTGATTTTAGAGAGGAAGGAAATTAGATTCCGACTGATAAACCCTAGGGGGGCGTTTGGTTCAATCTATCGGAGAGGAATTCCCTGGCATCTCAATGCCCTCTTTCTTATTTCCGCGTTTGGTTAAAACAGGAAGGGCATACATATGGTAATCAGCGATTCCCTGGCGATGAGAATGCCATAGTTGGTGGCTATTTCCATGACCACGCGAGAGATGGATTTTTTCCATTCCCACTACGCGGAAATCATTTCCTTTCCCGATCGGGGCCAACTCTTTTCATTTTTGCATCTTTTACCGCCACCGCCAATCCTTTCCCTATACATACCCCATGGATTGGACCTCCGCAGTCAATGACAACTTATTGAAACTCGGGTTACTTCACACATGGAAAATTCTATATCTTTTTTTTTAAATATCTCCAACAGATTACCCAAAACCATTGAAACCATGCAGGAAGCTGGATTTGCATGGTCAAACCTAAAAAACCACATAAAAAAATAACAACCAGGGATCTCTTCACGGGTCGGTACTGAAGAGAAGGAACAATGTCCATAATAAAGAGAAATGAATTCCTCCAGACTTGTATTCACTAATGACAATTTATTCTACTTGAAAATACCATGTGGTATGGTGTCGGGCTCATCTCTAACCGTGATTGGTACGCTTGGAGGACTCTATGGTAGTTTTAAGATTGAGCTTATCGGGTGTACCTTACCTGGCGAACCTGATCCGCCTGTTGTTTTGCACTACAATGTGAGATTGTTTGGGGATAAGGTCACAGAAGATCCGGTGATTGTGCAAAACACATGGACACCAACTGGCGAATGGGGCCCCAAGGTAAGGTGCCCCTCTGACCAGGAGTCTAACAGGCTAACAGAGAAGAGAAATGTAATTGAAACTAGTACCATAGAACCAGTATTATATTCGGGTTGAGTTTATGTACCTATATCAATTGGTACTGAAATCATGTATTACAAGTTTACAACAGTTGGAACTGCTGATATCGGACCAGACTTCTATGTATATATATCTAGCATGGACTGCATGGTACCAACTATAATAAAAAAAAATGTGAATTGATACAAGTCTTGTTTCTACCAGTGTGGTTTTGGTACCAGTTACTGCAATTACATAAATATTAGATAATTTTTTACTGTGGTCTAAAACTCCATGAACACATGCCTCTATTTTCTGGTATTTTTAAAATAGTTAATTTTAATTTTTCCTTTCTATAGTGGATGGATTAGAAATGTGCAGAGCTGGTATTAAGACATGAAAAGGAATACTTTATGAGAAGGACAAGAACTTTCATAATATTACAAAGAGAGGGAAAAGGAGGAAGAGGAAGAGAAGAGAGAAAAGGAGCAAGATGAAGAAGGGAGAGGTGCTTCAAATGCTGTGAGGGGTGGAGAATTTATGTATATGTGATCAGAATATTGAGTAGAATATAATGTTAAAAATAAATTTTAAATTTATAATAATAATGATCGATGTTTTCAAAATACCTAATATTTTTCTAATTTACAATTTATATAGTTTGGTTGCTAATTTTTCCAAAATTGTAGGACTACTGTGCGTCATACATGAATGCATCAGGCAGTGTATCATACATACATATATAGATTGCAGCTTATATATAGATTAAATCTTATTAGGCTTTTCTATATAAATAGACTTAGTTGTAGGCGCAAACTAATAAGCGAATGAAAATTAAACTAGCAGTGCAACGCAAATAGATGTGTGCGCACACTAATTTGTCATATTGCCTTGATAGCTGAAAAGGCAACCAATCTATTTGCCAATCAAAGTGATTAATAATCAGCATAATAAGCAACTAAATGAGTAATATTGCAGAAACAGATTGAAGTACAAAATAAGTAATGTTGTAGCATTACAAACAAAAAGTAGCATGATTTTCATTGTCCATCTCTAGGAAGATATCTCTCCCTTATTTCAAAATCATTCAAGTGCTGCAGTCATGAATGAGAGCCCACTTGTTCCCACATCTATAGCAAAACTCAAAACCACACCTACAACCAAAAAATTATATGTTACAGAGGAAATCTCAACTCTAATTACAAATTAAAAGAATCTTCAAAAAGAGCGAACCACGGATTGGTTGCCTTGAGAAACGGTATTTTTTTTTTCCTCATTAGACTGACTCGTACTTAACCACGGATTGGTTATAGCTTGTCCGGGTTAATGGGTTGGGCCTGTATTAACACGATCCGTTTGTGTTTAATTTTTAGTTTTGGTTGAAATAAGAAACTAAAATTTTCTAAGAATTCCATGAATTAGCTACTAAAAGAAAAAAAATCCAATAAGAATTTAAAGCTAATAAAATTAAACACTTTTAACATTCCAACTGTGCGGAACTGCGGATTAGACGATGGGCTAAATAGGAACCCGCCTGTAGTATAATTTAGTTCCATACCCATTTCTCTCTGGTTTGTCCTTGATTTTATATTTAATTATTATATGATTTGGAGTTTCAGTTTCACTGTTTCTCTCTGAAATGTCCTTAATCTATCCTGAAGACTCCAAATTGATTTCTGGAGTTTCTTTGATTTTGTTTACTGACTGCATGTGTCCTATGTGTTTTGAACATGCAATAAGAATTAACGAGAGATAACATGGAGCACCAAATTTTCTAGAATTTGACATTTGATCAACAAATCTCATATTCTTGTCAATTCATTATGCACATCGCAACCAAGATTAAAAGCCATTCGGTCCCAACTTGGAAATAGAATGGTATTAGCAATATAGTCACTTCTGATTTTAAAGTTGATAAAGCCAAAAATAAAAAAGAGTTACCATGACTAAGCATTATTAAGTCAACTACCTGCAAGTGATGTGCAAGCAACCATCTGTCTTCTCCACAAAATACTTGCAACTAGGGCACCTCCTCCATTCCTTCTCATTTGCCAATTGCATCATCAACAGATCCTCCTTCGCTCTCTCATCTTTGCCGAGTTTACCAAACTCCTCGCAACTCAAGCCCGAATGCCAAGCAACTTTACATGCAGCGCAAAACAACCTCCGGCAACTGGGACACTCAGAGCAGGTCACGGTTTCCTCTCCATCATCCATCATCAGTACCGAGCAGTCCTTGAATGGGCAGTATAATTTCTGTGCACCTAGCAACATTGATTCACAAAATGCTTTCTCCCACCTGTTATAAGCAATAGAATTATTATTTAAACTTGAATTATAGAAATATTCAGCAAAGATTTACAACATGATATATGAGAAAATTTGGGGTATTAATGTAATATTTTCAAATTCTTAAACTGTACTTACGATCTGGATTCAACCTCCAATGTACAAAGATTAATAGCCCGTGTTACATTGAAGATCACAAGCACGACAAAATTAGTCATTTGCAATAGCATCTATAAGATCACAAACAAATATTGCAATAGGCCATGCATAATTCTGTTCGTAAGTAAATTAGGTAGAATTGTTAGATCACCTTTCGAAAACCTCAGAAGGAAGTAATTTTTGGCACATTCCTGGTTCTAGTACAACCTTGCAATTCTCATCGGGGCATTTGACAACCGAGATATTCTCTTGGATTTTGGTGCCAAGATAGTGGCTAAGGCAACCACGGCAGAATACATGAGGACAAGCATTACTTGTCTGAAACACCTCGTCAGCCGCTACATTCTCCATGCATATCTTGCAAAATGGCTGAGATTGAGATGAAGACGAAGAACCTGTGTCCTTCGTTGCTATCTTTGCAGGCTGTGCTGAACCGGTGGTGGCTGAGAAGAATATTTCCTGGAATTCCAATTTCTCCAGGCGCTCCAATAGTGCATAGTCCTCATCGGAGAAGGGTTCCTGATCATACAACTCGTCGACATAGAAATCATCTATTTGGTCTGTGATATTACTAGAACATATTTCTCTTATGATATCATATGAGCCATTTAAATCATCTATTTGGTCTGTGATATTACTAGAACATAGTTCTCTTATGATATCATATGAGCCATTTAAATCATCTATTTGGTCTGTGATATTACTAGAACATAGTTCTCTTATGATATCATATGAGCCATTTAAATCATCTATTTCGTGTGTGATATTATCAGAGAATGGTTCTTCCATGGTATGAAATGAAGAGTGATAGGCAAACAGAAATATATATTACTCACTGAGAACGTTTATATTGCATAATCAAAATTGGAAGCTCAGAGGTTTTTTAGAGACAGTTAATGCATGTAATGGGTTCGAAGGGCAGATATTTCCAATGTGATTTCAATTTCCTAGTTGATAAATTAAATTGCTTGGTAGATTGTGAGGAACTGAATCTGGTCTAATAGATTGATTCAGATTTTTCTGACAGCCGTGTTTTGCCAAAAAGAGAGATTAATGAGAAATGGGAATATGGAAGGACCCTTTATTTCCTTTCTGCTTTCATACATACAATTATTTTGTTTTGATTTTTTACTACTCAATTCTCTAATCATAACAAAATACCCCTACTAGAATAAGAATATGAATTTCTACTGTAGAAAGCATCGGTATAGACTCGGTATATATTTGGGATTTGTACCGTCACGACTCACGAGTTAAAAGTAGGTGAAGCTATTTTGTTGAACTTCACGCTGAGAATTTTGGGGAAATGCAAAATTGCAGTTTATTTATGGGCCGAGTCAAACTACCGCACACAATAACCGAAAATTAGGAACTTTATATAAATGAGGGTTCAAATGTCTTTATTATTTTTGTGCCTCCATCAAAATTCTATTTTTTAAAAGTTAATAACTTAAAATATAAAATTCAAATATCAAAATGAAATATTATATTTGATTTATATATTTTTTTTGAAGGTTGGAACCTTGGAGGTCCAACAGTTGATTGATAAGTAAAAAAGTTTTACAGGGTCCTAATTGTAAGATACACTTACCTTACAAGATTATTTAAAATAAAAACAAATTACAAGATATGTACATGCTCACTACCCCTGCCTAATTATCTAAATGAAGACCAATTATGGACCTCCATTTCCGCTATATCAATTAAGATTCGCACCGGTTTGGATTTATCCGCGAATGTTCTCGCATTCCTTTCTTTCCATAGCACCCAAAGGCCTGCGGCCCATGCCGTATCCCACATTTTCCTTTGCGATGCCCCACATCTATGATGACCATGTAGCGAAACTTCCAAGATGGTGTGATCCACCCGCTGGTGGACAGTGCGAGTTAGATTCCTCTGCGCGAGAAAACCTCTCCAAAATCTAGCCGTGAATGGACACTCCCAAAAAATGTGATCTCTGGTTTCCAACTCACTAGACGGGCATAGCTTGCATCCCGTTTGCACCCCACAACCTCTACTCACGAGAATTTCCTGCGTAAGTATCTTGTTTTGTACAAGAAGCCATAGAAAATTTTTGACTTTTTGGGGAGCGTACCTGTGTGACGCATACTCCGATATGCCGTGGAACAAGAGAATATTTGATTTATATTATTTTCTCTATGCACATATAAAAAAGAGGACATTTCAATTTTGTTTTACTTGATATCAAGAGCTTTAAAAAATACATTCATATGGATAATTCTGAATGTTGATTTTTTTAATTTATTTATTCATAAAACATAAACCGAAATGTGAAAGTTTTTTGCATGTCGAGAAAATAATATAGATCACATCTAATGTTTTATTTTGATATTTGAGTTTTAGTATTTTAAGTTATTAACGTTTTAAAAATAGAAGCATGATGGAGACACAAAAAATGAAGACATTTGAACCCTCCTCTATATCATATACAAGTAATGAATAAGATATACAAGCGTCAACCCAATTTTATTTAGAGATAATTTCTAGTGTACCCATATAAAATTTTAAAATAGTCAATTTTCCCATTAAAACACCCTAATATCTAATATCTCCAAAAAATTCAACATTTTTTCATCTATTTCCTTTTTATTTATTTAATGTTTTATTTAATTATTTTAAAATTAAAAATGACAAATATAACCCGTGAATGAGGAATGTTGGCTCAATCACAAGGCGCGCAGTTCCTCAAGTGACGGGAGTTGCTGGAAAAGATGAATGGCATTTTGTGTATTGTGGCTACAATAAAGAGGGGCTTCAAGAGTCGATTTGAAATTTTACACTCTTTGGTAGATGGACTGTATTATTCTTAGTGCTAAGACATAATAGCATGAGACTGATAAAACATAAGAAAACAGTTAATATGAAGAGAGACGGTACTGATATGAGAGCAGGAATTAAAGAGAGAAAAGGAGGAAGAGATGAGAGGTGCCGGAACACTTGAGAGTAGGTCCGATGGGCATCGGACCTACTCTGGTTCGATGGATTTAATCACCGTCGATTTGCCTTAAAATTCGTGCGGAATGCTTTAAACTTCGTGCGTGTTTGTTTCAATTTTCGTGCGCACAAATCTTACATTAGATCAGACGATCATAATGCTCGTTGAACCTAAAAGTAAGTCCAATGGGCATCGGACCTACTCCGTTCTCATGCCGGAAATGTTGTTAGGGGTGGAGAATTTATGTATATCTGAGCAGAATGTAATGTAAAAAACATATTTTAAATTTATATATAATAATGATTATGTTTTCAAATGCCTTATGTTTATTCTAATTTACAATAATTTATATAGTTCGCTTGCTAAATATTCCAAAAGTTTAGGATTACTGTGCGTGATGGATTGCTTGCAAGAGAGATGCAATTATGCATGAATGCATCAGGCATTAACATCATACATAGAGTACGTAACATATATTAAGCTTTCCAACCTTAATAAACTTAATTGTAGGCGCAAACAATAGAAATAATAATAATAAGAAAGAAATCTGCTAAATAAGTGAATGACAATATAACATGCAATGCAACACAATAAGACGAATGCGCACTCTAATTCGTCATATTAATTGCCTTGATAGCTGAAAGGCAACCAATCTATTTGCCAATCAAAGTGATTAAAAATCAGCATAATAAGCAACTAAATGAGTAATATTGTAGAAACCAGATAGAAGCAAAAAAATAAGTAATGTTGTAGCATTACAAACAAAAGGTAAAGGACACTGAAGTAGCCTGATTGGCATTGTCCATCTCTGGGAAGTATCTCCCTTATTCCAAAATCATTCCAGTGCTGCAGGGGTGAATGACGCTCCACTTGTTCCCACATCTATAGCAAAACTGAAATCCACACCTGAAAAATTATATATATGTTACAGAGGAAATCTCAACTCTAACTACAAATTAAAAAATTCTTCAAAAAAATTATATTGGTTGCCTTGAGAAGCATTATTTTTTCTTTCTTCATTAGCCTGAATCGTACTTAACCAGTTAGGTTAACTTGTTCGGGTTAATGGGTTGGGGCTGGCTTAGTGCTTGGTCTTAACACGATCCGCTTGTGCTTAATTTTTAGTTTTGGTTGAAATAAGAAACTAAAAGTTCCTAAGAATCCCATCAGAAGTAGCAAGTAAAAGAAACAAAATATCCCAATAAGAATCCAAAGCTAATAAAATTTAACACTTTTAACATTCCATCTGTGTGGATTAGACCATGGGCACCCACTTGTAGTATCATTTAGTTGCATCCCTATTTCTGTCTGGTTTTTACTTAATTTTATATTTAATTGTTATATGGTTTGGAATTTCAGTTTCACTGTTTCTCTCTGAAATGTCCTTAATCTATATTCCTGAAGACGATAAACTGATTTCTGAAGTTTCTTTGATTTTGTTTACTGACTGCATTTGTCATGTGTGTTTTGAACCATGGTTTGGAAACTCGGTTGAACAGTGTTTGACTAGGCCGAGTTATCCGATTTTCAGGCCAAGTCAAGCCGAATCAAGCCTAAGTCAGGCCGAGTCCTTCGATTATTTTACGTTTTTTCTGGCAGTTTTTTATCTATGATATGAAATCACAAAAAAGAAAAAAAGAAAATTATGCAAACACAATTTGAACTGAAAAAAAAAAAACTTGACACATACCTTATCAAGATAATCCTGCACTAAATTTATTCTGCTAATGTAACCTTTTGTGCTTGCAAAAAAACTTAACACATATCTTGTTAAGATAATCCTGCACTAAATTTCTATGCTTATAAATTATAGCTAGCTTGTATAAAAGGTGTGTCAAATTTATGCTGATAATTAGTGGATTATTTGAGTATAATCTTTTGTCTATATAGTTTTCTTACAAATTATTTTTTTGACTAATTCTTTCCTATATTTTGGCAACAAAACAAGTTTCTGCCAAAAAAATTCAAGTTTCCATTCAAGTATCCGATTCCGATTCCGATTCTAAGTTTCAGAACCATGTTTTGAACATTCAATAAGAATTAACAAGAGATAACATGGGGCACCAAATTTTCTAGAATTTGGCATTTGATCAACTAATAGCCATTCGGACCAAACTTGTAAACATAATGTTATTTGCAATATAGTCTCTTCTAAATTTCTAAGTTGAATAAGGCAAAAATAAAACAGAGTTACCATGACTTTCCATTGTTATGTCAACTACCTGCAAGTGATGTGCAAGCAACCATCTGTCTTCTCCACAAAGTACTTGCAACTAGCGCACCTCATCCAATTCTTCTCCTTTGCCAATTGCATCATCAAGAGATCCTCTTCCGCTCTCTTGCCTTCCCCGAGCAACATTGATTCACATACTGCTTTCGCCCACCTGTTATATGCAATAGAATTATTGTTCAACTTGAATTATAAAAATATTCAGAATAGATTTACAATATATATGATATATGAGAAAAATGGGGGAACTAATGTAATATTTTCAAATTCTCAAAGTATGATGATTTTCAACTTCCAACGTACAAATATTAATAGTCCGTGCTACTTTGAAGATCACAAGCAGGACGAAATTGGTTCTTTGCAATAGTATCTATAAGATCAAAAGTTCTAAATAGCGATTTTCGCGTCATCGCGAGAAGGTTAAAAAAAATACTATCGCGAATAGCGTAGCTATAGCGAAAGCTATCCTACATAGTATTTTTTTTAAATATATATTATATAATTATACTAATTATCAACATTATCTAAAGTCTCATATAGCAATAAGTAACACCAAAATTATAATATTCATATTGAACCGGTGCAAAATTCAAATTCCTATTCAAAATATCCTTAGTAATATCATAAACTATATATCTTTTTTATTCATAATAAGCTAAGCATCATGACATAAACTAATTATTTCTTTTCTATTCAAAATAACCTAAGCATCATGTCATAAACTATATATATTTTTTAATTTATAAGAAAAATCAATTTGGGCCTTAAAAAATTGGTCTTAATTTGAAAGATATTTTCAATTTGAGTCTTGAAATAAAAGTTTATGTAGCATAGCGTGCGCTATACGCTACTCACTATAGCAGACCGCCATTACCGTTACAGCTGTCGTAGCTAAAATAGCACATTTTTAAGGTTCTAAAACGCTATAGCGCGCTATTTAGAACTTTGATAAGATCACAAACAAATATTGCAATTATAAGCCATGCATAATTTGGTTCGTAAATAAATTAAGTTAATAGAATTGTTAGATCACCTTCTGAAAAGCAGAAAAGGAAGTAATTCCTTACACATTACTGGTTCCAGTACAACCTTGCAATTCCCTTCGGGGCACTTTACAACCGAGATATTCTCTCGGATTTTGGTGAAAAGATAGCGGGTAAGGCAAACACGGCAGAATACATGGGGACAAGCATTACTTGTCTTGAACATCTTGTTAGCCGGTACATTCTCCATACATATCTTGCAAAACTGCTGAGACAGAGATGAAGACGAAAAACCTCTGCCCTTCGTTGCTCTCTTCATTTCCATGAAAGTATTGTGTGTGATATTATCAGAGAATGGTTATCCGTCTCCCAACAGACATATATATATATATATATATATATATAGAGCTGGGCTATGGTGAGTTGTGAAGTAAGAGGTCATTTTTACTTCACGCTCATATTTTCATTTTGAAAATTCAAACAACCGATCCGAACCGTTCAACATGTTCTAAATATTGAAATGTGCTTGGAGACTAAATTTTACATTTTTTGGAATTTTTTTACTATTTATTAAGCCACTTTGAAAATCGCTGATCCGGTGATCCAGAAAATTTTACTGTTTTTTTACTGTTCACAGTGGATCAGCGATTTCAAAGTGGCTTAATAAATAGTAAAAAAATTCCAAAAAATGTAAAATTTAGTTTCCAAGCACATTTCAATATTTAGAAAAAGTTGAACGGTTCGGATCGGGTGTTTGAATTTTCAAAATGAAGATATGGCGTGAAGTAAAACGACGTTTTACTTCGCAACTCACCATAGCCTATCTCTCTATATATATATATATATATATATATTACTCACTCTAGCTATGAGCGTTTATATTGAAAAATCAAAATTGGAAGCTCAGAGGTTTTTGGAGACAGTTAATGTGTAATGGGTGCTTTCAAAAGGCAGGAGATATTTGGAATGTGATTTCTATTTCGTAGTTGGGAGTTGAGACATGAACTTGCATGGGAGATTGTGAGGAACTGAATCTAGTCTAATTGATTTATTCAGATTCTTATTACATTCATGCTTTGCCGAAAAGAGAGATTAATGAGAAATGGGAATAAGGATAGACCCTTTATTTCTTTTTTTTGCATTTATACATGCAATTATTTTATTTTTACTACTCAATTCTCTATTCACAAGCAAATGAGAATTTGTACCGTCACGAGTTACAAGTAGGTGAAGATATTTTGATTTAGGGGAAAATTTCTAGTGTGCCCATCTATACTTTTGAAATAGCCAATATTCCATCAAAATACTACAATATCCAATATCCCCATATAAATTTAATATTCTTTCTTTTATCCCATTTTAACTTATTTAACATCTTATTTAATTATTTTAAAAATTAAAATGACCAATATGCTCTCTAATAATTAATTTTAATGGACATGTTCATTATTTCTGAACCTCTTCCTCCCTTTCTCTGTGAAATCCATTTCTTTCCTTTCCACCATCTCCGCATTCCGTATCGTTCTCTGTTAATACCACCTGTTATCTCTCCGCAGAATTAATTACTTGCAGAACAAAGTTTAATATATACTTCAAATACCCCCGCTTTAATAATTACTGAAATTAGATTTCTCCGAAGAATTCTCCGAAGTATATATGCTCTCTCAAGTCTGATTTCAGTAATTACTTGAGGGGGACCTCTTAATTATTTGATGGATATACCACAATGGTCATGAAGATCAATTCACGGAAACAGAAACAATAAAATGTTGCAAGTCTTATTATAGAAATTAAGCAGCACGGGAACTGAAATTGGTGTATCTATCTTATTAGCAGTGCGCATGTCTGAGAAATTATTAGTTTGGTAAAATACAAATGAAGGAGAACTGCGGTTCAAACTGGATCCATGGCATGGTACTGTCGAAAAAAAAAATAGAGGGGGCAACATCTTTAATTAACCAAGAAAAAAACACAAGTTAGTTTCAATTTTGAGCGTAGAGCAAAATAGAAAGGATCAAAGGTTAATTAGCGGATCTAAGTTGGGATCATTTCCTCGTATAAATTCACCAAGAAATTTCAAGGAGAGATGGATTTCAGAAAGGAAGGGAAGAGGAGGATATTTAGAAATAATGGAGATGTTCAATTAAAAATTAGATGACATATTGGTCAAGTTAATTTTTAAAATAATTAAATAAAATATTAAATAGATAAAAGGTGATAGAAGAAAGAATGTTAAAGTTATAATATTGGATATTGTGATATTTTGATGGGGATATTGGCTATTTCAAAAATTTAGATGGGCACATAAGAAATTTTTCCTTTGTTTTAACTTCACGCTGAGAATTCTGGGCCGAAATGCATAATTGCAGTTTATTTTATGGGCCAATTCAAACATATACTCACATAATCACTGACAATTAGAAACTTTAAATCAGATGCGGGTAATGAATAATATATACGCAAGCCTTCAATCCAGTTATATCTAAGAAGCGTATCCACAGAATACTAGATTTATCGGACATGAAAGCTAAATAAGTCAAATTATTTGTTATTTTCAATGTTTATGAGGAGAGAGGAGGGTTTTCCAGCTGATTACATCAAATACTTTCATGGGAGAGGATCTTTATATATGTAACCTTTAAACAATTCATTAATACAGTTTGTTAGAGGGCTTTTCTCCCGCTGACCTTCAAAAATAAAAAAATATAACTTTACATAAATGAAATTATGAAATCTATATCTTGCTCTTTCTACAACAAGGTGAAAATATCTTGTATTTGTAGATCAGTCCTAATTAACTCCTGGTAACCAAATTTCAAATATTCTATTCTTGAGTGAATCAATTGCTGCTGCCACAGAAATGTGGTACCAATAATGTGGATATGCTGAGATGGGTTACGGTACATTGCAATGTATAAATCCTCTTGTGCATTGGATTCTAAATAACTGAATTTAAATTTCAAAAATTCAATTTGAAGCGCTCGACATGTTCTCCATACTAAAATGTGTCTGGATACCAAATTTTACATCTTTTGGAAATTTATTACTATTTTTTAAGATGGATACAAAATTGCTGTTTTTTAAAAGATTTGGACCATAAAAAACAATGATTTTCAAAAATTCTAAAACAAATAGTAAAAAATTTCCGAAAAATGCAAAATTTGATCTCCAAGCACATTTTAATATAGATATCACGTTGAACGGTTTGGATCGACTGTTTGAGCTTTGAATCCAACGATTTACCATCCAATGCAATAATTCTGAGCAATAATTCTATTGGATTTTTACTTACAAGTAAATTACATAAATATTGCTTAGTTTTGGTAAATGAGGAGGGCTCAAATGCCTCATTGCTTCATGCCCCAATCGTACCCCAATATCTTTATCTTCAATTTCAAAGTTCAAACAGACGATCTGAACCGCTCAACATGATATCCACGTTAAAATATGATTGGAGACCAAATTTTATATTTTCTAAAAAAAATTTATTATTTTTTAAGATAGGTACAAAATCATTGGTTTTTATCGGTGTATTCTTTTGACAATATTTTTGTTTTTTGTTTTCTTTTGAAGGTCTTATCACAATATTGTTATTTTCGAGTCATTTGAAGTTGTATACTGGCAGGATGAGCACAACTCATGTCCTTTTTGTCGGCACAAGCTAAGAAGTGAGAATATATGTATATCTGAGCATAACTTACGTTTAATGTAAAAAGAAACAGAGTTAATTAACAAATTATATATATATAGTTCGCTTGCTAAATTTTCCAAAATTTTAGGATTACTGGGTGTGATGGATTGCTTGCGAGAGTTATGCATGAATGCATTAGACAGGCAGTGTATCAAACATACATAGAGATTAACGCTTCTTAGGCTTTTCAACCTTAATAGACTTAATTGTAGGCGCAAACTAATAAGAGAATGACAATTAAACTAGAAAATGCAACACAATGATACATGTGCATATACTAATTCATCATATTGCGTTGATCACTGAAAGCATGATCTATTAGCCAATTAAAGTGATGAATCGTCAGCATAATAGCAACTGATCTATTCGCCAATCAAAGTGATGAATCATCAGCATAATAGCAACTGAGTAATATAGTAGAAACCAGGATCAAGTCTAAAAAAAGTAAATGTTTCAATCAATGAAATGGGCCTAGCAGCCTTACCTTAAAAAAAAAAGTAAAAGACAATTAAGTAATGTTGTAGAAAACTGTCATTAGAAACAGAAAGTAAAGAACATTAGAGTAGCCTGATTTTCATTCTCTATCCCGGGGTCGATATTATTTCAAAATCCTACAAGTGCTGCAGCTAGCATGAATGATTAGCCCCCCACTTGTTCCCACATCCATAGCAAAACTGAAAACCACACCTAGTAACAAGAAATAATATATATGTTTCAGAGAAAACCTCAACTACAAACTTAAAAATTCTTCCAAAAGAACCAAACCATGGATTGGTTGCCTTGAGACACAGTTGGGTTTTTTTTTCTCATGAGCTAGACTGAACCTGACTTAACCAGTTAGGTCAGCTTTTTCGGATTAATGGGTTGGGCCTGGCTTAATGCTCGGTCTAAGTGCTTAATTTTAGTTTTTATTGGAATAAATAAGAACAGAACCTAAAAATTGCCAAGAATGAAACATTTTCAAGTTTTAAGTTTTTAACATTCCAACAAGAATCCAAAACTTTCAGAATTAAACACTTCTAACATTCCAACTGTGCGGGTCAGACCATCAGCTAAATAGGAACCCACTTGTACAATGATTTTGCATTGTTAAGTCAAGTACCTGCAAGTGATATGTTTGCAACCCTCTCTCTTCTCCACAAAGTACTTGCAACTAGGGCACCTCCTCCATTTCTTCTCCTTAGCCACTTGCATCATCAAGAGACCCTCCTTCGCTCTCTCATCTTCCCCGAGTTTACCGAACTCCTCGCAACTCAAGCCAGAATGCCATACAACTTTACATGCAGCGCAAAACAACCTCCGGCAACTGGGACACTCAGAGCTGGTAACAATTTCTTCTCCATCATCCACCATCAGTTCCGAGCAGTCCTTGAATGGGCAGTAGAATTTCTGTGCATCTAGCAACATTGATTCACATAATGTGATCCCCCACCTGTTATATGCAATAGAAATATTGTTCAACTTAAAATATAGAAATTATCCAAGACAGTACTTGGCAGCCACTGCTAAGCTTTAACTAAAGAAGAAATTATTCAAGACAGATTTGCATTATGATATATGAGAAAATTTGAGGAATTTATTTTCAAATTCTCAAACTGTACATACAAACTGACTTTCAACTACCAACTTACAAATACTAATAGCCCGTGTTACTTTAAAGGTCACAACCAGGAGTAAATTAGTCTTTAGTAATAGCATCTATAAGTGCACAAACAAATATATATTGCAATAGCAGATACATAATTTCTTATTTATAAAATTTGTTAGCCTAAAAAAATAGCAGGTACATAATTGTGTTCATAAATGAAAAGTGATTAGGTTAAAAGGATTGTTAGATCACCTTTCGAAAACCTCAGAAGGAAGTAATTCCTGGTACATTCCTGGTTCCAGTACAACCTTGCAATTCTCATCGGGGCATTTGACGAACGAGATATTCTCTTGGATTTTGGTGCCAAGATAACAGGTAAGGCAACTACCGCAGTATTCATGGGGACAAGCATTGCTTGTCGGGAACACCTCGTCAGCCGGTACATTCTCCATGCATATCTTGCAAAACAGCTGAGACTGAGATGAAGATGAAGAAGTAGAACCTCTGTCCTTTGTTGCTCTCTTCGCAGGCTGTGCCGAACCGGTGGTAGCTGAGAAGAGTTCCTGGAACTGGGACTCCAGTAACTCCACTGCGTGGCTCTCATCGGAGATGGGTATCGGATCATACGTCTCAATGCCATGGAAATCATCTATTTGATCTGTGATATCAGAAGAAGATAGTTCCATGATAGGTAAGCCAGATAAACCATTTATTTGTTCTCTGATATTAGCATAGGATGGTTCTCCCATGGTATGATATGAACCATAGAAATCATCAATTTGCTTGATAGGCAAACAGCCATGTTGCTCTCTGAGAGCGTTTATATTGAAAAAACAAAATTGGAAGCCCAAAGGATCATGGAGGGCAGTTAATGTATGCTCTCAAACGGTAGGAAATATTTCCAATGTGATTACAATTTCCTAGATGTGGTATTAACTTGCTTGGGAGATTGTGAGGAACTGAATCTAGTCTAATAGATTTATTCAAATTCTTGTTATACTCGTGCTTAGCCGAAAAGAGAGATTAATGAGAAATTGGAATATGAATAGACCGTTTATTTGCTTTCTCCATTTATACAATTTTTTTTATTATATTACTCAATTCTCATATTACCTATAATGTCAATTTGAATCTACTAGTCAAGTGCCCGTGCGTTGCAACGGGAAAAAAAAATTTAGTTATCAAATATTTATTCACGTAATAACTATGTTAATTAAGTGTAAAGGTGAATAAAATGAAATGACAAAACAATGTTCAAGTAAAGAAGAATACATAAAAGTAAAGGAGAATAAAAATAAAATGACAAAACAAGTAAAGGAGAATTCATTTTTATTCTCTTCTTCTGATCCGCAATTTTAATTGAATTCCAATCACAAATGATATAAAATACATAAAAGTTATTCTAATTATAATTGACAATTCATCAATACAAGTCAAAATAAAAAACATAAGCATTAAAAAACATTGTATAATGAAAAACATAAGCATTAAAAAACATTGTTCTCATACATAATTTCCAATAACAAAAGGGCCACATACATAATTTTAAGATTCAAAAAGGCCTAATATATAATTTTAAGAGAACAACACACAAAACAGATTCTCAAAACCAAGTAATACACATTTAGCTTTGCACATGCTTGACATAGCGTCTCTTGTTAGACTTCCTCTTACACATATAGTTTCTTAACAAAAAGATTTCATCATCTATTGGCGTGGTGGGATCTTCTTCAAACTTTCTTTTTTTCTCTTCTAACTCACTCAGAGTCAGATGAATCCCGTTCACTTTCAAGTATGAGTCCATTCCATATTCCTACAACACAATGCAAAGATGTACTTGATGAAAGTAAATGTAATATTCAAGTAACTAACATAAAAAGTCACTAATATATAACACAAAATTAAAGCTCGGTAAGACTTTAAATGATTTCTCAATATATAGTACCTCAACATTCCTTGCCAGACCATCCATGCTTGTTAGAATGCGATAGGGCCATCGCTTTATACCTTTAATCCTGCACCACATCTTTAGCGTGGTCTGGCTCACTCGGAGCTCTTTTGCAGCTTCATTTTGTAGTTTTCTAAACATTGGACGGACCAACTCAATAGATAAATCTCCAGATTTTCTCCTAAAAGTTATGAAAAAATTATAATATAGGAAAAAATATAGGAAAAAATATAAACGACAACAAAAGAATAAATTACTGACATTGGAGGAGCATTCACATCTACCGGTGCTTGGTCGGGCAAATCGACCTATAGTAAGAAGCATCGAAGTGAAACTATGTCATTTTTTCTTGTAAAAGGAAACATATATGATAATAGTAAAATCAATAAATCTTAAATTTATTCATTACCCTTTCAACGTCAGAAGTTTCTTCAACAATTGGTAAATTAAGATCAATGCCAAGAACTTTTGATCCAAGAGCCCTTTCTAACAATGATTAACAAAAAATTGTAAGTACAATAAGGTAATGATGCAATTTATTAAAATAGCTTGTTACATATACCTTCAACAATTGGTATAGCATCTTCCTCTGCACCAGCTACATTTCCAACTTGCTCATTTGCACCGTTAGAGTCATGCTCAGCTAATTGACACAAAATTAGAAGTACAATAATGTAATGATGCAATTTATTAAAACAGCTTGTAATGATGCAATTTATTAAAACAGCATGCAATTTATTATCCAGCAAATCACATCCAAATAAAAAAGCAGAGATTCATAGGTAGGCAAACAACAACAATAAATAAAAGAAATCACATCCAAATATAGAAGAAGAGATTGAAACTTTGATTACTGACATTATTCCATGGGAAGCGCTATTCTAAGAGCATCAAAGATGCATTTAGTGTACCACCTTCTGTAGTTTTATCTGTATATTTCTCTATCAAAATGGTAAATTATAAATCAAATATTGATTCCCTTTTATAGCCTTTTGATTAATTGAACCCTAGGTTTCTTCCAAATGGATTCAATGCAGTGGGGTCCACATTGCCATGTTATTGGAAAGTACCAGTGTGTACCTGGTACATGCGGTGACTGGTATAGTACCAAGAAGGTTTGCTTCTTGGTTACTGGAGTTCAGTGGGACAGTGAATTAATCAAATAAACGCCACATCCATTAAATTACAAAACTTAGGAAGGAGACACAATGAAATAATAGGCTGAATTTGTGTTGAAAATACATAATGAAATTACATAATAGGCTGAATTTGTCATTTTTAGTTGAAAATAAATAATGAAATTGACTATTAGTGTCATTTTTTTGTGTTGTCATTAACTGCTCCAGAGATAACTGTTACATAGAAATGAAATTACTGAATTACCTTTTTTTTTATGTTGTGATTAAAATACATAGAAATGAATTACCTTTTTTCTATGTTGTGATTAAAATACATAAATATCTTTTTTGCCCTATGAGCTGCACTGTGTGAAATGAAACACTTTATGGCACACTAAAGGTAGTCAAAATACAAGTAAAAATGATATGTACTTAATTAAAAATGTGAACTTTATATGTACATTTACTTTTAACTTTTTATTATACTAATTGTTGCGGATCTTCTGGTATATCAGAAATAGCAAACAATTGAATGCTCAAAAACAATCTTGAACCTTCGACAGACAATAAAACAAGCCTACATATAACTAAAACAATTTCTCCATCATGCACGTGCCTAATATATATATGAGAAAATGTGCATCTTTTGATTTGAGCAGGCGCCTTAATTCCTTATCAGGCTCTTGTCATAACAATATAATTTAGATTATAATGCACTCATTCAATTCCTCCGTACGTACTTTTCTAAAACAAGATAGAAAAATTCGAGAGCAGTTGTTTAATTAGGACAACTGGACAAGGTCAAAAGATTTCAGTGTTTCACAACTGGACAACTGGACAAGGTCATAAGAATATAATTTAGATTATAATGCACTCATTCAACTTGACACCTTAATACCGTTCAAATTTCAGTGTTTCACAAATGATTACAAAGTCAAAAGATAATGCTCCTCATCAGATTATGCATAAAGACAGTAATCACATCTTATTGCTTTCTTTCAATTTAAAATCAAGATCAATAGCACTAAATGAAACAATATTAACAGAAAAAAAAAAGTAATTTTAACATCCGTACTTCAAAAAGTCGTACGGTTCGAATTTCTTACGAATTAACTTAAAGTTTGAGATATCTTTGAAGATGTGAAGTCAGACCAAATTCGTTAAAGATATCCCATCTTGATTTTAGAAGAACTCTGGAATCCTGGGCCTTAAACTTATATTATGTGTACCTGGTACATGCGGTGACTGGTACAGTACCAAGAAGGTTTGCTTCTTGGTTACTGGAGTTCAGTGGGACAGTGAATTAATCAAATAAACGCCACATCCATTAAATTACAAAACTTCGGAAGGAGATACAATGAAATAATAGGCTGAATTTGTGTTGAAAATACATAATGAAATTACATAATAGGCTGAATTTGTCATTTTTAGTCGAAAATAAATAATGAAATTGACTATTAGTGTCATTTTTTTGTGTTGTCATTAACTGCTCCAGAGATAACTGTTACATAGAAATGAAATTACTGAATTACCTTTTTTTTTTATGTTGTGATTAAAATACATAGAAATGAATTACCTTTTTTCTATGTTGTGATTAAAATACATAAATATCTTTTTTGCCCTATGAGCTGCACTGTGTGAAATGAAACACTTTATGGCACACTAAAGGTAGTCAAAATACAAGTAAAAATGATATGTACTTAATTAAAAATGTGAACTTTATATGTACATTTACTTTTAACTTTTTATTATACTAATTGTTGCGGATCTTCTGGTATATCAGAAATAGCAAACAATTGAATGCTCAAAAACAATCTTGAACCTTCGACAGACAATAAAACAAGCCTACATATAACTAAAACAATTTCTCCATCATGCACGTGCCTAATATATATATGAGAAAATGTGCATCTTTTGATTTGAGCAGGCGCCTTAATTCCTTATCAGGCTCTTGTCATAACAATATAATTTAGATTATAATGCACTCATTCAATTCCTCCGTACGTACTTTTCTAAAACAAGATAGAAAAATTCGAGAGCAGTTGTTTAATTAGGACAACTGGACAAGGTCAAAAGATTTCAGTGTTTCACAACTGGACAACTGGACAAGGTCATAAGAATATAATTTAGATTATAATGCACTCATTCAACTTGACACCTTAATACCGTTCAAATTTCAGTGTTTCACAAATGATTACAAAGTCAAAAGATAATGCTCCTCATCAGATTATGCATAAAGACAGTAATCACATCTTATTGCTTTCTTTCAATTTAAAATCAAGATCAATAGCACTAAATGAAACAATATTAACAGAAAAAAAAAAGTAATTTTAACATCCGTACTTCAAAAAGTCGTACGGTTCGAAATTCTTACGAATTAACTTAAAGTTTGAGATATCTTTGAAGATGTGAAGTCAGACCAAATTCGTTAAAGATATCCCATCTTGATTTTAGAAGAACTCTGGAATCCTGGGCCTTAAACTTATATTATGTGTACCTGGTACATGCGGTGACTGGTACAGTACCAAGAAGGTTTGCTTCTTGGTTACTGGAGTTCAGTGGGACAGTGAATTAATCAAATAAACGCCACATCCATTAAATTACAAAACTTAGGAAGGAGATACAATGAAATAATAGGCTGAATTTGTGTTGAAAATACATAATGAAATTACATAATAGGCTGAATTTGTCATTTTTAGTCGAAAATAAATAATGAAATTGACTATTAGTTTCATTTTTTTGTGTTGTCATTAACTGCTCCAGAGATAACTGTTACATAGAAATGAAATTACTGAATTACCTTTTTTTTTTATGTTGTGATTAAAATACATAGAAATGAATTACCTTTTTTCTATGTTGTGATTAAAATACATAAATATCTTTTTTGCCCTATGAGCTGCACTGTGTGAAATGAAACACTTTATGGCACACTAAAGGTAGTCAAAATACAAGTAAAAATGATATGTACTTAATTAAAAATGTGAACTTTATATGTACATTTACTTTTAACTTTTTATTATACTAATTGTTGCGGATCTTCTGGTATATCAGAAATAGCAAACAATTGAATGCTCAAAAACAATCTTGAACCTTCGACAGACAATAAAACAAGCCTACATATAACTAAAACAATTTCTCCATCATGCACGTGCCTAATATATATATGAGAAAATGTGCATCTTTTGATTTGAGCAGGCGCCTTAATTCCTTATCAGGCTCTTGTCATAACAATATAATTTAGATTATAATGCACTCATTCAATTCCTCCGTACGTACTTTTCTAAAACAAGATAGAAAAATTCGAGAGCAGTTGTTTAATTAGGACAACTGGACAAGGTCAAAAGATTTCAGTGTTTCACAACTGGACAACTGGACAAGGTCATAAGAATATAATTTAGATTATAATGCACTCATTCAACTTGACACCTTAATACCGTTCAAATTTCAGTGTTTCACAAATGATTACAAAGTCAAAAGATAATGCTCCTCATCAGATTATGCATAAAGACAGTAATCACATCTTATTGCTTTCTTTCAATTTAAAATCAAGATCAATAGCACTAAATGAAACAATATTAACAGAAAAAAAAAAGTAATTTTAACATCCGTACTTCAAAAAGTCGTACGGTTCGAATTTCTTACGAATTAACTTAAAGTTTGAGATATCTTTGAAGATGTGAAGTCAGACCAAATTCGTTAAAGATATCCCATCTTGATTTTAGAAGAACTCTGGAATCCTGGGCCTTAAACTTATATTATGTGTACCTGGTACATGCGGTGACTGGTACAGTACCAAGAAGGTTTGCTTCTTGGTTACTGGAGTTCAGTGGGACAGTGAATTAATCAAATAAACGCCACATCCATTAAATTACAAAACTTCGGAAGGAGATACAATGAAATAATAGGCTGAATTTGTGTTGAAAATACATAATGAAATTACATAATAGGCTGAATTTGTCATTTTTAGTCGAAAATAAATAATGAAATTGACTATTAGTGTCATTTTTTTGTGTTGTCATTAACTGCTCCAGAGATAACTGTTACATAGAAATGAAATTACTGAATTACCTTTTTTTTTTATGTTGTGATTAAAATACATAGAAATGAATTACCTTTTTTCTATGTTGTGATTAAAATACATAAATATCTTTTTTGCCCTATGAGCTGCACTGTGTGAAATGAAACACTTTATGGCACACTAAAGGTAGTCAAAATACAAGTAAAAATGATATGTACTTAATTAAAAATGTGAACTTTATATGTACATTTACTTTTAACTTTTTATTATACTAATTGTTGCGGATCTTCTGGTATATCAGAAATAGCAAACAATTGAATGCTCAAAAACAATCTTGAACCTTCGACAGACAATAAAACAAGCCTACATATAACTAAAACAATTTCTCCATCATGCACGTGCCTAATATATATATGAGAAAATGTGCATCTTTTGATTTGAGCAGGCGCCTTAATTCCTTATCAGGCTCTTGTCATAACAATATAATTTAGATTATAATGCACTCATTCAATTCCTCCGTACGTACTTTTCTAAAACAAGATAGAAAAATTCGAGAGCAGTTGTTTAATTAGGACAACTGGACAAGGTCAAAAGATTTCAGTGTTTCACAACTGGACAACTGGACAAGGTCATAAGAATATAATTTAGATTATAATGCACTCATTCAACTTGACACCTTAATACCGTTCAAATTTCAGTGTTTCACAAATGATTACAAAGTCAAAAGATAATGCTCCTCATCAGATTATGCATAAAGACAGTAATCACATCTTATTGCTTTCTTTCAATTTAAAATCAAGATCAATAGCACTAAATGAAACAATATTAACAGAAAAAAAAAAGTAATTTTAACATCCGTACTTCAAAAAGTCGTACGGTTCGAAATTCTTACGAATTAACTTAAAGTTTGAGATATCTTTGAAGATGTGAAGTCAGACCAAATTCGTTAAAGATATCCCATCTTGATTTTAGAAGAACTCTGGAATCCTGGGCCTTAAACTTATATTATGTGTACCTGGTACATGCGGTGACTGGTACAGTACCAAGAAGGTTTGCTTCTTGGTTACTGGAGTTCAGTGGGACAGTGAATTAATCAAATAAACGCCACATCCATTAAATTACAAAACTTAGGAAGGAGATACAATGAAATAATAGGCTGAATTTGTGTTGAAAATACATAATGAAATTACATAATAGGCTGAATTTGTCATTTTTAGTCGAAAATAAATAATGAAATTGACTATTAGTTTCATTTTTTTGTGTTGTCATTAACTGCTCCAGAGATAACTGTTACATAGAAATGAAATTACTGAATTACCTTTTTTTTTTATGTTGTGATTAAAATACATAGAAATGAATTACCTTTTTTCTATGTTGTGATTAAAATACATAAATATCTTTTTTGCCCTATGAGCTGCACTGTGTGAAATGAAACACTTTATGGCACACTAAAGGTAGTCAAAATACAAGTAAAAATGATATGTACTTAATTAAAAATGTGAACTTTATATGTACATTTACTTTTAACTTTTTATTATACTAATTGTTGCGGATCTTCTGGTATATCAGAAATAGCAAACAATTGAATGCTCAAAAACAATCTTGAACCTTCGACAGACAATAAAACAAGCCTACATATAACTAAAACAATTTCTCCATCATGCACGTGCCTAATATATATATGAGAAAATGTGCATCTTTTGATTTGAGCAGGCGCCTTAATTCCTTATCAGGCTCTTGTCATAACAATATAATTTAGATTATAATGCACTCATTCAATTCCTCCGTACGTACTTTTCTAAAACAAGATAGAAAAATTCGAGAGCAGTTGTTTAATTAGGACAACTGGACAAGGTCAAAAGATTTCAGTGTTTCACAACTGGACAACTGGACAATGTCATAAGAATATAATTTAGATTATAATGCACTCATTCAACTTGACACCTTAATACCGTTCAAATTTCAGTGTTTCACAAATGATTACAAAGTCAAAAGATAATGCTCCTCATCAGATTATGCATAAAGACAGTAATCACATCTTATTGCTTTCTTTCAATTTAAAATCAAGATCAATAGCACTAAATGAAACAATATTAACAGAAAAAAAAAGTAATTTTAACATCCGTACTTCAAAAAGTCGTACGGTTCGAATTTCTTACGAATTAACTTAAAGTTTGAGATATCTTTGAAGATGTGAAGTCAGACCAAATTCGTTAAAGATATCCCATCTTGATTTTAGAAGAACTCTGGAATCCTGGGCCTTAAACTTATATTATGTGTACCTGGTACATGCGGTGACTGGTACAGTACCAAGAAGGTTTGCTTCTTGGTTACTGGAGTTCAGTGGGACAGTGAATTAATCAAATAAACGCCACATCCATTAAATTACAAAACTTCGGAAGGAGATACAATGAAATAATAGGCTGAATTTGTGTTGAAAATACATAATGAAATTACATAATAGGCTGAATTTGTCATTTTTAGTCGAAAATAAATAATGAAATTGACTATTAGTGTCATTTTTTTGTGTTGTCATTAACTGCTCCAGAGATAACTGTTACATAGAAATGAAATTACTGAATTACCTTTTTTTTTATGTTGTGATTAAAATACATAGAAATGAATTACCTTTTTTCTATGTTGTGATTAAAATACATAAATATCTTTTTTGCCCTATGAGCTGCACTGTGTGAAATGAAACACTTTATGGCACACTAAAGGTAGTCAAAATACAAGTAAAAATGATATGTACTTAATTAAAAATGTGAACTTTATATGTACATTTACTTTTAACTTTTTATTATACTAATTGTTGCGGATCTTCTGGTATATCAGAAATAGCAAACAATTGAATGCTCAAAAACAATCTTGAACCTTCGACAGACAATAAAACAAGCCTACATATAACTAAAACAATTTCTCCATCATGCACGTGCCTAATATATATATGAGAAAATGTGCATCTTTTGATTTGAGCAGGCGCCTTAATTCCTTATCAGGCTCTTGTCATAACAATATAATTTAGATTATAATGCACTCATTCAATTCCTCCGTACGTACTTTTCTAAAACAAGATAGAAAAATTCGAGAGCAGTTGTTTAATTAGGACAACTGGACAAGGTCAAAAGATTTCAGTGTTTCACAACTGGACAACTGGACAAGGTCATAAGAATATAATTTAGATTATAATGCACTCATTCAACTTGACACCTTAATACCGTTCAAATTTCAGTGTTTCACAAATGATTACAAAGTCAAAAGATAATGCTCCTCATCAGATTATGCATAAAGACAGTAATCACATCTTATTGCTTTCTTTCAATTTAAAATCAAGATCAATAGCACTAAATGAAACAATATTAACAGAAAAAAAAAAGTAATTTTAACATCCGTACTTCAAAAAGTCGTACGGTTCGAAATTCTTACGAATTAACTTAAAGTTTGAGATATCTTTGAAGATGTGAAGTCAGACCAAATTCGTTAAAGATATCCCATCTTGATTTTAGAAGAACTCTGGAATCCTGGGCCTTAAACTTATATTATGTGTACCTGGTACATGCGGTGACTGGTACAGTACCAAGAAGGTTTGCTTCTTGGTTACTGGAGTTCAGTGGGACAGTGAATTAATCAAATAAACGCCACATCCATTAAATTACAAAACTTAGGAAGGAGATACAATGAAATAATAGGCTGAATTTGTGTTGAAAATACATAATGAAATTACATAATAGGCTGAATTTGTCATTTTTAGTCGAAAATAAATAATGAAATTGACTATTAGTTTCATTTTTTTGTGTTGTCATTAACTGCTCCAGAGATAACTGTTACATAGAAATGAAATTACTGAATTACCTTTTTTTTTATGTTGTGATTAAAATACATAGAAATGAATTACCTTTTTTCTATGTTGTGATTAAAATACATAAATATCTTTTTTGCCCTATGAGCTGCACTGTGTGAAATGAAACACTTTATGGCACACTAAAGGTAGTCAAAATACAAGTAAAAATGATATGTACTTAATTAAAAATGTGAACTTTATATGTACATTTACTTTTAACTTTTTATTATACTAATTGTTGCGGATCTTCTGGTATATCAGAAATAGCAAACAATTGAATGCTCAAAAACAATCTTGAACCTTCGACAGACAATAAAACAAGCCTACATATAACTAAAACAATTTCTCCATCATGCACGTGCCTAATATATATATGAGAAAATGTGCATCTTTTGATTTGAGCAGGCGCCTTAATTCCTTATCAGGCTCTTGTCATAACAATATAATTTAGATTATAATGCACTCATTCAATTCCTCCGTACGTACTTTTCTAAAACAAGATAGAAAAATTCGAGAGCAGTTGTTTAATTAGGACAACTGGACAAGGTCAAAAGATTTCAGTGTTTCACAACTGGACAACTGGACAAGGTCATAAGAATATAATTTAGATTATAATGCACTCATTCAACTTGACACCTTAATACCGTTCAAATTTCAGTGTTTCACAAATGATTACAAAGTCAAAAGATAATGCTCCTCATCAGATTATGCATAAAGACAGTAATCACATCTTATTGCTTTCTTTCAATTTAAAATCAAGATCAATAGCACTAAATGAAACAATATTAACAGAAAAAAAAAAGTAATTTTAACATCCGTACTTCAAAAAGTCGTACAGTTCGAATTTCTTACGAATTAACTTAAAGTTTGAGATATCTTTGAAGATGTGAAGTCAGACCAAATTCGTTAAAGATATCCCATCTTGATTTTAGAAGAACTCTAGAATCCTGGGCCTTAAACTTATATTATGTGTACCTGGTACATGCGGTGACTAGTACAGTACCAAGAAGGTTTGCTTCTTGGTTACTGGAGTTCAGTGGGACAGTGAATTAATCAAATAAATGCCACATCCATTAAATTACAAAACTTAGGAAGGAGATACAATGAAATAATAGGCTGAATTTGTGTTGAAAATACATAATGAAATTACATAATAGGCTGAATTTGTCATTTTTAGTCGAAAATAAATAATGAAATTGACTATTAGTGTCATTTTTTTGTGTTGTCATTAACTGCTCCAGAGATAACTGTTACATAGAAATGAAATTACTGAATTACCTTTTTTTTATGTTGTGATTAAAATACATAGAAATGAATTACCTTTTTTCTATGTTGTGATTAAAATACATAAATATCTTTTTTGCCCTATGAGCTGCATTGTGTGAAATGAAACACTTTATGGCACACTAAAGGTAGTCAAAATACAAGTAAAAATGATATGTACTTAATTAAAAATGTGAACTTTGTATGTACATTTACTTTTAACTTTTTATTATACTAATTGTTGCGGATCTTCTGGTATATCAGAAATAGCAAACAATTGAATGCTCAAAAACAATCTTGAACCTTCGACAGACAATAAAACAAGCCTACATATACCTAAAACAATTTCTCCATCATGCACGTGCCTAATATATATATGAGAAAATGTGCATCTTTTGATTTGAGCAGGCGCCTTAATTCCTTATCAGGCTCTTGTCATAACAATATAATTTAGATTATAATGCACTCATTCAATTCCTCCGTACGTACTTTTCTAAAACAAGATAGAAAAATTCGAGAGCAGTTGTTTAATTAGGACAACTGGACAAGGTCAAAAGATTTCAGTGTTTCACAACTGGACAACTGGACAAGGTCATAAGAATATAATTTAGATTATAATGCACTCATTCAACTTGACACCTTAATACCGTTCAAATTTCAGTGTTTCACAAATGATTACAAAGTCAAAAGATAATGCTCCTCATCAGATTATGCATAAAGACAGTAATCACATCTTATTGCTTTCTTTCAATTTAAAATCAAGATCAATAGCACTAAATGAAACAATATTAACAGAAAAAAAAAAGTAATTTTAACATCCGTACTTCAAAAAGTCGTACAGTTCGAATTTCTTACGAATTAACTTAAAGTTTGAGATATCTTTGAAGATGTGAAGTCAGACCAAATTCGTTAAAGATATCCCATCTTGATTTTAGAAGAACTCTGGAATCCTGGGCCTTAAACTTATATTATGTGTACCTGGTACATGCGGTGACTGGTACAGTACCAAGAAGGTTTGCTTCTTGGTTACTGGAGTTCAGTGGGACAGTGAATTAATCAAATAAACGCCACATCCATTAAATTACAAAACTTAGGAAGGAGATACAATGAAATAATAGGCTGAATTTGTGTTGAAAATACATAATGAAATTACATAATAGGCTGAATTTGTCATTTTTAGTCGAAAATAAATAATGAAATTGACTATTAGTGTCATTTTTTTGTGTTGTCATTAACTGCTCCAGAGATAACTGTTACATAGAAATGAAATTACTGAATTACCTTTTTTTTATGTTGTGATTAAAATACATAGAAATGAATTACCTTTTTTCTATGTTGTGATTAAAATACATAAATATCTTTTTTGCCCTATGAGCTGCACTGTGTGAAATGAAACACTTTATGGCACACTAAAGGTAGTCAAAATACAAGTAAAAATGATATGTACTTAATTAAAAATGTGAACTTTATATGTACATTTACTTTTAACTTTTTATTATACTAATTGTTGCGGATCTTCTGGTATATCAGAAATAACAAACAATTGAATGCTCAAAAACAATCTTGAACCTTCGACAGACAATAAAACAAGCCTACATATACCTAAAACAATTTCTCCATCATGCACGTGCCTAATATATATATGAGAAAATGTGCATCTTTTGATTTGAGCAGGCGCCTTAATTCCTTATCAGGCTCTTGTCATAACAATATAATTTAGATTATAATGCACTCATTCAATTCCTCCGTATGTACTTTTCTAAAACAAGATAGAAAAATTCGAGAGCAGTTGTTTAATTAGGACAACTGGACAAGGAAAGAAGTTGAATTCAAATCATCTCCAGTTGCAAAAAACTATAGGCTTCCATTAACAACCCTATATATATAATAAATGAAATTAGTTACACATACCTTCAATAAATTCGCCAGCTGCTTGCAGCAGACCCAAGCCATCCAAACCACAGATGTGCTTGACGGCCATCACGCGTTTGTTTAGTTTCCGGATCGGTGCCATTTTAGTCCTACTCCCAATAAATAAAATACTAATCAGGTTCATAACTAATCAAGTGGTTGCATAAATGAACAGATTGAAAATTAAAACTGAAGGCTAATTGCAATGTTTTGCAAGAAATAACTGGTGTCAGTGTATTGACAGTTAGACAATCTGTTATCTACTACTGGTCTTAATCAAACACCTCAAAGATTAAAAATTATAGTCTACCAGTATCGTACCAGTAGGTGTATTTCAAAAGAAAGAAAAATAAAGATTTTTTCATAAATGAACAAGGGAGAAACATTGTGCCGGTACCTTCCAATTTCCTTGGTGCGCAGCAGGGGAGTATGAGAGGGATTGTGGAAATGCAAATTGCAAAGAAAAAAGCAACTGCAATTTGAGAGAACAACCAATTTGAATTTGAGACGTATATATAGAGAGAAGAGTCAGTTAACAACAAAATTTTGAAGGCGCGCGGCGTAACTCGAGAATAGGAATCGATCATGTACGGTCGCCGAGGGCAGTCAACACTATCAAAAAGCTCATTTCTTGAACTCATCTTGCGAATTTTGAAGCGAGATTGAGTCTGATTCGATTTTGTCAGAGCTTTTTAATTGGGAAGGAGAAAAGAGAAACTAACGATACTCAAGTGCCTAGCGCGAAGACATCGATGCACGATATGGAATCAGACGCCATCTTGAACTCATCTTGCCGTTAGATTTGAATCAGACGCCATCGCAGTATCAGACGCAAGTTAGATCTATAACTCAGGATAGGGACGGTCAAATTAAGCAAGAAGCGCTTCTAGGCCTCTAGGGGATAAGGGGCACTGGGGATGTCCATTAATCACATTTTAAGAGATAAAATGGACATGTCCATTAAATTACATTTTCATGCGTGATTTTTATTTTTACCCAAAAAAAAAATATTTTAATATAAATAACCACGTTTTTAAAAGAATTTTATTTCTACCCAAACCGCAAATAATATTTGCTGTTTGAATTAACAATTCAAACCGCAAGGAATATATGCGGCTTGAATTGTGAATTCAAACTGCATATATTATTTGCGGCTTGAATTGTTAATTCAGCCGCAAATAATATATGCGGTTTGAATCACATTTATAAAAATCGGTTAACCAATCACCATTTCATTTATTATTTTATTAAATGGTAATTTTTCACCGATAACTCTAAAGTTATTTTTATTACAAAGAATTATATTATAAAAACTTATCAATAATATAAAATTTCATTTATTATTTTATTAAATGGTAATTTTTCACCGATAACCCTAGAAATTTATTCACCGATAACCCTAAAGTTATTTTTATTACAAAGAATTATATTATAAAAACTTTAGGGTTATCGGTGAATAAATTTCTAGGGTTATCGGTGAAAAATTACCATTTAATAAAATAATAATATTATCGGTGAAAAATTACCATTTAATAAAATAATAATATTATTGATAAGTTTTTATAATATAATTCTTTGTAATAAAAATAACTTTAGGGTTATCGGTGAATAAATTTCTAGGGTTATCGGTGAAAAATTACCATTTAATAAAATAATAAATGAAATTTTATATTATTGATAAGTTTTTATAATAACATTAGAAGGAAAATGAGATTTTGATTTCTACTCAAGGTAAATTAATGCATCATTCCACAATGTATTAATTTCCATAATCAGCGTACAATATAAGAAAAGGGGAAATAATTTCTAGAGGCAATCAAAGAAAGAAATTAATCATAGCACTATAACAATCAAGCAACAAAAATCATAACCACAAACACCAACAAATCCTTGCGGAGTATTAATCAGTCTAAACCTAAAAGAAATACAAAAAGTAAATAAGGTTAACCAAATTAGAAATTTCCAGTGAAGGAGAAGCCGGCAGCCGCCGTACCTCGTCCTGCTCCTCTTCCTTCTTCTTCTCTTCTCTTTATCTGCCCCTTTTATCCTTTTCTTTTCTCTCTTTCTTTATTTTTTGTTCTTTGCAAACCTCTACAACAAAGATTATCAACCAAAGATTTTCTCTTCTCTTTTATCTTCAACTCCCTATCAAAAGTCAGCCACTACAACCAAGATTATCAACCAAATTGGAATATATTACGGTAATAAATTATGGAAAGTGCATGGAAACCAAATAAAGATTGACACTTCAAATAGGAACTAAACCCGACCTGATCCTTGAAGAGCTGCTCCCTCAGCATTCATTTTTGAAATAAGAGCCTCAAACGAACCAAAATCAGTATCAATTTGCCAACCAAGTTTCCTGTGTGATGGCTCACCCCCACCAGCTTGCCAATGAAACAAGAGGCAATAGAATATGGTGTATTTAAATTTTGCTGTCGTACCCCTTCAACATCACTCTTATCAAGTCCCATGCCAAAAGCAACCGTAGCAACAACCTACAATTAGTAGATAAGAAATTAGTTTTTTGTCTAATTAAACAACACCATTAATCTCCAGGCACCAAAAAGTTGAAATAAAACATTACCACTCTTATTTTATTTGAGCAGAAAAGCTCCTGAACAAGGCTTCTCTCTTTAGCATGGAGACCACTATGGTAACTCTAAAAGATGCAAGTAAAGATATTTTAGGACTAAAATAAAATAACTTCATGAAATAAGATGGAAAGCTATATAATGGGCTTAATATGTATGTACTGAGGTTTCTATATGGATTTGTGATTTCAGAATACTTAAGACTGTAACACTTAGTTTGAACCCATTTTGCCTCAATCGCCCTGACTTACATAGTCATTCCTCAATTTACTTGCCTTAAAGTAAATAAAACCTATACAAAAAGAAGAAGAAAAACACTCTGACCAGCACTGGTACATAATAATACTGCAATATAAAAAAGCAACTTGTCATTCAGAAATGCAATGAGATTCATCAATCACAACAAGAGAAGTAGTCAACTTATCCTCAAAAACTGATAGGAATTATGAATTGAGAAATCTTTCTGGAGAAACAAACAGCACCTGCATCATTAAGCTTCTCATCAAAAAGTATACTCCCTTAAATTAGGCTATTATACAGGTTGATTGATCTAAGAGTTGCAACAGCATAAATTGGTGCCAGATAAAAAATATTTGCTTCTGGCATTTCATAGTTATGGATGAATTTGGGTAAAATGTAGTTAGATTTTTGCATGATTAGTACATTTGTTTGAGTTTCTAATTAATTAGTATTTTAGTCAGGGAAACATACCTTGATTTCTCCAGAGCAAAGCCTGTTTAAGGTCTCAAGAGATTCTTCACTGGTCTACAACAATGACAAAGAAGCATTTGCTGTTAAATGGTAAATGCAAGACAACAAAAATGAAGAAAAAATATATATATTTACCTGGTTACTGGAGAGAAGACCACCAGGCAAAACAGGAGGCAACTTCTTTAATTGATCAACGATCAAAGCTAGCAAAGGGCTCACCACTAATGTCACCTCTGGTAATATCAAAGCTGGCAGCTGAAAAAAGAAAAGTTGAAAATAAAATGAAAATGGCCCAAAAGAAATCCACTGCTACAAACCTAGACAGTATTTAAACAGGCCTTAAGCGTCTAATCACTTATTTTCTGAATCCTCTAACAACATTTGGATATTGTACTGGTACTGATAATGAACCAGGGTAGTATTACAGATAGCATGCCATAGATTCGGAGGCTCATTACCAATAGTACAGACAGTAGCAATACTTGCCAGTGAAGTTATCTTTACATTATTGCCAGTGAAGTTATTGTGTGATATGTCATGTACTCACTTGTGATATATTGCACAAACAACTGCAGTACTGGTATGGATGCATTAGCTGTAGTACTGGTACACCGTCAAATTAGAATCAAAGTTGAAGAATGCAGATGCAAAAAATAGTGATAAATATTCTCAATCCAGACCAAAAATTAAGAGAATGTAACATTACTATATAGGATATGCTAGTACATACCAGTACAAAACAGACAGAAAACCTTATCTGAGACCTTAACGGAAACAAGCACAATGCTTAATGTTAAAAATATGGAAAATATAATAACTATACCAATTGTTCTTGTTCTTCTGACATATCAGGGCTGGAGTTATTTTCGTACCGTCCACCAATTATGGGATGGATCAGATTTGTGCAGTTTTTTCAGGTGTGGTCAGATTTTTTCAGTGCAGCAATGGAAATTTGCAAAATAAAGATGCAGGATATTATTTCAAGCATCAAAACTGTAAACCCATATTAATAAAATTTTAAAAGATTGCTTCTTACAAGAGATAATCCTCTAATTGCTCTTTCTGCTGGATAATCGCATGGCTTGAAAAATCCACCGTATAATTTGCACCAAGTCGTCAGTCTACTATACACATAATTTGTTCCCATTGTATCAGCCCAAAACAATATGCCTCCCCTGATATAGACAAAAAAAAAAATCATAGAGGATTATCTATATGATATCAGTTATGGGTCAATCACATTGGAATTAATTTTTCAAGAGGGAGTAATTGCAAATTTACAAAACTTGAGGGGTTTTAATAAAAAGTAACCTGTAAGAAGGAAAACCCATGCCCATGATTGATGCAATATCCAGGTCAGGGAATTTGACTGAAATACCCTCATCAAGTATCCGACATGCCTCATTCACAACTGGGGAAAAACAACATCTCTATTATATCCTTATCTGTTAATCCAGCAATCTGTCATTGGGCAAGTGTCAATTGCATTAGAAGGGTGAAATTGGTACTTTATAAATTTAAAATGAGTCTTAATAGAAAAGTAAATAAATTGGGTAAATATGATATTGTGAATTTTAGAGGGGGAAATACGTAATTTTGAAGTTTTTGAGGGGTATACGTGAAATTCATCCTTAGCATATTTATACATCTGCCTACTTTTGCTGCTAAAAGCATATCTGTTCAACGAATGGTTTCAGGAGTACTACAAGAGGCCAACCCATCACAATTTTGACCACTTCAATTATTTTAGAATCCATCGGCTCATTGATTTGTTTCACTAATCCATAAAATCTTAAACAAAATACAAAGAATGGGAGAATACGGGTAGAAAGAAAAGAAAACAGTATATGTTAACATTGAAAGATACCATGGAATCGGGGGCAAAACCAGCAAAATCTGTATCAGTACCTCAAGTAACCATGCCAGCAAGAAAGAGGAGCACTGCTTACATTCAGGAATTTAATTGTTCTATGTACGTCTCATGTCTGGAAGCTGTATCAGAAAGAGGAGCACTGCTTACATTCAGGAATTTAATTGCTCACTGCTCCAGAGGTTGATGCTGCAATCGGTGTTGTTACTGCTACTGCGGCTGTTGAGCGGAGTAACGGGCTAACGGCGAGCGCTGCCGTCCACAGAGGCGGAGGCGGAGATGGAATCTTCTTAAGCGACTGCAACCGTCTTGGCGACCACCATGCCAACGCGCGACTCGATTTGCATTTTTGCTTCGTTTCTCCTTTCCTTCTGAGTTAAGAGAGAGTCTGCGCAAGAAATTAGTGAGAAGAGCATGGTTAAAGAAGAGATCGATTTTACAGAGAGTGAGAAGAGTCGGTGGCATCGGGAAGGAGAAAAGGAGAAAAAAGAAGAAGGATTATGTGTGGTAGTGTGGGGAAGGACAAAAAGAAAAGAAAAAATGCGTCGGGAAGAAGGATGCGCACGGGAATAGAGAGAAAAGTGCGTTCCGCGCACGGCAATAGAGAGAAAAAAGAAAAAAATATGTAGCCAGTACCAATAGCTAAGAAGCATACTTGTATTGGAATGGATAGATTTACAACTAATTTTATATTTCTACACGTAAAACTACACGAAAGAAAAAGTATAAAATCAAACAGTGATCAATGGCTGAGATTGATTGAACGTGAGGCTGAGATCTTGTCTGGACAGATAGCCTCTTCACCCCTCTAAAATTCAAGGTGGTTTTATAGGGAGTAAAGATATTAGAAAGCATCTGCTACAATCAGCTTATAGAGTGGGTATCATATTTGACATTTGTACCGAGTAGTTGAAGCCGACATTTTTATTAATATCCAAAGTTTAATACAAATTATTATTTATGCCCAGAATCAGAGCTAATTTCGAAAAATGCCTAAGCTGGCCAGAAAATGGCCGGCTTACTCCCCCCCTAAGCCAGCCATTTTCTGGTCGGCTTACTCTTTTTTTTTTTAACCCGCATTTCACCCTATATATACTCCTTTTTCTCTCTCCTCCTCACAACTCCCTCATCTCTCAACCGAATTTGCTCTCTTCTTTGAGGTAATTTTTTTTTATCTAATTTAAATTTATTTATTTTAGAGTTTAGGGTTTAGGGTTTAGGGGTAGGATTTAGAGTAATTTGTTGTAATTAGCACAGTTGACCAATATTTAGGATATTTTGGCCTTTTTTAACGTAATTAGGCTAATTAAGCGTAATTTAGCCGAATGTAGCATAATTAGGAAAATTGGACCATTTGATCATATTTTACCGAAATTAGGGTATTGTAGCATATTTAAGGTTATTTTAGGCGCAATTAGGTTATTTTAGGCGAATTTTGACCCATTTTAGCATTTTTAAGCGCTATTGTAGCATTTTTGTCCCTTGTTAGCATATTTTACCGAAATTAGGGTATTGTAGCCTGTTTTAGCATGTTTTAGGTTATTGTAACCGCAGTTGACCTATTGTAGCATGTTTAAGTAGAATTAAACCTATTTTGGTCGTTTTTAGCATATTTTACCGAAATTAGGTTACTGAAGCCTATGCTAGCATATTTTAGGTTATTGTAACCGCAATTGCCTATTTGAACATGTTTAAACAGAATTAAGCCTATTTTGGTCGTTTTTAGTATATTTTACCGAAATTAGGTTATTGTATCATGTTTTAACGGCAATTGGCCTATTTTAGGTTATTTTAGACATCAGGAAGCACGGTCGACCCGTCGTCCAGTAATGGACGAGCCGATCAGTACCAGCAGCACGGAGCGCATCAATCCTCTCCTATGGATTCCCCACAGCGATCACCGAGTCTCACTGGCTTCTCGTGAGGTACGTACCTTTTTTTAGATTTTTTTTAAATTTTGTTGGGTTTAAATTTTATTATGTTATCACCATGCGGATTAATTTTTTCAACACAAGACACGGGTCTTTTAGATGTGAAGTTGTGGTGCGTTCACATGCAGTACTACGAGATGATAGACCCGTACCTCACCAACCTGGGTCTCTACCAGGTTGTGGACATCGTGCGGGCAGAGAGAAGCATCATCAATGCATCTCTCATCGCAGGACTGGTGGAGCGATGGCGTCCCGAGACGCACACGTTTCACATGCCATTCGGAGAGATGACAATGACTCTCCAGGATGTGAGTGCTCTTTGGAGTTTGCCTATCCGTGGCACACCCGTTGGCAGCGTATCTGACAGCGAGATTCATAGGTGATGTCAGTGAGTTTGTTGGGAGCTGATCATTTCCATATCATTGGGGACAATGGGAGGTCCAAATTCCATTTGCGGATGACGAGGTTACGGGAGCACTTCAGCGCGGGTCTCTCGGCAGATTCCACTGAGCTGGAGATTCAGAGGTAAATTTTATAACTTGTTTATATTAATCAATTTCTAATACGAGGATTCTATTAGAATTTTTATATGTTTTGTATTCCAGATATACACGGGGCTACGTGATAGACCTTTTTGGTTCTATCATATTCGATGATGTATCTCCAGCTGATGACAGACCTTGAGCGGCCGTCGCCGTACAACTGGGGTGGGGCTGTCCTGGCATATCTGTACTCCCACCTGTGCCGTAGTAGTGAGGTAAGTCTCCAACTCTTTTCTTAGTAAATTATTTAATCAATCAATCCATCAAAATACACTGACGTCTAATGTTCTTGAAAATGCAGAAGAATGCGAAGCAGATGTACGGGCCGGTACTCCTGCTTCAGCACTGGTCGTGGTCACGACTACCGGTGGGCCGGCCTATCCCGAATGAGGCGCCGGATTGGAGAGAGCCAGATATGTGGAGATGCCCGGCATACGGCAAGAAGTGGCACGGTTTCCACAACTACTTAGATCGGACCCACGGTGCTACCGTTGGGATCAGGCCAGTCCGGTTAGAGATTCAGAGTTTGCCTGCCGATCTTGTTGAGTGGACGCCGTACGAGCAGTTGTACACGGAGAACCTCTTGCCGGGCAATGTGGGTGACGAGCAGGAGCGGGCGATGTGGTTCTACCGAGGTCCACTCATACACTTCTGGGTAGTGGAGCACCACTACCTAGATCGGGTGCTCCGCTAGTTTGGTCGAGCGGCGTTGATTCCCGCAGACCCATCTTTGCCGAGGTCCACGATCATGGACCTGCACAAGTAAGTCGTAGTCTATTGTCAAATATCTCATATTACTTGATAGCTTTGTATTGCAACTAACGTCTTCCTTACAGGATGAACCACCGAGGGCGAACGGACCGGGACTGGAGCACCTATTTTTCAGACTACTACGGTACAGCGCAGGATCCTCAGTATCTGGACTTCTATCATGAGCCAGATGCGATCGTTCAGACCCAGGGAGATCCCCAGTTGACGTACGATGTTTGGTACACGCAGGTCTGCATGGCGAGTGTCTACTTGCAGGGCGATTACGGTGCCCATCTCCGCAACAGGATCAAAACCGATGATGGTTACCATTCCAACGGCCATTCATTCGCTCGCCAGGTAATGCACATAAAACTACATAGTTTTCCTCTAACTTAGTAGTTCATCAAGGTTTGATCTGACATGCCAAAAAATTTCAGCTTTTGGCCTCGATCAAGGAGTGCGGGCATGGGATCGCCATGCTGGGAAAGAAGAACTGGAGACGGCTTGGGTACCGCGTCCTCAATAAGAATGCGAATGTGGTTGAGGATGCCGGACACGGTGGAAAGATCATCGGTATGCTGAGAGATGCCGAACAGAACATCAACTGGCGTGAGGTAGATCCGACCGAGCTCGACGCGAGCTCGGTTTTGCTAGATGACATGCCACATTCCCCCGATTCGCATCCAGAGTGGGACTACCATCGTTGGGTATTGTCCAGCGTTGGGTGGACGGCATGGTACGATGAGCATGGACGTCCGGTGCAGACTCAGGTATGTCATACTTCAGTATCTGTCAGGTTTTAATAAATTTCTTCATTCAGATCAAATTTAATAATTTATGTGTATGATTGCAGGGTCCGGCAGAGATGCCGCCACAGCCACCACCTGCGGGGACCGATACTTCTGATTTGGAGTCCCTCTCGTACAGTCTCCAGGACTACGGGATATTCGATGAGGATTTCATGTCGGCACCGGCAGTACCCCGATATGGCACAGAGATGCCGCATGATGGAGAGGCTAGTGGTAGCGGGTCTCATACTCAGCCTGCTTTTGGGACTGAGTTCGCCGCATCTATCTTCAGTACACCTCCGCCAGTACAGCCAGTCTCCACGGGCGATGCCAGATGGGATACCGCCGAGCAGATACTCAGGTCTGCCGATGCTAGTGTGGAGGCCGAGAGAGACAGAGCCTGGCCGCGCTGGTGCCGGGCGAACGCCGGAGTACCGCCTCAGCGATATACCCCCTCTCAGTTTTAGTTGTATTTTTACTAGTTTTGTACTATTTATATTTGGTATACTATTTATGTTTGGTATATTTGGATTATCCTATATTTCGGTTCTTTTGTATGTGTGCTTTTATGGTACTATTTTCATATTTTATAGATAAAATAAATTATCATGATAATGCTAAACAGAAAAATATTTAAAACAATTGCATAAGTGCGTTAAACAGCAAAAATAAGCTTTAAAGATTAAACCGACATTTTTATTAATATCCAAAGTTTAATAGAAAATTATTTGTGTAAAAAAAAAAAAAAGGGTAAGCCGGCCATTTTCTGGCCGGCTTGGGTATTTTTCGAAATTAGCTCAGATTCTGGGCATAAATAATAATTTGTATTAAACTTTGGATATTAATAAAAACTAGGTGCATCGTTGCGGCTACGCCGCAACCGTTTCTTTTTGCATATGTTGGCATACATGGGGGAGAATTTTTTGCCACTTCCAAAAATTGCAGTGTTGACGCTCCATGAAAGCAAGTCTGATTTAAAGGACATCTAGTCGAACTTGTCGCCTTCTTGAAAAGGGAGGGCTTGTGTTCAAAGAAAGGGTTGTCAAAGCTGATAATGGGTTGCCGAAACAGTGTACCAGCTTCTCAAAATGCCTACTCATGAAACCTTGTTGGCACCAGATAATGTCTCCTGTCAGAACCATTTTCTAATAAGTATACCAACCATATGTCTGTCAACATTATTTCAGTACAGGCTAAAGCCAGAAAGACAAATAACAAATCCATTTCTCTTAATTTTGTAATGAACAATATGCCACTTGCTATGACCGGTACCATCCAAGTATGAATTGCATTGGTAAAAGTAATCATAGGTCCTTAACCAATTCACTACTTGGCATGTTAGATTTGCACTCACGTTGTTTGGCTTGCTATCCTCCTACTATTAAAGATGGCCTATATCAGTGAGGATCAGTTTTACCTGTGTATGGTAGCTTGGCCACCAGTAAAATCAACAATAGCTTGTCATAAAGTATGCTTCCTTGATTGTAGATTTGGCTATTTAACCCTGGCTACAAATACAGTTATGGTCAAACCTGCTATGTACAATTCAACGTCAGAATGACTCTTATTTTAAACATCTCGGGTCGTACTCACCCTCCTATGAGAAGGACATAAATAACTTCAACAAATCTAACACGGTGAATCTAAAATGGAGTATCTAGGCCTGCATGAAAGTCAACTTTAGAATATGCTCGGTGGAGACCAGTAATAGCACATCCATATGGCAGAACACATGTATTTATTGTGGATTATGAATGAACAGTAACTGAATCAAGGTTAAACATGTCATTCATGCAGATACAAACATAAGTTATTTGACCTTGATTCATAATTGTAAACATGTCATTCATGTATTTATTGTGGATTATGTGTGAACTGTAACTGAATCAACGTTAAACATGTCATTCATGCAGATACAAACCTTGATTCAGCAGTGTGTTTGCTTGTACCTTGTTGTTGTTGGCAAAACTCAGTGAATACAAACATAAGTTAAAAAACAAAGAAGAGCAAACACACTGACATACGCAGATGATTTAATTTTTCCCTAGCCAGTAATTAATTTGTAATACGAATTACTCATTCAAAATGAACACCAAAGGAACTAAGTATGAAAATAAGTATAACATACAAACCTGAATCATTGCACAGAGGAAGCAAAACCAACACGTGCAATCCAGGAAGTGAACTCATCCAAGCGTAACAACTCCAGCTGTAAATCAGAAAATGAAAAGAAAATCAAAACAAATAAAAAAAAGAAATAAAAACCCACATTTCAAATAAGAACAGTAGTAAGAGAGTAAGCAAAAGAGAACAAATTTAGCTTTAGAATATAATGTTCCAAATGCCCTACCTCAGGTCATAATCAAAATTCTTACTCCAGTCTAAACATGCCTTATTACAGATATCTACAAATGCTTAAACTCAAAGAAACTGGGTATATACCTAATAAATCATCGAGGCAGCCCTGAGGGGTAAGGCAGAAAATACGCAGTACTTCTCAGTCCTTGCATGAGAACACAATATAAAATTAACCTTACTTGAACTGAAAACAAAATTTATTTCAGTGAAATGAATGAAAGACGGTATGAAAATCAGTATAGTGATGATTTTGTGAGCTATTTTGTTTTGTGATGCTGTAGTTCTGATGTTAATCGGCAAAAACCAAAAACATGAACTTAGAAATTACATTCATGAGCAAATGATACGAGGCTTGTGTATATACTAATTTGTCAGATTGAACTTAAAACTCAATAAAAGGATATAATATATATAGAGGTTGGCTAATATCAAAACGTTTGTTCCGGAGCCGTGGTGCAACCAATTGGTTTTCCGATTTTCAAAGTCCAAACGGTCGATCCAAACCATTAGATGTGATCTCTATATTAAAATGTGCTTGGAGACCAAATTTTACATTTTTTTGAATTTGTTTACTATTTATTAAGTCAGTTTTAAAATCGCTGATTTTAATAAACAGTGAAAAAAATTTGGATCATTGAAAACAACAATTTTAAAACTGACTTAATAAATAGTAAAAAAATTCAAAAAAATGTAAAATTTGGTCTCCAAGTACATTTTAATATAGATTGAATATTGAACGGTTTTGATCGACTGTTTGAACTTTGAAAATGTAAAAACCGAAGCGTTTGTTCCACGGCCTAGGAACAAACGTTTTGATATTAGCCAACCTCTCTCTATATATATATATATATAACACTGAAAGCCTAAAACAATTTCAACACAATAGATTCATTTTTAAGACTTAGGCCCCAAAATTTCATCCACAATTGTGCAAAAATTCATAAATAGCACAAAATTAACTCTCAAGTATTTAGAATAGGAAAATGCAAGCCCCTTTCTGATTTATAACTCTAAATCGGCTATAGAATTTGATACTAGAAGAGAGAGAGGTACAAGAGCATTCATACTCAAGCCAAAGGAGTGAATGTCATAGTTAGGATGAAGACTATACTGAGCATAGATGTCAAACTAATACGAATTTAAGAGAAGAACTTGAATCATTCTAATGTTTCTTAGAAAACCTTTGCTTGGCATTGAAATTCATTTTCAGTACTTTCAATTTAAATGCCAATACTAATATCATGTATACATCACATAAAACCTGGTCTTTCTATTATGACGCGAACATACGTTTTTTTTTACTAACGAAAAAAATACAGTAATAAAATTTAGAAATCTTACCAAAATAGTATCAAAAATCCCAATTGTATCAAAAATTACTGATATAATAGTTTTATGTACAAGAATATATCATAATCAGAACCGCTGCCAGCACATCAAATCTAATCTCGATTAACTGATAGCGATACACAAAACAGGAAAACAAAAAAAGGAGAAACCGAGGTAAGTATGAATTAAATGTTTTGAACTGAGCCAGGTTGATTAACAGGAAATAAAAGAACAAAATTAATATGTGCATAAGTGGAACATACCTAACGACAAGTAGGCTCATCAGCGTCAAGCATGCGTACCACCTGACACATTTTTGGTCTCTTGTCGGCATCTGCATCAACACATCTCAAAGCAGTCAAAAGTTCCCTTTCGAGTGCCCTAGTAGATGGTTTCGTCTCTATGTTGGGGTCCACCACCTCGTCAGACCGCCTACAGCTCGTGACCATCACCTTTAACCAATCCACCAAATTTACCTTTTTCTCCCATCAAGAAAAAGATACACGCACGGCTAAAAAACCTCAGTGAAAAAGAAAACAATGAAGAAAACATTTAATTAATTCCATCGCCATTAGCACATGATTAATTAGAGTCTGACTTGATCCATAGAAGTGGGTATGGAAAACTACATAGCATTAGAATTAACTAAAACCTCAAAGTCATCTAGGTCGAGCTGGGCAGAGGTGTATGTTATTTTGAATATTGTAAAAAATTAAATTTTTTATTGTTTGCAATTGGTATTAATTTCATATTTGGATCATAGTATTGGATGAATCAGAGAAGAACCTTCCAACTGCTTCTTACCATAATAGCCTCTCATACCACAGTTTTGATGTCAATGCCTTCGTTTCTCACCTTCAGGCTGTTTTTTTATCATTAAGTTATCATGTTTGTTGGTAGGAAACAGTGTACCTGATTTGTGTAAGTACATGACTTGTTTATTACAAAGCAATACTGAAAAAAAAAATACAAAATATTAGACTTGCAAACTGAAAAAAAGTATAGTTAGTTACATATATACATTGAACTTCTGGCCTAATATTGGATCAATATCAATGAGCAATTTGGTTTCTCTTTGGGCCTGCTTGTTTATTAGTTGCAATTGAGGTAAAAGGAGACCGAATGGTGCTATGTCAAGGAGAATTGAAGCCTGATTGGGGCTGGACCGCACGGTCAACTACTACTGATTAAGGTTAAATTTCATTTTAAATGGAGCTTAAATTCACAATTAATATCTCAATATGATTCGCTGGAAGAACTTCCAAAATAGGAAAATAAGAAATACAAATTAAAGATACAGAAGGTAACATTTTGTTGAGGAAGAACTTACTTCAAGCTCGAAGAACTTCATTTCCTTCAACATTACCTTGGAATCAACACAAACACCTGAATGTCAGATAAATAAAACTCATCATCAAAAAGCCAAAGATCGAACGGCGGCATAAGGCGGAGGAGGACCGTACCTGAGATCCTTGACAACGTGCCCGCGTAAGTGAAGACTTCAGCGACGGCGCCAGTAGCCGCTCCTGGTGACACGGTCAAGAAGGGAGAGAGGTGGGGTTAGTGTTTTTTGAAAGAGACGGGGGAGATAAGAAATGAGGTGAGGTACGCAAAAGAGAGAAAAGGCGAATAGATGGAAAGGAAGAGTTAAGTATAATAAGCGAGAGAGTGGCGGACGCGATGAGGAAGGGGAAAAAAACAGATGGAAGGAAGCCCACGAGAAAGGACAACGGGGGGAACTCAGGGAGACAGCGGCGAGCAACACCTAGCACGGGCCGACCACGTGGCTAGCGTGGAAGAAGAGAAATATGACAGATGGCACAACAAAGAAAAAAAAAACTCGTGAGAGTCAGGGAGATGAAATTTGTATGATTACGCCAGCCGACGTCAGCTCAAAAACACCTGAGCAATCCATCTTCCATCGGACGTTAGATAGAAGGGGTGTTACTGTTCAGTAACACCCATCACAGCGTTGTTTCAATTTGGAGCGAATCGAAGAGGCGAATGGTGTGAAATTGGAGATGACGCCAGCCGACGTCAGATCAATTCATCTGAGGCCCTTCATCTCTGATCCGATGACAAAGAGAGGGGGTGTCACTGTTGTTTCTACAGTACAACCCCATTGCCGATTGAGGTATTTATAATGTCAGTAGTTGAAGCCATTTTGTTTTAATAAATACTTGACGCTTTGAAATTTGGGCCGAAATGCATAGTTGCAGTTTATTTTATGGGCCAAGTCAAACCTATACTCACATAATTACCGAAAATTATAAACTTTAAATCAGATACAAGTAATATATACAAGCTTCAACACAGTTTTATCTAAGTGCTATACTGAGGGCTTTTTTTGTGATTTTGAGAGCTAAGATAATTTTGTTTTCTCTAAATACCATTTTGTACTTCCACTTTTCTCTCTGACCAATTAATAAAGGGAGGTGCTATTTTGAGCTCAACTTTTGTAATATTGAGCATTGAGAGAAACTTTTCTCTCTAAATGCCTGTTTTACCCTTCTACTTTCTCTCTCTTATCTGTCTCAATTAATAAAGGAAAATAATAATAATGGAAGGTACTTCAAACAAGTATTTGTTTGAATCCAAAAAAATTAATAAACAAAGGTACTACAATGCCGTATTTGTTCTAGAATAAAATACAAGTAATTATGTTCTTTACAAATGAAATATGAAAACAGCTGATTTGAAAAAGTTCCTCAAAATTTTATCTAATAATTCACCGCTGGTGATAAATTCCAGGATTATGTAAATCTTTGGTCAACTAGCTCTTTGGAATTGAAATGGCTAGTGTAAGACCCAATAACACAACAAGAGCGGCGCAGTTGCTGATATATGACTGATATTCGGGAACTCATTGCGAACCAACTACAATCCATCCTTTCTTCTTGTTCATGTTGGATGCTCTGTTTCAAACAAAGAAAGCCAGAGAATGAATAAGCCGGGCGAAGGTTGTGAATTTAATAGGTGAAAATCTTCAGCATATTTCCTCCACCTCAACATTGGCTTCCAAGTTCCAAGTTTATTATCATGGTATAGTTATTTTCAAGTCATTTTAAGTTATTGTTTACTGGCAGTATGAGCACAAGTCGTCACAAACTGAGAACATATGACTATGCAAATAGGAGCAGGAAAGAGAGAGAAAAGGAGGCCGAGGAAGAGAGGCAAATGCTGTTAGGGGTGGCAAATTTATGTATATCTGAGCATAGTTTATGTTTAATGCAAAAAGAAGCAGATTTAAAATTTATAATAATTACTGATGTTTCAATATGCCTTAAATTTTTTTAATTTACAATTTTATATAGTTTGCTTGCTAAATTTTTCAAAATTTTAGGATTACTGTGTGTGATGCATTGCTTGCGAGAGTTATGCATGAATGCATCAGGCAGTGTATCATACATACACAGATTAATGCCTATTAGGTCTTTTAACCTTAATAGACTTAATTGTAGGCGCAAATAATAAGCCAATGACAATTAAACTTGCAATGCAATGCAATGAGACGTGTGCACACTAATTCGTCATAATGCCTTGATCGATGAAAGCAACCAATCTATTCGCCAATCAAAGTGATTAATCATTAGAACAATAAGCAACTGAGTAATGTAGTAGAAAGCAGGATCAAGTAAAAACAAGTAATGCTGTAGAAAACTGGCATTACGAACACAAATTAAAGAACATTCGAGTAGCCTGATTTGCATTAATTCTCTATCTCTGGGTAGATATTTCACAATCCTTTAAGCGCTGCAGCTAGCATGAGTGATGCCCCACTTGTTCCCACATCCATAGCAAAACTCAAAACGACACCTAGAAACAAGAAATACAAAGCTAATTAAATTAAACAATTTTCTATGACTTTGTTAACAGATTGCATGTGTGCGGTGGGTTTTGAGCATGCAATGAGAATTAATAATTAATAAGAGATATAATGGAGTTAATAATTTTCTAGAATATGGCATTTGATCAACAAATCTTCGAATTCTTGTCAATTCATTATGCGCATTACAACCAATAACTAAAATCCCTTCGGATCGAATTTCAAAATAGAATGGTTTTTGGAATATAGTCTCTTCTAAATTTCTAAGTTGTTCAAGGCAAAAATAAAACAACAGAGTTACAATGAATTTGCATTGTTATGTCAACTACCTGCAAGTGATGTGCAAGCAACCCTCTCTCTTCTCCACAAAGTACTTGCAACTAGGGCACCTCCTCCATTTCTTCTCCTTTGCCACTTGCATCATCAACAAATCCTCCTTCGCTCTCTCATCTTCCCCGAGTTTACCAAACTCCTCACAACTCAAGCCCGAATGCCATGCAACTTTACATGCAGCACAAAACAACCTCCGGCAACTGGGACACTCAGAGCGTGTCACGGTCTCTTCTCCATCATCTATTATTAGTGCCGAGCAATCCTTGAATGGGCAGTAGAATTTCTGTGCACCTAGCAACATTGATTCACATAAAGCATTCCCCCACCTGTTAAATTCAATAGAAATAATGTATAACTTAAATTATAAAAATTATTTAGGACGTATTTACATTATGATATATGAGGAAGTTTAAGGATTAATGTTATATTTTCAAATTCTCAAACTGTACTTACAAACTGACTTTCAACATCCAACTTCAGATACTAATAGCCTGTGTTACTTTGAAGAACACAAGCAGGACTAAATTAGTCCATTGCAAAGCATCCATAAGATAACAAACATAGTGAAGGAAAAACGTGGCGTGACGTACGGCACGTGATCAAAATATATTTTCACGTGACATGACATGACTGATCATCCATAAGGAAAAAGTGACTTGACTGATCATGTTTAATTAATATTTTTTCAGGATTTTAGTTCATATTAAAAAAAATAACAAAAGATACTAAAAAATAAGAACCTATTACAAATTGAATTATAGTAAAGAAATAATGTTAACAAAATTTGTCACGTAATGTGACGTGACCAGGTCAATTGGCGTGACAAGCCATTATCCACTGAGCCATTTTCATGTAATGTGTCACGCAAATGGACACGCCACCTGATACACGAGTTACGTCACATGTGTCGTGTCATGGCGAACCAGTAACAACGTGACTAATTTTCTTCACCAAACAAACAGTATGTTGCAAGGATTGTTAGATTACCTTTCGAAAACCTCAGGTGGAAGTAATTCCTGGCACATTCCAGGTTCCAGTACAACCTTGCAATTCTCATCGGGGCACTTGACAAGCGATATATTCTCTCGGATTTTGGTGCCAAGATAGCAGCTAAGGCAATTACGGCAGAATACATGGGGGCAAGCATTGCTTGTCTGGAACACCTCATCCGCCGGTACATTCTCCATGCATATCTTGCAAAACATTTGAGACTGAGATGAAGACGAAGAAGAACCTATCTTCTTCTTTTCTCTCTTCGCCAGCTGTGTTGAACCAGTCTTTGCCGGCTGTGCCAAACCAGTGACGGCTGAGAAGAGGACTTCCTGAAATTGGAGCTCCTCTGCATAGCTCTCGTCAGAGATGGGTATCAGATCATGCGTCTCGTCGCCATGAGAAAGGGCGGAGAAGTAGAAATCATCTACATGGTGTGTGATATTAGCAGAGGATGGTTCTCCCATGGTATGAAATGAAGAGTGATAGTACACAGACATTTTACTCACTGAGGGGGTTTATATTGAAATAAATATTCTTGGAAGCTGAAAGGTTTTTTGAGACAGTTAATGTAATTGGTGCTTTCAAAGGGCAGGAGATATTTCCAATGTGATTTAAATTTCCTATATGTGGTATTAACTTGCTTGGGAGATTGTGAGGAACTGAATCTAGTCTAATAGATTTATTCAAATTCTTGTTATACTCGTGCTTAGCCGAAAAGAGAGATTAATGAGAAAGTAGAATATGAATAGACCGTTTATTTCCTTTATCCATTTATACTTTTTTTTATTATACTACTCAATTCACATATTACCTATAATATCAATTTGAATCTCTATTAGAAAGCATCTGCTAGAATCAGCTTATAGAACCGGTACGGTATCATATTTAACATCTGTACCTAGTATTTGAAGCCAATTTGTTTTTAATACTTGACGCTTAGAAATTTGGGCCGATATGCATAGTTGCAGTTTATTTTATGGGCCAAGTCAAACATATACTCACATAATTACCGAAAATTATTTACTTTAAATCAGATACAAGTAATATATACAAGCTTCAACACAGTTTTATCTAAAGAAGATTTAACCACAGAATACTAAGATTTAACAGATATCAAAGCTAATGCTATTCTATTTTTTTTTTTGCTGTTTTACAATCTATATTCTATCTTCAATCAGAAAACTAAGAGAAAAATAATAACACTACATGTTTACTCTTTACTGAAGCTTTTGATCTCTCTACATCCCTCAGCTCAAGAGAAATAAAACAATAAGAAAAGGGAAAACCAAAATACAGTAAAAAAGAGAACTAATCAAATTAAGCATTGGTTGCTACAGTTCGCATGGTTGATAAACCATTCGAAAATTTTGCCTTTTTCTTGACATTTGTTACGCTACAATGGGGGCATATGTACTCCAAACCATCAGTCTTTGCATAGTCCTGTAACATGAAATCAGACTTCAAATTAGATACACTAGCATGATGGCTAAACATTCTTTTCTTTTTATCTTGTGTTCCAAAAAGCAGCTCAAAGTTTAAAGCACATATAGCTGATTCTCAACATCCCATATGACCTATACAAAGGGGTGCAATGCTCCATTTTGGATTAAGCCTCAAGTAAGAAGGCACAAGTGAGTGGGTGTATCCTCTCCAAGAGTGGAGAGATGAGTGTGTGAGGTGATCCTTTCCATGAATATGGAAAGATGAATTATGTAGTTCAAGTGTTGTTGTAATTTTGAGTGTTAGTTGTATGTACTAGTGTTGTGGTAAGACGTGTTTATTGTATTAGCATCTCCGATGTATCAAACTCAACAAGAATTATGATGTCATTGCTTCTTAAGTTCTAACCCAACTACCCCAACTGTGCCTTGTTTTACCTCAATGTGAATCTTAACCTAATGAGACAAATTTTGGTCAACCAGTATAGTTAATTTACTGGCAATTATGCCCATGTCTGGCTTGTCCTGAAAAATAACATTTGATCAAGACTGTAGTTTTTTTTTTAAACTCAAAAGGAATAAACTAAAGCATGACTGACTTTCTTTTTTGTGTGCATTGAGGGTACGAGTCAATAAATTATGTATAGATGTGCACCTTAAAAGTACCCAAGCCTTGCCGTCTATCGCATCCGAAATGAGCCCATTCACCACAAAGCCCACAATTTACCCAATCTCCAGGGGCACTACTGCAAAATAAGCCAAACTATTTGTTAATTTCAATATTTCCAAATGCAAGCAACAGCTTCCTATTATTCCAAGGGATCAATAATTGCAATTTTTGCCTCTGCAACTAACACATCCCATTTTGTCCTCAGATCAAAGTGTAAAAAAATATCAAGGCTGATAAAAGGTTGTGTTTCAAGTTCAAATATGAACCAACATAACTAACACACAAAAATCATCTCGGTGCTATTCACAAAGAAAAATGAATTTTTAATATGGTAAAATGTTGTATTTGATTGCAAAAAGGAGAATAAAGAAAAATCAGGGGGCCCTCAAACCTGCGACATAGCAAGCAGCACTCTCCATCCACATCGTCATGTGCCAGTTCATACTCCAAAAGGTAAGTTTCGTAATGCCGCTTGAGTGTGTTTCCAACTCCCTGAAATTAAAAAAATAATCATTATATACTAAGAGAATTTAGTTCACCACTCTAATAAGGGTTATATTTATAACTAAAAAATAATAAAAAAAAGAGTGATCCATACAGAACAATTTCAAATAAAAAATAGCAAAGAAAAACTAGGAAGCAAAGGAGAAAAACAGCAAATTTGAGATAAAAAATTCAGCAATCAACAAACATGCGTTCTAATTGGACAGAATTACACTTTCATGGATATGCTAAAATTGGTGAGAATTATTGCTTGAAGAATATCTGAAAAAAAAGGATACCAAAGTTGACTAAAAACGCAGATCAGTCTTTTACCAAGGTAGAAATAAATAAGACATAATTGTAAGTTCCACCCACTGTTGCAACTAACACAATAATTTTTTCACAAGCAAGTAAAAGTTCAGTCTCAAAAATAAGAACCAAAAAGATTTACACTATTAGATGATAAAAAACAATGTAAGGTACAACAAACAAAAGTCTTAACAATGTAATAACCCAATTGAAATATAACTGAGCCAAATAAATTTCTAGGTGTTAAGGTTCCAGCTTTTGAACCTGCCAAGTTGAATTTATTTTATAGTCCTGGCCAGCATAGTCATCTTATATTGTCTTATGCTCTTAGCCTTTATTTCAATTATCAGTATTATTGTGATACAACAAATTAATCCATTTGATACATGATAATATGACAAGAGAAGCAAGATGTTAACAAGACATACAGTCATTCTATTGGAGATAGTATGGTTGCGCATCTTTGAAAAAACTTGGCCTTTCCAATTTATGCCATTTCCCACATAGAAACCTCCTCTTGAAACCACCTGAATATCAATGGGGAACTCTTGAATCATTTTCAAATTACATAACCCATTTAAAAATAAAAGTTCATTGAACATTATGCAGTATTGAGAAGTACATAATATTGCAATGCCAGCAATTGATTTGTTTCTGCTGGTAAACACCAAGATATGCGGAACGCTAGTAACAGAATAACTTGTACATCATATTTTCTTTCCCTTTTGATGGTACTTCATTTAGTTAAGTTCTATCACATAACTAGAATTCGAGACTAATAACCAAACTATAAGGACTCAAAATATCCACTTACGTATAATTTTATTTTACAGTTCGATGGTGTTATTTGGTTTCCCTGAAAATTCTTAAACTTGTGGGTGTATTATTCAAAGAGCTTACAAAAGAAATTAAAAAGGAGGATAGGTTACCTCTTTATATAAGTTATAAAGATCAAGGCGCTTTGCATTTAGAATGGCATCAGGAAACTCTGACAGGCCCCCTTGTGGAACCAGCTTGTTGTGCCCTCTTTGTACCAGAAATTGCATCACATCATTCAAAAATTCCTCCTGCCACCCAAAAGCACATAAAAGATTAGCTAGTGAATTGTATCAAATTTGGAATTTTCAAAGTTTATTGTATATATCACACCTATAGCATAAATTAATAAAAAAGAAATGGCTTTACAAACAAAGGAGAAGTTTTGAATCAAAGGAAAACCAACATACTTGGCATAATATGAAGATACAAAATTATTTAGGGGAATAGCTAAAAATGAAACTTGCCAACCACTAAATCAGCATTTGAAATTGAATCAGTATCAAATCGATTTCTTAATTTGGATTATCAATGGTTATTGCTGATTCATTTTTTAACTTGATTAGGTCATAAATCAAACTAAAACAGGTAGTAAGATTCAAAATGTTGACTTCTAATTCCTGGAAACACTGCTAGTTCAATGCAAATTCATTATGATTTCAGTCATGTCTTCTGCCAAAACACATCTCATATGGTACTAATTTATCATCACCTTTTGCAGGGTTTCTCTGATACTCCATTGCTGAAGTGATTTTACTAGTTCCGTTGGTTTAAATTGATAAAGCCCGGAACACAATTAGAAATATTACAAGGCACATTATACAATTAGAATTTAAACAACGTAAAATTGGACCAAATCAATGCTTGGACGCAGAAAAGAGGTTAATTTTGAATCAAATCAGGGCTAAATTGCACTGCTGGAGGAATAACACCATACCTCAGGGCAGATTCGAATTGGCGGACGAGTGCAACCATGCTTCTTCATAGGCAAAGGATTTATTGGTACCACTGGCTGAGACAACGGTTTTCTTTGTACAACCTTAGGTGCTAATCGTACCGGGCTTTTCTTCACAGCCGGTGCAGCAACTGGTGCTAACCCTAGTTTATTCCCATTGCTTACAGCACTCCTCCCTTCATGCCTACTACTACTACTCTCCTCAGAGTAAAGACTAAGCTTATGCTTCCTGGAATGGGGTATGGGCCTCATGCTACTAACCAATTTTGAGTTAAGACCTCGTTTTGCTCTCTCCTTAGTGGGACAAGATGAACATCTCAAGATAGAAGGGATGATGCTTTGTGTACTTTGTGAATCTTTTTGGTTCTCTCTGCTGAAGAAAAGGAGGCGATTTGCATCTCTTTTGTCGAAAGAAGCAACTGGTGTTCCATCCAGACTGGCGATGCCTAAAGCGACTAGGCCTCGGTAAGAAGCCTCCTTTGCAACATGTTTTAATACCTAAATATTTAGAAAAAACGCAGTTAGTTTTTGAGGTCGAATGTGAAGTCATAAACTGCAAAGTTGAGTTGCATTCAGGATACTTTTCCATGGTAAAAAATGGTTTGATTCTTTCGTTAATATGGTTCAGTGTGATCGGAAAAATTAAACACGTTTCTTTAGTTTAGCATTGATAAAAGAAGACCATAAAGAGTAAAGATTGACCAATAACTCGAGTTAATAACATACTAATATGTGCCAATGATATATTCTTAATAACAGATGAGAGATGTATCTGCATGTATCATATTAATGCCAAGCATGATATATTCTTAAAAACAACAAATCTAGCTTCAGCGCTGTCAACAGCTTCAACTGAAAATTTTAGTTGAACAGCTTTCAGTCGAGTTCAAACCAAATAAACCAAATCATACGATACATGTTATGTAGTATTTACTGGTAAGTTGCAATGACTGAATTTGAAATCCTTGTTAAGGAGAAGCAAACCTGTGAGGCCCATTTGGGGACAACCATGCGAACCTCATAAACAGGGGCCCCACATGCCACTGACACGGAAGGCTGAGCCCCATAGCTCTCCCCTGAGCTTGCCACTGCGCGTACTAGTTGAGTCTTCTCTATTAACTCGTTCTTTATATGCTTCTCTAATACCTGCACCATAATCATGTAAGTTTTCTTCGACATCTTATAGCACTTTTAGTAACTTTTTGGTTGTTTCATTTGGTCCTTAAAGAATTGATAACTACTTTGCAAAGCCACTAAAATTCAGAAGTTGATACAGAATCCAGTCATTTCTTAGTTCATTTCCTAATGAACCTAAACACAATTGTCAAAAAAGAAAAAAAAAATAATAACAAAATACTACCTGGTCATCAAAACAAGTTTGAGCACCACCGGAGACTAGTAGAGAGATGTGAGCAGAACTGCAGGTTGTGATGTCACATCTCATAGTCACTATGCCATGACTGAGAGTCCCAGCTTCAAGAGGTGGGGACGCACTGTCAGAGATTGTAAAATATTTAGATGGTCTTTGCCACTTTTAACTTGTCTCCCGAGATTTTAACTCAAAAGGAACACACACACACACACAATAACTCACCTTACTCGGTTCTGAAGCTTGCTTCCACGTATCTGCACCACCAAACATGAACAATATGTCAAACACGATACAGACAAACAAATAGAAGTAAACTGCACATGGATAAGGTTTTCTAACTTACTTCGACATTTAGAAGAGCAGATAAGCCATCTTCTAGAGAACCCAACAAGAATGCATCCTGAAAAACAATATAGGTTAGAAAAATTAAACAGAGTAGAGGACAATGTATTTGAAATCATATAATCAATGATCCAAATCGGTCAATCACATGACACACAAGAATAAGAGAATCAACCGAATCATGTGATTCAGTAGCATGATTCCCAATGTGAAACCTTCAATTCGTATTTAACATGCTTAAACAGTTGGACCAGATACTGACCCCAAAATTGCATCAAAACTGGATTTTTCCCTTCTCTGCCCACAAAAGCCCCATAATAGTGCAACACAACAATAGAACTCACATTCTTTGCCTGGAAAGCCTTAAAAGAGTGTAAAATAAATAATGGTTTCTACCACTACATTGTGTAAGCAAGTATTATGCAGAGATAAAAAAAATTTCAATAAAAGAAAACTATCAACAACTACAAAAAAGGCTGAAAACAATATTAAAGTACCTGTCCACATGAAAGACCACAAATTAGGAATCTTACATCCACATCCTCTTTATAAATTGTTATGGCAGGTGAAGTCTCCGAGGAATCTTCTTCTATCTCAGCTTTTGGAGCAGATATGTGTATTTCTGGAGCATCCCCAAGGAGGCGGGGTCCCTGCTTGATGCCGACCCTTTGACTGTTTGCTTCTTTAGACATGCAATTGCTTTGCGTGCAATAAAGCTGAAATGATGCATTTGCGAGTTGAAATGCATCCCATGTATGGCTAAGCGAACTGCACCAAGACAATTAATTCTTAATATCACATATAGAATTCAGTAGAACAGAAAATTTAATTTCATTATGACCCTACAAAAATTAAAATCTAATGAATCCCCACTGCATGTTATCAAATATTGCACATACCCTGTTTAAATTTTGAAAAATCATGTCCATTACATACCTACTTGCTTACTTTCTTATTTATGCACGCTGAGGAAGAAATACAAATATTGATCATTTTTAGGGGAATGGGAAAAAGGTATATTTGATCCTTTTCATGTTTTCGACGGTCATACAGGATATTCTCATCTGCGATATCATGCAGGGCATTATATTTATTTTCTCAATAGTATTATCGGATAGAGGGCATTACCTTTGAACAACAGACACCAATGCCTCAAAAAAATGTGAGGCTGAATAAGATGAGAATTGTTTCTTCCAATATATTACGTAGGGTACACCCTTTGAATGCAAGCTTTGTGCAGTTTTCTCACCATTGGGGACCTCTAGGTAGACCTGTAAGATCCCATAATGATTTTAAAAGGCAGTTCCAATCACAAAGTTCAAGCAAAAAATAGAAAATTTGCATCAACCATACCAGTATAAACATAGTGGTTTAATACACAGCAAGGAAATGAGGATTGCAACCTGTGGTTTTAATCTAGAAGGGAATCAAAGTTTGAACTTCACAAAATAAAAGGTTCTTTTGCAAATAGTGGCAGATAGTATAGTACATTTGGAACTAATACCATACAATTGTACTATATGAAACTAACACCCAATAGTAATCAAACAGAATAATAGTTCTGTGTTGGATGCATATTTCAATAGTTATTAGCTTGTAATTAGAGAAAAATGTTATATAGAAGCAACTTACAATTGTAGGTAAAGGAGGGTCAATAAGAGAAGCAAGGTTATCAGAGGCATCAATGGTGCCCCAAATAAGAGAACCAATCTCTTCTTCGTCAGAAAGCTGTTCTCCTTGAAAAAATAATATAATGGGTCGCACCGACCTCTGAGCCTCTTTAAATTGATCGAAAGATGGATTCACAAGCTTATGCACCTAATTTAAAATTGCAGATAATGGGTACGTTAAATCAGATTCGATTCTAGAGGTTTAAGGAAGAAACCACAACTAAATTACCCTTAAACTAAAAAAAAAAATCTTAATAATTCATATATACACACACAAAAAAGACAAAATGTTGCCTGCCTTTCAAAATGACATTGTGTGCATGCTTATTGTACGCAAAACATGAAATGCTCTCGGTAAAAGCACTGAAAATTTATTTGGTACCTCCATGATCATGTCTCATACTAGTATGTAACTATCTAAAGAAATCGAATTCATATCAACAAATTTGAAGACTACCACCACTTGTTTAATTAATCAAATGCAAAGCAATAAGATGGTACTTTCGAGATTTCTATATGACCTACTATAGGAATGCTCTTTTGATTCTTTCCCCACTAGCTCGGAGCATTACTGACTTCGCCACTTGGACTGTTGAAGAACAGAATAATTACAAAATAAAAATAAAGATAAATCTAACCTCAACACGGCCAGCTGAAGCTATCTCAGGAAAGGGATATGAAAGTATCTTCTCTGTCTCTCCAATCTGCCTATTGACACAATTCCCGCACAGAACAGCTAGAAGAGTGCATGTTTCTCTTGCTAAGCTCTTAATATTTGACATATTAACCCCACTCAGTAAAATCAACTGCTCACAGAAAGAGAAACTGCAAAAGAGCAGTTCAAAATTCCATCAATTCGCTTTAAGAACTCTAAAATTGAAGGAATCAGGCATGCTCCAATGCCAAACTAAACAAAAATCCACGAGATAACGAAGAAAACGAGGATTATCAGAGGAAATAAGAGCGCTTATGGCCTCCGAATCAGGAATCGAGGAAGGAAGAAAAGGGGAGATTAGGGATTTAGATTTGGGAAAAGAAAATAGAATAGAAGAGTAAAGTCGAGAGCGAGAGATAAGCGAACCCTAATTGGACCCTTAAAAACCACACTGAAATTAAATTAAAATAAATAAAAAGTGAGAATTAAAGATATTTATTTACAAGTAACCTCTCGTTATAGAAAAGCACGAGAGGCAACTATTTCTATTTCTAATCTCTATCCAAAGGTGTATATATACATAAAACCTAACTCGAATTAAAACCCATCCAAACTATAAACGGAGGCCAGATAAAATTGGAGCAATAATTTAACCAATTAACAATCTGTGCCACCGACAAAACTACTATGCACCCACGCCAGAAAAGAGCACGAAATCATGATCTGTGGGTTTGGAATAAGCGGAGAGAGAAACAGAGAAAAGGTGGGATCTTTTATTTTATGAAGAGGAGAAAATTCTCATCAAGCTGTAAAACTGGATTTTTCTTCTCTCTTTTCTTTTTCTTTTTTCGGATTCGATTCATAGATGCTACTAATCCCATGATGGTGATGCCACGATAGAGGAGAACAGCAATGCCTAATCTCTGTTGCAATTCGTAGATTCTCCGAGTGTGAATCTGAAAAGTTGAATTATTGATTTGGGTTGGTTCGAAGAACGGTCTTGATTGGATAGATTTGAGTATTAATTTGGATAGTAGTTGAAACAAATGCATGGAAACGAGACAAATCAGTGGTCTGGTCCGAGAGAAATTTTGAGCTTCTTATTTGATCTTGGGTTTCTCTTGCAAAATTGCTGTACAAGAGGAGCGCACGTGCTGAATTCAATGTCACGTGACGAAATGCTCATTTATGCATATCAGTCCCTGAAGTCATTGTTTAATTATAAAAAGTCCGTATTGTTATTTTCAGATCAGCACATTAATTTGTTAGGAGCTAGAATTTTTTATTTAATCTGAATTGTGCCTTTTCATTGCCAGAATTGCATTATACAGTATTAGCAATAGATGATACGAGGTCGATTCCCGACATTTTTATTAATATCCAAAGTTAATTACAAATTAATAAATATACCCAGAATGTCTGAGTTTTTCCAAAAATGTCCAAAACGGTTGGCCATTTTGTGGCTGGTTTTCTCTTTTCTTTTTTTTTGAAACACTATGAAGAGCAAGATAATTAAATCTAACACTGAAAATTCAAATTTTTTGTTTAAATTTTTTGTTATATTACTTTTTTTTATTTATAATTAGCATATTTATACTAAAATACACTATATAACTTGAAATTATGTTGAATTACACTATATTACATTAAATTACGCTAAATTATGTTGAATTACGCTAAATTACACTAATTTCGCTAGTTATAATGAAATACGGTAAATTACGCTAAACTATGTAAAATTACGCTAAATTAGACCGATTTTGTGCCATCTTTCATAAATCATAAAAAAATAGTAAAAAATTCCAAAAAGTAAAAATTAGTATTCTACAAGTTCATTATATAACTAATTTACTGAGCTACTTAGATTGCATAATAGAAATGAAAATCTTAATCGGAAACTTCAACTCAAGTTTGAGGCTCTTCTCTTAGTTTTTTGGCAATTCTGAATCTTGAAATCCGACATTGCGGGCATTGCCAGCACGGACGCATGCGTATTTTCTCAAGCTTTCCGAAAAGTGGTTATCTGCTGAAATCGAACACTCGAGCGCCGTTTTATAGCCATTTGAAGTTTCGTCATCGTTTTTCGCCTTCTCAGTAAAGATATCATCCATAGTCTGTTGTTTCAAGCAATTCTCTTATAGTCTATTTGACTAATTTGTAAAACTTATAAATATTGAATTTTACGATTTTCTCTATGATTAGAAAGAATGCAGGTTCAAGACAATTGGAATTGCAATTTAGAGCTCTTGGACTGAAGAAATTATCAAGTTATTTATCAAGAATACAAACTGTAAATTTATAATTGGTAAAGTAGCTTTGATGTTGAAAAACAGGGATAAAACGTTGGAACGATTGATAAAACGTTTCAGACGTTTTCTTTGTACAAAATCTGGAGATTAATTCATCTAAAAGCTGGAAAAACAAGTTAAAACGTCCCAGACGTTTTGTAAATCGTCTGGACGATTTAAATTGTTTTTCAGACTTAAAATTTGCATTTCAATCGATAAATCTCCAGAATAAAACGTTTTGAAACGTTTTATAATCGTTTGGAACGTTTTATGATATCTCACAGAAATTTGAATTTTGACCTAATTTGAGTTAAAACGTTTTCAACGTTTTACAAAACGTTGGGACGTTTTATGGCAGAATACTCGTTTTAAAGCTGCCACTATAAATAGAACCTTAGGGTTCTCCTCAAATTAATAAAGCCGACCCTAATCTTTTTAAACCTACTTTTCTGTGAGAGCAAGTTCCTCCATTGTTGTGAGAACACGAAATTCAATATCCCTCAACACAACCTCAAATCCACTTCACTAATCTTGAGTTAGATTAGATTAGAGTGTTTACTTGAGTGTTTCTCTTGAGACTTCGAACTTAGAGACTTCGTTCTCGACTCTAGTTGGCCGTGTGACTTCCCATTGGTTGTAAGGGCTCACCGGTTCACAAGTTGTAACCTTTCTCTTTTGGGTAATAGAAAGGCGCACCGAGAAGCGGTTGCGACGCCCCGGAGACGTAGGCATTTTAAGCCGAACTCCGTTATCACTCCTTGTGTCAAATTTCTCTAAACTCTTTTACTTTATTTTATTTGCAATAATCTACTTATTTCGAATTTAGTGGTACCTAAGGGACAACAAAGTGGTATCAGAGCGCGTTACTCAAATTAAGACTCACTTAATTCGAGTTTACCGATCTTAAAATGGCAACCACTAGATATGTGAAAGAACCTCCAGTTTTTGGTAGTGCTACCAAAAATTTTAGTCATTGGAAAAGGACCATGATAAACTATCTAAATATTCTTGACCTTTGGAGTGTTATTGAGAAAGCTTATGAACCGGAATATGCTAATTCTGTTGGAAATGAGGCCAAAGTTGAAGTACATGCATCTACCGAAAGAAAGAAACTAAATAACCTTGCCATTAATGCAATATATAATGCGGTAAGTGAATCAGTTGCGTTACTTTTCGGTAACTCAACAAATGCAAAAGAAATGTGGGATACTCTTATTGATCGATATGAGGGTAACACCCAAATCAAACGAACCAAAGTAGCTGGTCTAGACACCAAATTTGAAACCTTCAAAATTGAAAATGGTGAAAATGTAGAGGATATGTATAATAGACTTATGCATATTCAAAATGAATTCATTGAACTAGGAGAACCGCTTTCTAACGATAAAATTGTAGGAAAGCTTCTTCGAGTAATGCTAAGGAGACCTAGGTGGGATGGATTGGTGAGCGCCCTAGAAGCACTTCATGGGGCACAAAAATCTTTCACACCGGATGAACTCTATGCTCATTTCCGGAGTTTTGAAGAAAAGCTCATACAAGCCGGTGAACTCAAGCAAGAGTCAAAAACAAAAACCGTGGCTTTTCCGGCTCAAAACCACCGAAACCACCCAAGCTCCTCAAATAATCGTCAATCAAGTGACTCACTCATGAGTCAACTTGGACATGAAACCTCTCTTGATGCCGCCACCATAACCAAAATGTTTCAATCCATGCTTAACTTTGAACGAAAATACAACAAGGAGCGTGAAGATGGAAACAAACGGGTAGTTTGCTTTGCATGTGAAAGAGAAGGCCATACCATCCAAACTTGCTTCAAAATATTTCCCAACTTGAAGAACAAGGATAATGAAGGGCAAAATGACCGAAGATCTAAACAAAAGTACGAAGGATATAAAAGCAAAAAGAAGGCCAAGGCAATGCAAGCCTTATTTTGCATCGACTCCGATGAAAGTGGTAGAGAAGAATCCGACTCGGAGTCGGGCGATGAACAAGAGATCAACCTTGCCTTGATGGCAATAGTGAATGAAGAATCGGCAACTATTGATGTGGATACAATCATCGCAAGCAAGAACATAACCGATGAAATCACCATTGAATTCCTCAAAAATCTCATCAATCCGCCTATCAACAAGAAATTGGAGGACTCTACCAAGGCCACCACACAATCCATCATTGAGGTAGCGGTTGATCCCGTCAAAGCATCAACTAACACTATTATCGAGGTAGAGGATGCTTCTATAGAAGATGTAACAAACTCTCCAAATAAGGTACATCTTATCTCTTCTCCTAATCGGTATATGTCTACCATTGATTTGACCAATCCCGATTACCACTTGAATGGTTACAAAGTTAGGAAAGATGAATCCAAAATAGATATGAACAACAATTATATAAAGACAAATGAGACAAGCACGTTCATGGATGAGGCTCTAATTAATTACAATGCGCCTAGGTTGCTTGAGGAATCTAAAAAGGCCATGCTTGAAAAGGAAGGTATCATACAAAAATTGACATCTCAACTTCTTGAATTTGAGTCTAAAATCAAAAACTTAGAGTTAGAATTGCTTAAGTCACACACTTGTCAATCACACATAGGAGATATAGAAATGTTAAAAGTGAAAATCCAAACTCTAGAGACCGAAAATAGGGCTTTAAGATCGCCTAGTGAATTCTCAAATGTCACTAGTCTCGATCCCTACTATGTAGAAAATTTGATCAATGCCAATTTGAATCGAAAATCCGGTAAAATGGGCATTGGATACAAGAAGGGTCAATCCTCATTTGAATCAAATTTTTCACAAAGCCCAAAAGAAAATGGGGAACTTACTCAAAACTTAAACAAATTTAAGTTCAATAGCAAAGAGTATTTTGATTACCAATTTCATTCCAAACATGGTAAAACACCCTTGACAAAGGAGTCAAATAAAGGGACCACTCCTCAAACCACAAATGCAAAACAAAACAAAAATTCTCAAAATTATGCATTTAGATATAAATTTTCTAACAAAAATTACAAAAATGAAAACAAACTTCAAAATAGTGATAGGAACACATTTAATCCAAAAAGGTCAAACAAAACTTATTTCAAAGGACCGGATGGATGGTTTTATGAAACTCACAATAAAAATACTTTACAAAATAAAAACCAAAGAAATGGTTTGACTAGAGATGTTCCCCAACATCACAACAAACTTGATTCACACAAAAATAAGTCTTATGCACCTAAAGTGACAACCAATAGTAATCAAATTCAAGAGGTGAAGGATAAATATCAAACCACCTTCAAGCATGGTTCAACTAATGTCAAGCAATCGGTCACATTTTGTAATTATTGTTGTAAGATTGGCCACACCTCATTAGAGTGTAGCTTTAGGAAAGGAAGCAACAAATCAAAAGTTGTTTGGATTCCTAAAGCTAAACTAACTTAAAGTTGTAATTGAAATCTCCCCAACCTAAAACGAAAATCACTAAGGAAGGGGGAGATTAAAACAAGGTATATATTAATTGAAAATATATATATATACTCTTGTAGGTATGTTTGATTACAACACACCAAGAAAATGCTTGGATCATTGATAGTGGATGTTCACACCACATGACCGGTGACAAATCTAATTTCAAATCTTTAGAACCATACGATGGTGGGTCGGTTACTTTCGGTAGTAACCAAAGAAAAAGTTTAATCATTGGACTAGGTTCGGTAGGTAACCAAAACTTGACCATATCGGATGTCTACCTCGTTGACGGCTTGAATTATAATTTACTTAGTGTAAGTAAATTATGTGAAGCCGGATATTATGTTAAATTTAACACTAATGCTTGTTTCTTGTTTAGAGAATCCGATGACTCTTTAGTCTACACCGGTAAGAAAAAGAAAAATGTTTACTATCTAGATTTTGATCATTTCGAGTCCGGTGAAATATGTTTGAATGCCACAACAACAGGTTCTAAACTATGGCACCGTAGACTAGGTCATATTGCAATTGATTCCATTAAAAAGTTGGTTAAATTAGACCTAGTGCGCGGTTTACCAACTCACAAATTAGAACTTGTGGGATTATGTGATGCATGTGTACAAGGTAAACAAACCAAAAGTAGTTTTAAGTCCAAAGAAATGGTCTCAACCGATCAACCATTACAATTACTACATATGGACTTGTTTGGACCAATTAGTATACCAAGTTTGGCTAGAAAAAGATATGCATATGTGATTGTAGATGACTATAGTCGCTTTACTTGGGTCATATTTTTGCAACATAAGGATGAAGCAATTGAGAACTTCATTAAATTTTGCAATCGTGTTGAAAATGAAAAGGGAACAAAGATCATTCGTATTCGAAGTGATCATGGGGGTGAATTTGAAAATGCAAAATTTGATGAAGTATGCTCTAAAAGAGGATATAAACATGAATATTCGGCTCCTCGCACACCTCAACAAAATGGGGTTGTTGAGAGGAAAAACCGAACATTACAAGAGCTTGCCCGAACCATGCTAAATGAATACCCTTTACCCAAACACCTTTGGGCCGAAGCGGTCAATACGGCTTGCTACGTTATTAATCGCGTTAGCATAAGGTCGATATTGAAGAAAACACCTTATGAGCTATGGAAGGGATATAAGCCAAAAATATCTCATTTTAGAGTATTTGGATCAAAATGCTTCGTGCTTAATGAGTCACCTAAAATTACAAAATTCGATTCGAAATCCATTGAGGGAATATTTGTGGGATACTCTTTGACAAGTAAAGCCTATAGAATTTACATTGCATCTCATCAAATTGTAATTGAATCCATACATGTCAAATTTGATGAAGTTACTAATCAAAAGGCCGAGAAAGGTATTCAAATTGTAGGTGTTGAAGATGCCGAGCTCGAAAATGATAAGATTGAAAATATAAACAATAACATTGAAGAATCACTCGAGCAAGAACAACCCGAAGAAAATCCATTGAACGAGTCAATGCACATCGAGGAGGATCAATCTCCACCAAATGTATATCAACCTCCCGAAGACCTAAGGGAAGTTTCCTCTCATCCTCTCTCTAATGTGATTGGGGATCCTAGGGAAGGGGTTAGGACTAGGTCGGGATTAAATCAAATGATTGCCCATTGTGCATTTGTATCAAATGTTGAACCAAAGAATTTCAAAGATGCCAATGGGGATACAAATTGGATTTGTGCCATGCAAGAAGAACTTGCTCAATTTGAAAGGAACAAAGTTTGGGAACTAGTACCTAAGCCAAATGACCGAATGATTATTGGAACTAAGTGGGTCTTTAGAAATAAGAAAGATGAAAATGGAAATGTTGTTCGGAACAAGGCTAGGTTAGTAGCTCAAGGGTATAAACAACAAGAGGGCATTGACTTCGAAGAAACCTTTGCACCTGTAGCTCGTCTAGAATCCATTCGAATGCTTTTAGCATTTGCCTCAAATAAAAACTTTACTCTATTTCAAATGGATGTTAAAAGTGCATTTTTGAATGGATTTATAGATGAAGAAGTATATGTAAATCAACCACCCGGTTTTGTTGACCCGGCATTTCCTAACCATGTTTATAGACTCACCAAAGCACTTTATGGTCTTAAACAAGCTCCTAGAGCATGGTACGGTCGACTTAGTTCCTTTCTAATTGAAAATGGATTCATAAGGGGAAAGAATGATACAACTCTTTTCACAAAGAAGAAAAACAACTCAATTTTAATAGTACAAATTTATGTCGATGACATTATTTTTGGTTCACCTAATGCGGCACTTGCCGAGGAATTTTCTTCTCTTATGAGTAGTGAATTTGAGATGAGCATGATGGGTGAATTGAACTTCTTCTTGGGGCTACAAATCAAGCAACTGTCGGATGGCACCTTTGTGAGCCAAACCAAGTATGCCAAGGAGCTCGTAAAGAAGTTTGGAATGACTGAGAGCAAGACAAGCCCAACACCAATGGCTGCAAATGCAAATCTTGACTCGGATCCAAGCGGCACACCCGTGGACATCTCCCAATACCGAGCTATAATAGGTAGCCTCCTTTATTTAACTGCTAGTAGACCCGATATTATGTTTGCGGTATGTCTATGTGCTAGGTTTCAATCAAATCCTAAAGAAGTGCATTTGAAAGCCGTTAAACGAATTGTTAAATATATCAAAGGCACTTTGAATTTGGGATTGTGGTATGGCAAACAATCGGAATTAGATTTAATAGGATATACCGATGCCGATTTTGCCGGAGACAGAATGGATAGAAAGAGTACAAGTGGTACGTGTCAATTCCTTGGCGGATCACTTGTCTCATGGTCAAGTCGCAAACAAACCTCGGTTGCGCTTTCCACCGCGGAAGCCGAGTATGTTGCGGCTGGTAGTTGTTGCACACAAATTTTATGGATGATCCAAACTTTAACTGATTATGAAATTCGCTTCCGCAACGTACCTATTATGTGTGACAATACCAGTGCCATAATGATATCCAAAAATCCCGTTCTTCATTCTAGAACTAAGCACATAGAAATAAGGCATCATTTTATTAGGGATCATGTTGAGAAAGGTGAAGTTCAACTCATTCATATTGATACCAAAAATCAAATTGCCGATATTTTTACCAAGCCCTTGAATACTCAACAACACAATGAATTGCGTTTTAAATTAGGCATGCTTGAATTTAAGGAGTGAGCATTTTTATTGGAAGCATAGCAATCAATTAGCTTATTTTAAGACAAAAATGCCAGAGAAAAACGTCTCAAAACGTTTCTGAAACGTCAGAACGTTTATAAAATTGATTCCAGATTCTATCTCCCTGACCTAAAACGTCCCAGACGTTTTGTAAAACGTCTGGACGATTTGCTCATTCCAAATACTTTGAAAATTTCATCTGAAATTTGACCTAAAACATCCAAAACGTTTTACCAAACGTCTGGACGGTTCATTGTTTTTATATCTTCCAAAATTCCTCCCATTTCCTTCATAGCAAAAATCTCTAAACGTTGGAACGTTTAGAAAACCGTCTGAACGATTGTTTGCTTAATTTTTATCCTAAAAAAAAAAAAAATATATATATATATAATAATAATAAATACAAAACGTTTTAGACGTTTTGTAAAACGTTTATGACGATTTATATGCAAAATCAAATTTACAAACGACATTTTCGTCTCCAAATTTCCAGACTAAAACGTTTTAAGACGTTTTATAAACGTCCAGGACGATTTCTTCGCAGCCACTCAAAAATAAATATGCGAACCGACGCATTTCTTTCCTATCTCCCTATTGAGCCGCCTCTCCTTCTTCCTCTTCTCTTTCTCTCTTCTCCTATCCGCCACCTTACCTCTTCTTCACCATTCCCACCTCTACAAATCTCCAAATCACTTCGTTTAAAGTGATTTCTCCTCTCCTCTCAACCCCCCTTCCATTTCTCCTTTCAAAACCAAGTCTTTCTCCCTCCTTTGCTCTCTCCACCAAAACCCTACATCTCGCCACCTTTCGAAATCCGGCAATCCGACCGTTAAATCGACGATCCGTCTTCACCAACGCACTCGTAGAGTCGTTCTCTTCAAGGATTTGTGCTTCCTTCTTCAATCGGTACTTTTTCATTTCTCTCTTAATTCATGTCGCTCCCTAAACCAAAAGCCTCGAAAATGGCTATCCTTCGCAAGAAGAGGGCTCGCAATGATTCGGGTCAATCTAGTGCCACTGAAATTGAACCCGACTTCAATATCTTTCGATCCAACACCTACTTGTTTAAAAACCCAATTGCTCATACCAATTTCACGGGTCAATTTTCGGATCGAAAAATATCCAATTGCTATTATTTCAACAAAGCCTCGGTTACCTTTCAATATCCCGAAAATGACAAAGTCATCGGGTTTATTCGACATTGGCCATGGGAATCTTTGCTCACTTGCGATGAACCATACAGTGAACTGCTTACCAAAACATTTTATTGCAATCTCACCTACACCAAGGACCCCTTTCTCGTAAAATCCTATGTTTGTGGCCAAGAAATTATTCTATCTTTGGAAAATGTAGCCAATTGGCTTGGGTTGGTAAATGACGGTGAAGAAACCTATATCCTTCGAAATTGGCCCACTCAAGCCTTAGAAAATGCCGATCATTACAAAACCTGGTTTGCTCGCCGCAACTTTGGTGGTGCACCCCTCTATGCATCCTCTCTCCCTTCCTTACATCGTTTGCTATTTCTTCTCATAAATAATATTCTCATACCCAAAGCAACGATCAAAGCAAACATTGAGTGGGGTCCAATGTACTATTTGAGGCACCTCATATCTATGGATGAGAAACGACTCAACATTCCTTTCATAATCCTTCGTCACATGATTACTTGCTATTCTAGCTCCGTTGCCTCTCTACCCTATGGTCATTTAATTCATCGTATGATTCGCCTCAATGGCATAACCGTCCCAAGTCATCTCCTTCAAAATGAGCCTAAACACTTACTTGATATCCTACCCAAACATGGTTGGTTGCACGGTACCTCTCCCTCGGGTTTACCACTGCTTAAACCTGATTCTAGACCTATCAATGATTGGATCAATGCTGTCAATGCCCTACCCAACCAATATTGGGATCCGTATGAACCAGAACCGCAGGCAGAAGAAGATCAACCACCAATACCGCCAATGGCTCAAGGTGAGCTTCCTCAAGGAGCGGAAAACCAATTGGCTTGGCTTGTTCAACACATGCAAGAATATCAAATAGCCAATACCAATCAATTTACCGCAATCAACAACGATATTAAAATCCTGAAGGCAAATCAACGCAAAATCCAAATTCGAGGTCGCAAAAACGCAAAAGCATTATATGACATTGATCTCACCACTTCTGAACTCGCTCGGCGCTTTGTGAAGCAATATGGTGCCTCTGGTGGCGCGTCCACTAGTGCTCCTTACATCCCTTCCGAAGATGAGGATGAGGAAGATGATGAAGAGGGTGCCGAAGGAGATGATGAAGATGACCCCGAATTTTAAATCTTTTTGAATTCATTTTAAATTAAAATTTGCTAAGTGACTGCTATGCTATGCTATTTGTGTTGCATGAACTCCTTTCTATTATTTTTATGTTGTGTTGCATGAACATTTATTGTTTCTTCATTATGATGGTTGAACTTGAACTTTGCTAGATATCAAATGCATGCTAAATTCACAATTGTTTATCTTCCATGATTTTATATTTGTTATGACATGACTAATCCTCTCAATTTAGTTTACATATTATAACATTGAGGGGGAGTGCATATTTTGAGGGGGAGCACTCTTAATTGTGCTATTTGATTGTATTTTTATCTCCCTTTCGTCGATTTCCAAAAAGGGGGAGAAAATGCAAGACATGCAAACACCGATTATTTGGAAAATTGGAATTTTGAAAATCGATATATGCACTTACTTGCGTTGTATGTTTTGCAAATCGTCAAAAGGGGGAGATTGTTGTTTCAAGCAATTCTCTTATAGTCTATTTGACTAATTTGCAAAACATATAATTATTGAATTTTACGATTTTCTCTATGATTAGAAAGAATGCAGGTTCAAGACAATTGGAATTGCAATTTAGAGCTCTTGGACTGAAGAAATCATCAAGTTATTTATCAAGAATACAAACTGTAAATTTATAATTGGTAAAGTAGCTTTGATGTTGAAAAACAGGGATAAAACGTTGGAACGATTGATAAAACGTTTCAGACGTTTTCTTTGTACAAAATCTGGAGATTAATTCATCTAAAAGCTGGAAAAACAAGTTAAAACGTCCCAGACGTTTTGTAAATCGTCTGGACGATTTAAATTGTTTTTCAGACTTAAAATTTGCATTTCAATCGATAAATCTCCAGAATAAAACGTTTTGAAACGTTTTATAATCGTTTGGAACGTTTTATGATATCTCACAGAAATTTGAATTTTGACCTAATTTGAGTTAAAACGTTTTCAACGTTTTACAAAACGTTGGGACGTTTTATGGCAGAATACTCGTTTTAAAGCTGCCACTATAAATAGAACCTTAGGGTTCTCCTCAAATTAATAAAGCCGACCCTAATCTTTTTAAACCTACTTTTCTGTGAGAGCAAGTTCCTCCATTGTTGTGAGAACACGAAATTCAATATCCCTCAACACAACCTCAAATCCACTTCACTAATCTTGAGTTAGATTAGATTAGAGTGTTTACTTGAGTGTTTCTCTTGAGACTTCGAACTTAGAGACTTCGTTCTCGACTCTAGTTGGCCGTGTGACTTCCCATTGGTTGTAAGGGCTCACCGGTTCACAAGTTGTAACCTTTCTCTTTTGGGTAATAGAAAGGCGCACCGAGAAGCGGTTGCGACGCCCCGGAGACGTAGGCATTTTAAGCCGAACTCCGTTATCACTCCTTGTGTCAAATTTCTCTAAACTCTTTTACTTTATTTTATTTGCAATAATCTACTTATTTCGAATTTAGTGGTACCTAAGGGACAACATAGTCATGTGTAATTTACCGAAATTTACCACATTTTAGCGTAATTTAACATAACTTAGTGTAATTTAATGTGATGTAGTGTAATTCAACATAATTTCAAGTAATTTAGCGTATTTTAGTATAAATATGCTAATTATACATCAAGAGAAGTAATATAACAAAAAATTTGAATTTTCAGTGTTAGATTTTATTATCTTGTTCTTCATAGTGTCTCTTAAAAAAAAGGGAAGAAACCGGCCAGATTCTGGACAAAAAGGTCATTTTTTGTCCAGAATCTAGCCGGTTTCTTCCCTTTTAGTGTAATTTAGCGTAATTCAACTTAATTTAGCGTAATTTAGCATAATTCAACATAATTTAACATAATTTAGCATAAGTTAATGTAATATAGTGTAATTCAACATAATTTCAAGTAATATAGTGTATTTTAGTATAAATATGCGAATTATAAATCAAAAGAAGTAATCTAACAAATAATTTAAACAAAAAATTTGAATTTTCAGTGTTAGATTTCATTATCTTGCTCTTCATAGTGTCTCTAAAGAATAAAAAAAATAAAACCGGCTATTTTGTGGCCGGTTTCTGGGGGAGAGGAAACCGGCCACAAAATTGCCGGTTTGGACATTTTTGGAAAAACTCAAGCATTCTGGGTATATTTATTAATTTGTAATTAACTTAGGATATTAATAAAAATGTCGGGTCGATTCTAAAGTACAAATGTATAGTTAGGCAATTTAATATTTTACAAATTAAACTAATGATTCTAACAATTTGAATTTTACAAATTAAACTAATGATGTTAAAAGTATCATTCAAATGCTCTTTACGCAAATGATATTCAGAAAGAATCATATTGACCAATTAACGAAGAATCATATTGAGAAATCAATTAATAGTAAACTTAGTTCGACTTGTGACTAAATATTACTCGCATTAAATTAAGATCGTACCACAGGCTCACATGATTAATTATGAACCGGTTTTATTTGAATAAAGTGGAAGAAGTCAATGTAGGTCAAGCATGTGTCGGCCTTTTCTCGGTGTGTCGTACTATTTTGGTTTCTCAGCGACAACATTCGTGTAGTCATCCGTGTATTACTGTTTTCCTTTAGTCTTTCTATTTTGATCCACTACACGCTTTGGTTCATAACAGTTGATGTAAAAAAATAGAAAATCTTTCGATATCAGATCACAATTCACAACCTCATATCTGTCAACGTCGTAAATCATGTAGCTAATTGTGTTTCCATTCAGCATCCAATTTAATTCGATTGATTTGACTCATTACACGATATAGTTTTCATCTGAATAAACACTGAAAAACGCAACCATTAACTGTTCATGCACACAAAAATTCATGACAAAAAGATGGAATGAAAAAATAAAATGTAGCTGGCGAGAGTTCATAATGACACCATAAAATTTGAATAGTTCTTTTTTTTTTAATTTCTTTTTGAATTTTTTGTTATAATTGCTATGTTAACTATATCACTTGCTAGTTTGTTAACAACTTGAATGAAGTTAGATTGAGATTAAAAAAAAAAAGGAGGATTAGAATCATATTTGATTCTCATGAGAGGAACACAGGGGAAACGAGTTGCATTCCCGAACTCAACGATTTCTTTTGACAATTCTCTGCTACCACCTATTGATCAAAGTATTGTTAATAATTGGTTTTGGCTTTGTAAAAAAATACAAGACCAACGTAAACTTGTTTGTAGATTTGTTCGTGTTTGTGGAGAAAAGACATGCTCATCAGAATATGAGCTACTCTCCACTACGGAAAGTAAGACAATTTTATCGCCCAGAGAAGCAATCGATTTTGGTATTATCGATCACGTAGCGAACATCAAAGAAGAAAACGAGAATAGGATCTTAAGCACTCTTAATCCTGTTTATGAAAATCTATTTGAAAGTCGATTTTTTTCTTTTTTGAATAGTCTACAATATTATACATGGTATCGAATTATCCGTTGATTTTAAATTTTGAATATTAAGATTTAAATGACCATTTTAAGCTATTCAATATTATCTATAAAATAAAATCTTGTAGAAAATTGGATTTTCTATTAGATGAAATGATTTTTATTTGGATGAGTGAAATTGTTAATTTCAAAAAATTTAGACCGTCCAACATAAATAATTTTTTTAACAAGATTTTGATTTTTTTTATGAAGAGCATCCAAGTTTATCTTCTTACATAAATTTGAGCCATCGTATGAATTAGAATGACTGCGCTATCAATATAGAAGAAATCAAAATATGATATCCTTATCATGTAAAAGATTCAATTATTTTTTAGTGGAAACTACATTATAGTTATTGACAAATTTTCTCAAAATAATCGATGTTTATTTTTTGAATTTGTGGCTTTTGTATTCAAAATTCTTAGATAAATTAGCCTTTGTTCTTTATTTTTGAACTTCTCTCTCTTCTCCGATAAATCTAAGAATTATTTTTTTTGAAGGCCTAACAGCGGCTGCTAGGTTAGAATTTATTATAATGTAAAAGGATTACAACATTTTTTTTTTAAATCTAAGAATTTTTATAGACTTTTTCTGAACTTTTTTACTTTTTGTGGCGGTTTTCTTGTGTGTATTTGTGCTTCGGTTCAAATTCATGTTTTGGCAAATTAATTTATTTTTGGTGAGATGAAGAGGTCACAAAAGATCTCATAGTAAAATGCTACCAATATGAATATCTCCATTTCTAAAACTGAAACAAAAACAAATTTTATTATCATGTGAATAATTTTAGCAATGAGCATTGAGCCATCCATAAATTTCATACCATCTACATTATTACAATTTTAATCGTGTCTAATAATGTTATAATTTCTAGTTTTATATCCATGTGATTGCCAACTTGCAAGCCGATACACTTTTAGACATATTATATTACAAATTTAGCAAGAATAGAAAAGTACTTCTCATTTTTACTCTTTTAATTTTTAAACCACAATTAGATGATGCAATGCAGCCAGAACACTTGCAATCTTCTTCCGCACGTGATGCTATAGTTTCATTTTTCTTACCCAATCCTGTGTGATAACAACTCGTTATACAATTGACTATATAATCGCCACAACTGAAATTTTGAAAAAGCAACACTATACCTGGAAAATGGAAGGAGACTTCGAACGATCCGCAGACAATATCCAACGGGCAAGAAGTCGTCCAGTCCTCCATTCATCCTGATCGTACCCCTAAAGTAACTCAAATTCTGAGTATGGATTCGGGCCGTCCGATCATCTCTGGCACGATATTAAAGGGAGCCATGCATTCCAGCTCGCGCCGGATTGGCCCTGGTTCTGATCAGACGGTCCGGATCTAAACTTAATATTTGCATTACTGTAGGGGTTCTGGTCCTTTCTCCAGTAATGATTGCGTGACACCTGCTATTCGTTGACAGGGTGAAAGTGGATCCCACCACGGTGAATCTGTTGTGGCAGTTTAAAGAAGGACACATCATACATCCACGGAGTTTCAACTTTACACCCATATCTATTCTCGTTCGTACCCGATTGCATAGTTTGCTTCATGCGTTGCGTGCAGAAACAATTTTTGTGAATTATGAGGAATCTGAGCCGCTGGATCAAGCTCCCTGTGTCGATAGATCATGATAAAAGAGTGAGGTTATGTTACTCTGCAGAGCGCAATTTAGTCTGTAATTCGGTTTAGGGGGTGTTACACGAAAAGTTACACAATGCAGGGATTTGTTTTTGTGAAAATAGGGTAAACCGAATAGCCTATTCGGTGAAGCAAAAAAAAACCCCCTTAACCGAATAGGCTATTTGGTTTTTGCTGTTTTTGTAAAAAATCCGGTAATCATGTTGGTTCTTTAACTTTTATTATTTTAATTACTGTTTTTAAAAAAAAAATCCTTTAAAACATCAATGTAACACAAAATAAATAATAATTAAATAATTAACATTAAGTTGTGAAATAATACATTCCATAATTTGCCAATTAATTAATATAACAACACTGATAGACATAATAAAACATGACGTGCTTTTACAATTAGAAACACGTAATCCAGAATCCGTAAATCCAAAATAAAATAGCAAATGAGTTTAAATCTTACAGTTCTGAATTGAAGACATCTTTAAGCGGAAGCGTTAATACTGAGATCTTCAATGATTTTCCTGATAACTGATGATGGACACAGCGTTTTCTCTTAATAGCGTTTTCTCTTAATTCAGTAGTAAGAGATAGAGAGACGTTATTCTGATTGGTTTTCTGTATCTTATATCAGGCAATCAATTGGGACCAGTATCTATTAATAGCAACAGATTTTTCCATCAAAAATGCTGAAGCCCTTTCGTTCATTTCTTTGAATGAACCTGGTGCATATTAATAACATAGGCCATAACATAATAAAATAAAACTAACAAACACTTGTACAGTTAACCTAACACAATTAAGAAATTTACTTAATTAAATATTTTTAAACTTAAAAGTGCTAAAACGTGTGCAATGCGACTTAGATGGACACCTAGGAATCGTCATGCACCGTGCACGCCTTACATTAATTAACGTTTAATTAAATTTTATTAATCCACAGTTCCACACCAATCTGAATATGGTTATTACCTTGATTAAAATTAATAATAGTTATTATTATTTGTAATGACTCACAACGACTCGAGTAGGGCGAATTATATTGATCTATAATTAACTAATCGAACAATAAACCATGATCTTTATTTATTTAAATATATCATTAAACCATGATCTCTTTGTCAGGTACAAAAAAAAAATCATCCAATCTAACTGAAGCTTAATTATTCTAGGGGCACTTCTATTTCACCAGTTCACATGTAGGAATTAAGCAGTGTTTCCGGAATGAAAATTTAGAGTAAAGTCAAATTATAGACATAAATTCATAGTCCATGAATTCATAATCCCTGTAATATATTGATAAATAAAACAAGCGAGTGAAAGTATATTCTCAAAAAGATGAAATGCGAATTAAACTCTTGTATACTAATAACTGCAAAATAAAAAAATGTAAAATGAAAGATAAAAAAGTGCAGAATGAAAGTCTCATGCACCAATGACCACAAGTTCCTCCTCTTCCCCTTATGAATTAAAATTTCAATGTGATCTATTTCTTCTCCTTGGTATAGGTAGATGTCATCCACCACGCGATCTGCTCCATCACAAATTGAGCCCATAAGAGTTCGAGATTCAATTTTCTCTAATATCTCAATAATAATTATATTGTTTGATAAGTATAAGAAATGGATACATAATCTCTTATTGAAATTTCTGGTAAGTTGCTTTTGTTTGCAATTTTTGTAAAGCTTGCGGTAAATATACTATTATCCTCAACACAGTTGTTACTAGAAATTTTTTTTATATATTCACTCCTGACAAGTAAGTTTCACATGAATAGAGATCACACTTAAGGAATGATGTCTAACATTAAAATTTATCACCTAAAATACCAAGTAGCAAATGATACATGACTGAATCCATAATAGTATGCTAAATTGAAATTAAAACTAAAATTACAAAAATCCATACAAGAAATAAGAAACCATCGGAGAAAGAACCATCAAAGACAACAACAACAAAATATTCAAATATTAAAAATTCAGTTATATTGTGATAATTTAATTGTTGACAAGTGACAACTCAACAATAGAAAAAGAAAGGAAAGGATGGTACAAGTTGTGAATGCATAGTGCCTGATAACTGTATCACTGTAACACAAAAAGCATGCAATATAATTTGTAATTGTGGTGTCCTAGTATAATTGATATTTAATTAATTATTAGATTATTCTTTATTATTTCTCAATTAGTGTTTGGTTATTTTCATATAGTCCTTAAATAATTAAATAGAGAATTTAAATATCCATTATTGTAACACTGATACCCACTCCTGTTGATGGAGATTCAGATTTAAGTTGCAATTCTCCAAAACACTTAAGCACATATGTTTCATTTGTCAAACACATGGAATATTTAGTAACTATTAGATGACCGCTTTCTTTGTCATTTTAACATTATGAAATACAATTCATTTTTGTAAAAGAAAAAACATAATATAAAGATGACGAACCAACAACTCATACATACATGCGTACATACGTATGTACATACATACCAGATATGCTAAATATTTATAACTTCAGCTTATAATATGCATGAAAAATAAGAATTCACATTTCGTAACTTACACTACAAAAAAATGTGAGTATCTGCGTTGGGTAGAAATACTTGACAGCGTCGGTATTCTCACGAATACTCTTATCGATAATAACGATACTCTTGAGAATAATAATTTTTATCGACTTACCCTCAACAATATATAGTCATTTTTAATCCTCACAAATACTCACGGATTTTTTAACGGTAGCAAAAGTCATTTTTTATCATTGTAAAACTTAAATCAATACATACTCCACTATGCTCCTCTAACTCTCACCTTGCTACTAGATACAAAATAGAAGTTACTTTATTAAATTATAACAAATAAAGAAATGGAAGACTTGTTAGTAGAATTATAACAAATTACGAGTAAATCAAGGATGGGGAACAAATCTTGTCACACTAGAACACAAAAAACTTTATTTAAAGCGCTAGCTAGATGGAAATTATATATTACTCCGGAGATGGGAAGAGAAAATGCAACTTCTTGCAAGAATTTCAAAAGTAAATCTCGACCATCTAAAACTTCTTGCATAGATACATTCTAATGAATTCTTAACATTTGGGAATCTTAATCCTGATTTAAATTTAACAGTCCAAAGTTGCTCACATCCACATTTTCCCAATAATTGGAGATGAGCATGCCCCAGAAGCAGAGAATAACCCATTAATGTCTACCAAGATACCAAACAAAGATGCTCAAATTCAAAAATTGCCTTTCAAGCACCAATGTCTACTATTAAGGTACCAGCACCACAACCCATGTCTGATTTAAGCAGGTCATCTATAGCATTAATTAACACATATTTATTTATTTTTGGATTCATCCATAGCGATATACTAGAATCATTCATGTTATATTACAAACATCCAAGCACCATATGCTAGTCCCTAAATTCTCTCATAAACGACTCGTGAAATGCCTTGAGCCTTGACACGATAGCAGGAATCTTGTGTTCTTCAGGGAGAATGGTTGTTCGAACATGCCATGTATTGGGGGCCTTCAACACAAAAATATAAATATAAATAAATAAATGATGAACAAAAAGGAAGACGAAATAAGCTAATATGCTTAGCCCCCAATAAACAAAATTAGTAATTAGTACTTTAGTGAGGCTATGGTAATATGCATATTACACAATGACCTGTGCTATGGATTCATATCTTTGTTTTTAAACTTCAAATAATCGAACTGAACCGTTCAAGATCTTCATGTATAAATGTACTTGCAGACCAAACTTATATTTTTAAGAATTTATTTACTATTTTTTTTTTATAAAGGTAGAAATTCACTTGATTTGAAAATTCTGAGCAGCGATTTTCTACCTATCTAAAAAAAATTCTAAAAAATATAAAATTTGGTCTAAAAGTACATTTTGATATGAAGATTATGTTTAACAGTTCAGGTCAGTTGTTTGAACTTTAAATACAAAGATATGAATTCATAGCACGGGTCGATCCGTAATATCCATATTATCATATCCTCACTCTTAGTACTTCTATGGTATGTAACTCTTATGTGGGTTCAAATTTTTATTGGATTCTTCAAAAAATCTGTCATAGCCTTTAATTCCTTTCCTCGAAAATTAGGAAAACAAAATATCTACTGACCTGTCCAAAACCGGAGCCCGGGACAAGAACTAAACCAGTGTCATCAAGGAGCTTGAGTGCATAAAATGTATCAGGTGCCATGTTGACCTTTTTAGCAGCCTCAATTGCTTTCTCAGGCAATTTAATTCGAGGGAAGAGATACATAGCACCCTCTACTTTCTGGCATAATACCCCTTCCATGCTGTTAAAGGCATCCTCCAATGCCTGCAAGAAATTGAAACGATAAATAAGCCTATAGAAATTCTTTGGAAAGTTATCTTCACATAGTACATCATCAAATCCATGTAAGCTTGGTATTGATTTAGGAATGATGAAATTCACTTACCGCTACTTGCGAAGATTAGTAAAATAATGAACACAGAGGTAAAATGCAGATTAGTGATCACTGTTCCTGATGGCCAAAGGAATTTAATTGTGCTCTAACTAACACAAAGTTGCTACAAACTATAAATAACCAAAAGAAATTATGGACGGATATAATTATACAATTTTTTGACCCTGATATTGGGGTCATAATATTTCAAAAATTCACTTTCTCCTCTAGTATAGTTTGAAACTTCTAAGTATGTAATAATGGAATTTTCAAACCAATTTATTAGACAAGGTGAAGTTTATCTAACCTTGGCACGTCTTGCTAATGATGAAAGAATCGCCTCCTTTTCAGCAAGGAATAATTCATGTGACTCTTCCCCTGGCTGCCGAATTACATAATTTATATACTTAATTCACATGCCATCGTTAGTTAAGTTACAAAGATTATTTGTAAGATCAACTATTACCATTCAGATTTCGACATCTTACTGGATAGTTTCATCTAATAATCACTTGGATTTTGGTGGTCCTGTTTCGTTGTAGTTTTTAATTCACAGCTGCGGATAAATGCTAAATTCCAGACATGTCTTTGAATATCAATTTTATACTTATACGAGCTAAGCTAACATCCTGCACAGGGTGCAGTTTCATATAATCTAAGTTAGAATAAATAAATAAATTACCTGTGGTGGGTTCATGATCAAACTTGCTAGAATCTGACCAGAGGTGTTGGAGCAAAGATCTACAGAAGCAACCTTGTAAAGTTGATCTTTTACATCCTCACTGAAGCCACATAACTCCATATATCCTCCCCTTTTTCCACATTCTCCATAATACCCTTCATTACAGCATGAATTAAATACTTCTTGTTAGGCACAACTTGTCATTAGTTCGGCAAAATGACATTGCAATTTTGTTGATAGGTACTTCTTAAACTTCATACAAGCTCTTCTAATGCTCTACTAAAAAGCTAAATATGTAACACCAAAAATAATTTCAATGCAAATGATTATCTGGTAACCACTGGACCAGCTACTGGTACTTACTAAAACCAGCGATGCAGTTGAACACATCAAAATATCACATGGACTCCTTTTATACAAGGAACTTCACCAATAAGGGAGAAACTAAATAAATGCCCCTAATACCACCTCACCTCCAACACAAATAGATTATAAAAAAAGAAAAAAAATCTCATTTTTGTCCTCAATTCTGATTTCTAATTGCTTCCTGCTAAAATTTCCAAACCATCCCTGTTGATCATTATTCTCCTCTTGAAGTAGTATAACTTTGGTTCTGCTGATGAGGTTGTAGAATATAATAGGTTAAAGGAGCAACCAGAATTTGATTGCGAAGATGTTTGCAAACCAGATACTGAATGTGAATAATGGGTATAGCATGTGATGGCAGATGGATATAATTATGCCTATGTTTATTCCTTTATATTTTGGTGCAGGGAATTGGGTGCTGGGCTATGATAGTGATATTTTGAGTTTTGCAGGGTCAAATGTAAAAAATAGAAGTTTACCCTTGGAGATGGATTGGAACGATACCAAGGCGACCTCATCTTCCTTATAGTCAAGGGATCTAGCAATCCGCTTGAATGAAATGAACTTCTTATTCTTTACATAAACATTTTCTTGGTAGACCTGCAACAGATGGTATTAAGCATAACTGGTCTAGTGCCACAACTTGAGACTACAAGCCTTGGTTAAATTAAAAAAAAAAAATACAGATACATATGGACGATGCATCCTCAAAAAATCAACACCCCCCCCCCCCCCCCTAGTAAAAAGTCATAGTAAAACCTGTAGCTACTTGTTATGTCAATAACAGAATATATTTCATAAATGATATCGAGATGGTTTTTTTTTGTATCTTCTTCATTTTATCATTATCAAGTTGAACGTAAAAAATGGTTCAATCAAATGGAATCTTGTATCTTTATTTATATTTATATATTTTTGCCCTCTTTCTCTTATTCTTTCATTAAGACCGATCTTTTCGGAATTCTTATCATAATTGGCTAAAATCACTTTACTTGGTTAAGCTTTCAAAATCTATAAGAAGCTGGCTTTTAGTACCAACATTTATAAAACGCTGCTTACACTGAAATTATAAAAATGTACTGGACTTGTTTGCATATTCAACAAAAAAAAAGCAAGAGTAGATACTGACCTCATCTGCTAGAAGTACTAATCCTTCCTTCCGGCACAATTCCACAATTTCCTGCTGGTTTGATTCCGAGAGAACCTAAGAAGTAATAAAAGAAATACATCTTAACATCTATATATTTCTCCCAATAAAATGGTTGTAGTAGCACAAAGTGACAGGGTAGAAGCATGAACCTGTCCGGTGGGGTTTCCAGGATTTATGACAACCAATGCTCTCACACATTTGCCATCTTCTCGAGCCATATCTATCCTTTTTTTGAGCTCAAAAACCTCAAGTCCCCATCCACTTGCCTCGTTAAGTTCATAAGGGACCTGACAACCATCGATGATTGCACTTAATTTAATATTTTCTTTGAAGTGTTATGCAAATTAGCTAATAATTGTCTTTGCAAGAATATGAATGTTTAACAGTACAATTGTTATTTGAATGAATTGCAAAATGATGATTTGCATCAGTAAATTGAGCCATGTTGAGTATATTTTTATGTACCACTTAAATGGCTAATTTAATTTGTCATTAGGGAAGAGTCCATATTATTCATGATTTGAAAAGCATGACTCTGCTTTTTATATCCAGTTCGTTCAATATGAAAAGAACGAACCTGATCCAAGTTATCCAACAGTGGTGGATCTGCTCTTTCAGTCAGAGATAAGGTGGGCCTCATATGAGAAGCAGAGCCTTGCTTTTCATGGTATAAATAACAGCATAAAAGAATCCCATATAGGAATGCTTACTAAAAGTGCACCAAAATACTTACAAGTTTACCGCCATGAAGAGCTATGGATGCAGAGTATAATGGATATTGAGGAATGGGACACAAGATGCCGTCCCTCTCCGATCGAATTAACAGCTGCATTATCATATGCACCTGAGATAAAAAAAAAAATACTTAACAGGTTAAAATATTAGATAAAGATTAATTTAAGGTCACTATATCAGAGGACTTGCCATCGGAACCTGGCAATTTGAATAACGAAAAGAAGATAATAGTTTAGAATCCATACAGAGGAATGAAATTAGGTACTCTAATCCATTTTTTTTTTTTGGGATTCATTTACTTACTGCTGAACTAACACCATCAGTTAAAAAAATATCCTCTGCATTAGCTGGATAGCCATCACGAAGGGCTATGCCGGCTGCTATCATCTCACGCAATCCCTTTGTACCCTAATAAAATTGCAACAATTAATGAATAGGGCAAAGAAATCTTAGTTATTGTCTGAAAACTAGTGCATGGGAATTCAATTATTTTAGACTATGAATGTGTTCAATTAAACTACACTAAGATTAGCATTGGCCTTTTCCTACCATTTATTATTATTTTTGGCATGTCATTTTGGAACACTAAGACTGTATTTCTCAAATAGTAGCATCATTTCATATTAAAAAGATAGGAAATTAAATTAAAAATAGAATAACCTGGAAAATACTTGGTTAAAACCTGTCACATTATGAGTTATGTACATCACCATCCCTTGGTATGGGTCAAATACATATATCTTGTATTGTATAAGAACTATATCCAAAGTGTGTTCTCACCTTACTATGACTGTACGCACCGGTGCTTTTTCCAGACAGCATAGCACGGATCTGCCTTGCTCTACTTATGGCATCTGAACTACAAGAACATTTAAAAACAAATTTTTTGATTTAATTTCTATTTACGTAGAAAAATAAGTAATCACCCAGGCTATATGTCAAATTTGCTCTGAATTTAATTACTATAAGATTTTGAGTTAATAACCAGCAGAACAGAAAACTTTTGATTTAATTTAAATTTACTTAGAAGAAGTAATTACCCTGGCTATGTGTACAAATTTGCTTCTAATTTAAGTACTATATTTTCAGTTAATAACCAGGGGTATGGAAGAACTTTTTATCTTCTTTAGAGAAGGAATTTTTTCTCCAAGATTGTTGTCCGAGGGGACATTTTGGCTACTTTTTTTTTCATAGAGTTGCTTCAGAAGCAATTTGATAACCTCACTTTTTCATCGACCCAGTTTAGAGATTGTGAAACAAGCTTGCTTTAGGCAGCCTTGGTTCCCGAAACTTCTTTACCATATAATGTGCATGTATCAAGCTTAAACAAAATTCTAACTGTTGTTTTGTTAACGGTCAATGAGAAATTGAATAAGATGCATCTAATTACCAATCAGGTCTGCGCATCAAGCTAATAGAGATTATTAAGTTGTGAAGGATTAATGAAAATTCGGAAAAATTAATACATCTATTACATCCAAACTAAAAAGCCAACGAAGACTACAAAAATCTGGGAAATTAATTACATTCAGAACTTAAATCTAGCAGGAGGAAAGAAAATCACTGTATATGGTTAAATTGTAACCTGAACAACTTGGGGGTTTCTTCACTATCCAAGAGAGCTGGATACTCACATAAAGCAAGAACCTATTAAAGATCGAAGCACGATGTTAATATTATACAAGAAGTAAACTGTCATGAATTTTCCAATTGCAAAAAGACTATATACTCAAAATCTATAAAACTCAACATTAAGAGAAGAAAAAAATCAAAGTGGGCATAACCATGTATAAATGATCAGTGACCAGTTCATGTGATATTAATTGTCCTTTTGCAAATTGTTACCTGGGTGGCATATATCACTAAATCTCAAAATTTCAATCGTACATAGTTACTTTACTATAGATTAAAATAGACTCAATTTACAGACCTGGCGGAAGAATGTTATTGGCTGTTGATTCAAAGCTTGGGGATTTCCAAGATTGCAATATATTATCTGCCGAAAACAAAAAGTAAATGAAAGAGAATTTAGCATCAACACGGAGTAAAAAAATTTATACTTTTGACGTCTAGCAAAAAACTCTTCATCTACCTCATCGAAAGGATGAGATCCTGGATTCTTTTCCAGCTCCTCCTGCAACCGCTGGATTAAACATTTTGTAAATCATTTGTCAGATTGGAATTTCGACTGATTTTTTCATAGTTTTATGCAAACATGCAACTTTATACTTTGCATGTTTGTGGAGGCTCAGTTGTAGAATCCACAAAGGTACCAAATTGAAAGTGATTTGGTAAATCGTAATTTTTTCAGTTCTTTTTCTTTTACTCTTGGCTTATTAATTTGGTGTTTAATTACATAACTAACATGTTAATCTCAAGGGTCCAAAACAAGAATTTCTAGACAAAATATTCCAAAATAATACATCTATGTCAGTATGGTGAGTTCCACACACCAGATATAGAGAGCCACTGCTATTTCTATAACCATTAACAGAGAAAAGCAGAGAAATATTTACAGAAAAAAAAAAGTAATTTGATCCATACCAGTGCATAATTAAAAACCTCACCACGAATAGCGTATTCACAATTCTTAACCTGTTAAATTCCAAATACGATATGAAATATAAGTTGGAAGCTCAGCACAGTCTAAGAAATATATCAAATTCTAAGTTTGGATTAAAAACTAACTAAATACCCAAATAGGGACATTTTGATAGGTATATCTAGATTCTACCTTTTAAATAAGCATAATCAACTGGCAATAAACTTGCTATACTTTATAAATTGCTCATTGAATAAACTTATAATTATTCTTTTAAATAAATAAACTTGCTTAGATCCCATTTTGTGTTTATTCTTTTAAAAAATCAGGAAAGACAGTAAAAAAAATAGACTATTATTTTGTTAATATGGAAACTATTTTGCTGATATGTACAATATAATACTATGTAAAATTGTAATTTAACTATAATTTAAATGTAATGGGTCATAGGAATCTTTAGGATTGACTCTCTCAAGTGCAGAGGGGCACCGTGTCCCATGTGTCTGATTTCTTAAACCATGTGTCCGATTTCTTAATTGAATGCTTAATATAATGAATCTTCTCCAATCAAACAGGTTAATCTGAATTAAATGCAATAATCAATAATCAAACAGGCAATGAGGCAAACCCATCGAACCCCCCGAATCCCACTGTTTTCGGCCTAGTGTAGACATGGGTTTGAACCATAAATTCATATTTAACAAATATTTAATAAATTTATATAAAGCCATATGAAAAAATACTACTATCTGTGTTTGAGAAATAAAATGAAGTTACGACATGCATTAAAAATAGCTTGTGCACCTTTGGATTGATAGACTCGATGGGGACTGCAGGGGATCTGATGAAAGACATGGCCACACCTGAAAACAACCTAGAGAGAGAGAGAGAGGAAGGAGATCAAAGGATACAAGAAGTGCTCAAGTTCACTTCACTAGTTGTAGGGGCAAATATCCTCCCCGGTACCGTAAAAGATTCCCTGCACTTTACGATTTGAGATTAACTTCCAGCCGGTTTGGGATTCGGACTGACGGAGGGGGCAGTACTATTGGGCTTTGAGATTCGTGCAAAGTAAAAAAGAACGGTCCAGATCAAGTAATTGTAAAAGATTCCCTATTACGGTACCGGAGGTGATGTGAATTCCTAGTTGTAGTGCTTGCGCAAGTAAAGCGAGCTCTCGTTGCCACGTCGCAGCAACGATCCTCGTGTCAGCGATCCTTGAAAGGTGTGCCCCACGTCGCAGCAACGGTCCGCGTGTCAGCGAATCCTTGAAAGGTGGGCCGTAATACACTTTCATCAATCTGATTGATTCTTTGTGGCACCAACACTGCGGTAATCTGTATTGTCGAATATTTTTTTAAGTTATTAGTTTTTTGTGGGCTCCTTCCTAAGCACTAATATTGTTACAAAAAGGATTCAAATGTCTTTATTTTATATATTTTGTTATGTTTTTATTTTTTAATTTTAAATAACAATTTTTCTAAAATTTATATATTAAAATAAAATTGTTAGATTTAATTCTAAATTTATTTTCTTTGCATTCACATAAAAAATATTATTTTTTAGATTTTAATTTATATAAATCAGTAAGTTTAAAAATTATCTACATTAGTGTATTTTTATATGTTCTTAATATGAATAAAAACAAAAGTGAAATATAATAGAAAAATGACATAAATTATAACTAACCGTTTTATTTCCGACATTTTTATTAATATCCAAAGTTTAATACAAATTAATAATTATACCCGGAACTGAACTCAATATCGATAAATACCCAAGCCGGCCATTTTCTGGCCGGCTATGTTCCTTTTTTTTTTTTTTTTTTAACCCGCATTAACCCCTATATATACCCTTTTTTCTCTCTCCTCTCACAATTCTCTCATCCCAACCGAATTCCGAATTCTCTCTTCTTCTTTGAGGTAAATTTTTTTTTTTTTATCTAATTTAATTTTTAATTTATTTATTTTAGGGTTTAGGTTTTAGGTGTTATAATTTAGATTATATTGTTGTAATTTAGTGTAATTAGCTAAGTTAACCAATATTTAGTGTATTTAGCACAATTGACCAATATTTAGGGTATTTTGGTCTTTTTGACCATAATTATGCCGATTAAGCGTAATTTTACCGAAATTAGCACGTTTGACTAATTTTTAGGGTATTTTGGTCTTTTTTATCATAATTAGGCTAATGAAGCGCAATTAGTGTAATTAGCACCGATAACCAATATTTAGGGTATTTTGGCATTTTTTACCATAATTATGCTGATTAAGCGTAATTTTACCGAAATTAGCACGTTTGACCAATATTTAGGGTATTTTGGTCTTTTTTTACCATAGTTAGGCTAATTAAGCGCAATTAGTGTAATTAGCACCGATAAACCAATATTTAGGGTATTTTGGCCTTTTTTACCATAATTATGCTGATTAAGCGTAATTTTACCGAAATTATCACGTTTGACCAATATTTAGGGTATTTTGGTCTTTTTTACCATAGTTATGCTGATTAAGCGTAATTTTACCGAAATTAGCACGTTTGACCAATTTTTAGGGTATTTTGGTCTTTTTTACCATAGTTAGGCTAATTAAGCGTAATTTACCGAAATTAGCACAGATAACCAATTTTTAGGATATTTTGGTCTTTTTTACCATAATTAGGCTGATTAAGCATAATTTAGTGTAATTAGCACAGATGACCAATATTTTGGCCTTTTTTACCATAATTATGCTGATCAAGCGTAATTTCACCGAATTTAGGTTATTTTAGATATCAGGATGCCTAGAGCACGGCCTACCCAGCGTCCAGTAGTGGACGAGCCGATCAGTACTAGCAGCACGGAGCACATCAGTCCTCTCCTGTGGATTCCCCACAGCGAGCACCGAGTCTCACTGGCTTCTCGTGAGGTACGTTCCTTTTCTTATATTTTCATTAAATTTTGTTGGATTGAAATTTTATTATGTTGTCACCATGCAGATTACATTTTTCAACGCAGGACACGGATCTTCTAGATGTGAAGTTGAGGTGCGTTCACATGAGGTACTACGATGTGATGGAGCCGTACCTCGAAAACCTGGGTCTCTACCAGGTTGTGGACATCGTGCGGACAGAGAAGAGCATCATCAATGCATCTCTCATCGCTGGACTGGTGGAGCGATGGCGTCCCGAGACGCACACGTTTCACATGCCATTCGGAGAGATGACTGATATGTCTATATTTCATCTATTATTTCGTCTTGTTTCCAGACCAGACCTTATGATTTTGACCACTAAATTGCATAGTTTATATTGAAAATCAATAGAATATGGTACTGCTGCTGTTTTGTGGTTGAATTGCAGGAAATAGGCGAAAAACAGGCAAAAAGGCAGAGTTCTGACTTCCCCCACGCGGGTCGCATCACAGCCAGACGCGACCTCAGACGCGACCCTCATTGCGCGCAGCATTTCCACCTGACGCGGGTCGCATGCAAACTCATGCGGGTCGCGTCGAGTTAACTGAGCCAGGCCCAATTGAGGCCCACGAAGGAAACTATTTATACAGAAGGCCTGGCAACAGAAGAGACATCCATTAATCCACGATTTTCACCAGAGACAGTTCAGATCCGAATTTGAAGCGAAGGCCTGGGCGCCTGAGGTGAGCTGAAGAGGAGAGAGCTGATTTGGAACTGAAGAGGAGGCGATTTGGAGAAGAAGACTCAATCTGAAGCTTCAATCCTCTTCACTATCCCTTCTTACTATGATTTGCTTTCTTCCTCTCTCTCTTGTTTTGATTTCATTGATGTCTGAGTAGATATTGTAGTTTCGAGGGTTTGGATTTGTAGTCTGATACTTTATTTGATGATGCACATGGATTGATTCTTATTGTTATTTCGTGTTTCTTTGATTCTTGTATTATTTGAGATTGCTTGATCTGAATTGTTTGATTCTTGATTGCTTACTGTTGAATGCCTTAGGCATTTCTTCTTGTACCAAATGCTTGATGCTTCTTGCAAATTAGGTTAAGTACTTGAGGTAGGTCTGAGAACCGAAAGGTGAGGTCAATGAGTAGCCGAAAGGTGAAAGTTTCCACTCGCTCTTGCTCAGCTTGTGGATACCTTTAGTAAACAGAATTGAGAACTTAGGTTTAGATCAAACAGCTTGATTAAACCTGAGAAGGTGAAATTGCAATTCCAAACCAGGTCTGCTAAGCCAACACACGAAAGTTGAGGTTCAGTGACACTAGGTACGGTCAATCTAACCTTACACGACTTAAACAACAAGTTTCTGACATGTGCAGACTCAGCTCAAGGGACCATGCGGGTCGCGTGACTTAGCACGCGGGTCGCATCACGAGGGTCGCAAGCCACAGCTTGCGGGTCGCGTGCCAGGTTCAGGGCGCTTAAGGCCAAGAGGGTCGCATGCGAGAGCATGCGGGTCGCATCACACGTCTGAGCAGCAAAGTTGAAGATGAAATCTGAAACCCTTGAAACGCCCTTTTATACCATAGTACAAAATACAAACATTTAATTGATTCATTACTTGTTCATACATTGTTAATTGAAATTGTTCATACATTCTTTTGTTACATCCATTTGATTTGTTCATAAAACTTAGGATTAGTTAAACACACCCCAAACATTCAAACTTCTAGTACCTAATTGGGGAAAGTAGAAGTTTAGAACTTGAACCGTCCCTGAGGATCGACATCCGTTCTAACTACACGACAGGGTTGTGCACTTGCAACCTTCATCTAAGAGTTGAATAGGGTTTAAACTCTACAGCTTAGGCTGTAGTGAAGCTCTGTACCTCTCATTTGGGAGCGAACAATGACAGTGACTCTCCAGGATGTGAGTGCTCTCTGGGGTTTGTCTATCCGTGGCACACCCGTCGGCGGCGTCTCTGACAGCACCAGCTTCGCAGGTTATGTCGAGGAGTTATTGGGAGCTGATCCTTCCTATATCATTGGGGAACATGGGAGGTCGAAGTTCCATTTGCGCATGACGAGGTTACGGCAGCACTTCATCGCGGGTCTCTCGGCACATTCCACCGAGCAGGAGATTCAGAGGTAAATTTTTATTAATATCTACTAATTAATTTATAATACGATGATTCTATTAGAATTTTTATATGTTTTGTATTGCAGATATACACGGGGCTACGTGATGGACCTTTTTGGTTCTGTCATGTTTCCTGATTCCAGCGGTGATCAGGTACCGATGATGTATCTCCCGTTGCTGATGGACATTGAGCGGCCGTCGTCGTACAACTGGGGTGGAGCTGTCCTGGCGTATCTGTACTCCCACCTGTGTCGCAGTAGTGAGGTAAGTCACCAACTCTTATTTTAGTGTAAATTATTTAATCAATCAATCCATCAAAATACACTAACGTGTAATGTTTTTGAAAATGAAGCCGACGGCGAAGCTGATGTACTGGCCGGTACTCCTGCTTCAGCACTGGTCGTGGTCACGGCTACCTGTGGGCCGTCCTATCCCTAATGAGGCGCCGGATTGGGGAGAGCCCGATATGTTTCACTGCCCGGCATACGCCAAGAAGTGGTACGGTTTCCACCACTACCAGGATCGGACCCACGGTGCTACCGTTGGAATCAGGCCAGTCCGGTCAGAGCTTCAGAGTTTGCCTGAGGCTCTTGTTGAGTGGACGCCGTACGATCAGTTGTACGAGGAGTTCCTCTTGCCGGGCAGTGTGACTGACGAGCAGGAGCGGGAGATGTGGTTCTATCTGTTAGTGTTATGATCTAGAAGCCAACCATTTATGGATGTATTCTATGTTTTGTTCATGAAATGAAAGAATCATTTTGTTCCTTGAGTATTTAATTACATTATGGATTTTTCGAGTTGAGGACTTGAAATGTAGAACTCTATAATAATAATATAACGAATACTCTAAATGTCCCTAATCTTGGTAATTAAGAAGGAACACTATTTATCGGTACGAGATTAGTATGTGGATTAAATGATGATCATGTTCTACGGATCATATGGTAAGGAGTTACCAATTTAATCACATAAATACCTGATGGAGATCAGGGGATTGGACATGACCCAAGAATGAAACATAACATGGATTGTGTTAATGTCATTAATGTTTCATTTGTGTCTTGAATTCTTTGGTATGAGATGATTATTTTTCCTACATGAGATACATGTATCTGTAGGTGTTGTCCAACGCTGACCGTAACTGGCAGCTATACAGATAATATCTCAATATGTGTGTCTTGTGCGGAGGAAAAGATATTTATCAAGAATACCAGTGTCCCTCATATTTCATATGTGAGTGATGATATCTTCGGGCCCCTTGATAGAGTAATAAAGTATGCATGCAATTATGATCAATGAGTTTGATCATTATTTACTGAATTACTTGGAATCAAGAAAAGAATAAATTTGCAAGGATGACACTCTCCTGCCTTGGATTTATTCCTGATATCATGTGACACGTGAATTGACACAAGCAATTAAATATTGCTTTAGGATCGTGATGTTGATTGGTTCATATCATCTTTATCTGTTGAGTAATTATAATGCATATTGCTAGGTGCCGCTTATAATTTATAGAATTAAAAGAAGTTTTGATTCTATTGTCAACACGATATAGATCCTACGAGGTCACACCCAAGAGAGAAAACGAAACAAATAAAAATGTCATGGAGATGACTGACTTGATCTTAGAATAAATTTATTACATGTTGGACATGGTATACAAATTTATTTCTCAACAAAATTGAGCAAATACAATTAACCGTAATAATTGTCGGGTGGGCCAAAAGTTGGCATAAATGACAAAAAACGAAAATGGCATAAATAGAAATTGGCCCAAGCCCAATTTAACATCAAATGGAGAAGTCCATTTCATGAAGTGGGTTTGGAATAAAGTGGGATAAAGGTACATCTAATGGAGAGCTCCATTGGATGGCAAAAGTAAAAGTTACTTTTGTCATGTTTAAATCTAGCCATTCATTGTGGTTGAGATGATTAAAACATACCCTAAATTAACATTATAAATACCCCACCTTTTTCCAAACCCTAGCCACCATTCTCATCCCTCTCTTCTTCCTTCTCTTGCAAGAAAAAATAGAAAAACGTTTTTGTAAGAAGAGGTGAAAAAGAGAAGAGTTTTTGCAATTTTGTCTCCACCATTTTTGCTCATGTGTTGAGTACAACTTCTACACTAAAATTAATAGTTGATTGAAGAGGTAGAAGCTAAGGTTAAGTTAGATTCTTGGTTGATTACCTCTAGCAAGGGAAAAACAAGAGTTTCGTTTAATCTCGGGTGGATACTCGTAGAGGCTTCGTGCGTTCGAAGCGGGTGTCATTTCGAGGCCGACTTGGAGAAGTGAAGGCTCGACAAGGAGACAACAACCCTACATCTCAAGTCCCTACTTCTTGGTTTAGAGACCAAGATTTGAGGTATAAAGATTAAACAAGTTAAAATGCTAAATACGGTTCACCGTTAGTCAAATAAGTAGATCTATGTTGGTTTCTTTGAGTTAAATTTTTGAAATTTGCTCTTGCATGAAACTAATATTTTCTTCAATTGGTATCAGAGCTTAAGGCTTTATTTGACTAATTTTTGGCCGAAATTAGCATGAGTAATTAATTTAATTAAGTCTTGGAAGCTTATGACACAACCGTCGGTGTTTTTGAACATCTTGCATTTAATTTTAGGATTATTTTTACACAATTATTTTGGAGCCTTCTAAGGTGTTTAAACATTAATTAGTAATGTTTTAATATCTGGAAATAAATTGATTTAAGTGTTAAATTAATTTGAAAGCAAATAGATCAAAAGGACAAATTAATGAAATGAAGAAATTTGCCATTAAAGGCTCGGGTTCCACTTGGACCAAATTTTTTCATATTTTTGTTTGAGATTTATTTAATCCATTTTAATAGTGTTGTCATAAATATCATAAGGAGTGCATTCATGTATAGTTTGCATTTTTATGAGTTATTTAGATATAATCCTAATTTTGAGGTAATTAAGTGCTAATTAACAAAAGTGTGTTATCCCAATGATTAAAATGTATGTTTATTTGATGAAATGCATTTTAAAAGAATTTGGGAAATTTTTATTCCTCTGTTGGAATTTAGAAAATTATTTTAAAGGTTAAAATTAATTTTCTAAGCACATTTGTTAATTAGGCATAACGGGTTGACTATTTGCTTGTGCTATTTGGAATAGTTCAAGGTGTAGTTTGTAAATTTTAATTTGCATGAATTATGTGATAAATCAAACCTTCTCCTTTGTTGAAAGTTTGTTTTTGAAACAAATTTTTATGGGTCATAAGCTTAAGGAATTAATTTAATTAATTGCATATGCATGAATTGTTTATGCATGTATGGTGCAATTTTTGCACATGCAACTAACTTGTTTTTGTAGGGACAAAAATGTGAGTTTTGTATGGTCATTTCCAATGCCTTGTGGGATGTAATGAATGTTTGTTGAATGGTTGTAATGCGGCCTAAGGTGCCCCATAATAATTAATTAGATTAATAATTAAGGCACAAATGTTAGGATGCCTTTCAATGTAATTCATTCAAGGCTTGCATGCCTATATTTAGAAATTTTAGAAATTCTAAATGTAACTTATTTTCTTTTAAGAAAGTCTTAATAGAAAATAAATAGGCATAGAATAGTTGTGAAATGTGGTGGCCACATCCAAGGAGTTGGCGCAACAAGTGACAAATGCGAGAAAGGAGTTTTTCGCACAAGGCCATACAAACTCACAGCCGCATGATGTGTTTATGTCATTTATGTGTATTTATGAAATATAAGAGTCATAGGATAAGTATGGGTGTATGCTTACATGACCACCATAAATAACAAAAAGGTTCCAAACAAAATCAAGCGTCATTCCCTTCCTTCTCTATCCATGTCAAACTATCGATCGTTAGTCGGTGAGACCTACACAGTAGGCATCGCTTTCTATCTTTAGGAGATGTGGGGCATGACCGTCATGTCAAAACAAATAGAGAGAGGTTTACTTGACATCGATAATCCAAAACAGTTTTGGGCCTTGGGGAATAGTTTATTCATACATGAGTTGCGTGGATAAACACCAAGAGTCGCCCGAATGTGATTAGCAAGGAGTTGCTTACCTAAAATATCTAAGTTTAAGTTTCATGCCGCCGCTGGCTTATCTTAGTGAAAATATGGATCTTGGACCTACTACAAATGGAACTAAATTAATATTGTAGTGGGAGTTTTATTTTTAAAATAAAACAATGTCATGAACTAAACTCAAACCTTTAAATTGTAGATCATGGCAAAAGAAACCTCTTTCCTGCGATCATTGTTAGACAAAGAAAAACTTAAAAATGACGGATCGAATTTTCTAGACTGGCATCGTGCCTTGAGAATTGTTCTCAGGCATGAGAAAAAGGAATACGTCTTGACTACTCCCATCCCTGATTTACCAGATGATAAAGCTAACCAGGAAACTAAGGACAAACACAACAAGGCCGTGGAAGACGACCTTGAAGTACAGTGCCTCTTAGTATCAATAATGAACCCCGAACTGCAGAAGCAGTTTGAGGAGAATTCTTGTTACTACATCATGGACCAGCTCAAGAAAATGTTTCAAGAGCAGGCCCGTGTAGAGAGGTACAACGTGACCAAAAGTTTTCTGGGATGCAAGATGGCTGAGGGTGCCTCCGTGAGTGCTCACATACTCAAAATGATAAGTTATGTGGAGCAGCTGGAGAAGCTCGAGTGTGCCGTGGACAAGAAGTTGGCCACGGACATTGTTCTTAACTCTCTCCCGTCAAAGTACTCTTCATTCATCATGAACTACCACATGCATGGAATGGAGAAAAGTTTGGGTGAATTACATGGGATGCTCAAGACTGCAGAGGCTGACATGCAGAAAGGTGTTTCTCATGTCCTTGCGGTCAGTGAGGGAAGTAGGAAAGTCAAGAAAGGCAAAGGCAAGCGTAAGGGCAATGGCAAAGGCAAGGGGAAGGTTCCAGTGGTGACTGTGAGCACTCCCAAGGTCAAGGTTGCCTCTGATTCCGAGTGCTTCTACTGTAAGATGAAGGGGCATTGGAAAATGAATTGTCCTAAGTACTTGGAGGACAAGAAAAATGGGAAGGTCCCGTCTTCCTCAGGTATTTTTGTCATTGAAGTTCACTTAGCTACCTCTATCAATGATTGGGTATTAGATACTGGATCATGTGCTCATATTTGTATGAATATGCAGGCACTAAAGGATAGAAGAATGCTAAGAAAGGGTGAGGTGCAGCTCCGTGTCGGAAATGGTGCAAGTGTTGCAGCAGTTGCCGTCGGGTGTGTCGAGTTGCATTTGCCCAGTGGGCTTGTAATGGAACTTAAAAATGTTTATTTTGTTCCTTCTATTTCAAGAAACATTATCTCTATTTCTTGTATGGACATGGATGGTTTTTGTTTTACCATCAAAGACAATTGTTGTTCTTTTTATAGAGATGGTTTGTTTTATGGATGTTCTTATATAAGGAATGGTCTATACTTGCTTGAAATGGATAAACAAGTTCTGAATATCAATAACAAACGACTCAAAACTTGTCATGAGAGTACGACTCTCATGTGGCATTGTCGCCTAGGTCACATAAATGAGAGACGCATCAAGAAATTGCAAGAAGTTGGACTTCTTGGTCAATTTGATTTAGAATCACTTGAGACATGCGAACCTTGTTTACTTGGAAAGATGACCAAGGCACCATTCACCAAGAAAGGTGAAAGGGTAAATAGTTTGTTGGGACTCATACATAGTGATGTGTGTGGACCAATGAGTACAAGTGCCCGAGGAGGTTTTCGATACTTCATCACATTTACTGATGACCTCAGTAGATATGGTTATGTCTACTTGATGAGACATAAGTCTGAATCCTTTGAAAAGTTCAAGGAGTTTAAGAATGAAGTAGAGAACCAACTCGACAAGAAGATTAAAGCCTTACGATCAGATCGTGGGGGTGAGTATTTGAGTCACGAGTTTGGCGACTATCTAAGAGATTGTGGAATAGTTTCACAACTCACTCCTCCAGGAACACCACAATGGAATGGTGTTTCTGAGAGAAGGAATCGAACCTTGTTAGACATGGTTAGATCAATGATGAGCCAAGCTGGCCTACCACTCTCATTTTGGGGGCATGCGCTTGAAACCGCCGCATTCACACTAAACAGGGTTCCATCAAAATCCGTGGAAAAGACACCACATGAGTTATGGTTTGGAAAGGTTCCAAGTATGTCTTTTCTAAAGATTTGGGGTTGTGAAGCTTATGTCAAACGGATGATATCAGACAAGCTTCAACCCAAATCGGACAAGTGCATTTTCATAGGATATCCCAAAGAGACTAAGGGATATTACTTCTATCACCAGTGTGAGAACAAAGTGTTTGTTGCTCGACACGGTGTATTCTTGGAGAAAGAGTTTCTCTCAAGAGAAAGTAGTGGGAGTAGTGTAAGACTTGAAGAGGATCAATCTACACTACAAAATGAAATGATCAATGATGATCATGTTCAACCACCCATGGATATTGTGGGCAGTGGGAGTCGAGATGAATCAATTTCACAAGAAGTTGTGGAAGAGATTCAACACTCACCCCTAGAACCGAATTCGCAAGAGGTTGAGAATGAGGATCAAGGAACGAATCCACAAGAGTTTGTGGAAGAGATCCCTGAACCACAAGCACAAGTCCTTCGTAGGTCAACGAGAGAAAGTCACCCACCTGAAAGATGGTTGGGACTTCACGAGGTGACAGTGTTAGACACTGAAGATCCTTTGACCTATACGGAAGCGATGGCGAGACCCGACTCTGCAGAATGGCTTGGAGCCATGAAATCTGAAATACAATCTATGTATGACAACCAAGTTTGGTATTTGGTTGATCCTCCAAGTGGGGTAAAACCTATTGAAAACAAATGGGTTTTCAAGAGAAAATCAGACATGGAAGGTAATTTGACTACTTACAAAGCACGGCTGGTAGCGAAAGGTTTCAGACAGATTCAAGGTGTTGATTATGATGAGACCTTCTCGCCCGTTGCTATGTTTAAGTCAATACGGATTCTCTTAGCAATTGCCGCATTTCATGACTATGAAATATGGCAAATGGATGTCAAGACCGCCTTTCTAAATGGAGATTTAGAAGAGGACGTGTATATGACACAACCGATTGGTTTTGATGATACCAATCACGCTAAGAAAGTATGCAAGCTTCAGAGGTCCATTTATGGCTTGAAGCAAGCATCGCGGAGTTGGAACAAGCGTTTTGACAAAGAAGTCAAAAAGTTTGATTTCGTTAAAAGCGAGGAAGAACCTTGTGTATACAAAAGGATTAGTGGGAGTGTAATAATATTCCTTGTGTTGTATGTGGATGACATACTCCTGATCGGAAATGACATCCCGTCATTGGATTCTGTCAAGTCTTCATTGAAGAAAGTTTTCTCAGTGAAAGATTTGAGAGAAGCTGCCTATATATTAGACATCAAGATCTATAGAGATAGATCAAGGAGACTTATTGGATTAAGTCAAAGCACATATATTGACAAGGTGTTGAAAATGTTCAACATGCAAGATTCCAAGAAAGGATTCATACCTATGTCACATGGTGTACATCTCAGCAAGAATCAATGTCCTACGACATCTGCTGAGCTAGATAGCATGAGTAGAGTACCATATGCTTCCGCCATTGGCTCTATCATGTACGCCATGATATGCACTCGCCCTGATGTGTCATACCCATTGAGTGTGACAAGTAGACATCAGTCAAATCCAGGCTTGGCACATTGGACTGCTGTCAAAAATATCCTGAAGTACCTAAAGAGGACTAAGGATATGTTCCTTGTCTATGGTGGGGAATCTGAGCTCGTTGTAAGGGGTTACACCGATGCTAGTTTCCAGACCGACCATGATGACATGAGATCACAGTCAGGATTCGTGTTCATCCTCAATGGTGGCGCTGTAAGCTGGAAAAGTTCCAAGCAAGAAACAACGGCGGACTCAACCACCGAGGCAGAGTACATAGCCGCTTCAGAAGCAGCTAAAGAGGGTTGTTGGATTAGGAAGTTCTTGAATGAACTTGAGGTGGTCCCCAGTTCCATGGGTGCTCTGGAGCTCTATTGTGACAACAATGGAGCCATTGCACAAGCCAAGGAACCAAGGTCACACCAGAAATCCAAGCATGTTCTGCGGAGATATCACCTGATTCGAGAGATCATCGATCGAGGTGACGTCAAGGTTTGTAGAGTAAATTCGGCCAGCAACACAGCTGACCCACTGACAAAGTCTCTGTCTCAGGCCAAGCATACGCTGCACACTGCATCTATGGGGATTAGATTTGTTAGTGACTGGCTTTGAGATTTAATACATGGAGTTGTATTAGAGACTACACTTTTTAGGGCTTTTATGCATATAGATGTATATGGGATTGGCTCTAGTTCAAGTGGGAGATTGTTAGTGTTATGATCTAGAAGCCAACCATTTATGGATGTATTCTATGTTTTGTTCATGAAATGAAAGAATCATTTTGTTCCTTGAGTATTTAATTACATTATGGATTTTTCGAGTTGAGGACTTGAAATGTAGAACTCTATAATAATAATATAACGAATACTCTAAATGTCCCTAATCTTGGTAATTAAGAAGGAACACTATTTACCGGTACGAGATTAGTATGTGGATTAAATGATGATCATGTTCTACGGATCATATGGTAAGGAGTTACCAATTTAATCACATAAATACCTGATGGAGATCAGGGGATTGGACATGACCCAAGAATGAAACATAACATGGATTGTGTTAATGTCATTAATGTTTCATTTGTGTCTTGAATTCTTTGGTATGAGATGATTATTTTTCCTACATGAGATACATGTATCTGTAGGTGTTGTCCAACGCTGACCGTAACTGGCAGCTATACAGATAATATCTCAATATGTGTGTCTTGTGCGGAGGAAAAGATATTTATCAAGAATACCAGTGTCCCTCATATTTCATATGTGAGTGATGATATCTTCGGGCCCCTTGATAGAGTAATAAAGTATGCATGCAATTATGATCAATGAGTTTGATCATTATTTACTGAATTACTTGGAATCAAGAAAAGAATAAATTTGCAAGGATGACACTCTCCTGCCTTGGATTTATTCCTGATATCATGTGACACGTGAATTGACACAAGCAATTAAATATTGCTTTAGGATCGTGATGTTGATTGGTTCATATCATCTTTATCTGTTGAGTAATTATAATGCATATTGCTAGGTGCCGCTTATAATTTATAGAATTAAAAGAAGTTTTGATTCTATTGTCAACACGATATAGATCCTACGAGGTCACACCCAAGAGAGAAAACGAAACAAATAAAAATGTCATGGAGATGACTGACTTGATTTTAGAATAAATTTATTACATGTTGGACATGGTATACAAATTTATTTCTCAACAAAATTGAGCAAATACAATTAACCGTAATAATTGTCGGGTGGGCCAAAAGTTGGCATAAATGACAAAAAACGAAAATGGCATAAATAGAAATTGGCCCAAGCCCAATTTAACATCAAATGGAGAAGTCCATTTCATGAAATGGGTTTGGAATAAAGTGGGATAAAGGTACATCTAATGGAGAGCTCAATTGGATGGCAAAAGTAAAAGTTGCTTTTGTCATGTTTAAATCTAGCCATTCATTGTGGTTGAGATGATTAAAACATACCCTAAATTAACATTATAAATACCCCACCTTTTTCCAAACCCTAGCCACCATTCTCATCCCTCTCTTCTTCCTTCTCTTGCAAGAAAAAATAGAAAAACGTTTTTGTAAGAAGAGGTGAAAAAGAGAAGAGTTTTTGCAATTTTGTCTCCACCATTTTTGCTCATGTGTTGAGTACAACTTCTACACTAAAATTAATAGTTGATTGAAGAGGTAGAAGCTAAGGTTAAGTTAGATTCTTGGTTGATTACCTCTAGCAAGGGAAAAACAAGAGTTTCGTTTAATCTCGGGTGGATACTCGTAGAGGCTTCGTGCGTTCGAAGCGGGTGTCATTTCGAGGCCGACTTGGAGAAGTGAAGGCTCGACAAGGAGACAACAACCCTACATCTCAAGTCCCTACTTCTTGGTTTAGAGACCAAGATTTGAGGTATAAAGATTAAACAAGTTAAAATGCTAAATACGGTTCACCGTTAGTCAAATAAGTAGATCTATGTTGGTTTCTTTGAGTTAAATTTTTGAAATTTGCTCTTGCATGAAACTAATATTTTCTTCACTATCGAGGTCCACTCATACATTTCTGGACAGTGGAGCACCACTTTCCAGATCGGGTGCTCCGCCAGTTTGGTCGAGTGGCGTTGATTCCCATAGACCCATCTTTGCCGAGTTCCACGCACAGAGCCCTGCACAGGTAAGTCGTAGTCTATTGTATTTATTGTTAAATACATCATATTACTTGATAGCTTTTTATTGCAACTAACGTCTTCCTTACAGCGTTACCCACCGAGGGCGACTGGATAATGACTGGAGCACTCATTTCGATCCATACTACAAGAAGGCCGAAGATCCTCAGTATATAGACTTCTATCACGAGCCAGATGTGCTTCAGCAGACCCAGGGGATCCCCAGTTGAGGTACGATGTATGGTACACGCAGGTCTGCATGGCGAGTGTCTATCTGCAGGTGATTACGGTGCCCATCTTCGCGACAGGATCAAAACGGATGATGGTTACCATCCCAACGGTCGTGCATGGACTCGCCAGGTAAAGCACCTAAAACCACATAGTTTTGGTCTAACTTAGTAGTATATCAAGGTTTGATCTGACAGGCCAAATTTTTTTCAGCTTTTGGCCGCGATCAAGGAGTGCGGGCATGGGATCCGCATGCTAGGAAGGAAGAACTGGAGACGGCTTGGGTACCGCACACTCAAGAAGAATGCGAATGTGGTTGAGGATGCCGGGCACGGTGGAAAGATCATCGGTATGCTGCGAGACGCCAGAGAGAACATCAACTGGCGTGAGATAGATCCGCAGGAGCCCGATCCGACCCCGGTTCTGCTTGATGATATGCCATCTTCCCCCGATTCACATCCAGAGTGGGACTACCATCGTTGGGTATTGTCCGACATTGGGTGGACGGCATGGTACGACGAGCATGGACGTCCGGTGCAGCCTTATGTATGTCATACTTCAGTATCTGTCAGGTTTTAATAAATTTCTTCATTCAGATCAAATTTAATAATTTATGTGTATGATTGCAGGGTCCAGCAGAGATGCCACCACAGCCACCACCTGCGGAGACCGATACTTCTGAGTACGAGTCCCTCTTGTGCAGTCTCCAGGACTTCGGGGTATTCGATGACAGTTTCATGTCGGCACCGGCATGGCCCCGATATGGCACAGAGATGCCGCATGATGGAGAGGCTAGTGGTAGCGGGTCTCATACTCAGCCTGACTTTGGGACTGGGTTTGCCGCATCTACCTTCGCTACACCTCCGCCAGTACCGACAGTCTCCACGGGCGATGCCAGATGGGATAGTGCCGACCAGATACTCAGGTCTGCCGATGCCAGTGGGGAGGCCGAGAGAGAGAGAGCCTGGCCGCGCTGGCGCCGGGCGAACGCCGGAGTACCGGCTCAGCGATATTCCCCCTCTCCGTTTTAGTTGTATTTTTACTAGTTTTGTACTATTTTATTTCATATACTATTTATGTTTGGTATATTTGGATTATCCTATATTTCGGTTCTTGTGTATGTGTGCTTTTATGGTACTATTTTTATATTTTACAGATCAAAATAAATTATCATGATAATGCTAAACAGAAAATATTACAACATTAAAATAGTAGCACAACATAAAAAATAATATAGCGTATTTCAATTAATATAGCGCATTGTAATGTAATGTAATGTAATTTAGCGTAATTTAACATAATATAGTGTTATTCAATATAATTTCAATTAATATAGCGTATTTTAGTATAAATATGTTAATTATATCAAAAGAAGTAATATAACAAATAATTAAACAAAAAATTTCAAATTTTCAGTGTTAAATTTCAATATTTTGATTTTCATAGTGTCTCTCTTTAAAAAAAAAAAAAAAGAAAAAAAAAAAGATACATAGCCGGCCATTTTCTGGCCGGCTTAGGGAGGGAACATAGCCGGCCAGAAAATGGCCGGCTTGGGTATATTTCGATAATTGATCCGATTCTGGGTATAATTAATAATTTGTATTAAACTTAAAAGTTTAAAATAAAGAAGGATGAAAACATGCTGCTTATCGATTTAAGGGGCCGCGGCGTGTTAGGCTTAGACAGGCCGTAAGGCCCAAAACACTTGAGCATCTCTCCATTTCTTTGATTGTGATCTCCGCAGACCCCATGCGCCGATGCGCGCCATGAAACCCTAAACAAAGGGGCTCTCCCCCCCGCCGCTGTCTCAGGTTATCAGGTATTACATCTCTTCTTCAGTATATTCACTTTCCTTACTTGATGAACATGAAATCTCCATCTCTTGTGTTCGCATTTGTTGTAGCACCATCGCCTAACAGTGCGCTGTTTGATCTCTTGGATATTTCATGTTATTTTTTTTTTCTGTAACAAGCTTTTGATAAAGAATATTTCAGTAAAAACTGAAGTTTTTCTTTTGTGAACTTGTGAAGTTATTAATGAATATTCATAAAGTTCAAGGGATTTTGTCTGACATGGTCATGCAAGTGATGAAGAGAATGTAGACAGGGATTCTGTACTCCTTTTTGAATTTCCAAAAAGGGATGAAGACTCAATCTTATTGGGAATCTCTCTGATGCTTTTATCTGTTTTCTTCAATCAATTTTCACAAGCAGCTTTTGAATTTGCTATTTGATCTTCCCATGATAAAATTTTCTCTTTTTCTTGTTGATACAAGCATCTACAACGTAGTGAATTATATAATCTGTTGTTTATTGCATGTTCTTTTCGGTGTTTGTTTTTGTTTAAAAATGCATTGTATTTTTGGTGTTCATTTCTCTTCTTCTCTGCTTGCGTGTGCATGGAATTCATATGACCTAATGTACCTCAAATTTTGATTCCGACCGTCCCATCTGCTTTGAGTTACTTCAGGGGATCAGGACTCTGTGTGCATGTGTGTGCATGTGTGTGTGTGGAGAGAGACAAAACACAGAAGACGGAGCACACATCTGCGGGAATTTTTTACTTGTAGAAATTATAATAAAATAATATAGGTTATTAGACTGATTGTCCTGAAAACACACAAGACGGAGCATGTGAATTTAACACTTGAGTGTAATTTAACACTTGCAATTCAAAAAATGTTGTTAAAGCCTGGTGTAAAGTATTTTTCTGGGGTTTTCTTTTTGTTTCTCGGTGATAACACATTTTACTTGTGGTTATGAAGGCCCAATGATGGTGTAACTAGGATAAGAACGGAGATCTGAAAATTTGTTTTCTGTTTTGAGACCGATAAGAATGTAAGTGCTTTGCTGCATGAATCCAAAACTGCTCTGTTAAAATCTTTACCCGTGTGATATAGACCTTTGCTCCTCTCCAATTGTATGGATTATATTGTATACATGGTGAGAGATTAGAATAAATAATCATCTGCTCTCTCTCTCTCTCTCTCTTGAAAGCTTCGCAGGCTGCGAAGTCGTGAGAGGGGCTCAAACTTTCAACCTTTGGGTAAATCTTCCATCTCTCTCTCTCTGAATATGTTTGGATGCATGAGAATAGCACTTACCTGGGAATAGTGTTTATTTCAATTAAGCTACCTCAGAGGATATGAATTTCTTAGGCATTGACACATTTAAATTTGGGCTCCAGAGACCTTGTGTTGAAAACTTGAAACACTATCAATTTGCTGAGGGTCTTCATTATATATATTCTCTATTTATTATCTTTTTTGTGATTCTTTCAATCAATATCCTGCGTATCTGCTACTTTCTCTATTGAGAATAATAGTATTTTATTTGGTTTTGTTCTTTACTGAGTAGAGATTTGATTTTGTTCTGAGTTTTCTAGTACATCTGTTATTTTCATGAAGTTGATTGTTTCTCTTGAAAATTTAACCAAAGTGTAATATTTCTGTTGCCAGTAAGATGAAATTTACTAATTGTAATTGATGAAGTTTGTTTAGATAGAGATTTAGCAAAACAGTGTCAAAGCAAAAACCGGCTTTAAGTTCAACTCATGTGAATATCCTTCCTATAATTCAAATTTGAAGGGGTACATTACAATTTTTTTTTATTTGCGTTAATGATTTTTCTTTCTCTATATGTCAGAGTCATAGTTTTCAGGAACAGTATCTATTGATTACCAGTAATTATTCTGATGGTCCATTTTTCTATTACTGAAAACTGAAATTCTTATATAATTTGAACGGGTACATTACATCCATATGTTGGACAAATATTACTGTGTTATCTCATAATGGCCTATATATGCCAGAACAATTTGATTATGTGCAGTACTGAGTTAATTAGGTCATTTCATTTAGAAGAAAAACTGTCTCTAAGTACAGTTCATTAACCTTTTTTATAGTTATTGGTAAATACAATTTATTATCTCTAAAATCAAGAAAAGTGTTAATTATTAGAACATTCCTTTGTTTTGAAATGCAGAGCTTGCGTTGTGCAATTGCAAAATATAGATGTTAACATAACGGTTTGATCATTTACACAAATGAAAATTGTTAACTGTTTTGATTACGAAGCATGATTACACAAGAAACAGACAATAATTGAGTTTGATTCCATATTTCCGTAGAGCATGCTTCAAATAGTTCTATATATTTCACTAGTTGAAGAAGTGTGCATAATTGGTAAGAAAAAATGACTTAAATTATAACTGAAAAGTAACATTTTTTTTTTCATACTAGCAGCATCTTTTTGTACTCCCTATAATTCGTTAATGTAAAAGATCGAGTATATAAAGCTTATACATTTATGCATTGTTGGTGACCCAAAAACACAAAATAAGAAGAAAAGGTAAAAACAGTGACATTAGTCAGACAACACAAGAAATCATCAGCACAATAGCAGGCAAATGTATGAGCCAAAAACGCCAGCTCAGTCAAGTCCGGATTCTCTGTAACTCAAATTTTAAGTTTAGATTCGGACCAATCCGATCCGAGGTGGAATGCACGAAGTTCCTAAAATATTGTGCCAAAGCAGATCAGACGGTCCTAATCAAAACTTAAAATTTGAGTTACTTAAGTGACATGAATTCCAGTGTTGGTGTTGTTGCTGCTGGCCTCGTCACTTTTAAGTTATAAGCAAAACAGGGGGTCGCATCATATGCATATATATCATTAGAATAAGAGTATGGTTAAAATGCATCATTGGTTTTGTGCTCCAATCATGCTCCATGTATTTTTCTCTATTTTCAAAGTTCGAACAATCCATCAGAACCTCTCAATATGATCTTCATATTAAAATGTGTCTGGAGATAAAATTTTATATTTTTTGAAACTTTTTTTTATTTTTTTAGATAGGTACAAAATCACTGTTTTGGATGGTTCAGAATCTTCTTAAAACAGTGATTTTGTATCTATCTAAAAAATTAGTAAAAAGATTCTAAAAAAATATAAAATTTGGTCTCCAAACACATTTTAATACAAAGATCATGGTGAATGGTTCGGATTGACTGTTCGGACTTTAAAAATGAAAATAAAGATGTGGAGCATGATTGGAGCACAAAACCAATGGTGATTTTAACCCTACTCTAGAATAAAGCTCAATAACAAAAAGAAATTTAACAAGTACTTAAAATTATAACAAAAATATTAAACTTTATAACTTAAACTATTAAACTAAACATAGAAGATGTTTGATTCTAGATGAACAGAGTCAAGAAAAATGGCAATTAATATTAGCTAATTTCCGATTACGGTACTAAGTCATTCTAACTATCTAATCAAAATTTTCACTTCTAAATTTTTATGTAAGCGATTCTGTCAAGATAGATCAATCATAATTATTTTCATAATACTTATTTAAGCTTTATTAGTGTTGCATATGTGCCTTGATTCACATCTAGATGTTGTATAATAGAGATTGTATTGGAGATATTAGTGGGTGTAAATTGTAGAAGTTGATTAGCAATGTAAAGGTAGTAGGTAGGAGATAATTAGTGAAGACTTTTAGGATTAATCATAATCAAACCTATAAATAAGCCTCATGTTATTGTAATCAAATGCATAAGATCAATACAAGGTCCTCTCTTCCTTGCGTCTATTCTAGAAATTATATCTCAAATGCTCCAAAAATTATGTCTCAAATGCTCCAGAAATTATTCTAGAAATTATTGTAATAAAATGCACCAGAAATAATTCAGGAACAAGGCTAACGTCTATTCTAGAAATTATATCTTAAATCCAATTCTATTCCAGCTTATATATATAAAAAAAAATCTTTATTCCACAAATAAGTCTTTACTCTTCTCTATTCTAGTCTAAACCCTCTATTCCATATCTGTTCCTCTCTACTCCATAAATAAGCCTCTACTCTTTCTCTAAACTCACCCGATTCCTCCATATCTACTTCTCTATTCTTCCTTCTCTTACAAAGAAAGTTGCTAAGAATTGGCATTTTTCCTGATTGATTTTAGAGCGAAAGAATAAACTATAGTTACCAATAACTAAACAAAAAATTAATGAATTAAGTTAGTTCTGGACATAATTAATCAAATTGTTCTGGCATATATAGGCCGTTACGAGATAACACAGTTGAATTGTTCCAGTTAGAACAACTAACCGGTACAGCCGAACACAGATTCAAAGCAAACACAATAAAACACCAAATACTTAAACAATGAAGTAAGTTTGATTCCAATCAACAAAACCTATAGTACATGTACCAAAGAGGTCTAAGAGGAGATAACTTGAAATGTACAAATTTGCACAACCCACTCAGCAGGCTTCCCTTTCTTTTTCTTTTTTTTTTTTCATTTTGAATTCTAGCAAATTTGTTTCTCCAAAGAGAAGGAGCTTCCGCTGATTGAATTCTCTACAGAAAAAACAATATGCATTTTTTATTTGTTTGATACTAACACTCACTTCTGCATATCAATAAATATTTCATGAGAAAAGAAACCAGTTTTTTGGACATTGTTTCTTTATATTAATTTATTTTGCAATTTTCATATTTTTTTAGTTTTTTTTCTTTTTTCAATAAACTAACTTTAACTATGAAGAATATAGTTAAATGTGACAAGTTATGTCACATCACGTCACTTTTTTTGTGACGTTACGTGATGTGACCAGTCATGCTACGTTATTTTTTTTAACTAAATAGGTGTTAACATCATACAACAGGTTATATGGATTAATGCTTCTTTTTTGTGTGCTACATGGTTCATACAAATTTGCGGTAGATTTTGTTTTTTTTTTCTATAGAAAGAAAAACTAACCTTCCAAATTCCAATGTCACAAAGAATTTCCGTCTAGATTTCGAACCCACATTTCCGGTCAATAGATCAAAAGCTGGTTCTTGTGGTTAATTTATATATTTTTTTTTCCTTTTAAAATTAAGTTTGCATGAGTCTCTGAACAAATGAATGAATTGAGTATGGGCAGAAAATTTCTTCGCCAAATGGATCTCAACTAGGTCATATTGGTCTATCGCCGAACATGCTACTACCGATTAATAGCAGAACTTTAAACAATAAGTATCAATGTTAACAAAATTTACTTAAAAAAAACTAGGGTCAATTATTATAAAATAATTTCAAATTTTTGTATTAATTTTAGAGTACATACGGTCATTTTTATTTAAAATATATGATTTTTTAAGAAATAAATTATATGAAATATAATATATACTTGTACAAAAATTTCAAAAATAAATAAATAAGGTCAACCGACTAGGGCTACAAACGAACCGAACCGAATCGAATTTACTCCCAGTTTGAGTTTGGTTTGAATTAATTTCGAACTAAGTTTGGTTTGAACTAATTTCGAACGAACTGAATTTCGAATCGAACTTATACGAACTTTGTTACGATTTACGAGTTATGACTTATGGCTGGACCATAGTTAGAAATTACAGCACTTCAATAAAAACTCAGGCATTCTGAATTCTAATTACACAATACACCAAAGTTTATATCAAAGTTGATTACAAATATCAAAATTTATATCAAACAGCAAAGTTTAATACAAGCAATCAAAGTTCAGTACAATCACAGTATCCAAAGTTTTCCAAATAGCCAACAGGAACAACATCACCGAAGTTTTCAAATATCCAAAGTATTCAAAGTACAATTTAAATATCAATAGAAGTACAGAATAATCACCAAAGTCTTAGAATTATTACAAACTCAAATATTATCCTAAATAAAACATTAAAGTTCATTATCAGTGGAAATTAACGGTTCACGTTTGAGTTAATTTCGAACTAAATTTGGTTTGCGAACTTATTTCAAACGAACTAGGTCCAGTTTGAGTTTGGTTTGAATTAATTTCGAACTAAATTTGGTTTGAATTAATTTCGAACAAACTCAATTTTGAATCGAATTTTTTACGAATTTTTTCGAATCAAACTCGAATTGAATTACGAACTACAAATTTTTTGTGCAGCCCTACAACCGACCCACATTTTATTTGAAAGGATCCACCAACTTTAAAAAGGTTGACAAACCGTCAACAAAAAATACTTCCGAACCAAAGAAACTAGGGTGCTGATATTGACACTAAAATTGTTGTTATCAGCACAACACAATTCAAAAGATCCAACTAATAGACAACTTTACCCTCATCTATTTTCCTTATTTCAATTTATTTTGCTTCTTTAATTAGCAAGTTTTTTTAGAATCTTTTGAAAAAAGAAACAACTCACTATAGTAAGATAATCCAAAAACTTGTCCGCAATTGTTTATTAGCATATAAGGGAAAAGTTCAAACTTATATGAATTTTCTTTCAGCATGTTCTCCGGTAAAATTAGTAATTATAAACACAAATCACCAACCAGAGTAAAAATTAAAGATTAATTTTCTTTTTTCTTGAATTTCCTTGAAATTAAATGAAGGAAATTCTAAACAAAATATTTTGTTATTTGATTATGAAAAAACTTTTGATTTTATATAGGGCTTAATTTGTTTCTTTTAGCTTAATCGAGTTGTCTTGTTCTAAAAAAACTTTTAATATATGCTTAGTGCATTATCTTGATGTTTGTAATTGCCATATATAATAAACTTGTAAATAAAAAACGTGTTTGTCATGATATGATAAAGAAGATTGATATATTTTAAATTTCGAATAAAATAACGAAAAAGTATAAAAGATTTACTAATTATTTCTCATATGGATTTTGATAGCTAAGAGAATATTTATGTCTCCATTAAAAAAATTTAACTGATCTAGTACTAGAGGCAATAATTGTACAAGATATTTATTTCCTTTATGGGATTGTCTCTTAAGGAAATTAATATTGAAAAAACAATTAAGGACAGATGATTAAATGTTTGAGAGGCGGCAAATAAAGGGTAAATTCGTCAATTAAATTAAAAAATTTAATGATAGTGTGTTATTAACAAATTATGTTGTGCGGATATCAGTACCCAACAAACTAGCCCCCAAGTAATAGCTCCGATTTTTTTTTTCCATATTGATCCAATCAATTTCTCTAAGCCACCCAAAAAATTTCCAATTTTGCGAACTTTTTTTCTCTTAATTTCTTCAGATTTATTCCTGTAAATCTTCTGTAATGAAAGCTCTACAGATATAGTTGTAACGATTAATATAATTGTCGGCGACGGTTGTAATTGACTCGTTACGTGTTGAAAATAAACTTGAAAGCACAGTAAAACCGACATGCTCAGGAAAATGCGTTACCGCGTGGCTGCCACACGCTCGAGTGTAGGGGTGTCAATGGTACCTTTTTAGCCGTTTACCCGACCTGTATCGTATTCGATAAGACGGGTATGAGTAAGGTTTTTTTTCGTTAGCTTATCAGATATGGGTATGAATAAGAATTATTTTTCATTAACCAAATGGGTAAGAGTATGGGTAATGACTATTTCGTACCCGTTACCCTATAGGGTAATTATAAAATCTAAATATATATTCAATTCAATTTCCAACCTACCTAAATATGTATTCGCGATTTTTTAATTTTCTTCCTTTATAAAAAATAATTTAGTTAGAATTGATTGCACATTTATATTTATTTTTTTATTAGAAATGTAATTACATATATGTGAAATGAATGAGTTTTTTATATTTAATTTGTAAAATATAATAAAACTAATTATTATATTAGTATTATCCGTTATTCATCCGCTACCATTTCGTTACCCGATAATATTAACAGGTAAGGGTAAAGTCAATTTTTAATGGGTATGAGTAGGGTATGGGTAAAATCAATTTTAATGGGTATGTGTATGAAAATACCTCCACTCAACCCGTACCGTACCCATTGACACCCCTACTTGAGTGGGCTGAAAAATCTGTAAATTTCGTGTAGACGGCTGTAATAAGTTATTTTTATGAAAACATCACCGAAAGTTAGAATATTAATATTAAAAAAAAAAAAAAGCTTTTGCCCGACCCGATAAAATGCGATGTCCTGCACGAAATTTTTGTTAAATTTTTGAAAAAACAAATGGAATGGGAATTGGGGAATTCAGGCAAAAGATTTTATTTGGGCTGCTTGCTAATTTCTACAATGTTTTCACAAAATGGTGATATTTCAAATTACATTTGTCAGATGCTCGCAGAACCTTCCATTCGCTTAATACTTTCAAGTACAAAGTCGTAGACGAGAATAAAGTGCCCATTATTATTCTCCCCGATTAAGAGAAGAAGTTGCCTGAACCTGGCCTACCCAAGTAGCGTACTATAAGAGAACTTTTGTAGAGTGAATCTTGTTGTTCCTGAAGTAATTTATGACCATCCACCATTCTCATTAAAAAGAGAATTAATTAAATTATTTCATGCGGGATAAAGCACCATAACATGAAATTAAGTATGTTAAAAAAACAATAATTAGCAGGTAAGAATAACTGCTGGATTGTGCACCTTGAGCAGTGAGACGGCAACCCTGACTACGCTAAATTTACTCAGATAGAATCTCTCTAGAATGTTTTTATTAAATTAATTTTGTTCTTTTTTTATAGGGTAATTATATCTTCCCCCATCTATTAATCCTCCATTTCATCCCCCAACTAACTAACTACCTTTTCTAACTATAATTCAAAATTCTAACTACCTAATGGCCCTACAAATTAATTACCCAATTTTCTCCATTTATTTCTTTCCTCTTTCTCCCTCCCTCTCCCACCTCTCCCACCTCTCCCTCTCCACCTCCGCCTCCACCTCCGCCCGCCTCTCCCACCTCTCCCTCTGCGCCTCCGCCCGCCTCTCCCACCTCTCCCTCTCGGCCTCCCTCTCCCACCTCCACCTCCATCTCTCACCTCCGTCTCCCACCTCCGTCTCCCACCTCCGCCTCCTCTCTCTCCCACCTCCGCCTCCGCCGGAGTAGATCCATCACTGTCGACCGCCGGGTCAGATCCGCCTCCGCCGGGTCAGATCCGAGTTATTTACAAAGAACAAAGCTTCATTAATGGTGAATTAGAACAGTGCGTATAAAATACATATGGATGAATACTTAATGTTTTAGAGATGAATACTTCAACGTTTATGGATGAATACTTAATATCTTAGGCATAAATTCTTTAACTTATATGTATGAATACTTGATATCTTATGGATGAATATTTTTTATTTGTTTGGTATGCACATATGTTTGTAATACTCTTGGTACATTAGCTATTTACACTTACACGATGAGGATGAATACTTGCTTAATGCGGGATGAATACTTGCATGACGAGGTGTGAATACTTGTGCAACGGACAACTCGAAAGTATGTCATCATGGATCTCATTTGAAAGAGAAAATTGTGTAGAAGACATTCGTGGTTTTAGATTTGCAAAATTCCTCACAGATCGTCAGAAATATTGGTTAGATTGAACGGAGAAAAAAAAACCCATCTCTAAAAACGTGTAATACTCTTGGCACATTAACTATTTACACTTACACGATGAGGATGAATACTTGCTTAATGCGGGATGAATACTTGCATGACGAGGTGTGAATACTTGTGCAACGGACAACTCGAAAGTATGTCATCATGGATCTCATTTGAAAGAGAAAATTATTTAGAAGACATTCGTGGTTTTAGATTTGCAAAATTCCTCACAGATCGTCAGAAATATTGGTTAGATTGAACGGAGAAAAAAAAAACCCATCTCTAAAAACGTGTAAAAGATGAGTGATTGATGTGTCCAAATATGCTTCTATTGCAAAGATGAATACATTTATATAGATGGATGAATGCTAGTTGTGTTACAGATGAATACTTTTTTTGCAAATTTCTAAAATGAGCTGAAGGTAGTTAGAAGTCCCCCACTTAATTAATGCGCTGACAGTTATGCGGTCCCCCACTTAATTAATGCTCTGACAGTTGTGCGGTCCCCCACACATGTTGTTTGTCCCCTACTTTCTTGTTGTAATATATCCAAATATGTTTCTATTGCAAATGTGAATACCTTCATATAGATGGATGAATACTAGTTGTGTTACATATGAATACTTCTGCAAATTCCTAAAATACACTGACAGTTATAAATTCTAACTAACTAACTATCTTAATTAATGCAACTGACGGGGGATAAAACGGGGGATTGTTCACGGGGGAGAGCTAGGCGGACCCTTTTTTATATTTGTCATTTTTTTAACACAATTATATATTAACTCTGTCCTTATCCGGATATACTTTTTTCTACTTGTCTTATCAAGCTTTCCTATAAAGAACAAATGGCACCCCTCTCTGCTTCATCTCATATTTAAAAGCTCGATTTGATATAATTCAGATAAAAAAGGGAAAAAAAAGAAGAGAAAAGAAAAGGAACTCGAGTGACAGTGACACGAACTCAAGCTCAATTTCACAAAAAAAAACGATCAATCAGAGAAAACAAAGAACAACTTGTGTATATTTTTATGAAAACCGTAAGATACAGTAGTAATGGCTAGAATGCCTTAGAACAAAGAACAAGAGTTTTTATCTGCAAAATTGACTAAGTCCCTCTGTAAAGATAAAGCCTATATATAGGCGACTCCAACTATTCTAACAGCTGTTATTTTTATCCGTCCGATTTTCCTATTGAAATCTCGGCCTGACAACTCAGCAAATACTCCCGCGACAATACTGACAAGAGCGTAACAACTCTAACTCCCTTCTTGATTTCACCTCAGTTTCCCCTCTTCAACGATCCCTCCATTTCTGACATGTTGGGCCCCTTCATCAGTGGTGCTACTGCCTCAACCGCTATCTCCCTAATTTGAACTAAGGTCCCACCTGGCAGCTTCTCATTCATTTTAATTTTACTGACCTCATTGCTGCCCCGCTTGCCCCCTTCCTTTATCTCTTTTATCGCTACAGCCCTTTCTTCACTTTCATTTGTAATTTCGCCCAAATTGAGCTATGCTCGTGACAATCCCGCCCCCTTAAGGAATTCCTCGGCCTCGAGGATAAATTGAGGAAATTTGTTTGCGATTGCTTCATAGCTCTCCCATGTAGCATCTTTAATTTCCTGGGAATGCCATTGTATGAGAATTTGGGCCTCCGCTGCATTGCGACGCTTGACCATCCTCCTGGCTAAAATGGCTTTAGGAATCAACTGGACTTCTTTCTCAGTACCGATCATCGGAATGCTTGGAGACACCTCTCTTCCTTTCCCTATGTGTGCTTTGAGTTGGGATACATGGAACACCGGATGTATGGTAGATTCAGGTGGTAGATTGAGTCTGTACGCCACAGTACCCACCCGTTGAAGCACCTCAAAAGGCCCGTAGTACTTGGGACCCAGTTTCTGATTTCTAACTCCTCCCACTGACACTTGTCGGTACGGCTGCTGTTTAAGGTAAACCCAGTCACCTTTGTCGAACTTCCTCTCACTTCTATTCAAATCAGCAACCGCTTCATGCGATCCTGAGCTTTGACCAAGTTGGATTTCAATTGTGCCAGCATCTCTTGTCTATCCTTCAATACTACATTCACTGCTTCCACTGAACTTCTAGGCACACTGCCCATGCCTAACTGGGGTGGTGGATAACCAAAGAGTGCTTGGAATGGAGTCATCTTGATAGCACTTTGATAAGTAGTATTATACCACCACTGAGCTAATGTTAAGAACTTTACCCATTTTCTAGGATTGTTGTGTGTCATGCTCCTGAGGTATGTTTCTAAGCACTGGTTCAATCTTTCGGTTTGGCCATCACTTTGAGGGTGGTATGAGGTACTCATGTTCAGTTTGACTCCAAGCTTTTCCATCAACTCCTTCCAAAATGTGCTTGTGAAAATTGGGTCCCTGTCAGACACTATTGAGCAAGGCAATCCATGCAGCTTGTATACACTGTCTAGGAACACTTGAGCAACATCTATGGCCCTGTAAGGATGAGAAAGAGGAATGAAATGAGCAAATTTGGTTAGTCAGTCAACTATGACCATAATGATCTCTTTGCCCTCAGATTTTGGTAGACCTGTGATAAAGTCCATGCCAATGCTAGAGAAAGCCTCATCAGGAATAGGGAGAGGTTGAAGTAAGCCGGGGTATGGTACATGTTCAGCTTTTGTAACCTGACAGGTGTGGCAATTTTGGATGAATTGGTGAACCTCCTCCTTCAATTTTGGCCAATAGAAAAACTTCTTTAATCGATGGTAAGTGGCAGTAATGCCTGAGTATCCCCCCATGGCTGAAGCATGCATTTCTTCTAGAATTTGAGTTCTCCAATTTCCATTTCCTCCTACACAAATCCGCCCTTTATATCTCAGAATTTGCTGATGCATAGAAAGGTGATGTTGATGCTTTCCTTCACTCTTTTCCTCTAGCTTCTTCATCAAAGATTTAATCCACTCATCCCCATGGTAACTACTTTGTATTTCATGCATCCATTGAGGAACCAACTCACTTACCACAAACATGCTTGCTTCTTTCAAATTTTCATCACCCTCCACACCCTCTTTTCTGGAAAGGGCATATGCAGCTTTGTTCTTTATCCCCTTTTTGTACTCCACTGTGTAATTTAGCCCCAATAACTTACTTAACCCTTTGTGCTGCATAGGTGTATTCAACCTTTGCTCTAATAAAAATTTGAGGCTTGACTGGTCAGTTTTGATGACAAAAGTACCCCCCAACAAGTAATGTCGCCATTTTGTGACAGCGGTGTATAGAGCCAAAAGTTCTTTTTCATAGGTAGATAAGGTCTGATTTTTGGGTCCCAATTTCTTACTAAAATAGGCTATAGGTTTCTTTCCTTGCATCAGAACAACCCCAATACCATACTGACAAGCATTAGTTTCGATCACAAAGGCTTTAGAAATATCAGGAAGTGCTAAAACCGGGGTAGTACCACTTTCAATTCAGCAAAAGCCTGTTGTGCTTCTGTAGACCACTTGAATGCATCTTTCTTCAACAATTCAGTCAAAGGTCTAGCTATAGTCCCATAATTTTGAACAAATTTTCGGTAATATCCCGTCAACCCCAGGAATCCCCGTAATTGCTTCACTGTTTTGGGAGTCAGCCAATTCATAATTGCCTCGACCTTTTTAGGATCAGTGGAAACCCCCCCATTAGAAATGAGATGCCCCAAATACTCAATTTTTTGTAAACCGAACTCACACTTTTTCAGCTTCACAAACAGCCGGTTTTCCTTCAAAATTTGTAGGGCTTTCCTCAAATGGTCCACATGCTCTTCAAGGGTTGTACTATACACTAGTATATCGTCAAAGAATACTAGTATAAAGTCTCTCAAATAGGGTTTAAAAATCGAGTTCATGAGCGCTTGAAAGGTGGCAGGAGCATTAGTAAGCCCAAAGGGCATTACTAAAAATTCATATAAACCTTCATGGGTGTGAAAAGCGGTTTTATGCACATCCTCCTCATGCATTCGAATCTGATGGTACCCCGATCGTAAATCCAACTTAGAAAAATATTTGGCTGTCTTGAGTTCATCAAAGAGATCATCAACAATGGGAATAGGGTATTTGTTCTTTATGGTCTCATCATTCAACTTTCGATAATCCACACACATACGCCAAGTTTCATCTTTCTTCTTTACCAAAATTATGGGTGAGGAGTAAGGACTGGTGCTGGGTTGTATGAAGGAATTCTTTAAGAGTTCAGATATGATCTTCTCGATTTCTATTTTCTGAAAATGGGAAAAACGATAGGGTCTGCTGCTGACTGGTTTTGAACCTGATTTGAGTACTATTTTATGGTCAATAGGTCTGGGTGGAGGTAACTCAGTTGGTTCATCAAACAAATCTTCAAACTTTTTCAACACTGTGTCTATGGTTCGATGAACAAGGGGCCATTGAGAGACTGCTGGTTGTTTCACTATAGTAGCTGTTTCTCCTTGCTCAAGTTGCTCCACATAGAAAAGGTGAGCAAAAATTACCTGATTGCCCCTTTTCCTCTCTTGCTTCAGGTTTACAGTACCCTCACAGATTTGTAACTGAGCCACTACCTCTTCTTGTGCCAATTCGACCATTTTGCCTTGGTGCTGCATAGCTACCGTTCCACTCTTCCAATCCACTTCCATTTTACCAAACTCTGACAACCAATCAGCACCCAAAAGGATATCTTGACCTGGTATTGCCATCACCCTTAAATCAGCCTCGAATTTGTGCCCTTGCATTTGGAAACTTAAATCCTTACACAATGTGTTAGTGACCATCTTAGTGCCATTAGCAATCCGAACTGCTAGAGGAGTTGTCTGAATTGGCTTGAGTTACAGGTTTTGTACAATGGCAGGGTGGATAAACGAGTGGGTACTCCCACTATCAATAAAGCAGCATACTGGTACATGTCCCACCAGACCCTTGATGATTATGGTATAGTTTCTGCTATTTTTGCTGTTGGGTGTGCACATTGTAATAATGCCTTGTTCCTCCTCTCCACTACCAGAATGTTCTTCTTCAGCCTCTTCTACTATTGGTTCAGCTTGGACCCTTTCTTCTGACTCCGGATCACTACATTCAGCCTGAATTGCGTGCAATCCTTTACCAGAACATTTATGCCCCAGATGGTACTTTTCATTGCACCTAAAACACAGCCCTAAAGCTTTCTTTTGCTCTATTGTCAGCGAGTTACCAGGTTTGGTGTGTGCTTGACCCGGCCCTTCTGTCCATTTCTTTGCACCCCCTTCATTGTATTTTATTAACTTCTGTTGACTGCTGAATTGAGGTTTGGAGTGGTAGTTACTTCTTTTGGCTGCCCCGTCTAGAGTAGTTTCGATTTTTCTCGCATAGTCAAACGCTTGTTTCAATGTGATAGGATCAAACAAATCAATCGTATTCTTTATCTCTTCCTTGAGACCACTAATGAAACAGCCCAAATAAAACTCTTCATGATCAATTTGAGTTTTGCAAAACAATCTGGTTTTAGCCTTCAAAAATGCCCTGATGTACTCTTCTACTTTTCCCACTTGATGAATGCGTTTAAACTCATCGATTGGCTTCCCTCTACTGTTAGAGAAAAAGGACATCACCTCATCAACTAAAGTCGGCCATGGTGGAAATGGGTTTGCAATCTTGAAGCTTCTGTACCATTCTCTTGCATCTCCCATGAAACACATTGAGGCCATCCTCGATTTATACATCTCAGGAGTCTGATACATTTCGAAGTAGAACTCAGCTTCCTCAGCCCATTCACTAGGATCCTCGCCATTAAAGGAAGGGAAATCAACTCTTGGCATGTTAACACGCTGAGTAGACCCCTGATGATCACCATGCCTACCTCCTTTGATCACTGGTTGCTCTACAAAGATCTCCTCAACCCGGACCCGAGTTGGATCTGGACTATCGTCCCTCTCTTTACCCGGCCTCCTATGGGCTGAGTTACTGTTCTCACCGAACTCCATTTGTTGCCTATCCATCATCGCTTGCATCATTTTCATCATTTTCTCCATGGTCTGACTATTTTCAGCCATCTTCACTTCTATCCTTCCAACCCGATCTCCCAGTTCTTGGTGTACTGTTTCAGATCGTAAGATCCGATCGGTGATCAGCGCCATGTCCGATCGAACCTCTTCCTCTAGAGCTGCTACAGTTCGCGCCTTAGCTGTCATACTGGTGTTGGCTCAATCGATCTTTCCCAGTTGCGATAAACCTGGCTCTGATACCAATTGACACGAACTCAAGCTCAATTTCAGTAAAAAAGATGAACAATCAGAGAAAACAAAAGAACAACTTGTGTATATTTTTATGAAAATCGTAAGATACAGTAGTAATGGTTAGAATGCCTTAGAACATAGAACAAGAGTTTTTATATGCAAAATTGACTAATTCCCTCTGTAAAGATAAAGCCTATATATAGGCGACTCCAACTATTCTAACAGCTGTTATTTTTATCCGTCCGATTTTCCTATTGAAATCTCGGCCTGACAACTCAGCAAATACTCCCGCGACAATACTGACAAGAGCGTAACAACTCTAACTCCCTTCTTGATTTCACCTCAGTTTCCCCTCTTCAACGATCCCTCCATTTCTGACATGTTGGGCCCCTTCATCAGTGGTGCTACTGCCTCAACCGCTATCTCCCTAATTTGAACTAAGGTCCCACCTGGCAGCTTCTCATTCATTTTAATTTTACTGACCTCGTTGCTGCCCCGCTTGCCCCCTTCCTTTATCTCTTTTATCGCTACAGCCCTTTCTTCACTTTCATTTGTAATTTCGCCCAAATTGAGTTGTGCTCGTGACAGACAAGTACACGTAATTTGTTTCCGTTTCTTTTCTTGATAAAAGGCACCACGTAGAAGGGACAATGGAGCCATTCGGCAACAAAAAATTAAAAACTTAAGGAGCGTTAAAAAATCGATGTTCGATTGTCTTGATCCGTAGTGAAAGTTAAGGAAGCTAAAAGAAGACGTAGAGGTGTTTTAAGGTTCGGACAGAGGATTAAAATTCGGACAAAAGGAGGTTAAAGGAGGTGTTCTTAATCTGCACTAAGAAATTGGTATTCAGCAGTATCAAGCGACTAAGAGAACTAAAAGAAACAAATTAAGTCTTAAAGAGGCTTAATCTCTTATTACCGAACAGTCCTGAACACTTCTTCTTCATGCTTTTATTCCGTTGTCCAACAAAGAAGGGGGTACACCTGTCGTTATTGGCTATTAGAGCAATGCAAATGGAGAAGGGGGCATATCAATGGGATGTTGAATTGTTGATTACACATAAAAATAAACATTAATACTAGGACAAATTGTAATGTTTCAATTAATTTCAGACTTTTACAAGTCGAGAGATTAACAGTAGTAAAATTGAACCAAGAGCATTATTCAGAGAACAAGTTAATATCAAATACATTATTTAAAGAACTACAACCATGATTTTATTTTAAAATGAACTTCAGCCACTAAAAGTACAACACAGCTAAAATAGCTAAAATAGGTACATATCATATATTATTCATCAAACTAAACAAATGGAATCATCTATTTTGTATTGCTACTTTGCTAAACACATCTAATTTTGGATGGGGGGATGCCACTATGCCAGAACAGGTTCACTACATGGCAGAACATTGAAGATATGATTCAATTTGCTTGCCAGCTAACTAAACATAGAAGAACTGCATTCTTACTAGTGATTAGTGCAACTATTTGGTCCATTTGGAAGCATAGATACGATTTATGTTTTAACAATGCTATTAGTCATTCTTCTAGATGCATGTCCTCTGAATGAAGATGTCAAGGAACATACTAGAGAATAGATGCCTGCTGACCTGGAGGCGATTCCTCTGCAAGGGGCCAGCCCAAAAGACTTACAAATGGTACAATGGGTAACTGAAGATCAGGAGGAGAGGAATCGACCTAGCTGTGCAAGTTCTACATTTGTTTTTTGTGTTTTGAATTACCATAGCCCTATGATGTGGCTTAGAACTTCAGTTAGGAGTTTGAGTATTATCTTGGCTAAACTTGGATATGCTTTTGGTGCCTGCATGCACTGGTTTTGTGGGGTGTTCTATGATGTCTTGGTTGAATGTGTATCAAGCCAAAAGGGCTGTTATGGGGTCTTTTGAACTTGAATCAGTGGCAGTCGTTAACTAAACTATTTAATCCGCAGATTTCTTATTAATGAAACAGGCTTCAGCCTTTTAAAAAGAAATAAACAAATGGGAATTGTCCACTGAACTTACTTTTATTTATTAGTTTGACATGCTCAATTACTTATAAGTCATTGACAAAAAGTCAAATAATTGATTGAATTTCCCATTTGAGAAATTCATTTGGGGGCAAAACTAGATTACACTAGGATAGGCACCAGCACAAAGGGCTGTCTTTTATCTATTTTAATAAAAACACCACACTTTGTGCTTCTTACCACAAATCATGATGTTTTCAAATTAAAATTTTGCCAGGCAACACAAATCATAGGTGCAAAATGGCCTCCTTGACTTTCCTTGATATCCTTTCATGAATAGGCCCCTGAAATTACAAAATAATTGACAAAACAAATTTTTGTGTATTTATCCAGAAAAATAGGATTGAAAATCACTCTTACATACCTCACTTCCAGGAAGTTCAAACTTGGAACTTGTGATTGTCTCGAAAAGAAAAATGTACCTAAAGGCAATAGAAAAGATATGGTACTTCATTTTTAAATCACTAGTATGTTGTACAGGAAGTTAATGATCTGTACCAGGTACAACCTATTCTCCAACTTGTTCATATATTTTTAAATCACTAGTATGTTGGTCTTGTAATTGATTTTCTATTAGAGATTTTTATTATTATTTTGAACTAGCTAAAGAGAATATAAAGTTGACATCATTTTCCTTTACTATCAAAACATAACAAAAGTGATGTACCGCCATGCAAGTTCACACACAAGTTCAACTGGTGCATCTGGCAAAACCTGAAATACAATTAACAGGTATAATAAAAAAATTATCAGAAGAAAAGAAAAGCAGATATATTCCCTGTTTTAGAGAGAGAGAGAGAGCCGTACTTTATCTTCATATGGGTTACAATTGTTCTTAAACCATAGCCTTAGAAACTCCTGTGATAAAAAATTAAAAACAACAAATATAGGAAAAGGAAGTAATATGTAAGTTTATCAGACTAGCACAAATCATATCTTGCCCTGTCAAATATGACTGGAATTACCTTATCAACATTTTCAGGTTCAAGGCCAGATTTAAATCTTTCTTCATATGAGTTTGCAATCCAATATCGGCTCGAATCAGGCGTATGTACCTGATTAGGATAAAAAGAAAATAAACACAAAATAATCACACAATACATAGGACTCTCAAGCACAAAATCATGCCGAACAACAATTAATGCATACCTCATCGATCAACATTATAGTCCCATCATTTGCTTTCCCAAATTCATATTTTGTGTCAACAAGTAGTAATCCATGCTCCAACGCCACTTCCTGCATATTGAAAGAATATTTTATGAGTTTTATTTTTATGAGAAAAACAAGAAAAAAATAAAACTTAATTTTCAAAAGGTAAGAAATAAAGGTATTGTTCACCTGACCAAATGCAAACAAGTTCATAGCCTTCTGGCTCACCTCATCATACTCGTCTTTTGTCATTAGCCCCATTTCTATTATCTGTACATAAACAAATTAAAAATTAATGTAAAGACGTGAAAAACAAAATTAAAAAGAAAAAGAAACACAAACCTCATTTGGAGTTACAGGGACGTCATGATCAACAGCCTTGGTTGTAGGTGTGAGAATATTTGTGGGTAACTTTACATTTTTTACCATTCCCTCAGGAAGAGCATTTCCACAGTAATTTCTCACACCTTTGTTATAAACCGTCCAAAGAGATGTATCTGTACTGCCGGTTACAAATCCTCTAACTACAAAGAGATCAAAAGGAATTAATAAATTTAAGGATAAAAAAGCACCAAATGGTTGGTTCCATTGTAAAAACCTTTACATCAGTTGCATAAAAAAAAAAAAAAAAACTATTGTTGTACATAGTGGTAAACAATTACAACGGTGCGGATTACTGTTTTTCAAATTTAAATATAATACAAGAAAAGGACTTGCTGACATTAATGACCAACATATTCTATCGTGTTTGCAAATTGCAAAACTTTTTCTCTCAAAATTGCAATAAATGTGCAACTATTTTGTTGGTGACAGTGATACCAGATGTATATTTTTAAAAACTAAAACTAAGCTCTCAACTCCAAAATGACCTTTGCCCATATAAAAAATTTGAACTAAATAAAGTAGAATCAATGTACAATATGTATTCGTACTTTACATAAACTTCTTATCAACAGATTTGCATGGGTAAATATGATTTGGTCTAGGGTACTTTAGTCATTCTTCAAAAACTTGAACCTTTTAAAAGCTGGGTGTTTTTTGCAAGCCAAAAAGAGGCAGCATTCTTTGCAACTTGCAAGAATGAGAAGTATTAGGATTAATTGTAAATACAGCAATATTTGGTCAAAAAACACATAATATACACTCACCTACAAATTCTACAGGGAAGACAGAGCATTTCTTGGCAATGGTAACATTTTTGTCCGGAGAAGAAATGACAGCATTTGGAGTTATATGCCTAGTCTTGTCGAACCACCATAGACTAGTTTCATTGAGGACCTAAATGAAGTTATCTATAGTTATTTTATATAAGGGCTTAATTTGCAAAATATGTACAAGGCATAATCAGACACTAATTAGTTTTCTTTCTTTTTTGGGCAAAATATATCCAATATTTTATTGTGTTTGTTTAACTAAACTCAAAATTTTAAAACCATTTAGTGAAGTAAAGGAAAGGATCAAAACCTGGCCTTTAAAGGGGATAGAGGCAAGGACTCTATCGAAAGCACTCTGACGATCAGTAGTAACGAGTACAAGATAATTATCTCCCTCGTAGACATCTCTCACCTAACAACAAAGAGCAAACCCAATTGAGCACAAGTCAACAAATATAACCAGAGAATTTTGCAAAGAGCCCCTCAGTTGTCTAAATCACAATAGTCACATCAACCCTTCGAGTAAATAAAAAAGCAGCTTCCTGCAGTAACTTTCTTTTTAATTATCATTTATTTTTCTGTAACAACATGGTGGGTTGTATGTCATTACCAATATAATTATCTTACAAAGGACAAAGTGCAAGAGACAATGCAGAAAGACCCCAAAAAGTTTGTCATGTAACCAGAAAAATTTATCATGCCACTACAGGTCAGCGGTATCATTTGCAGATGGTACGAAAATGCAGTAATTTATCAGAAGTTAATTGCAAAATACTACTGTAATATCAGCATAACATGCTTGGTATTCTAACCACAGTGTTACAGTTTATCTCTTGCTTTAAATTGTTTGATTAATAAAAACATTATTCATTGGAATAAAAGCAAATTGAACAGGTTAACAACTAATACATAAAAACAATAATTTCCAAAATGAAGCTTAATTACAAGTATCCAGGTTATTCACTTTAGTAAGAAGTACATAATATCAAGAGCAGAATTGAGAGGGCTTCTCTTGAAAATTTCTTTCTGGGTAATAACTACGAAACAGAAACCAAAGAGGAAGGTGGCGGTGCAACTCACCTTGCCCCTGGCCTTTGATTTAAGGCCGGGAACAGTTTCATCGAGGTAGGTCTCAGAGAGGCAGTTGGAGAGGGAGTCGAGAGCGGCGGAGAGCACCTCGTCACGGCGGCGCGGGTCGGTGGAGAGTAAGGCGGCGGATGAGCGAGGCTTGCGGATCTCCGCCGCCATCACCACCGTCGGCGTGGACAGTCGGAGGCGGGAGGGGGAGTGGCGAGCGGTAGAGGAGAAGAAAGGGGTTTTGGAGAGGGTTTTGAGCTGTGCTGAAATCTCCATTTCTTTTCTTTTTCCTTGCACTTGGAATTGACGGTGATTACTTGAAAAGGGAAGGGGGGGCGATGGGGAATGAAATCCTCTGCGGAGTTTTAAAACTCCGCACTGCGGTTCTTTTAATCTGGTCCGTTCGTTTTGACTTGGCACGAATCTCAAAGCCCAATAATACTGCCTCCTCTGTTAGCCCGAATCTCAAAGCGGCTGAGAGTTAATCTGGTCCGTTCGTTTTGCTCCGCAGAGGATACGCGCCCGGGGCGATGGGCCGAAATTTTTATTGTTACCACTCAAAAAAAATTAAAATTAATTCATTACCATTCTGCTGGGGCTTTATTGAATACTACCACCCGCTAATCCAGTTCGCGCACCAAATAGGCTAGTACGCGCACTGAGTTAGTGCACCCAGTAGCTGATTGCAAATGGCAACAGGGTTATATGTCGACCAACAGGCAACAGGGTCAAGTGCTCCAGGCGAAACAGTCCACCTGGCAACATGCTCTTTATTTCGTTCATCTTCATTTCTACTTATCTAACGCATTAATTTGACTGGACAGCTCCCGAGGAAAACAACAGATACCAAGCTTCTATATCTCCATTCCTTGTACACTGGACATGTCCATTTTTAATTAATGAATGAATAGATATAGCCGAAAATATCTTCAAACAATAAAAATTTCATGTTTTTGATAATGGGGAAAATTAATCTGTAAATATTAGAACACTGGAAGTGTCATATTTTATGTTTATAGAGCACAGAGCCAATATTTTATTTTCATGTTTTGTCTTTGAGCAAAACAAACTTTATCAACGTTTAGATTATAAACATAATTAGCTGAATAGTTGTAAGTTGTAACTTGTAAGTACTTTGAAACAATACAAATTATTTTTAAATTAATTTGATTTTATTAACAAGCTCGTCGTGAGATTAATTTTTGGTGGAAATATATACAAAAAAAAAATAATTCAAAAGAAACTTAGATAATAAAATATTTATGAATTTATTTTTATGTTGTAAAATATATTTGAATAAAAATTTATCGTTAAGATTGTTAATATAAATATTGTCCAGAAGTCTTTCCACTGTTATAAATTATTTAGAAAAAGGTATATAGTTTTTTAAATAACTTGGAGGGTTCCATTTTGTTGAGACAGGAGAAGAAATACATTCAGGCTTTGGCCAACGGTTTTCTGTCGCCATTAAAGCGAAGTACGATTTACATGTCAAACCATGATTCAAAACAACTGAAATCCGGAGTCAGTTTGACCCTGTTGCCAGTGCGCCAATCCAGTCCGCACACCAGCTAATTTGGTGTGCGAATCCAGTTGGCGTGAGTGGTAGTATTGAATAAAGCCCGTTGAGAGTGGTAATAAATTAATTTTGATTTTTTGAGTGGTAACAATAAAAATTTCGGGGCGATGGGGGAGCTTTACAAAAATTTAATTTATGGGAATAGAAAAGGTAAAATAATGGTGAATAGTAATTATTAATATTTAGGGTTGTGTTTTTGAGTTGAAGGAGGTGAACTAAGGAAAAGAGATATTTTTAATTTTCTTTTAAAATTTAATTTTACAAGATATAAAAAGATAAATAGATGAGAATTTTGTTATTTTTTTTAATAATATTAATTTTTATATTATTAGAGCGAGGAGGGATCCACTTACAACAAATTTGAGTTACAACGAAGTTACAACATTCATTTTTCTCATTTTCAAAGTTCAAATCGTCGATCCAAACCGTTCAACATGATCTCCACAATAAAATGTACTTGCAGATCAAATTTTACATTTTTTTGAATTTTTTTACTATTTATTAAGTATTTTACAAAAAATAGCCATACTTAGACCATTGAATTTTGTACCCATCTTAATAAATAGTAAAAAAATTCAAAAAAATATAAAATTTGATCTGCAAGTACATTTTATTTAGATAATCATGTTGAACGGTTTGGATCGACGATTTGGACTTTGAAAATGAAAAAAATGAATGTTGTAACTTTGTTGTAACTCAAATTTGTTGTAAGTGGATCCCTCCTCTATTAGAGCTATATATTTTCTAGTTTTTGTTCCGAAAACATGATATGTGTATAGTATTTAATTTCAAACAATGGCTCTTATTTTAAAATATTTCAACAAGGTAAATCTAAATCTACACTACGAGTGACCAACTTTCAATAACCTATCCTTTTTTATTTTCCTCAATTGTAGATTGGATGTAGATATTGTGAAAGAAAGAGTCATAGTTTGAAATTGAATACCACAAATATTAATTGCCCAATATATTTTTTTATAACTCTTAATTTCTTTATTTTGAGTTGTTTTTCCGGTGTTTGCTATATTATGTGTGCTTTTATTTTGTTAAAAAAGAAACATTATTTGTTTTGCTATGTTCTGCTGAAACCAATCCTCTTCTTATATAGTGTGCTCTTATTTAATTTTATTTTTTTAAAACTGCAGAATCACACCTCTTCAAAGAATAAGCATTTCACAAAAGAGGAAAGAATATCAACTTTTTAAAATAAGTTTGAGATATATATTACATAGGTCCTCTGATATTCAGATTAAAGCTCCAAAGTTTAAACCATCTTAAGATGTAAACAACGGATATATGCAATTTCACATAGCTCACGGACAGGGGCTGACCCAGAGTGTTCCGGGGGGCAGCTTCCCCCCTCTGGATTTTGAGTTTTAGTGGAAATTTATCGGTTCCGACCGACTTTCCCCTCCTGGAATTTTTTTTTGCCCCCTCTGGACGTTTAATTTGTAATTCGAGTTAAATTTAAGGTTAAAATTGAAATAAATCTGTTGAATTTTGATTGGTAATTAGAATTATAAGTCAGAGCATCAAAATTACAAGTCAAAGCATTGGAAAGTATAAGTTAAAACATTGTTTTTTGTCAAGTACCCAATTGGTTAATGAATTTAAATCCAATTAGATATTTAAACCCAATTTGATATTTTTTCGCCCTCCGACGAAAATCCTAAATCTACCCCTGCTCACATATATTGTTGATCACAAATTAATGCATTAAGAGATAGTGACTCTGGTGAGTATTGTGGACAAATCTAAGAATTGAAATCCATGATATAACAAAAACTACATACAACCTTAAAAAAAAAAAAAAAAGACTACATAACCTGGATATTTACATCTAAGCCCCCGTAAATTGAAAAACTTCTGTAAAATAGTTAACTTAAAGTGGACATATGGAATTTCTTTTAATAAAAGACTAAAAAAAATTAGTGAATTTTCTCTCGCAATCACAATTCCAAATCACAGTTTGCTATGATGAGTGAAACAAACAGTTTGCTATGGGGTCCGTGCTACGGCTCAAAATTTGACTTTTTAAAATCCTAACGGTCGATCCAACCGTTCAATGTGATAACCATATGAATATGTACTTGCAAACTAAATTTTATATTTTTTCAAATTTTTTTACTATTTTTTTAGATAGGTAGAAAAATCAGTGTTTTCTAGAAAATTCTGGACCATCAAAATTCTACCTATCTAAAAAAATAGTAAAAAAATTCGAAAAAATATAAAATTTAGTTTGCAAGTACATATTCATATGGTTATCACATTGAACGGTTGGATCGACCGTTAGGATTTTGAAAAGTCAAATTTTGAGCCGTAGCACGGACCCCATCCGTGCTATGCATAGCACCATAGCCTCACTCTTTACTAAATTTATGGACTTGCGGGGTCAAAATATGCAAATACTTAAGACTCACCAAGTTTAGTGATAAGTTAAATTTCAAAAGTTATCTAATTGACTTTAAAGAACAAAAATTTAATTTATGGGAGTAGAAGAGGTAAAATAATGGTGAATAGTAATTATTAATTTTTAGGGTTGTGTTTTTGAGTTGAAGGAGGTGAACGAAGGAAAAGAGATATATTTAATTTTCTTTTAAAATTTAATTTTGAATAAAGATTTTGGTACCCGCAGTTGAGTACCCGCATTATACCCGCACTTGATTCCTTTCCCAACTAACTTTGTCAATCATTAAATCACCTTGAAAAACGTGTAAAAGATGAGTCCAGTTTTTTTCAGTAAATACTTGATATCTTAAGTATAAATACTTGATATATTAGGTATGAATACTTTCTATTTTGTATGAATACTTTTTATATTTGAATATTTGATACTTTGAAAAACGTGTAAAAGATGAGTAGGTATTGTGTCCAGTTTTTTTTAAATACTTGATATCTTAGGTATGAATACTTGATGAATTATATATGAATACTTGATAATTTAGGTATAAATACTTTCCATTTTGTATGTGAATACTTGAAAAACGTGTAAAAGATGAGTCCAGTTTTTTTTCTTTAAATACTTGATATCTTAAGTATAAATACTTGATGAATTATATATGAATACTTGATAATTTAGGTATAAATACTTTCCATTTTGTATGTGAATACTTGAAAACCGTGTAAAAGATGAGTCCAGTTTTTTTCTTTAAATACTTGATATCTTAAGTATAAATACTTGATATATTAGGTATAAATACTTGATATATTAGGTATGAATACTTTCTATTTTGTATGAATACTTTTCATATTTGAATATTTGATACTTTGAAAAACGTGTAAAAGTATGTCATCATGGATCTCATTTGAAAGAGAAAAAAAAAATAGAACACGTTCGTGGTTTTAGATTTGCAAAATTCCTCATAGATCGTCCCAAAAATTGGTTAGATTGAACGGAGAAAAAAAAAAACCACCTTGAAAAACGTGTAAAAGTAATGGTCCCCAGTTTTGACAGTGTAATGGTCCCCAATTCATATATCATATATGTAGTTCATTGTATAGATATAAATACTTGTCTTGTATAGGTATAAATACTTCACAATGTTACTATTAATACTTGTAAAATAAAATTACAGTTTTGACAGTTTAGGTCCCCAAAACAGTTATGACAGTTTAGGTGCGGTTCCCAAAAACAGTTATGATAGTTTATGTGCGGGTATAATGCGGGTACTCAACTGCGGGTACTCATATCAGCTTCCTTTAATTTTACAAGATATAAAAAGATAAATAGATGAGAATTTTGTTATTTTTTTTAATAATATTAATTTTTATATTATTAGAGCTATATATTTTCTAGTTTTTGTTCCGAAAACATATATGTGTATAGTATTTAATATCAAACAATGGCTCTTATTTTAAAATATTTCAACAAGGTAAATCTAAATCTACAAGTGAGTGACCAACTTTCAATAACCTATCCTTTTTTTTATTTTCCTCAATTGTAGATTGGATGTAGATATTGTGAAAGAAAGAGTCATAGTTTGAAATTGAATACCACAAATATTAATTGCCCAATACTATTTTTTTGTATAACTCTTAAGTTTTTATTTTGAGTTGTTTTTCCGGTGTTTGCTATATTATGTGTGCTCTTATTTTGTTAAAAAGAAACATTATTTGTTTTGCTATGTTCTGCTGCAACCAATCCTCTTCTTATATAGTGTGCTCTTATTTAATTTTATTTTTTTTAAACTGCAGAATCACACCTCTTCAAAGAACAAGCATTTCACAAAAGGGAAAAGAACCTCAAATTTTTTATTAAACAAGTTTCACATATATTATATAGGTCCACTGAGACTCGGAATAAAGCTCCAAAGTTGAAACCATCTTAAGATGCAAACAACGGATATATGCAATTTCACATAGCTCACAGACAGGGGCGGACCCAGAGTGTTCCGGGGGGGGCAGCTGCCCCCCTGGATTTTGAGTTTTAGTGGAGATTTATCGGTTCCGACCGACTTTGCCCCCCCTGAAATTTTTTTTGCCTCCCTCTGGACGTTTAATTTGTAATTCGAGTTAAATTTAGGGTTAAAATTGAAATAAATCTGTTGAATTTTGATTGGTAATTAGAATTATAAGTCAAAGCATCAGAAATTACAAGTCAAAGCATTGGAGTATAAGTTAAAGCATTGTTTTTTGTCGAGTACCCAATTGATTAATGGATTTAAATCCGATTAGGTATTTAAACCCGATTTGATATTTTTTTTCCCTCCGACGAAAATCCTAAATCTGCCCCTGCTCACAGATATCGTTGATCACAACTTAATGCATTAAGAGATAGTGACTCTGGTGAGTATTGTGGACAAATCTAAGAAATGAAATCCATGATATAACAAAGACTACATACAATACAACCTTTTAAAAAAAAAACAAAGACTACATAACCTGGATATTTACATCTAAGCCCCTCTAAATTGAAAAACTTCTGTAAAATAGTTAACTTAATTGGACATATGGAATTTCTTTTAGTAAAGACTAACAAAAAATTAGTGATTTTTCTCGCACAATCACAATTCCAAATCACAGTTTGCTATGATGAGTGAAACAAATAGTTTCATGTATTTACTAAAGAGTGAGGCTATGGTGCTATGCATAGCACGGATGGGATCCGTGCTACGGCTCAAAATTTGACTTTTCAAAATTCTAACGGTCGATCCAACCGTTCAATGTGATAACCATATGAATATGTACTTGCAAACTAAATTTTATATTTTTTCAAATTTTTTTACTATTTTTTTAGATAGGTAGAAAAATCAGTGTTTTCTAGAAAATTCTGGACCATCAAAATTCTACCTATCTAAAAAAATAGTAAAAAAATTCGAAAAAATATAAAATTTAGTTTGCAAGTACATATTCATATGGTTATCACATTGAACGGTTGGATCAACCGTTAGGATTTTGAAAAGTCAAATTTTGAGCCGTAGCACGGACCCCATCCGTGCTATGCATAGCACCATAGCCTCACTCTTTACTAAATTTATGGACTTGCGGGGTCAAAATATGCAAATACTTAGACTCACCAAGTTTAGTGATAAGTTAAAATTCAAAAGTTATCTAATTGACTTTAAAGAACAAAAATTTAAATTGTTAAAATCGATCTACTTAACAAGTGATGTGTTTGTCAACATTAACCAGCTACCTGAACCTTTTGCACAAAAGTGAACTAAAAGTATCGACAATATTATTTTGACTTCATGCAGCATACAGCTCAATAAAGCATTACATGAAGTTAATACAAGTAGGATATGTCAATATTTATTTAGAACATCAATTCCAGAATCAAACCGCCAATGAAAGGAGGTATACATGCATTAAAATAACCAAAATTTTGTCCGTCATTATTAATAAAGTGAATAGGTCTAGAGATATTAATATTGATTTTAATTAGTTAAAAAATTAGTTTATCAATACAAAGTAGTTTGATTTAGATTAAATTAGTAAGATGTGAGAATTAATATATGTAAAGAAAGTAATCCAAAATTTTAACCTATTAATATATAAGAAGGAAAAAATTTCCGGTGTACCCATTCAAACTTTCAAAATAATCAATTTTTCCATAAAAACACCATAATATTCAATATCCCTATAAAAACATAATATAATTCCTTTCTATCCCCTATTATTTATTTAACTTTTTATTTAATTATTTTAAAAATAAAATTGACAAATATACCAACCTCCTATTCCTTCTTATTTCTTATAATCTTCCCTGATAATTTCTCTTGGATCTCATAATCTTCTACTTCCCCTGTATTAAAAGAAACTAACGGGAATTAGAAGGAAGGTACCAGCCATTGTTAATTCAAAATTCTCTGCACAATGCTGCCCTTGGTAGCGGTTCAGTAGCCTTTTTCCTGCTGCGTCAAAATCCTTCTCTCTACTATTAATGTCAGCTTTCCGTAAAAATGTCTTGCAAAGCATACCAGAATCGGATTTATTTGGTCGAGGAGTTGATGCTGCGCTTTATCTTTTCAAGAGTTGAAGAAGCTCAGCTTGTTGAGCCGGCACCACTTTTATGGGAACAGCTTGGGTCCGATGGGTTTAAGGACCGTCCAATTCAATTTAAGATTCGTGCGCATGAATTTTAAGGCAGATGCGAAAGTTACGGGTGCAAATCTTAAAACAGATCGGACGGGCATCGAACCCATCGATCTTATTTTGAGTTTGATGGACATTGGACCCAAGCTGCTCCTCACTTTTATCCATGTTTGTGACAAAGCAACAAAAAAAATCTTTTAACAAACCTTCGGACTTGGTGTTGTCATCACTGGAAATTCTCCAAAGTCTTTAAATTAATGGTTGCAATCTGTAGCATGGAAAAAACCACAATCACTACTCCAAGAAAAAAAAATAACAAAGAAAAGAAAAGAGAAATGAGGAAATTAAGTCAAGGGTGTCTTGGGAATTTGGAGAAAAATAATTAAATAAAGTTAAATAAATAAGAAATAAGAAATATGAGGAGAGTATATTGGTCAATATTATTTTTAAAATAACTAAATAAAAATTAAATAAATAAAAGAGATAGAAGAAAGAATGTTAATTTTTTATGGAGATATTGAATATGACGGTGTTTTTATGAAAAAAATTAGCTATTGTGAAAATTTGTATGAATACACTAGAAATTTTCACTAAGAAGAAAGCAGAGAACCTTATACTATAAGATGATTACGTCAGATCAAAAATAAAATGAAACAACTAACTGCCATTTAGAACCAACACCATAATTTTTGTGCTCCAATATGCTCCACATCCTTTATCTTTATTTTCAAAGTCCGAACAGTCGATCCAAACCGTTCAACATGATCTTCATAATAAAATATGTTTGGAGACCAAATTTTATATTTTTTAAAATTATTTTACTATTTTTTTAGATAGGTACAATATCACTTTATCGGATGGTCCAGAATCTCCTTAAAAAAAGTGATTTTGTACCTATCTAAAAAAATAGTAAAAAAATTCTAAAAAATATAAAATTTGGTATCCAAGCATATTTTATTATGAAGATCATATTGAGCGGTTCAGATCGACTGTTCGGACTTTGAAAATGGAGATAAAGGATGTGGAGCATATTGGAGCACAAAAATAATGGTGCATTTGAACCCTCCTCATTATAATAATAATAATATTATTATTAATATATTTCTTAAAACGGAAACGTTGTGGTTAATGGGCACTAGCCAACTAAGCTGATATTAATAATGATAATTTTATTATAATGGCTAAAACCTCTAATGCAAATTTAACAAAATATGTTTTGATTCAATTATGTATCAACTTTAAAAAATAATTAATTAACTACTATATCGGTCTTGAGATAGTTTTATTTCCTACATAATTAGAATTTCATGTAAATAATTTAAACTGAAATAAAAAAAAATGAATCGAAACAGGATTGGAATTATAGCATGCGATCGAGCCGTAACTATCCTTATAATTTTTATTTGAACAAATATTAGCTAGCAGTTGCTGATCAAGAAATCTATAATTTAACAAAAAAAAAAATTAAAGTTGCAAAGGTATCATTCTTATGTGGTCTGTTATGTTAATGCCTCAAAGGACTTTGTTGGTCTAGATATTAAGAATAACTCTTACAAAAGAGGTACTTTATTAATTCCTACTTGAATCGTATGTAGAGTATTGGTTTCTTTTGTTTTTTTACAAGTTGGATTAGTCTTCACTTGCTTAATTCTATCATGAATTAGTTGTCGTTTAAGTTGGTTCTATGTGATAGATTTAGTTGTCGTCTAAGTTGGTTCTGTGTTCCAGGTACATAATTAAGCTCGTTATGTGGAAATTAATTAATATATTTTTATATTCAATATATCATTGACATATATATTTTTTTCTTTCGTCATTTGTTTTGGTCTAAACAAATGTAATCAATGGAGGCTTTGCTCCCTCATCAACCATGCAGACAAAAAGAATAATCCATGCACTTAATTTATTAATTTGTAAAGGAAAGTAAAAGGACATAACTATTATTGATTATTAAAAGGGGCAATATATGTTTCGGAGTACATATTGACTCCTACCTATAAATCACACGATCCAAAAAAATAGGAAAAAAAAACTTGACACCAACAAACTAGTTCGCACAATATAATTGTGAATTCACCCTAACATATTAATTAATATTATAAATACAATACTATTAATTATTAGTAACATTATTATTAAACATATTTTTATTTTTTTGCGACATGTATGCCGCGTTAATATTTACTAGGATATTGTGGTTTTGTCGGAAGAATTTCTTCTGTTTAATTCGGAGATATATATAAATTACATGATATTCTGCTAAAATATTGTTGATTTTCTCTATTATCTTAATAAATTAATGTCTGCAAAGAACTAATTCTTGGCAAATCTATTAGATAATTCTATATATTAATTGATTAAACAAATAACATATTTATAAAATATATTATAGGTTTGTTGAAAATTTTGAAAAGTTTATTTTGTAAATGAATATTAAATATGATCAAAATTAATATGTCGTGGTTCCATTTTATTTAAACTCGCAATTATATATAATTGATTATATAAAAGTTAATTCACGGTGAACTTGTGAGAGGTAATACATTCTACATGATAGAACATTTTATGATAGAAAAAGACTCATTTATAATGAGTAACTTCATGCAATAAGATGTGACACAACTTGTGTGACTTTTGGTTGGTTGTGTAATGGACACGTTACTATTTTTTCAAAAAGAATAGAACAAACAATTTTTATATGGAACTTGAAGGCCTGAAGCTTTTAAGACGTGATGAACTAATGAAAACAATTGAATTGGCTACCTAATAGACAAATTAATAACCAATTAAGTTCAAACAATTTGCTCCAAATATATCAACATGCAAAATTTAATTAATTAGGCACACCGGTATAGTGCCAAAACTATACCAAAGCCAAATAATAAGAGAAAACTGTAGTAACCACAATTAGTTTTGCTGGAGTGATAAAATTTCTACCTTTTATGTTATATGAATTCAATATCCATAATTTATTTTTGAACAGCTTGTTTTATTAATCTCTTGAAAAAAAATCCTAATAATGTGTTACGGTAAGATACTAAAATATATGTCGTGAATAATGTTTTTTTTTAAAAGGATTTGTTGTTGAATTATGAAGTTTAACTTAATTAAAATGACTGCAATTTTATTATGCCGTTACAAATATTTCTATCCTAAACATGATCCATCTCAATTTGCCCACGCCCCAATGATATGGAAAAGAGAGCACGCTCTGTTATCCGAATACTAGCTAGCTAGCCTTTTGTTCTGCTATTCTGCTCTCTTCGCCTGTCTTTTGTACCGCAAAAATCTTCACATCTGTTAATTCCATACAGGTAATTACATCTCATGAAAAGAAAAAAACTGCCTTCAAAATCAGTACTTGTATGTAATAACAGTTGTATGTAATACTGCATGCCAAATCACTTGTATATAATAACATTTGTTTTCGACTTGTATTTATTAGATGAGGAGGGATCCATTTACAACAAATTTGAGTTACAACAAAGTTACAACATTCATTTTTTTCATTTTCAAAGTCCAAATCGTCGATCCAAACCGTTCAACATGATTATCTAAATAAAATGTACTTGCAGATCAAATTTTATATTTTTTTGAATTTTTTTACTATTTATTAAGATGGGTACAAAATTCAATGGTCTAAGTATGGCTATTTTTTGTAAAATACTTAATAAATAGTAAAAAAATTCAAAAAAATGTAAAATTTGATCTGCAAGCACATTTTATTGTGGAGACTCAAATTTGTTGTAAGTTGATCCCTACTCTTATTAGATATATATAAAAAAAGGCAGAATCGGCACAGCTAGGAGAGAACCGGCCCCGACATTTTTATTAATATCCAAAGTTTAATACAAATTATTAATTATACCCAGAACTCAACTCAATATCGAAATATACCCAAGCCGGCCATTTTCTGGCCGGCTATGTTCCCTCCCTAAGCCGGCCATTTTATGGCCGGCTATGTACCCTTTTTTTTTTTTTTTTTTTCCCTAAGCCGGCCATTTTATGGCCGGCTATGTACCTTTTTTTTTTTTTTTTTATTTTAGAGAGACACCATGAAGATCAAAATATTGAAATCTAACTCTGAAAATTTGAAATTTTTGTTTAAATTATTTGTTATATTCTTTGATGTATAATTAGCATATTTATACTAAAATACGATAGATTAATTGAAATTATGTTGAATAACACTAAATTATGTTAAATTACGTTAAATTACATTAAATTACTTTAAAATACGGTAAATTACGCTAAAATACGATATGAATAGGGACGATATCTTCACTGAAAAGGAGAAAAATGACGATGAAACTTCAAACGGTCATAAAACGGTGCTCGAGTGTCCGATTTCAGCAAATGACCACTTTTCGGAAAGCTTGCGAAAATGCGCATGCGTCTGTGCCAGCTATGCTGGATTCCAAAATTTAGAATCGCCAAAAAACAAAGGGAAGAGCCTCAAAACTTGAGTTGAAGTTTCCGATTAAGATTTTCATTTCTATCATTCAATCCAAGTAGCTCAGTAAATTAGTTACATAATGAACTTGCAGATTACCAATTTTTACTATTTTTGGAATTTTTTTTCTATTTTTTATGATTCATGAAAGATGAGCAAAATCAGTCTACTATAGCGTAATTTTGTGTAGTTTAGTGTTTTTTTTACTGTATTTCAGCATAATTAGCGAAGTTATTGTAATTTAACGTAATTTAGTATAATTGAACATAATTTATTGTAATATAGTGTAATGCAACATAATTTCAAGTATTCTAGCGTATTTTAGTATAAATATGCTAATTATACATCAAAAGAAGTAGATGAGGGATCAAATTACAACAATTATTTTTTTTATTTCAAAGTCCAAATCGTCAATCCAAACAGTTCAACATGATTTCCACAATAAACTGTGCTTGCAGATCAAATTTTACATTTTTTTGAATTTTTTTACTATTTATTAAGATGGGTACAAAATTCAATAGTCTGAATATGACTATTTTTGTAAAATACTTAATAAATAGTAAACAAATTCAAAAAAATGTAAAATTTGATCTGCAAGCACAGTTTATTGTGAAAATCATGTTGAACGGTTTGGATTGACGATTTGGACTTTGAAAATAAAAAAAAATAATTGTTGTAATTTGATCCCTCCTCATAGAAGTAATATAACAAATAATTTAAACAAAAATTTCAAATTTTCAGAGTTAGATTTCAATATTTTGATCTTCATGGTGTCTCTCTAAAAAAAAAAAAAAAAAAAAAAAAAAAAAGGTACATAGCCGGCCATAAAATGGCCGGCTTAGGGAAAAAAAAAAAAAAAAAAAAAAAAAAAAAGGGTACATAGCCGGCCAGAAAATGGCCGGCTTAGGGAGGGAACATAGCCGGCCAGAAAATGGCCGGCTTGGGTATATTTCGATATTGAGTTGAGTTCTGGGTATAATTAATAATTTGTATTAAACTTTGGATATTAATAAAAATGTCGGGAACCGGCCCGATTCAGGTAAAAGTTCAGTTAAATTGGCCTGATTTCACCGATTTTCATGGCAAAACTTATCTAGCCGTGTAATTTCCCCACTGATTCCGATCCAACTCGGCCAAATCAACTCAGGATTGACCAATTTTCATAGCCATAGATAAACAACAAACGACATACTAATAATAAAGGTACATGTAAGGATACGTAGCGACAGTACAAGTTGAAGTTAAAACACATTATATATTAAAATTAATATAAAATACATCACAAGTCTTGTAGCTATATGTATTCAGGAGTGTCAATGAGTACGATATAATACCAATATCTATTAAGAATTGATCTTACTCATATCTTACTCGTATTCGTTAAGAATTAGTCTTATCTTATAATATCCTTATCCGTTAAAATTAGCGGATAACGAAACGGTAACGAGTGAATCACGAATAATACTAATATAATAGTTTTATTATTTTTACAATAGACTATCAAAACTCATCATTTCATACATATGCAATCACAATGCTAATATAAAAATCAAATACAAAAGTACAATCAATTCTAACTAATAGTTTTTTTATAAAAAGCAAAATAAAAAAAATACGAATATCTCTTATAGCAAATTCAATTCGTTAACTAAATAACAAAGCATTCAAATAAAAAAAATAATAGGTTTAACATAATATTTTTCTTAAAACAAAAGGAGAAATGAGAACAAGATTGTACCATAGATTATTTTCATTTTGACGATTAATGAAAAAGGCAACAACGACGAAGGAAGAAAATTTTATCACCAGTTTGGTTCAGCGTGGACACAGCTATGGAAAATGAATGAATTGAATATAAAATTTATATAGATATATATAATTTTATTTTATATAATTATCTTATAAGATAATGGGTACGGAATAGTCTTTATCCATATCCATACCCGTTTAACTAATGAAAAAAAATCATTATCTATATCCATACTGTAGAAAATAATTAGGATTAAGGGACCAAATAGCATCAGATTTAATTCATCATTTGCTATTTTAGGAATAAAAGGAGCAACTAAACTTAGTAAATAAAGTTACTCAACTTTTTTCCTTTTTAGAAAATATAGGCTACAGTAGGCTACAGTACAATACTAGGCAACCGTTAGAATTTCTAACGTCTCTTTTTTCCTTTTGTTATATAACCAACACTGTACATTGTTTTAGAGATCAGATTGAATAGAAACAAAGTTTCAATTTCATCAGTTTTCATATTCCGCAAATCACTCTAGAATTCAACATGGTATCAGAGCGGACTTGATCTTGCTCCAAATCAAACGCCAAATAGGCAACCCAATCACTGGACAGCTAACAAGAACTGTACCAGTCCAACAAATCATCAAAAAACCTCAAGCTCAAATAGAGCAACTCTCATCACAGAAAGCAGTCAAAGCTCAAGGCAACATCAGTTCTTATCAAAGAACAAAATCCGACAAAACCAACATACCAGCAAAAGCCTTGCTTCAATTAGAATCCGAAAAATCCAGAAATGGCACAACAAACCGAAAGACTTACGGGTGTGCTATTAAACGGCAAAAATTACCACATCTGGGCACGACAAGTAACCTTTGGCCTCATTGGCAGAGACAAATTCGAACATGTCTCTGGTGAGAAAACAAAGCCAAAAGCCAGCAAACCAACAGAACCAACAGAAGAAGAAAAAAAGGCAATTTCAGAATGGAGGAAAAGTGATAACCTCGTCATAAGCTGGCTGCTGGCAACCATGGAATCCCATATCTCTGACCTTATGACATATCTCGATACAGCTCGAGAAATGTGGGTCAAAGCCGAAACAATGTTCGGAAAAAAGAAAAACTACTCCCTTATTTACCAACTCCAGCAAGAACTCCACCAATTGCAACAGCAAAATCAATCGATTACCGAGCTTTTCAGCCAAATCCAAAAAAAGAAAGATGAAATTAGAGTGTACCGTCCTCTCACAGCCGACATCGAAGAAATCAAGAGAAGGGAAGAACAGATGACACTTTCACCTTTCTTGCCAAGCTCGACTCAAGCTATGAGGGGGTGAGATCGCAAATCCTTCTCATGACCGAACTTCCCTCTCTCGATGAGGTGGTAAGGATGGTTGAAAGAGAAGAAACAAGGCGAGTGGTAATGGGCACTCAGCCATCTGACAACCCCGAAGCCAAGGCCTTTGCCACTCGGTCTAACCCTAGGCCGGAGAATCGAGGAGACCAAAATAACCGCTGCGATTTCTGTAAAAAGGAAGGGCATAAGCGTGAGGAGTGCTGGTGCCTTCACCCTCATCTCCGGCCAAAAGGCAGGCGCGGTGGCGGCGGTGGCGGTTTCGCTAGAGGGGGAGATCGGCGACAGGGAGGTGGCAGCGGTTTCGCTAGCGGACCAGAAGAGAACAGAAAGGGGTATGCAGCGAAAAAAGAAATGGGGGAGCGGGTTGGAGCCTCTGACCCACCAGTGAAGGAAATAGATGGAGATCTGGACCTGGATCAAATGAGGCGCTTATACACGCAACTCTCTATGATGTTTCAGGAAAAGGATCAAAAGACATCTGGTATTATTACAAATCTTGCTCAAAATTGTTTAAATTCAAAATGGATACTTGATTCGGGTTCCACTGATCATATCACTGGAAACAAAAATTTGCTTGACAATTACAAAAAATCTGAGACCAAACAATTTGTAATAGAAATTTTAGGATATGGTACAATTAGTCTCCTTTCAAGAATTATAAAAAATGTTTTGCATGTAGAAGGTTGTACATCTAATTTGTTATCCATTAGTAAACTCACACTTGAATTAAATTGTGAAATTACATTCACATCCAAAAATGTGTTTTTTCAGGAATGGATAACAAAGAGTAATTGGTGAAGGATTTTTAGAAAATGGGCTTTATATTTTGAGCAAAGAAAAATGCAACTACAATATTAGAAAAGAAGAAGAATTAAGCACTCTTTGGCACAAGAGAATTGGGCATCCCTCTGACAAAATTTTGAAATATATTTTTGATTTCAAACAACTAGATTGTAGTAGTTGTGAAATTTGCAAATTAGGAAAACATACGAGATTACCGTTTAGTTTATCCTATTGTAAAAGCAAAAATCCTTTTGAGTTGATACATTCGGATGTTTGGGGTCCCGCTCCGATTGAATCATACAATGGCTATAAATATTTTGTTATATTCATAGATGATTTTTCTAGAACTACATGGCTATACTTATTAAAAAATAAAAGTGAAGTATTCTCTCAATTTCAAGAATTTTATCATTTTGTAGAAAATCAATATGATGCAAAAATTAAAACTTTTAGAAGTGATAATGGCACGGAGTTCATAAACCAAAATTTCACAAATTTTTTCAAAAAAAAATGAATTTTGCACCAAACAACTTGTGTTTATACACCCCAACAAAATGGTGTATCGGAAAGGAAAAATCGACATTTACTTGAAATAACTAGAGTACTTTTGTTCCAAAACAATGTTCCAATAATTTTTTGGTCGGATGCCGTTCTCACCGCAACATATTTAATTAATCGGTTGCCAAGTGCCAATTTAAATTTTAAAAGCCCACTAGAAATTCTTTACCAAGAAAAACTCAATATTGGTCATTTAAGGGTATTTGGATGTACATGCTACGTGCATAAAAACAAACAACACAAGCTAGATTACACATCAATCAAAGCCATTTTTTTGGGATATTCATCTCAAAAAAAGGGTTACAAATGTTATGATCCGGTTAATAAAAAACTTTATATTTCAAGAGATGTAACATTTCAAGAAAATGAGCCATATTACAAAATACAAGAAAAGGAGACTAATGATCAAGAAAAACCAAATGAGTTTTCATTTCCATTTTTTTACAACTCCGAAGAAAAAAATTTAGAAATAGAAAATGGAAATGAAACAATTAATGAGAATGAGGAAGAAGAAGAAGAAGAGACTTCTCAAAGTGAGGGGGAAGAAGATAGTGCACCCGAAATACCATCATTGAGAAGGTCTAATCGAACACCTCAACCTACAACAAGGTTACGGGATTTTGTAACATATGAGGTAAAATATCCTATCCAAAATTTTTTGTCTTATGAAAAGGTTACACCCCAATATCAAAATTACTTGACCTCAATTTCCAAAGAAAAAGAGCCCAATAATTATGAGGAAGCCAAACAACAACCAATATGGTGCAAAGCAATGGAAGAAGAACTCAAAGCACTAGAAAAAAATGAAACATGGGTAATCGTACAATTACCCGAGGGAAAGAAACCCGTAGGATGCAAATGGATCTATAAGATTAAATTTAATAGTGATGGTACGATTGAACGGTATAAAGCACGATTAGTGGCAAAAGGTTACACTCAAACGTATGGTATAGATTATCAAGAAACATTTGCCCCCGTAGCTAAGATGAATACCGTTAGAATTTTATTTTCTATAGCGGTAAACCAAAATTGGACCTTACATCAAATGGACGTCAAGAATGCCTTTCTTCAAGGAACACTTGAAGAAGAGGTATATATGACGCTTCCACCCGGTCATAAAGAAGGAAACAATTCTAACCTAGTGTGTAGGTTAAAAAAATCAATCTACGGGCTAAAGCAATCTCCACGGGCATGGTATGGCAAACTAAGCTCATATTTAATTTCTTGTGATTTTAAAGTTAGCAATGCCGATCACTCATTGTTTACCAAAATTAGTGGTACCTTCACAACCATAATTTTAGTATATGTAGATGACTTAATAATTACCGGAAACAATTTGGAAGAAATAAAAAAAGTAAAAATGCAATTAAAAGAAAATTTTGACATCAAAGACTTGGGTTTACTAAAATATTTTTTAGGAATAGAAATAGCACATTCACCCAAGGGACTATTTATTTCACAAAGAAAATATACACTTGACCTATTAAAGGAAACCGGCAAAATAGGGAGCAAACCGGCATCTACACCAATAGATAGCAAATGTAAATTAAATATAGAGGATGGTGAACCGTTAGAGGACATAAATCAATTTCAAAGACTTGTAGGAAAATTAATTTACTTAACGGTAACACGACCCGATATCTCTTTTTCGGTAAGCCAAATTAGTAAATTCATGCATGCTTCTAGAACACCACATTTAGAGGCTATACATAGAATTTTAAAATTTTTAAAAGGGACACCCGAAAAAGGAATATTTATGAAATGTAACAATTCTAATGATGTGTGTGGCTATTCCGATGCAGATTGGGCCGGTAGGTTTGATAGAAAATCAACTACCGGTTTTTGCACGTTTGTAGACAGAAATTTAGTCACATGAAAAAGCAAGAAGCAAAGTGTTGTGGCACGATCAAGCGCCGAGGCGGAGTATCGGGCCATGGCATCAACCTCAAGCGAGCTAACTTGGATCAAACAACTTCTCGCGGACATTGGAATTAAAATTCAAGAACCAATGAAGATGTTTTGTGATAACCAAGCGGCTCGACACATAGCAACTAATCCGGTTTTCCACGAGAGAACAAAGCACATCGAGGTGGATTGCCACTTCATTAGAGAAAAAAATTCAAGCAAAAGAAATCGAAACTCCATTTGTAAGAAGTGAAGAACAATTGGCGGATATCTTCACCAAGGGATTAGAACCGAAACCGTTTGAAGAAAATCTAAGCAAGTTAGGGTTGATCGATATCTACACGCCTAACTTGAGGGGGAGTGTAGAAAATAATTAGGATTAAGGGACCAAATAGCATCAGATTTAATTCATCATTTGCTATTTTAGGAATAAAAGGAGCAACTAAACTTAGTAAATAAAGGTACTCAACTTTTTTCCTTTTTAGAAAATATAGGCTACAGTAGGCTACAGTACAATACTAGGCAACCGTTAGAATTTCTAACGTCTCTTTTTTCCTTTTGTTATATAACCAACACTGTACATTGTTTTAGAGATCAGATTGAATAGAAACAAAGTTTCAATTTCATCAGTTTTCATATTCCGCAAATCACTCTAGAATTCAACACATACCCATATTCAATAAGCTAACGAAAAAAATCATTATCTATATCCATATCCATCTTATCGAATACTATACGGATATAGTAAACAGTTAAACGGATGCCATTGACACCCCTAAACGTATCTATATAATGCTGAACAATCTCCATGCTTAATATCATTAAACAACTTGCAAAGATTCGGTCAGGCTTGATTTCATTATAAAAAGTTAACTAATCAATAGTACGGACATGCCCCATATAATATTATATACAATGATCAGGCCAACATCATTGTCTTGGTTAATGCAAATTAAATTGTGCTACTGTATATCAGTACACACATGACCCTTTGCTTTAATGGTCAAATCATGAAAAAAAATTGAACTTCAACGAACAAGCATTTCACAAAAGGGCAAAGAACCTCAAATTTTTTAGGGTTTTAAATTACGTATTTTCTCTTCTAAACTTCGTAATATTATAACTACTTATTTTATTGTCTTTTCTATTAAAACTTATTTTAAAAATTTTACCCTTTATCAAAAATCATAAAAAGTATATAGCCTATTTCAGAAAAATGTCAGTCTTCAAATTGGTCGGTCTCTTAGAGCAAATGGCTCATTTCTCTAATTATGACATATACACGGTGATATTTAGATATACACTTGTCTATGTGTCACAAGTAGAAAAATAAACCATTTATCCTAAAAAACTGACTGATTATAAGAGTGATATTTTTCTTAACATGCTACATATATTTTATTTTTTCTATGGGAAAAATAAGGATCAAGTGCTCATTTGATTAAAAAAGCTTACATATACGTTGATCATGAATTAATACATCATGGTATCAGTATTTTGAACAAATCTACAAAATTAAATCCATGGTAGAACAGGACTACATAACCTGGATATTTACATCTAAGCCCCTATAAATTTAAACTTGTGTGAAATAGTGAACTTAATTGGACATATGGAATTTCTTTTAATAAAAGACTAAAAAGAAATTAGTGATTTTTCTCGCACAATCACAAATGCAAAATCACAGTTTTCTATGATGAGTGAAACGAATAATTTTCATGTAGTTACTAAATTTAAGGACTTGCAGTTATCAAATTTATTTCAAACAAAGAATTCAAGACTAAATCGATCTACTTCACAATGATGTTTTTTGAATTAATTTAGTAAAAAATTAAGTGTTGAAAAAAGATTTATAAGTTATTTTAATGATTTATTTTTCATTATTTTTTGTCCTCTTAAATTTATACTAAATATAATATAGAGCTCCTTTCAAAATTATAAACATTTAATTTTTATTATTATGCGGTTGGATCGGACATTAACTATATATTTTGTAAAATTTATAATTTATATGTATTAGAATCAAATTTGCAGTATAACCAAATAAAATAAGTTCGTTTTTTCTTTATTTTAATTGTTAGTCAAGTACTCAAGTTAGACAGATTGATTAAATTAAACGAATTATTTATAAACTTATTGGATAATATATGTATATCCATTTAAAGAGGAGCTATTTTTTATCTCTATCTCGATTGGCGGGAAGGCACAAAGCATATAATTTCTTATTTTCTGTAAGATTGGCAAGAAGGCATAATCAACTAACCTAGCAATTTTTAAGGTAAGAATCGATTTGATTTAATCTGATTCAGTTTTCTCTCTCTCAGTCAATGATACGTCACTGGTATATAGAGTTTTGGTTGATGCGTTACTGGTATAATCAAGGGTATCTGTTACAAGATCGAACTGTCGATTTCATAATCTGATTCTTGTGGTATTTGTTGTTTCAAAACCCAAGATCTCTGAATTATTATTAATATCATGAGAAGAAAGATATAAAGAGGAATTTGTCTGTTACAGTGTTAGTCTTGTAGCAATTTTCGTCCGTCCATAATTACATGGTTGAACAGAAAGCATTTTCTATCTTTGGTTGTTTATTTATTTAATCTTAGCTTTTTTTTTTAAAGTAGTGGCTTCAATGATCTACTGAGTCCATAATTACTTGGTTCATTTTGGAATAAGAAATAGGAAAATTAATTTAAATATTTTCCTGTTAGAAAATAAGAGGAGGATACCTACAACTTATAAATAAATGTTAATAAATCCAGATAAAACTGCCTCTTAAAAAACCATGTTCTTTATGAGACAATTGGTTAGTAACAGGGTTGAATATTTCTTTGTAAACTCAAATTTGCTTCCTCGTATCCACTTTCTGTTTAATTATTTAAAAGTTCCTTCTAGACACTAGTTTGTGTTGCTGTTTCATCAATTGATTTGGTTACTTGTACCCTAATGTTATACTGTTGAATTTCTCAGAATGAATTTGGAAATGAATTGATGAGATGAAATTAAAATTGTTATTTCATTCAATCTGAATTATAAAAGTTGTACAGTGGTGTTTATATAACAAAAGAAAAAGGAGACGTTAGAAATTCTAACGGTTGCCTACTGTTGCCTACTTTTCTAAAAAGGAAAAAAGTTGAGTAACTTTATTTTAGTTGCTCCTTTTATTCCTAAAAATAGCAAATGATGAATTAACTCTGATGCTTTTATTTAATCCCTTAATTCTCATTAATTTCTACACTCTCCCTCAAGTTAGGCGTGTAGATGTCGATCAACCCTAACTTGCTTAGATTTTCGTCAAATGGTTTTGGTTCTAAACCCTTGGTGAAGATGTCCGCCAATTGTTCTTCACTTCTTACAAACGGAGTTTCGATTTCTTTTGCTTGAATTTTTTCTCTAATGAAGTGGCAATCCACTTCGATTTGTTTTGTTCTTTCGTGGAAGACCGGATTAGTTGCTATATGTCGAGCCGCTTGGTTATCACAAAACATCTTCATTGGTTCTTGAATTTCAATTCCAATATCCGCAAGAAGTTGTTTTATCCAAGTTAACTCGCTTGAGGTTGATGCCATGGCTCGATACTCTGCCTCGGCGCTTGATCGTGCCACAACACTTTGTTTCTTGCTTTTCCATGTGACTAAATTTCCGCCTACAAACGTGCAAAAACCGGTAGTAGATTTTCTATCAAAGCTCCCGGCCCAGTCTGCATCGGAATAGCCACACACTTCGTTAGAATTGTTATATTTCATAAGTATTCCTTTTCCGGGTGTTCCTTTTAAATATTTTAGAATTCTATGTATAGCCTCTAAATGGGGTGTTCTAGGTGCATGCATGAATTTACTAATTTGGCTTACCGAAAAAGAAATATCGGGTCGAGTTACCGTTAAGTAAATCAATTTTCCTACAAGTCTTTGAAAATGATTTATGTCTTCTAAAGGTTCACCATCCTCTATATTTAATTTACATTTGCTATCTATTGGTGTAGATGCCGGTTTGCTTCCTAGTTTTCCGGTTTCTTTTAATAGGTCAAGTGCATATTTTCTTTGTGAGATAAATAGTCCCTTGGGTGAATGTGCTATTTCTATTCCTAAAAAATATTTTAGTAAGCCCAAGTCTTTTATGTCAAATTTTTCTTTTAATTGCTTTTTCACCTTTTTAATTTCTTCTAAATTATTTCCGGTAATTATTATGTCATCTACATATACTAGAATTATGGTTGTGAATGTACCATTAATTTTAGTAAACAATGAGTGATCGGCATTGCTAATTTTAAAATCACAAGAAATTAAATAGGAGCTTAGTTTTCCATACCATTCCCATGGAGATTACTTTAATCCGTAAATTGATTTTTTTAACCTACACACTAGGTTAGAATCGTTTTCTTTTTTATGACCGAGTGGAATTGTCATGCATACATCTTCTTCAAGTCTTTCTTGAAGAAAATCATTTTTAACATCCATTTGATGTAAAGTCCAATTTTGGTTTACCGCTATAGAAAATAAAATTCTAACGGTATTCATTTTTGTCACGGGTGCAAATATTTCTTGGTAATTTATACCGTATGTTTGGGGTATAACCCTTTGCCACTAGTCGTGCTTTGTACCTTTCAATAGTCCAATAACTATTGAACTTAATTTTATAGACCCATTTGTATCCTACGGGTTTTTTTTCCTCCGAGTAGTTGTACGACTACCCAAGTTTCATTTTTTTCTAATGCCCTAAGTTCTTCTTCCATTGCTTTGCACCATATTGAATGATTTATGGATTCCTCATAATTATTTGGCTCCTTTTCTTTGAAAATTGAGGTCAAGTAGGTTTTATATTGGAGTGTGACATTTTCATATGATAAATTTTTTTGAATAGGATATTTTACCTCATATGTTACAAAATCCCACAATCTAGTTGTAGGTCGAGGTATTCTATTGGACCTTCTCAATGATGGTATTTCGGTGGTGATATCTTCTTCCTCACTTTGTAAAGTTTCTTCTTCTTCATTCTCATTGATTATTTCATTTTCATTTTCAATGACCGAATTTCTTTCTTCGGAGTGGTATGGAAATGTAAACTCATTTGATTTTTCTTTGTCGCTAGTCCCCTTTTCTAGTGTTTTGTAATATGGCTCATTTTCTTGGAATGTCACATCTCTTGAGATAAAGTGTTTTTTGTTAATCGGATCATAGCATTTATAACCCTTTTTTTGAGATGAATATCCTAAGAAAATAGCTTTGATTGATGTGTAATCTAACTTATGTTGTTTATTTTTATGCACGTAGCATGTACATCCAAATACCCTCAAATGACCAATGTTGAGTTTTTCTTGGTAAAGGATTTCTAGTGGGCTCTTAAAACTTAAGTTGGCACTTGGCAATCTATTAATTAAATAAGTTGCGGTGAGAACGGCATCCGACCAAAAAATAATTGGAACATTATTTTGAAATAAAAGTACTCTTGTTTTTTCATGTAAATGTCGATTTTTTCTTTCCGACACACCATTTTGTTGAGGTGTGTAAACACAAGTTGTTTGATGTATAATTCCTTTTTGTTTGAAAAGATTTGTAAAATTTTGGTTTACAAATTCCGTTCCATTATCACTTCTAAAAATTTTAATTTTTGCATCAAATTGATTTTCTACAAAATTATAAAATTCTTGAAATTGAGAAAAAACTTCACTTTTATTTTTCAATAAATGCAACCAAGTAATTCTTGAAAAATCATCTATAAATATAACAAAGTATTTATAGCCATTGTATGATTCAATTGGGGCGGGACCCCACACATCCGAATGTATTAATTCAAAAGGTTTCTTACTTTTACAACTAGATAAACTAAATGGTAATCTTGTATGCTTCCCTAATTTGCAAATTTCACAACTACTACAATCTAATTGTTTGAAGTCAAACATACATTTCAAAATATTATCGGAAGGATGCCCAACTCTCTTATGCCAAAGAATGCCTAATTCTTCTTCTTTTCTAATAGTGAAGTTGCATTTTTCTTCACTCAAAATGTAAAGCCCATTTTCTAAAAATCCTTCACCAATGATACTCTTTGTTATCCATTCCTGAAAAATCACATTTTGGGATGTAAATGTAATTTCACAATTTAATTCTTGTGTGAGTTTGTTAATGGATAACAAGTTTGATGTACAATTTTCTACATGCAACACATTCGGTATTATTTTTGAAAAAAGACTAATTGAACCATTTCCCAAAATTTCCATTTTTTCACCATTTGCGACAATTACAAATTGTTTGGTCTCAAATTTTTTGTAATTGTTAAGCAATTTTTTATTTCCAGTTATGTGATCGGTGGAACCCGAATCAAGTATCCATTTTGAATTTAATGAATTTTGAACAAAATTAGTAATTATACCAGAGGTCTTTTGAGGTTTTCCTTGAAACATCACAGAAAGTTGTGTATATAGTTGCCTCATCTGATCCATGCTCACTTCCCCCTCTTTTTCTTTTTCGGTCGGGTCTGTCGGGTCGCACTCTTCAACCCGTTCCCCCTTTTCTCTTTGCGCCGCATAGCCCTTCCTCTCTCTATCGCCTCCCTGCCTTCGGTCTCCCCCTTTGACAAACCCGCCGCCGCGCCTGCCCTTTGGTCGGAGATGGGGATAGAGGCACCAGCACTCCTCGCGCTTGTGTCCTTCCTTCTTACAATAGTCGCAGCGGGTGGTTGATTGATCCCCTCTAAATTCCGACCTAGGGTTTGGCCGAGCAACGAATGCCTTGGCCTCTGCCATGTCTGGATCACCTTGAGTATTCATTGTGGCTCGGCGGGTTTCTTCTCTTTCTATGGTTGCCATGACCGAGTCAATCGTCGGCAGTTCGGAGGAGTAGAGGATTTGAGACTTTAGAGCTTCAAAGCTGAGATCGAGACCTCCGAGATAAGTGTATACCAACTCTTGTTGTGCTCTTTTTTGAATTTCTTTGGGATCTGTTGTAGGTGGGAGGTATAGTTGGAGTTCCTCCCACCTTGTCAGTAACTCGGTTCCATATTGCGAGCTGTTTTTTCCTCCTTGTTTGATTTGGGAAAGTTCCTGTTTTAAATTGAAAATGTGAGCGAAATTTTGTTGTTGGCCGTATAGCCTTTTTACCTTGTCCCATACGGCTTTGGATGAATTTAGAAGCATGCATAGACGTGCAATTTGAGGTTCCATGGTGTTGAGGAGCATTGACATGACCATGTGGTCTGAGGTCTGCCATTCTGCTATTTTCCCTGTTTCTTCAGCAGTTGGCTCGTTTTCTTTTGTTGATTTTGGTTTTTTTATGGTTCCATCGATGTATCCTAATTTTCCTCTGCCACTGAGGCCTATTAGGATTGATCTGGACCAGGGAATGTAGTCTTTATTACCACTGAGGGTTATGGTGGTAATTTTGGAGTTATCGGCTGATAGAGACATGTTTTCTGTTTTTCTGGTTTTCTGGTAATTTGAGGGTGAGAAGCTTGTTTGGTTCTTTTACTGATTTTTGATAAGAACAGATGCTGCCTTGAGCTTGATTGCCTTCTTTTTTTTGATTGGAATTGCTCTATTTGAGCTTGAGATTTCTGAGAGTTTTTTCTGTACTGGTACAGTTCTTGTTATCTGCCCAGTGACTGAGTTGCCTGTTTGGCTTTGGTGTAGTTGGATTGGAGCAAGATCAAGTTTGCTCTGATACCATGTTGAATTTCTCAGAATGAATTTGGAAATGAATTGATGAGATGAAAATTGTTATTTCATTCAATCTGAATTATAAAAGTTGTACAGTGGTGTTTATATAACAAAAGAAAAAGAGACGTTAGAAATTCTAACGGTTGCCTACTGTTGCCTACTGTTGCCTACTTTTCTAAAAAGGAAAAAAGTTGAGTAACTTTATTTTAGTTGCTCCTTTTATTCCTAAAAATAGCAAATGATGAATTAACTCTGATGCTTTTATTTAATCCCTTAATTCTCATTAATTTCTACATATACATATATTACTGTCTTTAGAAATATCTGATTGACAAGGTCCTAATTCATATAAATTCAGGTGTCCAATAATCAGCTGATTTTAAAATGGGGGTTGGTGAATGTAAAGATCTCTTTCCTCTTAGTGTTGGCTATGAACCTTGACTAATGCAGTTGGACGGAACAACAAAAGACATGCAAAAATTTATGAATCCATATGATCACATCATCATAAAAAGAAATATACCGCAGCTAAATGGGAAACTCTGCCTTGGTTGCTTCGAGGATTGGCTCCTATTAGTGGACAAATCAACTAAAGCAGCATTTTTCTTACACCGTACCTTAGATCCAAAACTCAAATTCCGTCTTCCTTCTCTATGCAATGAGTTGTTGAAAACGAAATGCCTAGGTGGCTGTGTCATATCATCCTCTCCCACATGCCGCAAATGTATGGTTGTTATTGTAGGGAGGGGAAAAGATGTTATCCTTTACTGAAGACCAAAAATGGAGACAAGCTGGACTAAAGTATCACTATCAGTTGATTTCCAAGAAATTCGTAGTTTCACTGGCCAAGTAGTCAGATTCAAGGGAAAGATATATATTCTCCATGGCGATACAGTTGGAAATCGAGTTGTGGTCATTAATGAGGATTCATCATTCACTGCTAATGGGTTGCTGTAGATGGACAATTTTACAGATGCCGAACAGAATTGCTGGTGGCTGGTATGGTAACTTCGGGTCATGAGTTGAGTTGTTCTTCGTATCGATAGTCACTTCTCGACTCCGAGGCAATCCCATTAATTATACCATTCATCGTTTGGAAACCTCAGATCAAACTTGGGAGCGTGTTAAGAGCATTGGTGGTTGTGTATTCTTCTTAAGCGGAATCCAGAGTACAGCACTCTCAGCTGCTCAAGCAGGAACACAACCTGATTGCATATATGTTGTGAATCAAAACTATGACATACTTCGTGGGGAGGGAGTCTACAAGATTTGTTTGTGGGATCAAACTATCAGCCTTAGTTTGGTACTGAAGAGACCAAGAGATTTGATATGCAATTTATGCTGGGTAATGCCAACCAGGTGTGTCAGTATGCTAAAATTTAGGTATAGTTGAACTTTATGCTTTGTCCTTTTAACACTGGACACTTTGATGTAAGTACTTAATTTTATGCTTTCAATGATATCGGTGGCACTCTATAGCTAGATGCCACTTTTATCAAACAAAAAGAAATAACAATGATGTCTGCTTCCGCAATGTATATGTTTAAGGTTTTGCTTATTTATCTTTTACATATAAAGGAAAAGCAAGCGGGAGACCTTGAGTTACTCTCATTCCGTTTACACAATTACAGTGGATTGGCAGCATCCTGCTCTTGTTCATTATTTTCTTTTTTAGAATAAAAAATGTTTACGGAATAAAAATCTCATGTAGTCTGACAGTTTTTATTTTTATTTTAAAATCAGCTTTAAATACAAGCATTAACTGTTGTAGGATACTCTCATTTTGCAGAGTGATCATGCACCATATGTTCTCAAGGAATATAAGAAAGAAGAGAAGTGCATAATTGATATCACAAGACCTTGGGCAGATATGCCCAATGAATTGGTGCAACTACTCCTTCCATACCTCTATTTGGTCGACTACCTTCGCCTTCCATCCATTTGCAAGGCCTGGAACTCTCTCTTTAACCCCATACAGGATGCAAAGGTGTATCCATGGCTTATGTACCCAATGGATAATAATAGCTGCTTATGGAGGCTCTTCGACCCTTTGTTTGAAAAAGAGTACTATATAGACATGAAATGGCTTGGATCAAGCAAGGATCTTACTTTTCACTACTCAAAAGATGGATGGGTTCTTGTGTCGAAAGAAGACAACTCTCTTTTCTTAATAAACCCCCTGACAAGAGCGATTATTAGTCTTCCACATTTCGATAATTTTAGATACACTGCTATTTCATTTTCTTTAGCGCCAACCTGTTTGGATTGTGTTGTATTTGTTCTCTTGTTTACCAGCATTCATGTTCTTGAAATATCAACATGGAGCCCCGGTGAACGAGAATGGAGCAAAATGATCTTCAATGATCAATATCATGAGTATTTTCATTATGTGCCTTGTAGCCCTGTTTTTGCTCATGGAGAGTTTTACTGCTACAGACTGAGCGGTGAGCTTTCAGTTTACAATCCAAAGGAGAAGACTCTGCGAACGATTGAAATAAAAGCACCACTTAAGATGGATCTATTTACTTCAAAACTAATGGATTGCCATTTGATAGAGTCAGAGGGGGGTTTTATCCTGTGTTCAGAAATCGTTGGAAGGATCCTATACGAGTTTTCAAATTAGACCAACCAAACATGGTTTGGAGTGAGATAGATGGTATAGGCCTATAGGGGACATGCATTACAATATTTCTTGATCATAGAACATCTTTTGCAACTTCATGTCTAGAGAAAAGGTACCGCAACCTGATATACCTCTCAGGACTTACTGATGACTGTTGCAGTAGTAACACATTATACTCCTTGGAAACTAACAAGTACCATCAAGAGATTTGTTACAATCTCAAGCAACCTATAAATTGTATTTGGATTGAGCCGAGCTTGACAGATAAGTAATTGTTTCCACACATTAATTACTGCGACCTTGTTGTACTCAGGGGCAAAACAGTAAAATTAAGACTGGGAGACTGAATTAGCAAGTGTCATCTAATTTCATTTTATTTTATGAGCGGGGGGCTAACCGTATTGATATTTATAAAAATTAGAATTTTTAAAGGACAAAAATGAAAATTTTAATTCATAGGTGTTGCTAGCACTCCTTTAATCTTCAGTCCCTGGTTGTACCTGTGTTACCTTTTTCTCGATTTTCTTTTATTTTGAGATTGATAATGTTTGGAATTTTAGCTAATTGTTTAATATCCTAAATTCGGCACTAATGAATTACAATCCTTTCAAGTAACAAATTACCATTTTTTTAACAATTGTCAATCAAGTTACATTGTTGAAAATATGATCCATTGAAGAAAATAAAGCTAGCTCATTAGTGCTGAATCTGTAACGGGGAAAAAGTTTGCGAAAGGTAAGCAACGCCTATATAATCTGCCCTCATTAATCCACAAATATATAATGTAAAAATTAGATAGCAATCTGTCAAATAGAGGAATTCCAACGGTTAAAAAAGATGTAGGTGTACATGAGCCTGTAAAGATTGTATTTAAATATTACAAATGGAGATTTTAAACAAATATATTGAAATTTTGAGTTTTCAATTTAAAGTTTCAACACAGAGTTCTATCCATCTGATAATAATGACTACAACTTCATCAAAAAGATATAAGCAACAAATCTAACAAAAACTAAGCTGGTGGATAGATCATATTGCCACAGTCATCATCACAGCTTTTACTCATTCATGTCCATCAATGGGTCCACTCGTGACCAGTTTGAGGCGTTAATATAGAAGTAAAAGACACCTTCCCGGTCTTCGAACTCCTGCCAGATTATACGCGTTCCATAAGGAGCTGCCATCTTGGATCCAAGTAGTTTGTTCTCCATATCTGCCCATGATCTATTGCTCCCCTTTGGAACAAGAAATTTCATCTCCTTCAGTACCTTTCCGTTTGAAAGAAGGTATCTGGCGAAGTCGCTTTCACCTTTTCGGTCCTTGTACTGGTGAAATATTACACGCTTGAGGTGATGCTCAAGGCACTGAACATTTTCCCAAAAACCAAAAGATAGGAATACCGGCACTTTAGGAGGGAGAAGCTACAATCATAATAGAAAATATATAATTATTAGAAAAAAATTAATAGATAATTATCTACTTGGTTCTACTCCTGTAAGATCATTCAATGTCATTGAGTACTGAAGAGGTAAATTAATGACTACCTGGGAGAATACATATTGCATGTGCATCCACAATACAATCTAAATATAATTAATCTGTCCAATTATAAATGGCACATGGTATTATGGTAAACCATCGGCATTAGCTTCAAGAAATAACACCTGTATGTGGAGTGTTTCCACAAAACGGAAACATTGCAGTAGTCGAAGGATGCTGGACGCATGGATGTAACCGTCGATCGCCACAGCAACGCCTAAGGTCCTCAAAGTATGCACTGTAGATCCAAAGCTTTGTTGAATTCCCTATATATCAAATTTTGGCATAGCAATCAAACAATAATTATCATATTATTAGCAACTCATAGTATTAACTATTAAGTAATTTACATAAAAATACAAATAAAGAAGTAAGGTTGTTGCACCAAAAGATCCTTTTTTAGGGAAGTTCAGTATATATATATATATATATATAGAGATAGGCTATGGTGAGTTGTGAAGTAAAACGTCGTTTTACTTCACGCCATATTTTCATTTTGAAAATCCAAACAACCGATCCGAACCGTTCAACTTTTTCTAAAACCGTCAAGAAACGAAAGAAAAAGAAGACTTCCATATCCAAGCTTAGCTCAGACGTAGCTCGCTTCTTTTTTGGTGTGAAGCAGTGTCAAACCAAAATACCCAACAAGCATAAGCAGAAAACATGATCCCAGGCGGATACTTGACATGTTCCTCCTCGTCCAGGTCCATCACAAGGAAAACGAAAACCAAGATTTGCAATATTGAAATGTGCTTGGAGACTAAATTTTACATTTTTTGGAATTTTTTTTACTATTTATTAAGCCACTTTGAAATCGCTGATCCACTGTGAACAGTAAAAAACAGCAAAATTTTCTGGACCACCGGATCAGCGATTTTCAAAGTGGCTTAATAAATAGTAAAAAAATTTCAAAAAATGTAAAATTTAGTCTGCAAGCACATTTCAATATTTAGAACATGTTGAGCGGTTCGGATCGGTTGTTTGAGTTTTCAAAATGAAAATATGAGCGTGAAGTAAAAATAACCTCTTACTTCACAACTCACCATAGCCCAGCTCTATATATATATATATATATACACAAGAAAATAGAAGCTCTGTTTGATATGAAAATTACCTGTCTGAGGTTGTTGCCAAGCTTCGACAAGTAGGAATCTATATCTAAATATCCAACCAACTTCAGCTGTGGTGCACTTAGGATCTTAACTGACATACCCAATGCAAACTGTGGTTCAATGAGGCACCGCTCCAGATTTGGAGCGTCGATGAAAAGCTCCGTCACTGTTCCACTCACAATTGTAAAGCTTCTAAGGCTCCTCGAACGAAGATGAAAACGCCGCTTACCACCAAATTTTCCCAAATCTGGCAGAGCTGTCAATATTGACAAGCTCCGAAGTGCATGAAAGCCCATCACCAATTTTTCGAGATCGCTATCAGTTATGATGACTCTAGACAGTGTCAGCTCCAATAGACCAGAAAATGTAGGTGAATCAACGCTTAGATCAGGGAACCTAGTATTTTTTAACGTAAGAAGTTTAAGTGATCTGCACTGCAGAATGTAGGTAGGTACAGGGTGGGTATCATGACACATACGTAATTCTAGTTCTTTAACTCCCTTTTTAGTGACGGTATCAAGCCAATTATCCACAAAGGGATCTACAAAGTTAAGATCCCCATGTACAAGGCAAAAGCGATTCACTGGACCAGGGTGGGACTCGAGAATCTTGGTCACCCCCCACATACGGTCATGAGTGCACAAAAATATATTGAAGTATCGGCACATGGTCCTTGAGTCACATAACTCGACATCGATTAGGTTAAGAGGTGTGGATGCCCATAACGGGCGCCACCTTTTGGAAAGGATGGTGGTCCTCCCGGCATCTTTTGCTGGTAGGAGGGAAATAATGGTAATGAGTAGTGCATCGGGGAGAAGGCTGATGTAATCCACATTTGTGTCTACTACGTTCGCATTAGATGAGTTGCTTTTCCTCTTTTCGGTAGAGCCTCCTGGTGCCATTATCCTAGTAAGGACTGCTGCATGTAAACAATGATTCTTAGACTTGATCTGCTACAGTTTCCTAATCTAGAAATTGTCATTTCAATTTAGGAGATTAAATGGTGGTTATCTAAAAACCAATACAAATACACTATCTCTTGCACTTCATTCTTTATCGGATTTTAATTTTAAATGTTCATACAAGTGATTTAAATCTTTTGATATCTTACATTTATCGCAAACATTGGTTGCGCAGAAAATAAAATTGAGTAAAAAAAATAGTTAATTTCTGTGCAAACAACGTTTGCGCAGAAATTTTCAGTAAGATATATTATAGGACCTCAAAAAAACAAACATGCTTACTATATTTTTTCGTTCAGAAGGCATGCTTAAATTGGTAAAGTTTTGGATTTTCAGATTACTAAAATACATATTGAAGCGTAGGGTTTCATAAAATGACCGTTTACAATAAAAATAAAAAATGAGAAGGTAAACACCCCTGCTTCAACATCTATTTCACTATATATTGACCTTGCTATGTCCAATACATGTTGAAGCAAAGGCTTTCACTTCCTTTTACAATTCTAAGATGTCATTTGTGAAAACCAAAGCTTGATAATGGAAAAGCTCAATAAAGAGGAGGAATAGCTAATCACTTTGCTCAACGTTACAGCAAGAGAATTAACAAAAAAGAAATGGTGTTGAGGAAATGTAAAACCATTGAAGAAAATAATTATTCTTCAACACTGGATTGGAAATGATAAGTGGATCTAAAATATACAAAATTACAGAGTGAAAACTGACCTTGGAAAAGGCTACTTCAGAAAGGTCGGTTGATATCTTTGAGCACCTGATTTGTGTCTAATAAGATAATTATATGGCGATCGAGCAAAGGAGATGAAAGGAGCTAATACAATATCTCTAATATATATAAAGAAATGAACGACAGAATGCATTATAACATACATGCTGAATATAGCGGTAAAAATACATTGAATATTACCCAAAATAATAATGCCAAAAAATTGATGATGTACTCATTAATTACCATAAAACGAAGCCAGCCATTGTACGTTTCATATATACATGAATCTACTTAATTATTTTATATCAATATATACTTGTCCCTAATGCATATATATAGTAAGGATCAAACGACCGGGTATAAAATGTTGTCTAACGCACTGTATTTGCAGGACCGGTACCTGGCCCAAAAAATATATTATTTTGACATGGAAACTAGACAGTACTTTCCGAGTTTTTTTTTTCTATGGAATTAAAAAAAAAATTAATGACATCCGTGCTTAATGCTAGAACTGCAATTGAGAGAAGAACAGATACATGGTTTAAGTGTAGGGTTCAAGGAAAAAAAAACAAAAAATAAAATAAGGTATCAGCAAATAGAACCACAGATCCGTTTTTTTTTTTTTTTTTTTAATACTCATTCAAAAAATAATATTCCATATAAGTAATATTCATACGAAAATATGAACAGAAAATAAAATTGCATGTACATATGCAATAAAAACAATCACAAGTACCGTCAAAATATGATATCACTAGTCAACAAATACTACAGTCAAATTAAAAAATTGAAGCTATCACGATTTAATAACATATCACAATTGAAATAAGAGCTGAATAGAATTCATGTGGCTTTCGACTTGAAAATGCACCTGTGAGACAAAAGCTAAATTTGTAGTTGTAATTTAACTGAACTGAAAACCTGTGAAGTAATGCAAGTACACTGGCTGCGCTGCTCCAATGTTTTCCTCTTTATCTTTTTCATGTAGCCATATTAACAGTAATCTGTCTTGTGTGCTGATTTCCCTTTAGTTATCAATGAATGTGCCTATGGTCTTTCTGCCAAAAAAGAAAACAAAAAAAGAAACAGAAACAAAAAGGGCCCCAAATGCTTCTTAAGGTTTTACAGTAACAAATTGCACCGAACTGATCTACATTGACTGGATCTGACCCCTAAATTCAAATCCAAAGAAATAGTTTTTAGTGACAATTATACTGGTTCTGACGCCTAAATAACATTAAGCGCAATCGTTACACAACTTCACAAGATAACTTATATTATAAACATCAAGTATCCTCATGATACGTCACTAATCAAGTGTCAAAGCAAGGACATGCAGTCTGCAGGGGCAAAATGGTAATTTGGTTACAAATAAGGTTTCAACACCTACATCAAGCTAGGGTGGGGTTTTTTCTCCAAACGGCTTTGCACAAGTCTCATCCAAAGTCTGACTTAAACCGTCCGATCTGCATCAAAATTCATATAAATATTTAGATTCAAGGAGCCATTTAAATTTATTAAGTTTTAAATATGTTTGCACGAATCTCAATACAAATCGGACGTTTAAACTTAGCTTTGGTTGAGACTTTGTCCAAAGCCTTTTTGACAAAAACCCAATCCCCTACATCAATTGCTTAATCATGTAAATGTGCACATGATCATTAATTTCACCTAATTAGTTTCTTAGGATTTAACCTAATTTGTTATTTTGCAAATTAATCTTACTTAGGATTTAACCTCATCAGTTTCCTAAATTATTTGTATAAGCCGTCCTAGAAAATTAAGAGCATTACCAAAATTTGTACAAGTACAAATCTCACTTGAGAGATATCAAAACTGAGAAAAAGAATTCTTCTTCGGACTTCAACAATTCAAGTCTGAAATCTATCTCCTGCATCTATCCTCGATTAAGATTTTATCTTTTCCGACATGGTCTACTTATTTACTGAAAACTAAAAAATATATATATATATATATATAAAGGTGAATTATTAAGTTCTCTTTTTGCTAACTGGAGTTAGAAGAAAATTTTAATCAATTAACCGTACAGTTAATTTTAATAAAAAAAACCATAATTTATGCTTGTTGAATTTGGAAGAATATGCTGATTTTGCTAGAAAACTCGGTCATTATAAATGGGGAGTGCTATTCTAAGGGCACAAATTAAAATATTGAGAGCTAAGAGAAAACTTTCTCAATAAGTACCTATTTTGCCCTTGCGTTCTCTCTTATTAATTAATTAAGAAACACAGCTAATAAAGAAAGTGAGAGAAATCTTCCAAGTGATTAATAACAACGAAGGCTAATAATTTTACCAGCCACTGAAACATGAGAAGTATTGCAGTTATGTCCGAGAAAAGTAGGCGACTTAAAGTAGCAACCTAAAAAATGAAAAATCATTTTCTTCATCAAATGAAGGGCAATATCCTCACTGATTTAAAATACTCTTTTGACTTTGAAAGAAAAACAAGTACAAAATGCTTTGACAATTGAGAAAAGAGTATCAGAGGGAACGAGACAATGAGTACAGTATGAAAGATATAAAGTTTTTTCTTTTGCAATTTAACACCCGTAGGCAATTATATCAGTGCAATATATAGCAGTACATCATAGGATAATGTAGAAAGCTCAAATACATTTTTACCAGTACAACTAAGTTCTAAAAATTGGAAACGTGTACCCCTCATAGTCCCATCTAGGGCTGGGCAAAATTGCTCGAACTCGTAACTCGCTCATTTACAGCTCGCTTTAACTCGTTCATTTACAACTCGAGTTGGCTGACTCGTTTAATAAATGAGCTGAGTTTGAGCTGACCCCAACTCGCTCATTTATAACTTGAGTTACATAAAATTACACAGTCTTGGACACAGAAAATCCCAGAATAACTAAAACCAAATCCAAATCTGAAATCCCGTAACCTAATCCCGCCCAAAGCCCCAAACCATAACTCTAAACATCACTCTTTCTCTGTCTCTCTCATTCTCACGCTAACTGCCTAACCCTAACCCCGTTCCTGCGAGGCCGCGAGCCCGCGACCCATCCCGCAAGGCGCGAGCCCCGTTCCCGCGAGGCCAAAGCCAAACCAAACCATTAAGCCCTAGCCCCGTTCCCGAGCGGCGAGCCCCGTTCCCGCGAGCCATTCCGGCGATCCATTCGCTCTTGCTACCAGAGCCCTAGCCCCGTTTCTCTCACTACCAGAGCCGTGCACGACGGGACTAGCACAGCGATCGCGATCCATTCGCCCTCTTCTCTATTAAGGTACTGTACCGCTATGCTAAATGTGTCATTTTGCAACTTTTTGAATTTTTTAAAGCATGATCCTTGTTCCTTTATATTTTATACTATCATTGCATTAAATTTTTCTTAATCTAACTATCCAAGATTGAATGTTAATTTAACTTGATTTATATTCTAATTTTTCTTAATCTTCCCCAATAAAACCAGTAAGTTTTAATTTATGATATCTAAAATGAACACTACATTCAAGAATTACCATGCTTGATGTAAGTATCATTCTTGAGTTGAAGAAGTGCGACAGATGATCGATTGAAGATGTTTGGATGGAATTTCATGCATTGAAGAAGTGCGACAGATGATTGAAGATGATTGAAGAAGTGCGACAGCAATGGAATTTCATGCATTGAGATGTTTGGATGGTGATTGTAATTACTGTTAAAAAACTGGTACGGAATCTGGTACTAATGTCCAGTACGAAAGTGGCAAGCACAATGAAGATTTAGCTGCTGGTACAAGGACCGGTACTGGTAGCATTGCCAAGACGGAGGAGTGATTAACAGTTTACTTACATTTTATTTTCCAATGTTGTTTTCCTTTTTATTCAAATTTTTCTTTCTTTACCTTTTGTTTCTTTTGACAACTCAACGCTCTTGAGTTGAATTGTGTTTTGTTTTCGGTTACAAGCCTCTTGTAACAGTTTAATGAAATCAAATAGGGGCTTTGACCCCTATTGTTACTCAAAAAAAGTATCATTCTAAACTAACAAAAAGGTATTGATTTAGTTTAAATTCTTCATTAATGGTTGGACTTTCACTAAAATACTGTGGATTTTTTTTTTTCAATCTGTAGATATTGTAAGGGTCCTTGACAGGTTCCTTTCCTTTTTTATTTTTGTTTTGCGAGTTTACTTGCTGCCTAATTAGAATTTTGTGCTAGAATTGGTACTTGTTAAATCCAATATTTTGTATTTTGCCAGTATGAATCAGTAGGCGGGTAATATGCTAAGTCTCTGGAAGTACTTCAAAATTTTGAACTGCTTATTTATTTATTCTTTGAGATAGTTGGAGTGTGCTGAATTTAAGATGATGAGCAACTAGCAATACCTTATATGAAACGGTTATGGACTACCAATTAAATTGTAAGTATGTGAAATAAAGGATCTGACATAAACGAGTTTATAAACTGAGTGTTGTATTGATTTAACTGGTGTTAAATAAAGGATCTGAAATAAACGAGTGAAATAAAGGATCTGAAATAACTTGTGTTGTATTGATTTAACTGGTTAAACGAGTTTATAAACGAGTTGTGAGCCAACTCGAGTTGATAATGAGCTGAGTTCGAGTTGGCTCTACAACTCGTTATTACCATTCCAACTCGAGTTGACTCGCTCATTTATTTAATGAGCTGAGTTTGAGTTGGAGGTAACTCGCTCAAACTTAGCTCATTTACAGCCCTAGTCCCATCCTCGCTCTCTACCCATTTTTGCAATATTATCGGCCAATCCGTTTTGGCCTCTCGGTATATGCCTGCAGCAGATATTCCTATTTACCTTCATTAGTTTCCACACCTCAAGACAGTCCTTGTATGCTCTCCAGTCTGATTTTATAGGTGGCTGTGTTGCATTCGATATTTTCTCCAGTTCTTTGTTATCAGTGTAGAAATAGCAATCTGACAAGCCTCGGCTTAGTGCACTTGTTATGGGCTTATGGCCATCCTGAGCACTTTTGCCTCAGCCTGCAAGGCGCAACATGCATGTACCTTCACTGATCTATACATGGTTTGACATCCCTCTGTAAAGACTACATACCCCACCCCACCCTGCCAATCTGGCGCCCAATATCCATCTACATAACACTCAGCTCTTTGTACTGAAAATTGTTCATCCTACCTAGTAGTCTACTGATTCCTTTGTACTAGTGAAGCTGCAATCATGGTCTCTTTTGCGATTTGGGACAGATACGCGTTGAAAGCCTCAAAGGTCGGTTGAACCCCAGCATAGGCTCTAGCATTTCTACATCTTCAGAGGGCCTAGATGATATTTGCTACAGTTGTGAATTGTTCTGAGTTGCAGCTTTCATGCATCATAGTGATTGCCTCTAAGAAATTTTGTGGCAGTGTATCAAACATGAGTGGCAGTGAACCTCCAAACCAGCACATCATATGCTTTTTTCTCAGTCGGGGCATAATACCTTCGCAAATGCCACTATCTACTGTAACACTTCAAGAGACGCGAAAGAGCTTCAAAAGGCCTCAAAACAAGAACAAAATGATATAACTAAAAAAAGTAAGAAATTGAAAAAGAAGAATTAGTATTAGACCATAGTCCAGTGCCTTCGAGACTGTCCATTCTCTAAATCAATCTGCTTTAGCTTGTTAACCAGTTTAAAGGAGGACAGAGGAGGACTCGAAAAAGGAGGGAGGAGGCAGCTAGGCGCGAAGAGGGAGAGGGGTCTGCTGGGGACGCTTACAGATTCCTTTCATCTCATGGAAGGAACATAAGGAAGGGATTTAAGTTATTTTCTTTATTAATTTTTGTATTAAATGAGTGGGAGAGAACGTAGAAGGATAAAATGGGTATTTTAGTAAAAAAAATATTTGTTAGCTCTCAAAACTGAAAAAGTTGCCCTCAGTATAGTACTCCCCTTATAAATAGTCCATTCTATTTCAAGGATGTCTGGATGGAGCCATCCGTCTGAGTTTAAGTTTTGTCCGCATTTAATCCGCATAAATTTTAAAGTTTTATCGTGAATCTTTATACAAATTGAATGACTTTGACTGGACATAAACGATTTAGGTATTGATTAAATTGGGTTAAATTATTATTATTTTTTTGATAAAATTGGTAGCATCTACCAACTATAGTACATTAAAATTTGGGTTAAATTGTTTTTTTTTTTTTAATGATTGGATATATTATACAAATTAACTCGCAAAAATTGCGGCCGAAAGGATGCAGTAGGCCCTTGCGTGATTGATCGCCCCATCAGGAACCCTTTTGCCCCAACCCCCGTCCTATCTATCCTGTGACCAAAATTCGGTATGATGTCCAGTCGAAGTCATTCAGTTTATATAAACTTCACAAGTTTTCTGTTCAGTTAAATTACAACTGCAACCTTCTTTTAAGCTACAGAGACAGAGGGGGAACATAAATGCGGGGAGTAATATAATTATTCTAATCATTATATATCGTTTTCCATTAAATGCATTTTCATCTTCGGACCTTTTTCAGAATTTTCCATTATATATCGTTTTCCATTAATTTTCAGAATTTTTACCTTTCTGAAGTACCATCATCATTATATATCGTTATTTTTTGTTAATTCTGAAAATTAAGCTCTGTCACAGTTACACTCAGGCGTCGACAAGGATGAGAGGTGCGGATGCCTGTAATAGGCGCCACCTTTTGGAGAGGATGGTGGTCCTCCCGGCATCTTTTGTTGGTAGGAAGGAAATAATTGTAAGAAGTAGCGCATTAGGGAGAAGGCTGATGTAATTAGATAAGGCTACTTCAGAATGGTCGATTGATATCCTTGAGCAACCGATTTGTGTCTAATTAGATAATAATCAGACGAGCAAAGGAAAGGAAAGGAGGTAATATATCTGTAATATAGAGAGATGAACGCAAGAATGTATTAACATACATGCTGAATATAGCGGTAAATATACATTGACTGTGGCGCAAAATAATAATGTACAAAGCATGATGATTGTACTCATTAATTAGCATGAAAAGAAGCCAGTTATTATACGTTTCATAAATCATACATGAATCTTCTTAATTATTTTTGCCTAAGGGCTTTTAACCAAAAAAAAATAATCTTCTTAATTATTTTCATACATGAATCTTCTTAATACATTCTGGTCCAAAAAGCATATTTTTTTTTATATGGCCGACAAATAGATTGTAAGGATTAAACGACCAGTTTTAAAATGTTACCGACCGCACTGTATTTTTATGACCTGGCCCAAATTCAAAGGCCCAAAAAGCATATATATTATATTGATATGGAACCAGACTGTATCTTCCGATTGTTTTATCTATGGGATTAAAAAAAACAATTAAATGAATCACATCGCTGACTGTGAATTTGTATGCATAACACGAACGCCGGTGTTGTCACTACAAAGATTCCAGTCCGTGGCGCTGGCACTATCAGCATCGCTATTGACAACTTAAGGTATCAGATGGTTTAGGTGTAGGGTTCAAGCAAAACAAAACAATAAGGTATCAGCAAATAGAACCACAGATCCGACATATTTTTTTAATACTCATTCACAAAAAAAATATTTATATTACTAATATTCACAAGAAAATAATAAATAGAATAAGAACAGATAAACAATTGCATGTACATATAAGAGCTGAATAGAATTCATGTGGCTTTCGACTTGAAAATGCACCTGCCAAACAAAAAAATAAAATTGCAATTAGTTGTAATTTAATTGAATTGAAAACCTGTGAAGTAATGCAAGTACCTCCTCAAAACAAATGGAGCTATGGCTCTGCTTAAGGCAACCTGAGCTGTCCTGCGAAGAAGTATTGACACATCCAACTGTATAAAAAATAACTTGACACTTCCAGTAGAATGGAGATCATTTTCAGCATTCACAACCGTCCTCAACAGAAGAAGATTCTGACTGTTTTACTTTAGTTTACCATAGTAATATGTAAAACAGAAAATTACAATAAATGAATAAAGATTCAAATCTATTTTGTTCTATTTCCCTTGTCTTCGCCTCTCTTCTCAACTTATTACCGAGTAAAGTTAGAGGTAAAAATTATAGATAATATCTAACTGTTTTATTTTGATATTTAAGATTAACTTTTAAGTTATTTAAATTTTACAAAAATTAAGGCATATAATGAAAAAAAACAAAAACATAAAGATTAGAAAAGCACAGGGTAGTATAGGGAAAAACATATTTTCATAAATACCTAGTTTTGGAAGCCCTAAAGCTGATCGAATGATAAAAAAACCCTCATATCGCATAACAAATGTCCCAGTAACCGTGCGAGGTAGTGATAGTGATGTACACGATATACAAGGAAGACAAAGCCTATACCGTACGCGACATAGATAAAAGTCAGAACATATATTTTGCTTAATTAGAAAGGATATGAAACCTGAACCTAAGGACTTTCTACCTACTAAATACTTTATTTTTTTTTTATTATTGCTTGTTTGTTTGATCACCATAAAACACACTTTTAAAACCGAATAACCTAGACTAGTAAAAAATATTAAAACATAATACAACTATCCATGTGGAACGACACCCCAATCTATACTATACGGTAGGATCATACGATTGTGATTTGATTGTAAGTTGAAATTAGGATTTATAAAGATTCAAAAGAAGTGTTCTTATTTGAGTGCATCATTATCTTTCATCTTCTTCTAGTTGTCTTTCATATTTTACTAGTTATTTTTCATCTTCTTGTAGTTGTCTTTCATGTTCTACTTGTTGTCTTTCAAGTTCTATTGGTTGTATTTCATCTTCTTCTAGTTGTATTTCATCTTTTTCAAATTGTATTTCTTCTTGTACTGTTGTCTTTCGTGTTTTACTGGTTTTCTTTCATGTTCTTCTGGATCTACTACTAGTTCTTTTTCATATTCATCTAGTTGTTTTTCATCTTGTACTAGTTGTCTTTCATGTTCTACTGGTTGTCTTCCATTTTCTTCTAGTTGTTTGTTCTCTTCTACTAGTTGTATTTTATCTTCTTCTAGTTTTATTTCATTTTCTTCTATGTTTCTTTCATGTTCTACTGGTTGTCTTTCATCTTATTCTAGTTGTCTTTCATCTTCTAGTAGTTGTTTTTCATATTCTTCAAGCTATTTTTCATCTTCTTCTAATTGTCTTTCATCTTCTTCTTATTATTTTTCATCTTGTACTGGTTGTTTTTCATGTTCTACTAGTTGTCCTTCATCTTGTCTTTCATGTTCTACTTGTTGTCTTTCATGTTCTACTGGTTTTCTTTCATCTTCTATTGGTTGTCTTTAATCTTCTTTTAGTCTTATTTTCTTCTAGTTGTCTTACATCTTCTACTATTTGTCTTTCGTCTTCTACTAGTTGTCTTTCATTTTTTTTACTAGTTGTCTTTCATCTTCTTCTAGTTGTCTTTCATCTTATACTTGTTGTCTTCTATATTCTACTGATTGTCTTTAATGTTCTACTTGTTGTCTTTAATCTACTATTAGTTGTATTTCATCATCTTTTAGTTGTTTTTCCTCTTGTACTGGTTGTTTTTTATGTTCAACTATTTATTTTTTATGTTCTACTAGTTGTCTTTCATCTTGTAATGGTTGTCTTTCATCTTCTTCTATTTGTTTTTCATTATCTTCTAGTAGTCTTTCATCTACTACTTGTTCTATTTCATCTTCTTCTAGTTGTATTTCAACTTCTTCCAATTTTCTTTCATCTTGTACTGCTTGTCTTTTTTGTTCTACTGGATGTCTTTCATGTTGTTCTAGTTGTCTTTCATCTTCTTAGTGTGTTTCATCTCTTACTGGTTGTCTTTCGTCTTCCTCTAGTTGTATTTAGTCTTCTTCAAGTTGTCTTTCATATTGTACTGGTTGTCTTTCATTCTCTACTGATTGTATTTCATTTTCTTCTAGTTGTCTTTCATGTTGTACTGACTGTTTTTCATGTTCTACTAGTTGTCTTTCATCTACTACTGTTTTTAATTCATTTTCTTCAAGTTGTCTTTCATCTTGTACTGGTTGTCTTTCATGTTCTTCTGGTTGTCTTTCATCTACAATTGGTTGTATTTCGTCATCTTTTAGTAGTATTTCATCTTTTTCTAGTTGTTTTTCATCTTATACTGGTTGTCTTTCATGATCTACTGGTTCTCTTTCATGTTCTAAGGGTTGTATATCATCTTCTTCTAGTTGTATTTCATCTTCTCCTAGTTGTATTTCATCTTCTTCTAGGTGTGTTTCATCTTGTATTGGTTGTCTTTCGGGTTCTACTGGTTGTCTTTCATCTTCTACTAGTTGTTTTTCATCCTTTTCTAGTTGTCTTCCATTTTGTACTGGTTATTTTTCATGTTCTAGTTATTGTCTTTCATAATCTACTGATTGTCTTTCATGTTCTGCAAGTTGTCTTTCATCTTCTACTAGTTATTTTTTATTTTTTTCTAGTTGTCTTTCATCAAGTACTGGTTGACTTTCATGTTATTCTGGTAGTCTTTCATATACTACTTGTTCTATTTTATCTTCTTATAGTTGTTATTCATCTTCTTGAAGTTGTCTTTCATCTTCTAGTAGTTGTCTTTCATGTCTACTGGTTGTCTTTCATCTTCTTCTAGTTATCTTTCCTATTCTACTAGTTGTGTTTCATCTTCTTCTAGTTGTATTTTATTTTTTTCTAGTTGTATTTCATTTTCTTCTAGTTGTCTTTCATATTCTACTGGATGTCTTTCATCTTCTTCTAGTTGTCATTCATCTTCTAGTAGTTGTCTTTCAAATTTTACAAGTTGACTTTCATCTTCTTCTAGTTGTCTTTCATCGTGTACTTCATGTCTTTCATGTTCTACTTATTATCTTTCATTTTCGACTGGTTGTATTTTATCTTCTACTGGTTGTCTTTCATCTTCTCCTAGTTGTGTTTTATGTACTACTTTTTGTTATTCATCTTCTTTTAATTGTATTTCATTTCCTTCTAGTTGTTTTTCATCATTTACTAGTTGTCTTTCATCTTCTTCTAGGTGTGCTTCATCTCTTACTGATTGTCTTTAGTCTTCTTCTAGTTGAATTTCATCTTCTTTTTGGTGTGTTTCATCTTATACTGGTTGTCTTTCGTGTTCTATTGATGGTATTTCATCTTCTTCTAGTTGTATTTCATCTTCTACTAGTTGTTTATCATCTTCTTCTAGTTGTCTTTCATTTGTACTGGTTGTCTTTTATTTTCTATTTGTTGTCTTTTATTTTCTACTGGTTGTTTTTCATGTTATACAAATTGTCATTCATCTTGTATTGGTTGTCTTTCGTGTTCTTCTAGTTATCTTTCATGTTCTACTGGTTGTATTTCATGTTCTACAAGTTGTATTTCATCTTCTAGAAGTTGTCTTTCATCTTTTACAAGTTGTATTTCATCTTCTACTAGATGTCTTTCATCTTCTACCAGTTGTTTTTCATCTTCTTCTAGTTGTCTTCATTGTTCCAATGGTTGTCTTTCATCTATTATTGGTTGTATTTCATCTTCCTTTAGGTGTATTTCATCTTGTACTAGTTGTCTTTCGTGGTTTACTGGTTGTGTTTCATGTTATTTTGGTTGTCATTAATCTATTACTGGTTCTATTTCATCATGTTCTAGTTGTATTTCATCTTCTTCTAGTTGTTTTTCATCTTGTACTAGTTGTCTTTCATGTTCTACTCGTTGTCTTTCATCTTCTTCCAGTTCCCTTTCATCTTCTAGTAGTTGTTTTCATCTTTTCCTAATTGTATTTCATCATCTTCAACTTGTCTTTCATCTTGTACTGGTTCTCTTTCGTGTTCTACTGGTTGTCTTTTATCTTCTTCTAGTTGTCTCCCTTGTTGTACTGACTGTTTTTCATGTTCTACCTGTTGTCTTTCATGTTTTACTGGTTGTCTTTCATCTATTACTGGTTGTATTTCATCTTGTACAAGTTTACTTTCATCTTGTACTGGTTGTCTTTCTTTTTGTACTGGTTGTCTTTCATGTTCTTCTGGTTATCTTTCATCTACTACTGGTTCTATTTCATCTTTTTTCTAGTTGTCTTTCATCTTGTACTATTTGTCTTTCATGTTCTACTAGTTGTCTTTCTTCTTCTTCTAGTTGTCTTTCATCTTCTATATTTGTTTTCATCTTCTTCTAATTGTATTTCATCTTCTTGAAGTTGTCTTTCATCTTGTACTGGTTCTCTTTCGTGTTCTACTGGTTGTCTTTCTTCTTCTTCTAGTTGTCTTTCATCTTCTAGTAGTTGTCTTTCATCTTCTTCTAGTTGTTTTTCATCAAGTACTGGTTTGTCTTTCATGTTTTACTTGTTGTCTTTCATGTTCTACTGGTTGTCGTTCATATTCTACTGGTTGTCTTTCATCTTCTTATAGTTGTATTTCATGTTGTACTGACTTTTTTTCATCTTCTACTTGTTGACGTTCATCTACTACTGATTGACATTCATCTACTACTGGTTGTCTTTCATGTTTTTCTAGTTGTCTTTCATCTACTATTCATTCTATTTCATATTCTTCCAGTTGTCTTTCATCTTGTACTAGTTGTCTTTCATATTCTACTGATTGTCTTTCATCTTCTTCCAGTTGTCTTTCATCTTCTAGTTGTTGTTTTCATCTTCTTCTAGTTGTATGTCATCATCTTCAAGCTGTCTATTATCTTGTATTGGTTCTCTTTCGTGTTCTACTAGTTGTCTCTTATCTTCTTCTAGTTGTCTCTCTTGAGATACTGACTGTTTTCATGTTCTACTAGTTGTCTTTCGTTTTGTTTTCATCTTCTACTAGTTGTTTTCATCTTCTTCTAATTGTATTTCATCTTCTTCAAATTTTCTTTCATCTTGTACTGGTTGTCTTTCTTCTTTTTCTAGTTGTCTTACATCTTCTTCTAGTTGTCTTTCATATTCTTCTAGTTGTCTTTCATTGTCTTCTAGTTGTCTTTCATCTTCTTCTAATTGTTTTTCATCTTATACTGATTGTTTTTTCATGTTCTACTAGTTGTGTTTCATCTTGTACTGGCTGACTTTCATTATACTTGTTGTCTCTCATGTTCTATTGCTTGTCTTTCATGTTCTACTGGTTGTTTTTAATCTTCTACTAGTTGTTTTTCATCTTCTTCTAGTTGTGATTCATCTTCTCCCAGTTGTCTTACATCTTCTACTAGTTGTTTTTCATCTTCTTCTAGTTGTCTTTCATCTTGTACGAGTTGTCTTTCGTTTTCTACTTGTTGTCTTTCTTGTTCTATTGATTGTCTTTCATCCACTACAGGTTGTATAACATCTTCTTCTAGTTGTATTTCATTTTTTTCTAGTTGTCTTTTTATCTGGCACTGGTTTTCTATCATGCTCTACAGGTTGTCTTTCATGTTCTACTGGTTGTATTTCGTCTTCTTCTAGTTGTCATTCTTTTGCACTGGTTGTCTTTCATCTTCTTCTAGTTGTCTTTCATGTTTTACTGACTTTTTTTTGTGTTCTACTTGTTGTGTTTCATGTTCTTACTGGTTGACATTCATCTACTACTTATTGTTTCCTGTTCTTCAAGTTGTCTTTCGTGTTTTACTTGTTGTCTTTCATGTTTTTCTGGTTGTTTTTCATCTACTACTGGTTCTATTTCATCTTCTTCTAGTTGTATTTCATCTTCTTCAAGTTGTCTTTCGTGTTTTACTTGTTGTCTTTCATGTTTTTCTGGTTGTTTTTCATCTACTACTGGTTCTATTTCATCTTCTTCTAGTTGTATTTCATCTTCTTCTAGTTGTTTTTCATCTTGTAATAGTTGTCTTTCATGTTGTACTTATTGTCTTTCATGTTCTACTGGTTGTCTTTCATGTTCTACAAGTTGTCTTTCATGTTCTACAAGTTGTCATTCATTTTTTACAAGTTGTATTTCATCTTCTACTAGTTGTCTTTCATCTTATACCCGTTGTTTTTCATCTTCTTCTAATTGTCATTCATTGTTTCTTTTATGGATCTTTCATTGTTATAATGGTTTTCTTTCATTTCCTACTGGTTGTATTTCATATTTTTCTAGTTGTATTTCATCTTCTTCAAATTGCCTTTCATCTTGTACTGGTTGTCTTCTGTAGTTTACTGGTGGTAGTCTTTCTTGTTATTCTGGTTATTTTTCATCTACAACTGGTTCTATCTTAATCTAATTCTAGTTGTATTTCATCATGTATTGGTTGTCTTTCGTGTTCTACCGGTTGTCTTACATCTTCTACTAGTTGTCTTTCATCTTCTTCTTGTTGTGTTTCATGTTCTTCTAGTTTTCTTTCATCTTGTACTGGTTATCTTTCATGTTCTAATAGTTGTCTTTCATCTACTACTACTTGTATTTCAACTTCTTCCAGTTGTATTTATATTTTTCTGGTTGTCTTTCATTGTGTACTAATTGTCTTTCATTGTGTACTAGTTGTCTTTCATATTCTTCCATTTCTACTGGTTGTTTTTCATCTTCCAGTAGTTGTTTTCATCTTCTTCTAGTTTTATTTCATTCTTGAAGTTGTCTTTCATCTTGTACTAATTCTCTTTCGTGTTATACTGGTAGTCTTTCAACTTCTTCTAGTTGTCTTTCTTGTTCTACTGACTGTTTTTCATGTTCTACTGGTTGTCTTTAATGTTTTCCAGGTTGTCTTTCATCTTCTTCTGGTTGTCTTTCATCTATTTCATCTTCTTCAAGTTGTCTTTCATATTCTATTAGTTGTCTTTCATGTTCTACTGGTTGTCTTTAATCTTCTTCTAGTTATCTTTCCTCTTCTACTAGTTGTGTTTCATATTCTTCTAGTTGTATTTCATTTTTTTCTAGTTGTCTTTCGTGTTGTACTAGTTGTTTTTCATGTTGTACTAGTTGTCTTTCATGTTCTACTTGTTGTTTTTCATTTTCTACTGGTTGTCTTTCATGTTCTACAAGTTGTGTTTCATCATCTACAAGTTGTCATTCAAATTTTACAAGTTGTATTTCATCCTCTACCAGTTGTCTTTCATCTTCTAGCTGTTGTTTTTCATCTTCTTCTAGTCGTCTTTCATTGTTATAATGGTTGTCTTTCATCAACTACTGATTCTATTTCATCTTGTATTGGTTGTCTTTCGTGTTCTACCAGTTGTCTTACATATTCTACTAGTTGTCTTTCTGTTGAGTATTTTAGGTATATGGTTTTTTTATACTCTTGAGACTTTTAAATTTATAAACCTAGAACTCAAAGATATGGTTGAGTGTGTCCGCACCGAGAGGAGCCGGAGGTGGTTGTGCCTCCTTTGGTGGTTGATGCTCTTCTTCGGTGGGCATCGAAGGTCCTTCGTACTCCTTGCCACTCCTCAAGGTCACGGCATTCGCATGCTCTCTCGGATTGATGTCGGGTTTTCCCGGAAGGGTGCCTTGTTGGCGAGATGATGCGGATGCTTGTTGTGCAATTTGTGTTTCTAGCATCTTGGATTAGGTAGCTAGGAGTTCTACCTTGTTGTTCAATTTCTCAAAGAGTCCGCAACCTCGATGTTGGTTGTCTTTTGGTTGTTCATAAACTCGGTTTGAGAGAATACTAGACCTTCTATCATTTTTTCTAGTTTGTCATTTGAGATGGTCCTTAGTATTGATTTTGATTTGAACGATTTTGGTATTGGTTAGAATTGTCATTATCGGTCCTCCACTTGAAATTTGGATGGTTCTACCTTGTGTTAGGGTTGTAGGTGTTTGAATTAAAATTCTCGTTTGGCCTACCTTTGTTGTAGATTGGATCGTTCTGTTTGTCACCTTGGTTGTAGAACATGCTATTTGACTTGCTCCACTTGTTCCTCGCCTTCCAAGAGTTTGACAATCGGCGGCAACATGACCTAATTCTCCACAAATGTTGCAAGAAGCCTTCTTGCTTGTGGATTTGACTTGTTGCATTTGCGTGATTTGGTGTTGCATGGCTTCCATCTTGGCTTGCAAGGCGATGACTTCATCTACTTTTAGCACGCCGGGCGATGCAACGCTCTCTTCGTTGCGTCTCTCCCGGCTGTCCACTCGCATTGACTAATCGCCATGTCCTCAATCATTTCCATCGCCTCCACTGAGCCCTTGTTAGCTAGGTTTCCTCCCGTAGCCGCGTTGAGTTGAGACTTCGTGGCATACGTGCAACCTGCATAAAAAAATTAAAACAACAATCAAATATCTATCCCATGATCGGGGCACAAACGTAATAATTCCTGCCACATATCCCATGCCTCACTTAAAGATTCATCGTCACCTTGTTTAAAGGTGGTGATTTTCTGCCTAAAATGTTGGGTTTTAGATGGAGGGAAGTATTTGCCTAGGAATAACCTTTGTACATCTTGCCAAGTTTGTGCTATATTGGGGTTCAACAACCTCAACCATGTTCTAGCATCATCCGTGAGAGATAGATGGAAACAATTCAGTTTTAGGGCATCTAATTGGGCCCTTTTGGTGCAAAAGTAGCACAATGCTCCTCAAATGTTGCTAGATGTTGGTGAGGATCCTCATTCAACCTACCCCCAAACCTATTTTGACCTAAGAGATGAATCAAAGTTGGTTTCAGATTTGGGTTTGTCCCCCCATGTGCAATATAACCGAATTGTTTGCCCGGCTCCATTTGATTTACAAAATCTCTTATGGGTCGGCGATCGTTTGGATTGCCACCATAGAGAGGATTATTGTTGAGAAGAGGAGGTGGATTGTTGTGATTGTTGTTGTTGTTGTGTGGATGTGGTGGCGGTGGGTTGTTATCGCGAAAGCCTTAATTGAGAAGGCCTTCCGAAAAGTCCTCCTCCCCAAAGTCGCGCGGCATGCCTAGTTCTGGATTTAGGCCCGCCATTTGTTGAGGAAGAGAGGATTCGCCGGCTTTGATCTTTGCAGTTTGACTCCTTGTGACCGATGCCAGTGCTCAAATCTATAAGAGAAGAGAAGATATGAGATCTATAAGAGAAAGAATAGAGAATAGTAAAATGCAGAAATTTAAATAAGGAAAGTAAATTTCAGAAATTGTAAAAAAAAGGAATTAAACTATTTTTGGGTTTTTATATTTTCTGAAAATGAAATAAAGTAAATAAGGAAACTAAGAATTAAAAGTACTTTTCTAAAATAAAACTAGTATCTATCCTATTCCCCGACAACGGCGCCAAAAAGCTTGTTGAGTATTTTAGGTATATGGTTTTTTTACACTCTTGAGACTTTTAAATTTATAAACCTAGAACTCAAAGATATGGTTGATTGCAAGTGCACAACCTAATCCTTGTAGTACTTGAGGTATCGATCCACAGAGAGATAAGAAAATACTAATTTTTAATAAAGAAAACTACTATTAAAACTAAACTATAAAAGTAAAAGGGGGGTTTTTTGTGTAATTTCGTTTTTAATGAAAATTAAATGTTCGTAACAAAAACCGATTAAAAGTCGGTTGTAAATCAAGTTGGAGAAGTCTAGGGGTATTCGGTCTACAATCCCTTGCTAATTCTATCTACTCGGTTTGTTTAAATTCATGTTTGATATGACAAGGTTTCTAACCTAATATGTTACCCAGGGTCACTTTCGTAATTAAATAACGTGCCTAGATATCTAGACCATCAAGTTCAATGTTAGCCTATCATATCCTTAGATATTGGTACTTCACGATTAAGTCCTTCATACCAACATCTAATTCAATTATAGGGGTCCTAATTAGGGATTTACGATTTAAGTCCTTCACCAAACCCTAACCTTAATTCCTGAAGTTCCGGTTTGGAGTTCAAATTTGGTCTATTCTAATCCAAATCCTAAGGTATTTGTGATTACAATTTGTACTATCCTATATGATCCATTCTACTTTGAGTCTAAAAGACCTAAGCTCCGAGTAAGATAAAATTAACAAAGAATAAATCATGGAACATCACAAAGAATAAATCACAGAAATTAACATCAAATTAAACAATCATAATAAAAACTAAACTCCGAGTAAGATAAAATTAAACAAGTTCATGCTACATGACCTAAACCCCTAGAGAGAGAACTACTCTCTCTTGGTGAGATCCATTACAAAATTTGGCAAAAATAAGAAGAAATGAAATAAAGAAATGATTACACCATTTCTTAGATCCAAAACCTCAATCTTGCCGACTTCTTGCTCGAATCTTCTTCTTCTCCTTCCTTGAAAAGCCTCCGAAACTTCGAGAATTTCTGCAGATTTTTCTCTCAATCTTTTGAAAATAGACATGCACCCAGGGATCCTGAGAGAGATGAGATTCCTCCTTTTTTATAGCTAAAGACCATGCCCAATTTAGAAGCTAGAATGTGGGGTTAGTGGGTGCTATCTTCACATTGTTTCCTAGACTGCCCTGTCTAATTTTGGCCTTTTAAAACGCGTCCCTGATGCGCCAAAAATAGAAAACCTGTTGAAAACGTGTATTTCTGGCTGTCTGCGGGTTCAGTGCATCCGCACTGGTGGTGAGTGCTGGTGGTCTGAGCCGCACTGGCTCCAAGTTTCCTTCTTTGGATTTGCAAATTTTCTGCGTATTTCTCTGAGTGCGTCCGCACTGGATCATAGTGCGTCCGCACTAGCCTCGGACTTTTCTCTTTCCTTGAAGAATCTGAAACTTGCAAAAATCGGCTAAGTAGTGAGTGCAGATGATCTAACCCGCACTTGAGGTGACTGCGGACGCATTAGGCTCGATTTTTTTTGTGAAGTGCTGAGATGCTGGAAATTCGTCTAAGTACTGAGTGCGTCCGCACCGCAGTAACTTGATTCTAGGTGTATTCTATTCACTTTATATTCAAAATACAAGATATTTGGTATTATTTTATGATAAAAACTAGATCGAATGTGTATATAATTTAGGGCTATCACTTTCATATTCTTATAATTGTTTTTCATTTTCTTCTAGTTGTCTTTTATCCTGTACCGGTTGTCTTTCATATTCTAATGGTTGTCTTTCATCTACTACTGCTTGTATTTCAACTTCTTCTAGTTGTATTTCATCTTTTTCTAGTTGCCTTTCATCTTGTGCTAATTGTTTTCCGGGGCTCACTAGTGTCTTTCATGTTCTTTTGGTTGTCTTTCATCTAATACTAGCTTTATTTCATCTTCTTCTAGTTGTCTTTCATCTTGTACTATTTGTCTTTTATGTTCTACTGGTTGTCTTTCAAAGTCTTCTGGGTTGTCTTTCATCTACTACTGGTTATATTTCATCTTCTTCTAATTGTATTTCATCTTCTTCTAGTTGTTTTTCGTCTTGTACTAGTTGTCTTTCATGTTCAACTAGTTATCTTTCATCATCTTTCAGTTGACATTCATCTTCAAGTAGTTATTTTCATCTTTTACTAGTTGTATTTCATCTTTCTCAAGCTGTCTTTCATCTTGTACAGGTTCTCTTTTGTGTTCTACTAATGTTCCATCTGATTTGGTCTGCTCAAGACAGATGCTCCAAAAATCAACAAGACTCAAATATACTTTACTTAACTACTTGATTATTACATAAATCTATAGCTTCGTAAAGTCTTGTTGACTTCTTAGGTTCATCAAAAAAATCTTATAATTCAGCAATTCATAAACCTTGGTTCTTCATTATAAATCTTGTAATTAAAGCTCTGAACCTGCAGACTCACTTAATACTGTAAAAGGTTAAGTTCAAATAAGGTATGTTTTGCAAATCTGGTCAAACAAAGTACTAGAAGATTGCATACAACCAACAAAAACAACCAATAGAAAATGAAAGACAAGCAGTAAAACATGAGAGACAACATGCATAAAATGAAAGTCAGCCAGTATAAGATGAAACACAACTAGTAGAACATGAAAAAAAACTAGCAGAACATGAAAAATAATTAGAAAAAGATAAAAGACAACTAGAAGAAGATGAAAGACAACTAAAAGAAGATGAAAGACAACTATAAGAAGATGAAAGACAACTACAAGAAGATGAAAGACAACTACTAGAAGAAGATGAAAAATAATTAGAAGAAGATGAAAGACAACTAGAAGAAGATTAAAAAGACAACTAGAAGAAGATGAAAGACAACTACTAGAAAAAGATGAAAAATAATTAGAAGAAGATTAATGATAACTAGAAGATGAAAGACAACTAGAAAAGATTAAAAAGATAACTAGAAGAAGATGAAAGACAACTAGAAGAAGATGAAAGACAACTACAAGAAGATGAAACACAATTATTAGAAGAAGATGAAAGACAACTAGAAAAAATGAAAGACAACTTGAAGAATGTGAGACACAACTAGAAGAGGAAAGATAACTAGAAGAAGATGAAAGACAACAAGTAGACCTGAAAAACAACTAGTACAAGATGAATGACAACTAGAAGAATACGAAATACAACTAGAAGAAGATGAAATACAACTAAAAGACATCAAAGACAACCAATAAAAAATGAAAGACAACCAATATAAGATGAAAGAAAACTTGAAGAAGATGAAATACAACTTAAAGAAGATTAACAACTACTAGAAGATTAAAATAACTACTAGAAGATGAAAGACAACTGAAAGAAGATGAAAAACAATCAGTAGAACATGAAATACAAATAGTATAAGATGAAAGAAAACTAGAAGAAGATGAAATAAAACCAATAGTAGATGAAAGATAATCAAAAGAACATGAAAGACAAACAAACCATGAAAGATAACTAGAAGAAGATGTTAAACAACAGGTAAAAGATGATAAACAATAGGTAGAAGATGAAAGACAACTGGTGGCAGATGAAATACAACTTCTAAAAAATGAATGACAACTTGTAAGAAGATGAAAACAACTACTAGAAGATGAAAGACAAATAAAAGACAACTATTAGAATATGAAAGACAAATAGTGCAAGATGAAAGAAAAAACTAGAAGAAGATGAAATAAAACCAGTATTAGATAAAAGATAACCAAAAAAACATGAAAGACAACCAGTGAACCCTGGAAGACAATAAGTACAACATTAAAGGCAGCTAGAAAAATATGAATTACAACTAGAAGAAGTTGAAATACATGTAGTAGTACATGAAAGACAACTGTTAGAACATGAAAGACAACTAGTACAAGATGGAAAACAACTAGAAGAAGATGAAAGAAAACTAGCAGAAGATTTAAGCCAACCGGTAGAACACGAAAGACAATCAATACAAGATGAAATACAACTAGAAGAAGATGAAATAGAACCAGTAGTAGATCAAAAACATCCAGAATAACATGAAAGACAACCAGTACAAGATGAAAGACAACTTGAAAAAGATGAAATACAACCAGTAGTAGATGAAAGACAACCATTATAATAATGAAAAACAACTAGAAGAAGATGAAAAACAATAAGTAGAAGATGAAAGACAACTAGTAGAGGATGAAATACAACTTGTAAAAAATGAATACAACTTGTAGAAGATGAAAGACAACTTGTAGAACATGCAAGACAACCTGAAGAAAATGAAAAATAACAAGTAGAACATGAAAAACAACTAATACAACGTGAAAGACAACTAGAAGAAGATGAAGAACAACTAGTAGAAAATTAAAGACAACTAGAAGAAGATGAAAGACAACTACAAGAAATTGAAAAACAACCAGTAGAACATGAAAGACAGCTAGAAGAAAATTAAATACAACTAGAAGAAGATAAAACTCAACTATTAGAAAATGAAAGATAACTAGAAGAAGATGAAAGACAACTAATAGAATATGAAAGACAACTTGAAGAAGATGAATAATAATTAGAAAAAGATGAAATAGAACCAGTAGTAAATGAAAGATAACAAGAATCACATGAAAGACAACCAGTAGAACATGAAAAACAGTCAGTAGAACATGAAACACAACAAGATAAGATAAAAGACAACTAGTAGAAGATGTAAGACAACCGGTAGAACACGAAAGACAACCAATACAAGATGAAATACAACTAGAAGAAGATTAAAATTGAACTAGTAGTAAATGAAAAACAACCAGAATAGCATGAAAGACTACCAGTAAACCACAAAAGACAACCAGTATAAGATGACAAAAAACTTGTAAATGAAATACAACCAGTAGTAGATGAAAGACAACCATTATAACAATGAAAGATTCATAAAAAAAAAACAATAAGCCAACTAGAAGATGATGAAAAACAACGGGTAGAAGATGAAAACAACTAGCAAAACATGAAATACAACTTATAAAAAAATGAATGACAACTTGTAGAAGATGAAAGACAACTTGTAGAACATGAAAGACAACTAGTACAACATGAAAGACAACTAGTACAAGATGAAAGACAACTAGAAGAAGATGAAATACAACTAGAAGAAGATGAAATAGAACTAGTAGTAGATGAAAGACAATCAGAAGAACATGAAAGACAACCAATAAAACACAAAAGACAACTTGAAGAACATGAAATACAACCAGTCAGAAGAACATGAAAGACAACCAATAAAACACAAAAGACAACTTGAAGAACATGAAATACAACTAGTAGTAGATGAACGTCAATCAGTAGAACATGAAACACAACAAGTAGAACAGGAAAAAAAGTCAGTACCACATGAAAGACAACTAGATGAAGATGAAAGACATCCAGTAGAACACGAAAGACAACCAGTACAAGAGAATGACAACTAGAAGAAGACGAAATACATCCAGTAAACATGAAAGACAACCAGTAGAACACGAAAGAAAACCAGTGCAAGATAGAAAGACAACTAGAAAAAGATGAAATATAACTAGAAGAAGATGTAATGCAACATGTAGTAGATGAAAGACAATCAATAGAACATGAAAGACAACAAGTCGAAGAAGATGAAAAACAACTAGTAGAAGATGTAAGACAACTGGGAAAAGATGAATCACAATTAGAAGAAGATGAAAAACAACTAGTAGAAGATTGAAAACAACCAGTAGAACATGAAAGACAAGCAGTAGAACATGAGGGACAACAAGTATAAAATGAAAGTCAGCCAGTACAAGATGAAACACAACTAGTATAAGATGAAAAACAATCAATACAAGATGAAAAACAATTAGAAGAAGATGAAAGACCACTAGAAGAAGATGAAAGACAACTACAAAGACAACTATAAGAAGATAAAAGACAATTACAAGAAGATGAAACACAACAAATAGAAGAAGATGAAAGGCAACTAGAAGAAAATGAAAGACAACAAGAAGAATGTGAAACACAACTAGTAGAAGAGGAAATACAACTAGAAGAAGATAAAAGACAACAAGTAGAACCTGAAAAAATGACTAGTACAAGATGAATGACATCTAGAAGAAGATTAAATACAACTAGAAGAAAATAAAATAGAACTAGTAGATGAAAGACAACCAGAAGAACATGAAAGACAACCTGTAAAAAATGAAAGAAAACAACTATAGAAGATGAAAGATAAACTGGAAGAAAATGAAAGACAACCAGTAGAAATGAAACACAAGTAGTACAAGATGAAATAAAACCAGTAGTAGATGAAAGACAACCAAAAGAACATGAAAGACAACCAGTGAACCCCGGAAGACAATCAGTACAAGATGAAAGCCAACTAGAAAAAAATGAAATACAACTAGAACAAGTTGAAATACAAGCAGTAGTAGATGAAGGACCATTAGAACATGAAAGACAACCAGTACATGATGAAATACAACTAGAAGAAGATGAAAAATAATTAGAAGAAAATGAAACACTAGTAGAAGATGTAAGACAACCGGTAGAACACGAAAGACAACTAATACAAGATGAAATCCAACTAGAAGAAGATGAATAACTAATAGAAGAAGATGAAATAAAACGAGTAGTACATGAAAAACAACAAAAATAACATGAAAGACAACCAGCAAACCACAAAAGACAACCAGTATAAGATAGAAGACAACTTGAAGAAGTTGAAATACAACAAGAAGAAGATGAAATACAACCTGTAGTAGATGAAAGACAACAAGAAGAAGATGAAAGACAACTGGTAGAGGATAAAATACAACTTGTAAAATTTGAATGACAACTTGTAGATGATGAAATACAACTTGAAGAACATGAAAGACAACCACTAGAAAATGAAGAACAACTAGTACAACATGAAAGACAACTAGAAGAAGATGAAAAACAACTTATAAAAGTGTTCATGGTAAATGTGGTCGAACAAAGCTTCACTACAGCCGAAGCTGTAGAGTTTAAACCCTATTCAACTCTTGACGAAGATTGCAAGTGCACAATCCAGTCGTGTAGTTAGATCGGGTGTCGATCCTCAGGGACGAATCAAGTTCTGAACCTAAACTCTTCCTAATTAGGTACTAGAAGTTCGAATATTGGGTGTGTTTGACTATTCCTAAGATGTATGAACAAATCAAATGAAATAAAAGAATGAATGATCAATCGTATTAACAATGAATTAACAGAAAAGAATCAATTAAATGTTTGTATTTTGTACTATGGTATAAAAGGGTGTTTCAAGGGTTTCAGATTTCATCTTCAACTTTGCTGCTCAGGACCTGCCACGCGACCCGCATACTCTCGTATGCGACCCTTGTGACGCAACCCGCATGCTTTCGCATGCGACCCGCGTGGCCCTTAAGCGCCCTGGACCTGACACGCGACTCGCAAGCTGTGGCTTGCGACCCTCGTGATGCGACCCGCGTGCTAACTCACGCGACCCGCATGGCCCCTTGAGCTGAGTCTGCAAACTGGTTGTTAAGTCGTGTAAGGCTAGATTGACCGTACCTAGTGTCACTGAACCTCAACTTTCGTGTGTTGGCTTAGCAGACCTGGTTTGGAAATGCAATTTCACCTTCTTAGGTTTAATCAAGCTGTTTGATCTAAACCTAAGTTCTCAGTTCTGTTTACTAAAGGTATCCACAAGCTGAGCAAGAGCGAGTGGAAATTTCACCTCTCGGCTACTATTGACCTCACCTTTCGGTTCTCAGACCTACCTCAAGTACTTAACCTAACTTGCAAGAAACATCAAGCCTTGATACAAGAAGAAATGCCAAAGGCATTAAACAGTAGACAATCAAGAATCAAACAATTCAGATCAAGCAATCTCAAATAATACAAGAATCAAAGAAACACGAAATAACAATAAGAATCAATCCATGTGCATAATCAAACAAAGTATCAGACTACAAATCCAAACCCTCGAAACTACAAGTCTACTCAGACATGAATAAAATCAAAGTAAAAGAAAGAGAGAAGAAGCAAATCATAGTGAGAGAAGGAGTAGTGAAGAGGATCGAAGCTCCAAGGTTCTTCTTCTCCAAATCGTCTCCTCCTTAGCTCCAGATCGGCTTCTCTCGGCTTCAGATCGCCTCAGGCGCCAAGCCCTCAGGCGCCAGGCCCTCTGTATATATAGCTTCCTTAACGGGCCTCAACTGGGCCTGGCGCATTTAAGTCGACGCGACCCGCATGAGTTGTCATGCGACCCGCGTCAGGCAGCACTGATGTGAGCGATGAGGGTCGCGTCCGAGGTCGCGTCTGGGCTGCGATGCGACCCGCGTCAGATGGGATGCGACTCGCGTGGGGGAAGTTAGAACTCTGCCTGTTTTCGCCTATTTCCTGCAAATCAACCACAAACTACAGCAGTACCATATTCTACTGATATTCAATGTAAACTATGCAATTTAGTGGTCAAAAACATAAGGTCTGGTCTGAAAATAGGTCGAAACAATAGATCGAATATGGACATATCAAAAAGATCAAAGACAACTACTAGAAGATGAAAGACAACTAGAAAAGTTGAAAAACAACCAGTAGAACATGAAAGACAACTAGAAGAAAATGAAATACAACAAGAATAAGATGAAACACAACTATTAGAAGAGGAAAGATAACTAGAAGAAGATGAAAGACAACCAGTAGAACATGAAAAAGAACTTGAAGAAGATGAATAACAACTAGAAGAAGATGAAATAGAACCAGTAGTAAATGGAAAGACATCTAGAAGAACACAAAAGACAACCAGTAGAACATGAAAAACAATCAGTAGAACATGAAAGACAACTAGAAGAAGATGAAAGCCGACCAGTAGAACACGAAAGAGAACCAGTACAAGATGAAAGACAACTTCAAGAAGATGAAATACAATTAGAAGAAGATGAAAACAACTATAGAAGATGAAAGACAACCAGAAAAAGATGAAAGACAACCAGTTGAACATGAAAGACAAATAGTACAAGATGAAAGACAACTAGAAAAAGATGAAATAGAACCAGTAGTAGATGAAAGACAACCAGTGAACCCCGGAAGACAATCAGTACAAGATGAAAGGCAACTAGAAAATGATGAAATACAACTAGAAGACGTTGAAATACAAGTAGTAGTAGATGAAAGACAACCATTAGAATATGAAAGATCATCAGTACAAGTTGAAAGAAAACTAGAAAAAAGATGAAACACAACTAGAAAAAAGATGAAAGACAACTAGAAGAAAATAAAAAACAACTTGAAGAATGTGAGACGCAACTAGTAGAAGAGGAAAGACAACTAGAAGAAGATGAAATACAACAAGTAGAACCTGAAAAACAACTAGTACAAGATGAATGACAAGTAGAAGAATATGAAATACAACTAGAAGAATATGAAAGAAAACTAGAAGATCATGAATGACAACCAGTATAAGATGAAAGACAACTAGAAGAAGATGAAAGAAAACTAGTAGAACATGAACGACAACCAGTAGAACATGAATGACAACCAGTAGAACATGAAAGACAATTTGAAGATGATGAATAACAACTAGAAGAAGACAAAATAGAACTAGCAGTAGATGAAAGACAACCAGTGAATCCCGAAAGACAATCAGTACAATATGAAAGGCAACTAGAAAAAAATGAAATACAACTAGAACAAGTTGAAATACAAGCAGTAGTAGATGAAGGACAACCATTAGAACATGAAAGACAACCAGTACATGACGAAACACAACTAGAAGAAGATGAAAAATAATTAGAAGAAGATAAAAGACAACTAGTAGAAGATGTAACACAACCGGTAGAACACAAGAAGATGAAATACAACTAGAAGAAGATGAAATAAAACCAGTAGTAGATGAAAAAAAACCAAAATAACATGAAAGACAATTTGAAGAAAGAAGATGAAATACAAACGGTAGTAGATGAAAGACAACCATTATAACAATAAAAGACAACTAGAAAAAGCTGAAAAACAACGGGTAAAAGGTGAAAGACAACTGGTAAAGGATGAAATACAACTTGTAGATGATGAAAGACAACTTACATAACATGAAACACAAACTGTAGAAAATGAAGAAACAACAAGTAGAACATGAAAGACAACTAGTAGTCTAGTACAACATGAAAGACTACTAGAAAAAGATGAAAAACAACTAGTGGAAGATGAAAGACAACTAAGAAGATGAAATGATAATTTGTAAAAGATCAAACTAGTAGGAGATGAAAGACAACTAGAAGAAATTGAAAAACACCCAGTAGAACATGAAAGACAATTAGAAGAAAATGAAATACAACTAAAAGAACATGAAACACAACTAGTAGAAGAGGATGAATAACAACATGAAAGACAGCTAATAGAAACTGAAAGACAACTTGAAGAAGACGAATAACAACAAAAAGAAGATGAAATAGAACCAATAGTAGATGAAAGACAACCAGAAAAACACGAAAGATAACCAGTAGAACATGAAAAACAATCAGTAGAACATGAAAGAAAACTAGAAGAAGATGAAAGACAATTAGAAGAAGATGAAAGCCAACCAGTAGAACACGAAATAGAACCACTGCAAGATGAAAAACAACATCAAGAAGAAATACAGCCAACTACTATAAGATGAAAGACAACTGGAAGAAGATGAAAGACAACCAGTAGAACATGAAAGGTACAAGATAAAAGAAAACTAGAATGAAAAACCAGTATTAGATGAAAGACAACCACTGAACCCCGGAAGACAATCATTACAAGATGAAAGGTAACTAGAAAAAGGTGAAATACAACTAGAAGATGTAAGACAATCGGTAGAACATGAAAGACAGCCAATAGAAGATGAATAACAACTATAAGAAGATGAAATAGAACGAGTAGTAGATGAAAAACAACCAAAATAACATGAAAGACAACCAGTACAAGATGAAATACAACTTGAAGAAGATGAAATACAACTAGAAGAAGATGAAATACAACCAGTAGTAGATGAAAGACAACCATTATAACAATGAAAGATCCATAAAAAAACAATGAAAGTCAATTTGAAGAAGATGAAAAACAACGGGTAGAAGATGAAAGACAACCAGTAAAAGATGAAATACAACGTGTATAAAATGAATGACAACTTGTAGAACATGAAAGATAATTAGTAGAACTTGAAAGACAATAAGTACAACATGAAAGACAACAAGTATAAGATGAAAGACAACTAGAAGAAGATGAAATAAAACCAGTAGTAGATGAAAGACAACCAGAAGAACATGAAAGAGAACCAGTAAAACACGTAAGACAACTTGAAGAACATGAAATACAACAAGTAGTAGATGAACGTCAACCAGTAGAACATGAAACACAACAAGTAGAACACAAAAAAAAATCAGTACAACATGAAAGACAACCAGTGCAAGAGAATGACAACTAGAAGAAAACGAAATACAACCAGTAGAACATGAAAGACAACCAGTAGAACAAGATAGAAAACCAGTGCCAGATAAAAAGACAACTATAAAAAGATGAAATACAACTAGAAGAAGATGTAATACAATCAGTAAAACAAGAAAGACAACAAGTAGAAAATGAAAGAGTACAAGATGAAAGACAACTAGAAGAATATGAAAAACAACTAGTAGAAGATATAAGACAACTGAGAGAAGATGAATCACAACTAGATGAAGATGAAAAACAACTAGTAGAAGATTAAAATAAACCAGTAGAACATGAAAGACAATCAATAGAACATGAGAGACAACAAGTATAAGATGAAACAGAATTAGTAGAACATGAAAAACAATCAGTACAAGATGAAAAATAATTAGAAGAAGATGAAAGACAACTAGAAGAAGGTAAAAACAACTACTAGAAGATGAAAGACAACTGGAAGAAGATGAAAGACAACCAGTAGAACATGAATGACAAATAGTAGAAGATGAAATTAAACTAGAAGAAGATGAAATAAAACCAGTATTAGATGAAAGACAATCAAAAGAAATGAAAGACAACCAATGAACCTCGGAAGACAATCAGTACAAGATGAAATACAATTAGAAATTAAAATACAAGCAGTAGTAGATGAAAGACAACCATTAGAACATGAAAGACAACCAGTACCGGATGAAAGACAAGTAGAAGAAGATAAAAAACAATTAGAAGAAGATGAAAAATAACTAATAGGAGATGTAAGCAATCGGTAGAACACGAAAGACAACCAATACAAGATGAAATACAAATAAAAGAAGATGAATAATAACTAGAAGAAGATGAAATAAACCAGTAGTAGATGAAAAATAACCAAAATAACATGAAAGACAACTTGAAATGGTTGTATTTCATCTTCTTCTAGGTGTCTTTCATCTTGTAATGGTTGTTTTTCGCATTATACTGGTTGTGTTTCATCTTCTTCTAGTTGTCTTTCTTGTTGTACTGACCGTTTTTCATGTTCTACTTGTTGTCTGTCTTGTTCTACTACTGTCTTTCATCTACTACTGGTATTTTATTTTCTTCAAGTTGTGTTTCATCTGGTTGTCTTTTGTGTTCTACTAGTTGTCTTTCATGTTGTTCTAGTTGTCTTTCATCTTTTACTAGTTGTCTTTCATCATCTTCTAGTTGTCTTTCATCTTCCACTAGTTGTCTTTGATCTTGTACTTGATGTCTTTGATATTCTTCTATTTGTCTTTCCCCTTCTAGTAGTTGTGTTTCTTGTTCTAGTTGAATTTCATTTTCTTCTAGTACTTGTACTAGTTGTCTTTTATGATCTTGTACTTGTTGTCTTTCATGTTCTACTAGTTGTCTTTCATCTTCTTCTAGTTGTATTTCATCTTCTTCAAGTTGTATTTCATCTTTTTCTAGGTGTCTTTCATCTTATAGTGGGTGTGTTTCGTATTCTACTGGTTATTTTTTATCTTCTTCTAGTTGTCTTTCATGTTGAACTGACTATATCTCATGTTCTACATGTTGTATTTCATGTTCTACTTGTTGCCTTACATCTACTACTGGTTGTATTTTATCTTTTCAAGTTGTCTTTCATCTTGTACTGGTTGTATTTTACCTTCCACTAATTGTCATTCATTTTTTTCTAGTTGTCTTTCATTTTCTACCAGTTGTCTTTCATCTTCTACCAGTTGTCTTTCATGTTATAACAGTTGTCTTTCATCTACTGCAGGTTGTTTTTCATGTTCTACTAGTTGTCTTTCATCTTCTATTGGTTGCCTTTTTTTGTTCTTCTAATTGTCTTTCATGTTGTTCTAGTTATCTTTCATCTTTAGCTCATTGTATTTCATCATTTTCTAGTTGTCTTTCGTCTTACACTAGTTGTCTTTCATGTTCTACTGGTTGTCTTTCATCTTATTCTAATTGTCTTTCATCCTATATAGTTGTTTTTCAATTTCTTTTAGTTGTCTTTCATCTTCTTCTAGTTGAGTTTCATGTTCTTTTAGTTGTTTTTCATCTTGTACTGGTTGTCTTTCATGTTATGCTAGTTGTCTTTCATGTTCTGCTTGTTGTATTTCATCTTCTTGGAGTTGTATTTCATCTTCTTCTAGGTGTCTTTTATCTTGTATTGGTTGTCTTTCGTATTCTACTAGTTGTGTTTAATTTTCTTCTAGTTGTTTTTCTTGTTGTATTGACTGTTTTTCATGTTCTACTTGTTGTCTTTGTTGTTCTAATGCTTGTCTTTCATCTACTACTGGTATTTCATCTTCTTCAAGTTGTTTTTCATGCTTGTCTTTCAACTGTATTTTGTGTTCTACTGGTTGTCTTTCATCTTTTACTAGTTGTCTTTGATCTTGTACTGGATGTCTTTCATGTTCTACTGGTTGTCTTTTATCTTCTTATTCTTGTCTTTCCTCTTCTAGTTATTGTGTTTTATGTTCTTCTAGTTGTATTTCATTTTCTTCTAGTTGTCTTTCATGTTCTACTGGTTGTCTTTCATCTTCTTCTAGTTGTATTGCATCTTCTTCTAAGTGTATTTCATCTTGTACTGGTTGTCTTTCGTCTTGTACTGGTTGTCTTTCATCTTTTTATAGTGGTCTTTCATGTTGAACTAACTATTTTTCATGTTCTACATGTTGTCTTTCATGTTCTACTGGTTGTAGTTCTTTTTTTCAAGTTGTCTTTTTATCTTGTACTGGTTGTCTTTCATCTTTTACTAGTTGTCTTTCATCTTCATCTAGTTGTCTTTCGTCTTCCACTTGTTGTCTTTATTTTCTTCTAGTTGTCTTTCACCTTACATTAGTTGTCTTTCATGTTCTATTAGTTGTCTTTAATGTTCTAATGGTTGTCTTTCATCTTCTTCTAGTTGTTTTTCATCTTGTAATAGTTGTTTTTCATATTGTACTGGTTGTCTTTCATGTTGTACTAGTTGTCTTTCATGTTCCACTTGTTGTCTTTCATCTACTACTGGTTGTATTTCATCTTTTTCTAGTTTAATTTCTTCTTTTTTCTAGTTGTTTTCATCTTGTACTGGTTGTCTTTGTGTTTTACTTGTTGTCTTTCATTTTCTTCTAGTTGTCTTTCATCTTCTATAAGTTGGTACAGATGGGTGATGAGAGACAACTATGGAGACATGTTGCCAAAGCTTTGAATTCCCAACCAGGATCGACTCATACTAGATGCCATGGCGCACTTGATCTGCGATGAATTGGTACCTTTTTTCCTCAACGCATCACGTGGATTCCGAAATTTATGAATGAAGAATCAAAAGACCATTCCCGCTCTATATTTAACAAATGTCTCACATGAAATCGTTCAATTTAGGGATTTGGATATGAAAATTTAGTTACTTTTTTCGTATAATGGCTTTTCATCTTTTTTTCTAGTTGTCTTTCATCTTGTACTAGTTGTATTTCATATTATAATGGTTGTCTTTCATGTTTTAATGGTCGTCTTTCATCTTTTTTCTGGACCATGTGATTAGCAATTTTCAAAGTGGCTTAATAAATAGTAAAAAAATTCCAAAAAATGTAAAATTTGGTCTCCAAGTATATTTTAATATAGATTGAACATCTAACGGTTTGGATTTGTTGTTTGAACATCAAACACTAAGATATGCCCCCGGAAGCACCTCGCCAAAATGCTAGAGGAAGCACGTTAGCCATACTATATATATATATATATATATATATATATATATAATCTGGCTAATATGCTACGCATATATAAGGGCCCCTCCGTGCTACGGCTCACTTTTTGAGTTTTCAAAATCCTAACGGTCGATCCGAACCATTCAACATGATCTCCATATGAATATGTACTTGCAAACCAAATTTTACATTTTTTAGAATTTTTTTACTATTTATTAAGCCACTTTGAAAATCGCTGATCCAATGGTCCAGAAAAGTTTATTGTTGTGTACAAATTAGTGTTTTTTCAAAGTGGCTTAATAAATAGTAAAAAAATTCTAAAAATGTAAAATTTGGTTTGCAAGTACATATTCATATGGAGATCATGTTGAACGGTTCGGATCGACCGTTAGGATTTTGAAAACTCAAAAAGTGAGCCGTAGCACGGAGGGCCCTTATATACGCGTAGCACCGTAGCACTGTCCTATATATATATATATATATATATATATATATATATATATAGAGTATGGTTAACACGCTTCCTTTATTATATCGACAATATGCTTCCGGTCTCCAAAATCTATCAAATTGGCTTCAAACAACAAATCCAAACTGTTAACCAATCTCCTTAACAAGAGCTTCGTTTCCATATAAATTTTTTTAATTTTTAATTTATTTACTATCAAGTCAAAGCGGTCAAATAATAAAGGATATAGTGCATTAAAATGAGCAGAAAATCTTTCATATTTTGACCACTTGACTTGATGGTTAAATAAATTAAAAAAAATTAAAATTATATGAAAACGATGCTCTTGTTAAGGAGATTGGTTTGAACGGTTTGGATTTGTCGTTTGAAGCCGATTCGATCAATTTTGAAAACCAGAAACATATTGTTGATATACTAGAGGAAGGGTGTTAGCCGTACTCTCTCTCTCTCTCTCTCTATATATATATATACACCTCATGTCTTTCAATTCTCATCATACCTCATATCGTATATTTTCATTTTTAGTCCAAACTGTCGATACTGACCGCTCAACATGATATCCATACCAAAATATGTTTGGGGATGAAATTTTATAATTTTTGCAATTTTTTTACTATTTTTTAAGATAGGTACAAAATCACTGTATCTGGACCGTTCAAAAACAGTGATTTTCTAGCTATTTAAAAAAATAGTAAAAAATTTTCAAAAATTATAAAATTTCATCATCCAGTATATTTTAGTACGGTTATCAGATTGAGCGGTTCGGATCGACATATTGGACTTTGAAATTGAAGATATAAAATATGACGTATGATAAGGTATGAAAAACATGAGGTATTGGAACCCTCCTCATATATATAGAGAGAGGTTGGCTAATATCAAAACGTTTGTTCTGGAATTGTGGTGCAATCAATTAGTTTTCTGATTTTCAAAGTTCAAATGGTCGATCCGAACCGTTAGATGTGATCTCTATATTAAAATGTGCTTAGAGACTAAATTTTACATTTTTTGAATTTTTTTTACTATTTATTAAGCCAGCTTTAATATCATTGTCACTGATTTTAATAGACAGTAAAAAAATTTTGGATCATTGAAAACAATGATTTTAAAACTAGCTTAATAAAAAGCGAAAAAATTCCAAAAAATATAAAATTTGGTCTTGAAGCACATTTTATTATAGATTGAATGTTGAACGGTTTGGATTGACTATTTGGTCTTCGAAAATGTGTAAACTGAAGCGTTTGTTCCACTGTCTAGGAACAAACGTTTTGATATTAGCCAACCGCTTTCTCTCTATATATATAGAGTCCGGCTAGTGTCCAAACAAGTTGATCCATATTATAGAGTCCGGCTAGCTTCCAAATGTTTAGATAGAGGTCTATATCCAAACAAGTCATTTTTGCGATTTCAAAGTCGAAACAGTTGATCTGAAGCGCTCAACATGTTGTTCATATTAAAATGTTCTTGGAAACTAAATTTTACATTTTAAAATTGGAAATTTTTTGCTATTTTTTTTAGAATTTTTTAAAATCTCTATTTTGATATGAAAAAAAAATAATAAAAAATTCATTAAAACAATGATTTTAAAAAATTCAAAAAAAAATAGCAAAAAAATTCCAAAAAAAATGTAAAATTTAGTTTCCAAGCACATTTTAATATGGAAAACATGTTAAGTGCTTCATATCGACTTTTGGGACTTTAAAATTATAAAAATGACTTATTTGAATATAGATCTCTATTCAGACGTTTGGACGCTAGCCGGACTCTCTCTCTATATATATATCAAACGATCTAAAAATAAAAATAGAGTATTCTGCGATTCTGACGAGGAATATATTAGAAACAAAAAGCACCGTATAATATATGGGCAATTGCAAGGCACTTGCCCGATGACAAAGTATACATATGTATAAGCTTCCTGTAGTGGATATGATCCTCTGTTAATAACACATACGATACTTGGATTATAAAATGTCTATGAAAAAAAATAAAAAATGTCCTAGTGACAATTTTTTTAGGTATGCATATGTATAAGCTTCCTGTGTTGACCATTAAGAAATGGCACGATTTAATTCAAAATTTTAGAGTCATATATATTGTTGGTGATATAAATGTTTACAAGCACCGTTTATGGGACAAATCAGTTTTGCAGGAGAAAATGTTATAAAAAAAAATCGGAAGAAAAATCGCCCATTATCAATAAAGCTAGAAATTAAGAGCTTACGGTTCAGTAAACGGACCATGATTATGATGACGAAATTAATGGACATTAATTCTTAAAACAAATTTAGTCCAAAATAATGTTTACAATTGAAAATATATAAATTTAAATAATTATAACAATTCTATTTAGAAGTACGTAATTATGAAATATCACAGGGGCTACCAACCAACAAGTACAATATAAAATACTGCCTGCCGAGCTTTCTGAGATCTTAGGATTAGTGCAAGAATAGATAAATTGGAATTAGTAGATGAAAATAGAGAAAAGTAGTGATTTTCATATTAGTGTGAAAATGATGCTATTTGAATTAGTAAAAATATTGTTTTGATTATACATTTGGAATAGTGCAAGGAGTAGTGCAAAAATATTGAGATTAGTAGATGAATAGAGAAAAAATAGAGATTTACAGATTAGTATGAAAATGGTGCTCTTTGGATTAGTAAAAATATTATTTGGATTGCACATTTAGAATAGTGTAGTTGTAACCGAAAAAGATTAATGTTAATGTGGTGTTAATTAAGAGAAAAGATAAACAAATGGGGTTTTAAACAAATTGTCATGATGTAGAGGTGACAGAAGTTATGTCAACTTTGTCATTTCAAAACTGTATTAGTGGATATCTGACAAAAAAATACTTAATTTTTTTTTCTCTTTACACACGAGAATAATAGTTATTCCAATATTTAAAAGAAATAGAGAATATTCTAGCTATTTCTATTTTTCAATAGCAACTATTCATGACACATTCAAACATAGCCAAATATCGTGAGGCGGTTATTAATTTGTAAGATATTGTTTTTTTTTTCACAATTATCTCGGGAAAGGTTGAAGAAATTTTCACAAGATTAATTGTTGTAACGTCTGAAGAAAAATATATATAAAAGGGATTTTGAATTTCCGATCAGCGACCAATCTCCATGCTTCGCACCACACCTGCCTTGGACACTGGACACAGCAAAATTGATTAGAAAATTTGATAGTTTGTTGCACTTTAATATGAATTAAATAATATTTTCATAAACATTAACTTTTAATCATTATATACGTACTTTGTCATGTTGTTATATTAAATTTTTTTTTTTTCAGTACTTTAGTTGTTAGTGTTTGAAACTAAAATTCAATAACTAGCAAATCTAATACTAACGATTTTTTAATATTTCCTAATATATTCACAAAATACAGAAGATAGATAAAAATGGTCCATATAATCATCAAAATAATGTTTCAAAATTAAATGCGCAAATTAAGATAGATAAGTTGTTAGCTAATAAAGCCTTTTTATCACCATCCAGTACATATGAGTAGAACTACAGTGTGCCTAAGTTTATCAATCCTCTTTGTGAATTCAACTCTAAAATCTATCGGAATGACTTCAAATAACGAATTCGAACCGTTGAAATTCATCTACCTTACAAGTGATGCGTCTACATGCAAAAAATATAAACTTTTGAATTAATTTAGTATAAAGTCAAGCGGTCAAAATTAGAAGGTTTATAAATTAATTTTAATACATTTAATTTTTTGAAAGTTTTTTGACCACTTGAGTCTATACAAGATTAATTGGAAATTTTAAAATTTTCACATGTAGACGCATCACTCGTAAGTTAGACGGGTTTCAACTGTTCGAATTTGTCATTTGAAGCCAATCCGATAGATTTTAGAGTTGAGTTCACAAATAGACTTGGTGAACTTAGGAACACCCTAGTTCTACTTGTTAAGTTGACACCTGCTGCCTCTATCAGAATATCAAAAAAAAAGTTGACACCTGCTCGTTCAATTGAATGAAGCAAGAAGGGCTAGAACCCAATTTAGATACCTGCTCTTTAATATTAGAAGTGTTTTTTGTAAGACTGATGATTGAAGGTGCTGGATCAGGTTGAACTAGTAAGTGAACTGTATTTACTTTAATTGAGCTGGTTGGTTGCTCTATTTACTGAACTATATGTATATACTGCATTGCTAAATATTTTTCTAATCTGGTTCCTTTTGGTTGTCACCTTATTACATGTTTACATTTCCTTTATAATGCATAAATTAATTTGCTAAGTCATGCTCTTTTTTCTATTTCCTTCTGGGTTTCATGGAATTTGTTGTTGGGGAATCATAAAAGCCAAACAATTACGTCTTATCTAGAGATCAAACAATTACATCTCATCTATGGGTCAAACACTTACATCCCGGGGAAGGAGAAACAGTTCCCCACCTTAACCTAAGGACCGTCCTATGCCAAAGCCGACTTATAAAACATAAATCTTAAGTGCAGAACATAATACCTGATTCCATGGATGTTTCCATGGAATAACTCGATCCTTTGAGAGATCGCCAACCGTCTTCTTGAGCACGAGACTAGACTCTAATGGCAAGAAGCCCTTCTTGTTGTTTTGTCGTTGGTCGTAGGAATAAGTCTTCCAAGACAGTAAGATATGGCCCTTGAGAAATCATCTCCAAATTTTCTAATGGATTTCTCTTCTCTATTCTTTGATGGTGAAAGAAGAAGAGAAGGCACACAGAGCTGTATTTTTCTAAAGAGAAAAACGTTTTTTCAGTTTCTGTGTTTTTCTGTGTTATCTTGTGCCTTGGGGACCAATCCTTATATATAGTAATCTATCTGGTTATCTGCCAACTTGAAAAAGGTATTTTGTGCATCTGCATCAAAAACCGTGCTGTCGCATCAAAATCCGTGCGGCCGCATTGATATCCGTGTGGCCCACACAATCCTCTTAAATGACAGTTTTCTGAATTGCAAATCTCAGAATCAGTCCATCAATAATTTGATCTTTGCCTAAATTGTTCTACACATTTATGGACCACATCCTAATGAATATATCGATTGTCTATTACCTTATTTGATCACTTTAATTGACAACCATATATGACAGTAAACAATCCATAATTAGATTACATATATGCTCAATGTTAGCATTAAATCCAACGAGGTTGGCAATAAATCCAACATTTGTATGGTGCCATTATACTAGATCAGACTTGCTAAGTCAGTACAGACCAGGTACAAGTATGATCTCGTACATGACTGATACTCTTCCTATCTTAGACCTGTGCTGAACGTGCATAAATGCCCAGTTTCACAAAATTTTGATTAATGATTAGTCGGATGAACTTTGGAAATGGGTTCAAATGCTGAAATTAATGACCATGTCACCAAAGTTACATAATGAATTTGATTTGAGTGTTGAAACCTTAGTTGAAACCAAATTACCATTTTGCCCCTGCAGAGTGCAGACTGTGTGTCCCTTCTGTTTGATTTGTGACAGATTGCGAGTAAAATTTGGTAGTCTTGAGGAAATGCATTTGCATGTATGTTTTTAACTAGTCCTACGAATTTGTATAATCATTGGGCTTTAATTCAAGGGTCAAAACCGCGAAATGCTATTTCTTTGGTATGAAAATTTGAACATAAAATGACAGTATATTGGTTAGTATAGTTTATAGATACTTCACATAACAAACACTAGAGTTATATTCATTTCAACCTAGATAATACATAGAAAATGTATGAAAATGTGAATTCCTTGCTTGTAACAATCATTCATGTCGGGCCGACAGTTTTACTCAATTTGCAGAATTATGTTCCTGACGAGAATCGAGGTGACAAAGGTTCAGGATTATGTTGTCTTAGATTCTACAAGTTGCTCATGGTCATGTTCTATCAGGCTTCTGTAATCTTAAACCAGTCAACAAGCACTGAATATTGAAAGTGTCTAGCTAAAGCAAATTTAGACTGACATCAATTTAAGGTTAACTGATACTCCCAACTCGAAAGCCTTTATGAAATTATGAAATCTGATGGAAATCATAACCATTGCGAAGGGAGCACTGTAAAAAAAACATTTAACCGTATGCAGCACTGATGGCAAATTAGTGTTTTTTCTTTTGTTTTAATCACTATTCATCATGCTTAAATTTTGCATTTGGTGGCCGGTAATTCTCATACCACTTGGATACCATCATGTGTTGTACCAGTCAGAGAATTACCATTTGTATGAAATGACATATGTTGCAATCTTGAACATGAAACAAAGTACCATTTCATATTGAACTGAAAATATAGACCATTATGATTTACGAAATGGTATCTCTACCTCCTCTTGCATCTACTTTTAAGACCCGTTGATCATTGGTATTTTATTTCATAATTTTAGAAGAATTTTCATGTTTGCACTGGCAAAAAATAAATAAAAAAGAGATTCTCCGATTACACTTTCTACTAATTGAACCGATGAGTCAGCTTATCAAGATTTTTATGAAAAAAATTCTGATTGTACAATAGAAACTTCATTTACATTGTCAGATTTATGTAATGTTTTGCACTTGCTTGCTTTGTCATTAAAAGTTTGGTATTAGTCTTTCCATAAAAAGTTCACTTAATTATTCAGAGGTGAACCAGTGCAATAACATAATTGCGAGTAAGGTGCAAAATCATGTTAATTTGAGGGTACATATGAAAATTTGAGCGATTACAATGGGTATGGTGCAAAACCCATTATTTTGAGGGTAGATATGTAAAATTAATTTTGCTATTGAAATTAGCAGCAGAGGGAATCTTTCTTTATCCAATGTATGAAATCTAAGTGAATTTCTGTTAAATGCAATACAGATAACAATATTATTTAGTACCTTTACATTTGTTCTTGGATTAATTTATTTTTAATATTACCCAATAAATGCATAACAGCATAAACCTCACAGATACCGCCTTACTGGAAACCACTCTTCTTACCAGAAAAAAGATGCGTACATTTTTTGAAGATTTCTACAGATTATAGCACTAGTTAACCACTAACTTTAGTCTTCTACTGGAAGCAACTATAAATTGAATTATGGATCTCCTAGTAACCCACCCACAACCCATTAACAATTCAACCCTGCTCTAATTCCACTGTCTCAACCTTGCACTGAGCTGTCACACAAGGCAGCACTGCTGCTGCACACTCGCTGACAGATTAGCAAATGAGTAGAGCAGCTCCTGCAGTGGGGAATGGGGATTATCACATTGGGCAAACAGTTCTGGTTATAAATGGACCACCAGTCAACAATTATTCCTGGAACGGGCATTTAAGAAAGAAAATTCATTCAACCAATCCATCATCGTACAACGGAGAATAAAACGGCCCCGCTTCAACCCGAATTCTGATCGCTATAAAAGCATCTACGTCTTGAAACTCCCAGAGTTTCTAAATAACTGTTAACTGTTTTTAACAAATTATAGAATCTGGAGTTTCTAAATGTTCACATCTCTGAAACTAATTTTAGAGTTTCTAATAAGCCACATCATCAGTAAATTAAAATTGATAAGCCACATCAGCAGTAAATTAAACTAATTTTAGCGAATACAGGCCAATCGTTTTGCCATGTCAGAGTTTATAAACAATTTCTTAATAAGAAATTATTGAGCAAAGTTGCCAAATAAGAAATCCATCTACATCCCTGAAACTGATTTAGCAACTGCCATGTCAGATTAGAAACTCTAATAGTTTTAGGGATGCAGAAGTAATCCAAAATTATATCTGGACCCTCTGATCAGAATCTGCACAAATTTGAAGAGGTCAGTGAATTCTAACTCGGATTGACTTGATTTGATTCTGATCTGACGGTACGGATCTGAAATCATATTCTGAGTTACTTTAGGATCCGGACCCCCTGGAGTCACATAGTCACATGTGTCCCAGTTAGGGGTGTAAACGGAGCGGATTCGGAGCGGATAATGCTAATACCAAATCTGTATCCGCCTTTCAATGAACGGATACGGATATGGATACGGATAGTAAACGGATATCAAAACTTAAAACCATATCAACCTTAAACGGATACGGATACGGAGCGGATAATTTGCGGATACAGATTCGAATACGAATATAGAACGGATAATTGTCGGATATTGAGTTATATGAACTTTAAGATATAATTAATAATTAATAAAATTTTAATATAAAAATAAATAAATAATTGTAAGTTGATGGAGATATTAATGTTAGAAAGATGAGAGAATATAAGATATTTATTTTATTAATAGTGTGGTGTAGTGGTTTGTACCTTGGTTGTTTAGACTTTTACTTCACATGACATGGGTTCAAATCTCTTGAAGGCAAAATAATTTAAAACCTCACATGATACGGATACGGATACGGATACGGATAGTAAACGGATATCAAAATTTAAAACCATATTCCTATCCGTATCCGTATCCGCGATATCCGTATCCGTTTAAATCCGGATACGGATTATATGCGGATTCGGAGCGGATATCCGGCCGGATATCCGTGTCCGTTTACACCCCTAGTCCCAGTTGCAGTCTTTTCTTCACGCAGCAGTATTTATTTATCGCTATAGTATGAACAAATTTCACCCGCCTGATTAAATCAGGCACCAATCTAGATGCAATCAGGCATCTAGAAAGACTTGCTAACGCTCTTCCAATTTCCGGAGCTTACCACTTTCTTTTTTGAAGGAGATAGATTTGTAATTCACAATTTGCACCAATTAATCTTATAATTTGTGAAAGAGAAATGTTATGTCGATGTCATTATCATTTTAATCACTGCTATTAAATAATTTAATTAATTAAGACTTTTTTTTACTAATCAATATTGTGAACATGTGTGTTCTTTTTTTAACTAGTCAATACACTTAATATGTGTTATTTATTATTTTAAATCATATTGTTCAGTTTAAATATTTTATAATTCAATATGTGTGTTTTATGATATATTTGATTTAAATTTTTCATAAAAGTAGATGTTGACTTGTCAAAATAGTTTGTAACAATGTGTTGATAAAAATAATAGTATTAAATTATATCAACTCCTATTGTGACAAACTATGGAGAACTGTTCTCACTCATGTTCTCAACTAATTTAAAAACGAGGAGGGTTCCAATACCTCATGTTTTTCATACTTCATCATATCTCTTGTTTTATATCTTCTTTTTTGAAGTTCAAATTGTCGATCCGAACTGCTCAACATGATATCCATACTAAAATATGCTTGCGGACCAAATTTTATATTTTTTTATAAATTTGTTACTATTTTTTAAGAGAGGTACAAAATCACTAAATTTGGACCGTTCAAAAATAGTGATTTTGTACCTATCTTAAAAATAGTAAAACAATTTATAAAAATTATAAAATTTGGTCCCCAGACATATTTTAGTATGGATATCATGTTGAGCGGTTCGGATCGACAATTTGAACTTTAAAAACGAAGATATAAAACATGAGGTATGATGAGGTATGAAAGACATGAGATATTGTAACTCTCCTATTTCAAAATATAGCACTATGGCCCACTAGTCAGTTCTTGATCTGTTGTGAGATACGATCGAATTATGCCCCCCCCCCCCACCTAATACTGCGCAAACACGTCATAAATTGGCAGTATTATGTTAAAGCAACAGGCTTAATTAAACAAAAATTAAAAGTCCCACCTAATATTGTGACTACCACTATATATCCTTGGAGATTAGTGGGTCTTTTTTTATATCTAAACGCACTTCCTTTCTTGCTTAGTTTGGTATGTGTTTATCATGTGCACACGTACCAGTGATAAGACAAAAATATCTATACAGCATTTCTAACGTTTTTCAATTAATTAAATCAATTACTTTATTTTTATTTCTGATTTATTTGTGTGTTCTAGTTATTTTGTTTAAGAGAGACATTTATTAATACCATAAATAGACAAACTGCCTTTGACATGACGTCCAGAGATGCTGTATAGATATTTTTTGGGGATGAAAAGCACGTAGCAAATGTAAATAAATAAAGAGTGAGGCTACGGTACTATGCATAGCACGAATTGAGTCGTGCTACGGTTCAATATTTGAGTTTTCAAAATTCTAACGGTCGATCCGAACCGTTCAACATGATTATAAAATGAATATGTACTTGCAAACCAAATTTTACATTTTTTCAAACATTTTTACTATTTTTTTAGATAGGCAGAAAATCACTTGATCTGAAAATTCTGGACCATCCAAAAACAGTGATTTTCTACCTATCTACAAAAATAGTAAAAAAATTCAAAAAAATGTAAAATTTGATTTGCAAGTACATATTCATTTTATAATCATGTCAAACGGTTCAGATCGACCGTTAAAATTTTAAAAACTCAAATATTGAGCCGTAGCACGGCTCAATCCGTGCTATGCATAGCACCGTAGCCTCACTCATAAATAAATACGTAACTTGCAATTTCTATATACAATATTTTAATGGACTCAAAATGAGGTTTGAAAAGGGAGAACGGAGTAGGTCCGATTCCTATCGGACCTACTTTTAGGTTCAACGAGCATGATGACCGTCCGATCTAATTTAAGATTTGTCCGCACAAAATTGAAACAGACATGTACGAAGTTTAAAGTATTCTGCACGAATTTTAAAGCAAATCAACGGTGATTAAACCTATTGAACCAGAGTAGTTCCGTTGCCCATCGGACCTACTCTCTCAAGTGTTGTAAAGGACATCCGGCAGAAGCCAGAATGAGATCACATAATGTCATGTGAAAGATGTGATGGAATCCTGTGTGCACAAGTGGATTGTTGTTATTTCATATTGCTTTACAAAATAAATTTGTTTGATATCCATCACTCGTTCTGACCCACTTCCCTCATCTCTCATTGACTTCCTTATTCTCCATTTTAGAAGAAAATGAAGATAACCATTACTAGAAAAGTGCTCACGGAATTAAAGAAAATGTGAATATAAAAACTTAAATCTAATATACCGTGCAGCAAATTGACCACGATTAGTAAAGTAAAATATTCAATTTAGATCATTTTTTTCCAAATAATTTTAAATGATAATGAATTATAATGCGCTTAAGACAACAAAAATACTTTCAATTTATCTTTTTTATGTACGGTCAAGCATAATTAAGTTGTTCATATGTAGATAAAAAGTTAAAACCTTTTCACTACAAAATGGTTAACTGTACAAAACTATTAGTGAATTTTATTTTTCTTCTATATTTTGTTTTTACTTATGTATATATAAAAATCAGTAATTTAATTTGTTAATAATATAATTTCAGCTCTATTATATTAGAGACAAATATAACCTTTTATCCCAAATATGTGTTTTAACATACTGTTATTATATGATGATTGTCATGATTATAACTAATTTTTCTAGTTTATAAATCTTCCTTCTTTGTTGTGTAATTTTCTGCTTTTTACCAAAAATAATTTAGTAAGATAGCGTCAGTTATTTTAAACACAAACAAACCTATCACAACAAATGGAGCAACTCCTTTAACAAGAAATGGAGAGCACTAATAACCCACTTCTCTTTCTCTGTACTTTAAGTGGCAACCTCTCCCAACTGATTTCAGTCTCTCCACCCTCCCCTCAATATGCTTTCAAGCAAGAAAAGCATATTCCATGTAGGGGAGGAGGGTGGAGATCACAGTACAGCAATCAGGACCCATGCAAAGAAAATCTTGGCACATAGGATCATCAAAGGTGTGGTTGCTCAAGTTCGATCCCCGGTCGAAGGCCATGTCGGCCTTCGGATAGTGATACAGCAGCACATACATGGATCAAATATAGTCTTGAAGCCTATGGTCAATCCTTGCAAATTTAAAGAGCTACTCAAGGCATGTTATCTTTGCAAAAAGGTGTTAAGGCCTAACATGGATGTTTATATGTATAGGTACCCTTTCCAGACTGCTTGTCACAATTATTTTGCATTTTTTTTTGGGTTTTGATTCTGATTCTGAATTTTTTTGTGTTCTTCGTTTTTGTTCTGATTATAATCTTATTGATTTTGTATTTATTATATAATTTGAAATAAAATTTCGAGATATTTTTTCAATTTATGCAAGTCAGTTAATAGGTAGGTGATCAACTATGTAAAAGTTTGAATGAAACCAAATTATACACAAGGTGACAGGGACAGATCAAATATTAACGGTGTTTTTGAATTTTACTAATTAGTCCTTCCCTTTCTTTATTCAATTCACAAGCCTTTACTCTGTAATAAAACATCACCAGCTAATTAACATAATTTCTGGTCCCTTTATAACAACTAATAGATTAAATCATTCTAATTTTGATACAGAGGTGACTTAGGTTTTTGCAGCGAGGAGTGTCGGTGCCAGCAAATTTTGCGTGATGAGCAGATCGAAGCCGCCTCCAAAAGGAAGAGGCTCGGTTTGACTCATCAACGCCATCAACAAGCTAACAAGTCCAATATCAAGCCAACATACCAACATAAAAAGATTTTGCTCATGACTTAATGCTCAGAGTATATATCTTTTACAGTATCTGGATTGTTGGTTATATATTGCTTGTTATATATACGGGAGTCTGCTTTCTTCCAGAGAAATACAGAGTCGTATACTTCATAATTGTATGCAGCCTTTCATTTTTATTTTTTTTTATAAATACAAGATGAAGAGGTCTTATGTGTGATAATGTTTGAAATTCATGGTATATCGTGGAAAGATATATCACTGAAGTGTGAAGAAGTATCTCTTTCATTTGGGCACTGTGAATATAGTCTGATAATTCTTGGATTGTAAAATTCTTTCTCAAGGGTTATCATATTTTAGTACAAATTTTTGGTTCAGGTAATATCTGTTCTTATTTAAGGCGTAATCAATGAGAGAACATTCGTAATAAAATATCCATTAAACTGTTAAGTAATGCTTATTTTGTCTAAAATATTGCCAATATCTGTTCTCATATATTCATTTTCTGTTTAAGTATTAAAAAAAAACATAAAACTATGCTCTGTTGCTATGAAAAGCGTAAAGAAAGACACCTATACAGCATAAGTTCACAAAATTGAACAGTGGAGGTACTGGTAATCACTATCACAAGTACAATAAAAAGTTAACCAAAAAAGCAAAAAGAAAAGAAAAGAAAAAAGAATATGGTGCGACCGATTTCAAGGAAAGATGGAACATAAAGAAAAAATTGGAACTATAAGAGGCTTTCGAGTTGGGACTGTAACTCTTGTATAGATAAGATGCCTATACTCTGTATTTCTCAGCTGAATACTCGGACTTTAGTAGAAATTGCAGCTGCATATGGGCTTCAACTATATTAGAAGAGAAAACATAATTGAATTAATTGAGGATGAATTTAATTAGTCAGATTGGATTATTAAGGCCGGACCTAAGGTCTCAGTGCACAATGTTTAGTTGAGGCTGAGTTGAATTAATGAAGCGCATTGGATAATTAATTGAGGTTGAATTCAATTAATTATCATGGTTTCATTGCACACCTGAGTCTCTGTTACAAACTTGGGGTTAATTTAGACTAAACTAGATAGTTATTATGTAAATAAAGCTTCATGACTTTGTGTAATTCTTATTTCTCAAAAAAAAAAAAAAAAGACTTTGTGTAATTCTTGCTCAATTGCATCCCTAAACTGGTACTCTAGAATTAAATCAACAAAAATAAAATTAAATTAATATAAAAAAAAACTATAATGGCAATCCAAGGTTGTGCCTGTATGTTGCAAATTGTAGGCTGATGACAGTATCAGCAGGCAATCTCATTTCTCCTATTAAGGTTGTAACTTTTTTCTAGTGGAAGTTATCCAGGCTTTTTCAAGGCTTACACAATGAACGGTGGTAAAGCAAAAAAAAATGAAAACAAAATAATTGAAAAGCAAGAAACAAATTAATCTCAACTTTCACCTTTTGAACAACTTAAGCCGCTTTATCTAGAGATGCAAATGCTTTGCCTCTTAAGGGGTTTGGCCAGGACTTAATTCGACTTATGCCCCTGGTTCACTGAAGACAGTGCTGTATATACCGCAATTACCTTGCAATATACAAACTCATATTAGCGTCACCACAATTAAGTATCGCGGCAAGAAACATAATTTTGTTTATTTGATAAGTAAATGAAAAATAAAAAATGCAAAGCACTATTTTTCAACATATTATGCACACCCTTCCGAACCCTTGATCCCTCCCATATTTTTATATTTCTGTTGCACATAATTCAAACTTGGGATATAGAAGTCCTGTTTCAGATAAGCAAATCATTTTTCTTAACTAGAAAGTATAAGGCAATTATGGAAGCTGATGCGTTTTGAATAGTTCTTGAGATAGGAGCAAGTTGCATTATTGACACACTTGTAGAACATTCCCTGTACTTATTCAGGCCTGGTTCCACTACCTGGTGTTAAAGTAAATTGGCCTAATAAACAAAGCTAGATGCGCCAACTTGTTCAAATTCTGATCTACATAATGGAATTGAACTAGAATGAGAAAAATAATTCGAGGGAATAAATGAGACGGCATGATGAGACTGCTATGGATCTTGATAGCAAAGGCAAAACAGAATTTAATTATGATCAGAAGAGGGACAGGAACATGAAAAGATGACTTTTTGCAAAAGAACACCCATAAATTTCACACATTTTAACCAAAGACTAACATTTTTTTAAGATATTTAAAGATAACAAAATTTTATGTCAAGTACCTAGAAAGATGTATTTCAACATTTTCACCTCATATATCCACATATTGAAAACCAAGCTAGGTAAATATAGATCAGATTTCTAATTGACACCCTAGAATATTTTAATTTGGACTGATCACAAATTGAAAACCAGAAAACCATGTTTAGATCAGATTTCCTAATTACATCTAACCTTAATAGATCTGTAACATTTATTTCAGCTTATATGAAACTTTATGGTAATTAATCAATCTTTTGCTAGACTTACATCAGTAAAACCAACTGGGCATGTTTGCAATAAAGCCAAAAATGTCCAGTTGGGTGTTATTTGCAGGAGATTAGGAGTGAAGCCGAGCATTGGGTTGCTGGAGATGTAATTTTAACTTTAATCTCGTTATATTCTCTTCTTCTCTGTTTTATGTTTTACTTTGTTTCCTCTTTCTATGCAAATAACCCACTCCTAGTAACTCTCTCTTTTTATTATAAATAAACTTTTAAGTAGGCACCTCATAAAAGAAATATAAGGGAAAAACAGGAGTACGCCAACTATAACTGAAACTCTTTATATCATAGAAATAATTACACATAAGTCCAACATTAACACAACATGAAGCATTTACCTGTGACAAAGGAAAGCATTTGGTCCACAACTAATTTTGTGATGGCCATAATAAATTCTTCACATGTGGTTTTCTCTAGTTCCTGAAATATTTTGAAGGCATTGGAGTATAATAATACCCCAGAATTGTGAACTTTCTATTGCTGGAATAATTATTGTACCTGATTTATTCCTGTAAACACGACTGGTTCAAGGCAATGGTACAGCTTTGAAAGGCATGAAACCTCTTCTCCAATGTTCGGAACCACGTTTCATATATATCCGAGTTTTCCTCGTTCTACTGATGACTAAACAAATATTAAAAAAAATATATTGCAGCAGTGATCAAGGTTGGACAGAAACAAGTTAGTTATACAAAGGAAAGGTTTTATTTATGCTGCGGCAAAGCACCAAATAGTAAGTCCAATGCGGCAAAACAAGAACCTCATTTTTTCCATTGAAAATTCAGAGTAGATAACTGTATAATTATACACCCTTCTATGCTGATCTCTAAAACTATCAAACAATTTGCTATTGAATATTGATGCAATTGGAAAGTATTTTGATCATTGTTCTAAGAAAATAAAAGGGATATTTGAGATATGTAGGTAAGGTTGATACATCAAATTTCCAATGTTTGAGAGGGCGATGCTCCGAATGCATAGAGGTAATTTGCAAGTTATACATCAAAATCCCCTAATTAAAATTGCAGATAAAATTAGAAAGTAATCACTTGCAGAAGTAGTTGAAGAGGCATCCACACTTCTTTCCAGCTTCTTGGGGTAGACGCGAAGTTGTGCCCTTTCGAGACAGCTCCTGACTTGAGCAGTGCGGTTGTCGCCATTTCTGACAAAACGAAGTACTTTCAAGCATCAGTCCCGTCTTGCCATTTGAGCACCACATGATCTCTTTTAGCCTCCGGCGAGTTAGACCCTCCTCTCGACGGATTATAATCACCAAAAGTAACTCAAATTTTTAGTTTAGATCAGGACCGTCCGATCTGTTCTGGCATGAATATTAAAGAGATCCGTGCATTCCACTTCGGACCGGATTGTTCCGGGTTTTGATCGGACGGTTTGGATCTAAACTCAAATTTGGGTTACTCTAGCGGATCCGGACGGTTCGGATCGCAAAGGGTAAAAGGCAGAGTGGTTACTGACTGTACTGTTGGAGATCAGAAGAGAGGTCTGATCTGACTTTTGAGTGAGGCGCCGCGAGTCCCCGGCATTTTTATTAATATCCAAAGTTTAATACAAATTATTAATTATACCCGGAGTTCAAAATTTTCGCTAAAAATACCCAAACCGGCCAGAAAATGGCCGGTTTACGCGCCCCCCCTAAACCGGCCATTTTCTGGCCGGTTTACTCCTTTTTTTTTTTTTTTTTTTTTTTTTTTTTTTTAACCCGCATTATTGAACTTCTAGATATTAATAAAAATGTCGGGTATTAGTCTACAGAAAAATGTCGCCATAAAACAATATGTGCTACTACATGATATACGTCATTCTATAATTTACGACTTACGATTTATAATCGAATTTTTTTCCAAAATAATTTATAACATGATACGTTTCGAAAGTAAAATGATAGATAAAGAGTGAATTTTTAACATATTTTTCTGTTTATTTTTTATGTTGTGCTACTATTTTAATTTTGTAATATTTTCTGTTTAGCATAATCATGATAATTTTTTTTATCTGTAAAATATAAAAATAGTACCATAAAAGCACACATACACAAGAACCGAAATATAGGATAATCCAAATATACCAAACATAAATAGCATATCAAATATAAATAGTACAAAACTACTAAAAATACAACTAAAACGGAGATGGGGAATATCGCTGAGCCGGTACTCCAGCGTTCGCCCGGCGCCTGCGCGGCCAGGCTGTCTCTCTCTCGGCGTCATCGGCAGACCTGAGTATCTGATCGGCGGCATCCCATATGGCATCACCCGTAGGGACTGTCGGTACTGGCGGAGGTGTACCAAAGGTAGATGCAGCGAACTCAGTCCCAAAGGCAGGCTGAGTATGAGACCCGCTACCACTCGCCTCTCCATCATGCGGCATCTCTGTGCCATATCGGGGTACACTCGGTGCCGAGCTGAACTCATCATCGAATAAGCCGTAGTCCTGGAGACTGTACGAGAGGGACTCCATATAGGAAGTATCGGTCTCCGCAGGTGGTGGCTGTGGCGGCATCTCTGCCGGACCCTGCAATCATACACATAAATTATTAAATTTGATCTGAATGAAGAAATTTATTAAAACCTGACAGATACTGAAGTATGACATACATAAGGCTGCACCGGACGTCCATGCTCGTCGTACCATGCCGTCCACCCAACGCCGGACAACACCCAATCATGGTAGTCCCACTCTGGATGCGAATCGGGAGAAGGTGGGAACTCCTGTCCAATAATCGGCTCCGGGTCAGGCTCGGTCGGATTTATCTCACGCCAGTTGATGTTCTCTCCGGCGTCTCGCAGCATCGTGATGATCTTCCCACCGTGCCCGGCATCCTCAACCGCATTTGCATTCTTCTTGAGGATGCGGTACCCAAGATATCGCCAGTTCTTCTTGCCCATCGTGGAGATCCCATGAGCGCACTCCTTGATCCCCGCCAAAAGCTGAAACAAAATTGGCATGTCAGATCAAACATTGATGAATTATTAAGTTAGAGAAAAACTATGTAGTTTTAGGTGACTTACATTGCGAGCGAATGCACGGCCGTTAGGATGGTAACCATCATCAGTCTGGATCATGTCGCGGAGATGGGCACCGTAATCGCCCCGCAGATAGACACTGGCCATGCAGATCTGCACGTACCAAGCATCGTACCTCAACTGGGGATCTCCCTGGGTCTGCAGCATCGGATCTGGCTCGTGATAGAAGTCCAGATACTGAGGATCCTGGGCTGTCCCGCAGTATGCATCAAAATGAGTGCACCAGTCCTTATCCACCCGCCCTCGGTGGTTCATCCTGTAAGGAAGACGTTAGTTGCAATACAAAGCCATCAAGTAATATGAGAAATTTGACAATAGACTACGACTTACCTGTGCAGGTGTCTGTGCGTGTGCATCGGCAAAGACGGGTCTCTGGGAATAAATGCCGGTCGATCAAACTGGCGGAGCACCCGATCTGGGTAGTGGTGCTCCACTGTCCAGAAGTGTATGAGTGGACCTCGGTAGAACCACATCTCCTGCTCCTGCTGGTCAATCACCGTGACCGGCAAGAGGTGCTCCAAGTATAACTGCTCGTAGGGCGTCCACTCAACCAGAACGGATGGCAGACTCTGGATCTCTGACCGGACTGGCCTGATCCCAACGGTAGCACCGTGGGTCCGATTCTGGTAGTTGTGGCCACCGTGCCACTTCTTGCCGTATGCCGGGCATCTCCATATATCCGGCTCGCCCCATTGCGGCGCCGCATTGGGGATAGGACGGCCCACCGGTAGCCGTGACCACGACCAGTGCTGAAGCAGGAGCACCGGCCCGTACATCTGCTTCACACTCGGCTGCATTTTCAAGAACATTAGACGTCAGTGTATTTTGATGGAATGATTGATTAAATAATTTACGCTAAATTAAGAGTTGGTGACTTACCTCACTACTACGGCACAGGTGAGAATACAGATACGCCAGGACAGCTCCACCCCAGTTGTACCGCTCCGGCTGCTCAAGGTCTCGCAGCAGCGGTAGATACATCATCGGCATATGGTCACCGCTGGAATCAGGAAACATGACAGAACCAAAAAGGTCCATCACGTAACCCCGTGTATATCTGCAATACAAAACATATAAAAATTCTAATATAATCCTCGTATTATAAATTGATTAATAGAAACAAGTTATAAAATTTACCTCTGAATCTCCTCCGCGGTGGAATCTGCCGAGAGACCTGTGCTGAAGTGCTGTCGTAACCTCGTCATCCGCAAATGAAATTTGGACCTCCCATGGTCCCCAATGAGATAGTCCGGATCAGCTCCCAACAACTCATCGACATCACCTCTGAATCTGGTGCTGTCAGAGACGCCGCAGACGGGTGTGCCACGGATAGGCAAACCCCAAAGAGCACTCACATCCTGGAGAGTCACCGTCATCTCTCCGAATGGCATGTGAAACGTATGCGTCTCGGGACGCCATCGCTCCACCAGTCCAGCGATGAGAGAAGCATTGATGATGCTTTTCTCTGTCCGCACGATGTCCACAACCTGGTAGAGACCCAGGCTGATGAGGTACGGGGCCATCATATAGTAATACTGCATGTGAGGACAACGCAACTTCACATCTAACAGACCCATGTCCTGCGTTGAAAAATATATTCCGCATGGTGATAACATAATAAAATTTAAACCCAACAAAATTTAAAGAAAATCTAAGAAAATGAACGTACCTCACGAGAAGCTAGTGAGACTCGGTGCTCGCTGTGGGGAATCCACAGGAGAGGACTGATGTGCTCCGTGCTGCTGGTACTGATCGGCTCGTCCACTACTGGCCGTGCTCTAGACATCCTGATGTCTAAAATAACCTAATTTCGGTTAAATTACGCTTAATTAGCCTAATTATGGTAAAAAAGGCCAAAATAACCTAAATATTGGTCAACCGTGCTAATTTCGGTCAAATGACGCTTCATTAGCCTAATTATGGTACAAAGGGCCACAATACCCTAAATATTGGTTAACCGTGCTAATTACACTAAATTACGCTTAATTAGCCTAATTATGGTTAAAAATGCCAAAATACCCTAAATATTAGTCATCTGCGCTAATTTCGGTCAAATTACGCTTAATCAGCCTAATTATAGTCAAAGTAACCAAAATACACTAAATATTGATCATCTGTGCTAATTACACTAAATTACGCTTAATTAGCCAAATTATGGTAAAAATGGCCAAAATACCCTAAATATTAGTCAATTGTGCTCATTTCGGTAAAATTACGCTTAATTAGCCTAATTATGGTAAAAAAAACCAAAATACCCTAAATATTGGTCAACCGTGCTAATTACACTAAATTACGCTTAATTAGTCTAATTATGGTAAAAAGGGCCAAAATACCCTAAATATTGGTCAACTGTGCTAATTTCGGTAAAATTAAGCTTAATTAGCATAATTATGGTAAAAATGACCAAAATACACTAAATATTGGTCAACCGTGCTAATTTCGGTAAAATTACGCTAAATCAGCCTAATTCTGGTAAAAATGACCAAAATACACTAAATATTGGTCAATCTTGCTATTTACACTAAATTACAACAATATACTCTAAATTATAACACCTAAACCCTAAATCCTAAACCATAAAATAAATAAATTAAAAATTAAATTAGATAAAAAAAAAATTTACCTCAAAGAAGGGAGAATTCGGTTGAGAGATGAGAGAATTGTGAGAGGAGAGAGAGAAAAAGGGGTATATATAGGGGTTTTTGCGGGAAAAAAAAAAAAAAAAAAAAAGGAGTAAACCGGCCAGAAAATGGCCGGTTTAGGGGGGGCGCGTAAACCGGCCATTTTCTGGCCGGTTTGGGTATTTTTAGCGAAAATTTTGAACTCCGGATATAATTAATAATTTGTATTAAACTTTGGATATTAATAAAAATGTCGGCGCGAGTCCCTTCCCAGCTGAGTAATTTGGAAAGGATTTCTAAAATTGGACTCGGCCCATAAAAATCTCGGGCCCTATCTGGGCTCGGATAAAGCTCAAACTTTTAAACCGAGCACCGGGCTTTAACATTTTCTTTTCTGTAGTCTGGACCTGATTCAGCCGCTATTATAAGAAAGGTGTTTATTCATCCAATGATATATGGAGATCTACACCAAACTATATTTTATTAAGCATGACATGTTTCAGTTAATGAACTCCAGTGACATATTTTATCATAAATTAATGTCTCGCCATGTGTAAGGTAATTATACAATAATTTGGACTAACTGGTAACTCGCCACAGCGATAAAAAATTGCTGCTATCAACTTTAGTTGATGATAAATATATATGTAACGAGAAGGATCCACTTACAATATCTTACAACAATTTCATTTTGTGATATTTAAAGTTCAAACAGTCGATACAAACCGTTCAATATGATCATTGTTTATTCAATCCAGAGGGGTCCAAAAGAACATGTGACCATAGCGACACTATTGTCAAACAACATCCGTGTTATACCCAGTGTTATTGTTTTTATATGAACAACTGATTTTAATCTCATGTTATAAAAAAAAATTACAAAATTGTTAATTCTTTTACAAATATTAATATATCAATAGAGTAAGGTTAGAAACTTAGAATGCTTTATAAAGCACTGATTATCCCGTACTTTATATTCAAATCTCGATTTTCAAAGTCAGACTGTTCAACATGATCTTCATATGAAGAAAAAAAAATTAGAGATATTTTTTTATTTTTCTAATATGTAGAACAATCATATTGAATTGGATCAACAGAATAATACTATTTTTTAGTTAATTAGATTTAAATATAAATAATAATATCATTTCCTAATTAATGCTAGTGTAGTGGATCCTAAAATATTTGAGAGAATCGGGTAGCAATTCCATGAGTATTAGGTCAATTTTATATGATGTTGAGTTTAAGATTCACGTAGACAACTTTAAGATTTATGTATATCAATTGTGTACAAATTTTAATACTAATCGGATAGTTTCGATCAAACATTGACCCCCCCTCCCAACCCCACCATTCTCTTATGGAAAGAAAAGAAGTACGAAAGGTCCGAGTCCATACCCTCTAAGGTAACATAATATTTCATTTTAGATCTGAATCGTTCAATCAGAATCCGAATCAATCTGGTACGGTACGAGTTTTTATATTAGTGTGGATTCTGATCGGACAGTCCGCATATAAACAAATTTTTTTTTTTCTTTAGGTGAAATGAATTCGAAAGGCCCAGCCCTCAGAAGATGTTTAGACCAAGACCCTTAAAATGGGCAAAAAAGCCCGGTAGAGAGATCCAAATTTCTTCTAGTCGCCTCAATTTCGGCCCAAAGAGAATACAGAATCGTAAAAGATAAATGAAGCAATTTCCGAACTATTTACATGTACTAAACTAATTTATGTGGTAAGATATTAATGATGACTTATTACAAAATAAATAATTTCACCAACAGTAGATAAGATCTGATAATGAACGAATCGATCCATCTAAATTTTACTAGACTTTTGCATGTGCCTTTACGAGCCATAGTTTGGCTATCAGATTTCTAACAATACACTACACTACACCCAACTTTCCAATTCCATTACTTTTGCTACGATAGCAAGTTAGTGTAAGGAACAATAACATGCGCATTGTCCGGAAGGAAGAACGACATAGATTTGAATTGTTTGGTAGAGCAAATTTCACTAAAAAAGCAAAATAGTTCCATAAAAAAGGAAACAAAGAGAAACAGAACTAAGAAGAATATTTTCAGTTATCATTATAAAGCGTAGGCTACATAGGTATAGCCTACACGGCTACACCAAAGGCCTAACAGAGGCATCGTTGGCATTTCGGTGGGCCCACGCGGCGTAATCTGTATGGGCCGTGTGGAGGTATCCTTTGTGGGCCCGGGTGTTACAGTCTCGTGCAATCTGGGCACACGGCTCGGGTCGCCCTTTTTTGTCTTTTTGTTCTTTTTCTTGGGAGGGAAATCATTTCGGTTTTTCCTTTTTTGTTTTGATTCAAAAGCTAGAACTAAAAGTTCTGTCAGCCAGAGCTAAGTTCAGAACAATAATTATTTTATCTTTATTTTTTATTTACTCTGTAGATATTGACAAAAAATCTAGATTCTTTTTGTTTATTTGAGATATAAGTGTTTTTAAGTTATATGATACATACGAAAATTATCACGTGCAATTAATTTTGAGTAGAGTTTTTTCTTCGTTAAAAAAAAGATAAATATCTAAGGAAGAAATGTTATTTTTATTATTAGAAATTTTCAGACTTGTACAATGAAAAAAAATTAAACAATTAGTCGTGTCAAATTTTCTGAAGAGGAGTCCAAAAAGTCTTCTTCTTTTTTAATTTAAGAATTTCTTCATACTTTATTGACAAAAACATTTACATTCCCTTTATATGAGAAAACGAAACATAAAAGGATTTTTTATCCATAGAAATTAATAAGATAAGATATACGGAAATAGAAAGAGTATCTCGATTCCGACATATTTAGAAATACCGGAATTAATGGTCCTGATCCATTCCTTTAGATCGGACTCAACGGTCCCGATGCATTAATTTTTTTTAAACTCCGCATAGAGCTATGTTTATGCTGCCACAGAAAATCATGCACAGGAACCTCTTCTTCTTTATTTTTTCTTCTTGCGCAGCCGATCACACCAACATCTTCTTCTTTCTTCTAAAACGGGTTGATCTTCTGTGGCAGCATAATCATCTGTTTATACGGAATTAAAAATAATGGATCGGAACCACTGAGTTCGATTCAAAGGTTAAATATGTTGCAACCGATATACTCTTTTTATTTTTGTACATTTTATTTTATTAATTTCTATGAATAAAAAATTCTCAAAACTGTCCAATCAAAACATACACTGAACTATAGAAATAGTATAACCCCACTATAATATCTAGCCAGCATTATTGGTTACTGGTTAGGCTTGGTCCACCTGTTTAATAGGGTTGATTCCTCTTTAATTCTCTTTTTGCCTCGTAGATAAGATGTAAAGGAATTAATTTCACTGACCCAATGTCTGGTGAACTCATTTAAAAATTAAAGCTCCTGTGGCTCATTGTTGTGTGCATTCTATGAAACAAGTTTATGGGCAGAAAATGATCATCGCAAGTATATTTTATTGTGAGATGCATTTTACTGTGAGAAGCATTTTATAATGCAAGTTTTTTATCATAATTTAATGATTATTGCAGATGCATTTTTTGTGAGTTGTTTTTTTATAATGCAAGTTTTTATCGTAATTCAATGGCTATGTGATATCACATAGTGCATTTCTTTTTAAAGTATAATTTTGTGGTAAAGGTTTTTTTTTTCTTTTGTTATTTTCTACATTATGCCAACATTAATTTGGCATAGAATGATGGGTGGTGCTTTCAACTTTAATTGTTCAAAAATCGTGTTTTCAATTTCGGAATTTTTAACATCATCGACAAAATAACCAATTAAATTATTTTAATAATATCCTTTGTTGATGGTTTATCAATGACAAATATTTATAATTTATGAGGTTGTTTGGCAATGCTACTTAACATTTCTTAAGCTTCATATAAATTCTTTAGAAGTTTAATCCATCCGAACAACATCTCTTTAGTAAGGATTTAATTTTGCTATTTCGCTCGAATTTCTAAGATTAAGTATCTCTTGACCGAATTATTAAGGCATCATTTCTCTTAGATTAAGCATCCTTAAGATTTTCTTGCCTCCTTAGTCTTGAAAAGAGCTTTTCTTCTTAATCCAATTCTACCGAATGATGACTCCTTAGCCCTACTTAAAATTTAATTCCATATTGGTTGCCGAACATAATGTATGAACCCGTTTTATTGTTAATATTTTACATTAAGCATAGAGTTTTATCTAAGATGTATGAACTTGTTTTATTGTTAATTTTTACATTAAAGTTCTGATATGAGTTTATATTTCATAAAATAAATTAGTCATGTAAAAAAAAATGAAAAAAAAACATATATAACAGTTAAAAATATTGAAAGACCGTAAAAAAAAATCAATTCTCATGGTTTTATTGGTTTCAAAACTCAACCAACTCTTCTCCCGAGGAAAATATAAAGGACAAAAAGAGTAAGAAACAAACCCGCCACACGCGAGAGCAACTCAAAAGTCCACAAAAGAACCAAAAAGAGTTCAACAACCCAAAAAGTACATGTTTTGCTTGTCAGGGAATTTGGGAAATGGGAAAAATACCACTTTTTGTAATTCACATGAAATTGTTTTTCTAATATATGTATTTTTATCAACTTTTCAGTTTTCACCCTTTTTAGTTTCTATATCTTATACTTTTCTTTTTCTCCCTCTGCACATAAGACATAACTACGTATTATTTGTTTCTGATATGCTATTTCTATAATGAAGCATATGCTCGGTCATTATTATTATTATTTTACCAAATAAAGTTCCCTGCTTGTAGTGTATGCCTAGTAAATTTAAAAAGACAAAAATGCGTTGCACCATAATTAAATACTATCTACTATATATCTAAACTTGCCATGTGATCCATGGCAGTGGGGGGGACATGAGAGGAGGGAGCAATAAGTTAAAATTAAATTCATTTTTGCCAACTGAAGTACGGCTAATAGATTTTATTTATTGAGGGCTAATCTATTCAATGGCAAGTCTGGCACAATTTAGGCTTGAATCTATGACACATTCTCTTTTACCTGTCAGAAAGTAAACTACCGTAGTAACCTAGCAAGCATAAAATCCAAAATAAAGATGCTTAGTTGGAGGAGAAACTAAAAAATGTCCAACTTTTTTTGTGTTCATAATATTAAAAAAATTAATAAAAAAATTTAATAAAATAAAAATTGAAATCCAAAATGCTTGCCTGCTCTCTTTGTTATCAAGAAATTAAAGTGAAAAAACAGACAGCCTCGTGAACTCTCCTCTCTCTTCGTGAATTCCGCCTGGGCGATTCAGAAGATTTATTTTTTTTAACCTATAATTAGAAAGAAAAAGACAATTTAGGGAACCAACTTGATTAATTGCTACAAAAATCATAAGTACCAAATAGGCTATTCGGTACCTCTCATTTACTTTCAAGTATTATGAGGTGTACATTGAAAGTTAGATTTAAATAATTGAAAAAAACAACTTAAATAATAAAATTGAGTATAACCCAAAAATACTTCAATATGGATCTCATTTGAAAGAAAAAATCGAGTACAAGACGTTCGTAGTTTTAGATTCGTAAGATTCCTCACAGATCGTTAGAAATATGAGCGAGATTGAACGGAGGAAAAAGAAAAAGAGAAGCGTGAGTGATGAGAGAAAGAAAGGAATCTTTTCTTTTTTGACAAGAGAGAAAAATAAAGTAAGTTTAATAAAGAGAAGTGCAAAAGTCCGTAAGATGTAAAAAGTTGCTAGGGACCACATGTAGAGTAAGATTTACAGACTTGAGTGTAAAGTCGCTAATTTTAAAAAGTCGCTAGAAAAATTCTAGAAGATTGTCCCAGTTAAAGCAGTAAGTCTGAAGATTTAACTGGGAATTGAGTCTTGAGAACAATTAGCCGACTCCTATCTTACAATAACAATTTCACCTTGTGTTCTTTATTGCCAAACAGGTAACTAGCTAGTGTTTAGTTTTAAATTTATAAATGCGTGATAAATATTAGTCACATTTTATTATTACTAGATTTGTTCTTTGAAATACTATTCATGAGGTACCTACCATTATAGTTGCAAAACTTCAATATTTTCAACTTGTTATCCTAAACTTTATAAAATTAATGATTTAATGCATATTTGAAAAGTTGCAAGAAATTCATATTTACGAAATTTGAGATGAAGATCTTGAGGAAGCATCTCTTGTGTTAGGTATAAATATATAGGAATCTATCTAAATGTATTCTCAGGTTATCAGACAAAAAAAATATTTGGAAAATGTTCTTCAAAACATAGCAAGCCAGATCAATTGTAAATCAGGAGATACCCATGTGACTAAGGAAGAAAAATTCAGGCTAAATCAGTGTTCTAATAGTGAATTGAAAACAAAATAGATAAAAAATTTATGCTTTGGTGATATGAAGTCTGATGTATTCTCATTTTTATACGAGTCCAGATATTGCAATTAATATTATAGGAGTTCTACAACGAGAAAAACTAAATATTATAGAAATTCTATAACCCGGAGTAGACCCCTGGAAACTGGCAAAGCATGCCTAATAATATTTGAAAAGATGAAAAGTTACATGCTCACTAGCTACTGAATGTTGGATCAGCTTGGCTGTCAAAGAGATAGTGGGGAGATCAGCTTGGCTATTCCTGAAGCAATATATAGTATCATGGATGGTTATATTTTTGAAGTCTTACTTGGTTAAATATACCGTCTAGCTCCCACATGCAGACTCATCAGAGCAAGTGGGAAACGAGTTATAATTAGTAAGGGCACAATTAAGGACATTATATACCAAGCTAGGGAGCTATTTATACCCCACGAAGCTAAACATCATCGATCAGATCAAATTATAACTACATCTCTCTCACTAGATCTGTGCATGTCTGAGTGTCTCATATATATAGCTACCACAATTAATACCAACCATGTCATACTTCACAAGCTCTAGCATAATAGGAGGCGCGCAACATGAAGCGAACTTACACCTATACTTGCATCCAAACAGTGCCAGTAAATCCTCCAAACCATATTAGTTTTGGTCAGATGGCAATTGTTGATTGGACCATACGCGAAGGGAGCGATCCGGGTTCAGAGGTCGTTGCACGGGCACAAGGGACGCAAGTACAGTCAGGGGCGGAGCCAGACTTTCAGACTATGGGGTCAAATGTGAATGGGGTCAAGCATATAAAATTTTCCTACTACGAATGGAGGTCAATTTCACACTATCCATAATATTTCACTTTAAACTATATTAAAATAAGGTATAAATAAAAAAAAATTCATAATGAATGGGGTCAATTGACCCCCATTCATTGTATGTAGATTCGCCTCTGAGCACAGTGTGGTCAGAAGAAACAAGCAACGATGGTACTGCTCTGATCTCAACATAGTATTTGAGGATGATAGGTATATTATATATACCACACACATACACACATATACACACATGTATCGTACATAAAAAAGAACAATTTGTTAGCAAATTAACAATTTATTTGATTATATATTTATATCGACATGATCATGACAGCTTAAGAGGATCAACACTTATAGTGAGTGGATATGAATCTAAATATGAGCCACTCGAGTGGGCCATTGTTGGTGGGACCGGAAAGTTCGCGCTAGCACAAGGCATTGTATCCGGGTCAATAATGATGAACCATAATTTGACCTATTGTTTGACACACGGTTGAGCCCAAAATCGGTTCTAATTACCATGTTTTGTTGCATTTTATTTATCGTTTCATTCAATTTTGATTAATGTTAGTCAAGACACAAGATACTGCGCAAGTTGTTAATTATTGCAGAACTAGAGCATGAAACCGCGCGATTTGCATGTGCACAGAAGATCAAGAATGTCAAGCCAAATAGAGAAACAAATGGAGGAGATCAATCCTTGGATTTGACTCATTAAGAATTTTCATATTTTGATTGGCTGGAGGGAAATTTTAGAAGGAATCATCAATCAATCATTTTATTTTTTTCCATCTTGGCATTTTCCAATAAATTAGCTTGGCTGGCGCATTTCATAGGAGAGGAATTTTTTATTTGGCTGGTACTTGATATATTCGGAGGGAGGCTACCAATTAGTTATTCTGATCTTGGCTGGCGCAGAGAAAAGAGGAGAAGGCAGGGTCTAAAGGAGAGAAGGAGAGATTAAGGGAGGAGGAAATAAGAAAGCTGGAGCCCGACTCTTTGAACTTGGTTTTAGCAATCCTTTTATTCTTCTCTTTTTCTCTTACTTTTCTGATTTTAATTGAATCAAATATGTCTTGTGCTTGTTTTGAAAGTATGCTTGGCTAAACATTTTATCTAGGGATATGGAAGTAACTTGATACATTTAGTTATGTTAATTTAATTGTTAGAATTTATTTGAGGTTGTGATATTGATTTGTTTATGCATGCTTTAATTGTTTGTTAAATTATTTCTCATTTTATAAAGGGATCCACTAGAAATAAAATGAGACCGAAAGGAGAAATTTATAATAGAAGTACTTTATGAAATGGTGATAGGTACATAAACAACATTAGCTAAATTTAGTGATGGACCGAAAGGAGAAATTTAATTACTTGAACAACATAAACAAACTTAAGTAATTGGAGCTACGAAAGTAGTCCAAAAGGCTTTTGGGGAAAACACGGGTTATCAAAGAACTTAATGGGTTTAGATTAAAACTGGTAAGCCACGAACGTAGGAGACCTATTTGATCTAGATACGGTGCGAAGCCACGAAAGTGGATAAACATCTACCTTAGGATAACACCCCCTCAATTATTACAACCCAAATATTAGAAAAACAATTAAAGAGACATAATTAAAGTATTAAGTGAAACCATAACCCTAGATATTCATTCCCTACGATTTTTCTTATCATTTACTATTTTCTGGGATTCAATATGCATTATGTTGCATTTAGTTAATTCATCATGCACTTTTAGAGTTCAGTTTACATTGTTCCAAAAAATCATTCGATATTTGATTGTCTAGATTATTGAAAACCGGTAAACCAGTACTTACAATACCTCCCTGTGGTTCGATACCCAAGTTACTAAACAGTAAGGTCGTGCGCTTGCGACCGAATTGTGATTAGAACTAGGGCTTAAATTGTTAAGCTACCAAAATTACATCAAATAATAAGCAAAGGTAGTCATAGCCATATCAAGGAGCTTTTTATCCACATATTCTATCACACAATAGAGAAATAAATCAAAAATGGGCTGCATTGGAAGTCAGGTGACCACACGGAACATAAATATGGTGCTGCTCTTTCAAAATGGTTGCATTGCATGCGGAGTTGTGGGGTCGTTTTTATTATCTAGTTCAGTTTATTTGGTGTTTTGCTTGTCTTTGGAATTGGTGCTTGCTTTTCAGTTCGGAGCTGTTCGGCTCTAAAATAAGTTGTATGTTGCATGGGTGTTGTTTTCTGATGAATAAAAGACTTCTTTAATTTACGTTTGATATCATCTTGCTTGATTTTCTTTTAATATAGCTCAAATTGATTAAAAATAATAATGGATATACACAATCCACGCACTTTTAATATATTTGAGAAAAATATATATAATTAATATGTAATATTTGATGCATTTGGTTGAATTTTGTACAAATAAATTATGTGTATATATTATCTTCCGGGGTTGCGGTCTTGGATGTGCACAACAGCACAAGTAATTGTGGCATTGATTCTTGAACGCCGCCTGTAAAGTGTTTGGCGAATTGTCACATAGCCAGGCACTTTGTGTGAAAAAATTTGCAACGGCTACTTGATCCCTTTCATGTTTGAATATCCAAATTTTAATCTCAAATGACTATTTGAAATTATCAATATTGTTTTCGTTTACGAGCATTATTTACAGAACATTATGAACTTATATATAGTTATTTTCTGATAAAGTGGCATAAAAAATATTATTGGTATTCACTTTATCGAATATTTAATATATACCAAATCCTATATTTTTTATTCAATATATGGAATATGAGAAACATTTCTGACGAATATGTACCCAGAGCACCTTCCCGTTTATTACTTTGAGTAAAGATTTTGTCCCCCGCTCTTCTGTCTCCTAAATGTTCCCCTAACAACTAACTAGTTAACTGTCTTTTTAGATCGGCAAAACGTTCTAAAATCACTCTCTTATCCCATTCAGATCTAAAACCACAAGACTCGTTTGGAATCGCATCTTTCCCGCCTCGCCTCTCAACCAGTCGCCAAGTCCATGAGCGCAAGCACTTAGCAAAAATGAAAGAGAAATCCCAAACGGGTCGAATTGCAAAAAGGGTCGTATAGAGGAGCAAAGGAAAGAGGGTGAAAGATTGAGAAATTTTCAGAAGAGGGAGAGAGAGTGAAAGAGAATCATCAACCAAGAGAACAAGGTGTTTATGTACTCGGGAGAGAGAAATCTGAATGAGAGGGAGAGAGAGCGGACGCGATGGAGGCGTGCTTGTAGGGCGTACTTTGAGGCACAAAGTCGTACTTGGCGTGGGTGGGAGTTAAAGTGCACAGGTACGTCTTTGACTTTGTGTGAGCGGAGGGGAGGGGATGACGAGACAGAGGGACAGAGGGAGAGAGAGATGTGTTTTGGAGGGATCGTTCCCTTCTCCAAGAAGGAGGAAAATAGAGGGAGAGAGAGATGTACTTAATTAGTTGTGTTTTGCATTTGATGGATTATCATTTAGCTATAAACACTTGGAACATTTAGGGGTTTCTCAAAAATATTTTACAACATAAAAATTCACATTTTAATTCGTAAGTATGAATACTTGATATTTTAGAAATTAACGTTTACAACAATTACAGCGCTGACACTTGCGATGGTCGTTACGCATCCGATTGTCCTTGATTTTCTGCGTGTGGTCCCTATCGTGGTTACGCATGCACTTTTATGCTTGTGGTCCCCGTAACTGTCGCTTTCAAGTGACGTATGCGGCCCCCCCAGGTCGGTAGTGGTCCCCCAGGTAGTTAATGCCCAAGACATGTCTGTGGGTTTCTCATAAATACTTTATTCACACTTTACTGAGTAAGTATGGATACTCGACATTTTTTTGGAATAATACTTGACATTTTAGAGATGAATACTTGACAATGTATGAATACTTGCTCGATGAGGTATGAATACTTACACAACGAGGTATTAATACTTAAACGATGAAGAACCCGAAATCATGGATCTCAT